>CM076583.1:1055388785-1055988785 GCA_034641835.2 Pinus albicaulis
GCTAGCCCTTTTATTGGATGGAAGAAGACGATCCACCTATAATGGGATGCTTATTACTAGGAATGTACAAGGCTTGTTCAACCCTAGATGCCCCTTGGGAAGTTGAATTCCCCCATAGTGGCTTCTATCCTCAAGCCCTCCCCATGAGGTTTGAACTTGTGACATGACATTGACTAAACTCCACGTAAACCAACTGGTCTACACCCCATGGGTTGTCTCCGCTCCATGTTATATGTTGGGGTTCCAATGTTTTGGCCAGATTGGTAAGACCAAAAGACTAGACAACATCAGAACCACTTTGGGATCCTAGGATCTAGCCCTCCTAGATTCGGAGAGGGATCTCTCCATAAAGGAAAAGAAATATATATCTTTGAAAGCTCGAAATTAGATATTAGGCTAGGTATGAGGCACAAGGGTTTTTAAATTATTTGGTTGTTGGGTTGGTTGGAGATCATTAACTGAGAAGGTTATGGAATGAAAGGAGCAAAGCAGCAGGACGTTTCAGTAAAAGAGGATATATCAATAAAGTATCATCCATTAGGCTATGGAGTCATGAAAGGGGATTACTTGCATAACAACTAAGCAGGGATTTTCATAGGGAAATTCATCTATACCAAAGGATATTTTAGATAGATGGTGGAATGGAACATCAAGGACTGAAACAGAGAGACAAAAAGGGTAGCTTGAGATCAGGTCAGAGGTCATTTAACTCCAGGCTTTCTTTCAACATACTCTCAAAGGGAAAACACTTAAGATTTAAACACAGAACTAGGTCTAAGATTAGAGAAGGACTTTGAACCTTCAATGCTTTGACACCAGCTCCAAGGGATCTTAGAAAGGCCACTTTGTTGGAAAAGGACCCCAGTGGACAGGGCTAACACTAAATCCCCGATATCCCAATTATTCCAACTTAAACCCAACAAGAACATCTAAGCAACAAACCCCAAATTCATACATCAGTAAGCATGGGCTAGACAAACATCTTTGACTGGTTAAACTATATGAATTTTCTCTTAGATTCACTATCAGCAGAAAACATCAAAGATAAGAAGAGCAGTGGGCATTAGGGTACCATGCAGGGGTATATCCTAAGCCTGATTTACTGTTCTTATCAAAGAAATATGAACAGCATGATTAAAATGAAATAAGACAGGAAACATCACCCGTAATATAGACTAGGATCCTGTGAAATTTTCTTGTTCAATTGATATGCAAAACCAGTCACATACTCTGAGCTCAATAGCTGATTACAGTCCAAAATTCTCCTCCCAGCCTACTAAATTACAAACTACTCAACTACTTCCCTCCAACAACTGTTCTAATAGTTGAATGAATCCATACAGCTAACAACAACAACAACCACACAATATGTTCTTTGGGAATTCTTATAAGAGAATGAAATAGTCGAAGTAGAAGTGAATTAAATTGACTCATTAAGACAGAGTGGAGGCAGAAGATCGAGCCCACTCTGCTTAATGGCTCTGCATCACTGTATGCACTCTGTAGTATGGTCTGCGAGTCTTTGTCAGGTCGATATTTGACCTCGGATGTGTTCTTGAAGTCCTTCTGGTTGTTTGGTACTATGAGTATCCTTCTGGAAATAAGCAACTGGGATAGAAAGGTCTGCAGGTCTCCATACTCCATAACTGCGGTCCTGACAGTCTTTAAGAAGCTTCTGTCAGTGTACTTAACTGTTTAAGGGCTCGAAGAGGCATGGAGAACACTGTCTGAAGGTGCTCTATCTGAGAAAAAACGTCCTGTTGATGCTAAAACATAGATATGACTCGTTAATGTGCTCTTAAGTCTTCAAACTGCATCTTCTTCCTTTGAACACGGATTAAAGCATTAAATCTTCAATTACGGGCTTAAATCCTCTAATCCGTCTCTGTTTTTGTTTCCCTACTGCTACTGTGGCAATCTCTTTGTGCTCTCAGTCACAGGGCAGTGACTGTTGAAACATAGTGAATTTACCACTCCGTATACCCTGCAAAAATGCAATAAACCTGTTATAAAATCTAGGGAGTGGTGGAAGATTTGCTGTGGAGGCATGTGGAATGATGGCGCAACAGTGGATAACAGTGGAAACTGTGAAAGAATGGTGGAAGAATGGTCTAACGGAGATCTAGTGTGAAAAGGTCGCAGACCGTTGGATTAGATGTGGAAATGGCAATCAACAATCAGGATTCATGAATGGAGGTGTTAATAGTAAGTGGGGCGGAAGAAATAAGATTTAGTGTAAAACCAAAAGTTTAATGCTTGGGCAGAATACAAAGGAAATGGAGAAAAATGTATGAAAGTGGGGCCATTTGATGGTGGGACCCGGCGGGCGGAGGGCGATTAGCTTTGGACCGTTGGATCTCAGAAGGAGATCAACGGCGGAGGTTAAATGATGAAGTTAATAGAGGCTTCGATGAAGGAATATGGTGGAGACGCGATGCAACATAGACCGTAGATCTGATCAGATGGACGGTTGTGATCAATGATGAAGCTTTCGGGGGCAAGAAAAGAAAACAGCTGGTGTCGCGCGGCTTTAGGGTAGTTTAGAAAATATTCAGAAAAAATGCGATATATGTCGTTGCCTGACGCATGGCAAAACAAAACCACTTTTATCACGTGATTTCTGATCATTAAAGTCTGGACGCAAAAATAACGCGATATGCATGTGGACCGTCGGATGGAGGGGTGGAAGATCGGACAGTGTAGGGTGGAGCGCGACATGGGGATATGCGCGTTCAATTAGGTGGTGGAAAGTCAAAGGTGGGTTATATCACAACCATCAGATCTAAAGAATGGACGGTCAGGATTAAAGAGGGAGCGGGAAGGCAAAGGGTTAAATGAATGGGCGGGAGAAAAGAGGGTCGTTGGATCTAAAGTGATCAACAGTGGGAAATCAATCGCAATCGGAGGAAACATGAGGCCAAGGCTCTTGAATTTAAACTTGCGATTACACCAGGGTCATTGGATCGGTGGGGAATCGACGGCAGAGATTGAATCGGGACTCGCCAATCGGCGGAGGTTAAATGCGATGGGATTGGGCGCTGCGACGGTGCGATTAAGCGACCGCCGTCTGATCTGGAGACAGATCGACGGCTCATGTATGATCATATGGGTAAATGGATAGGGGCGATGGCGGATTGCAGGACAAGCACTGACCGTTAGATCTGTGGAGATCAACGGCTCAGAACACGCCCGTGGTCTATAGATCAAAATACCTCGCATCGGAGAAATTCAAGCTAACAGAGGAAAACGCGCTCGCACAAATCTCTGATTGCGATAAGTGCCCAAGGCCTTAGCACTAGGTTTCGACTCTCGGTCGCATGGAGGGGAAGTGGTTAGGGGCTTGCCGAAAGGGGCTTAAGCCTATATGGAAAAATAAGTGTTTTTAAGGCCAAAAAGAGGATTTTTAAGGCTTTAAAAGGGGTTTCGGTAGAGGGAAAAAGGGATTTTTAAACCGAATGAAGGGGGCCACAAGGTTTACAAAGGGGAATTAGATGGTTTAGAAGTCTTAGGAAGGGATTTTTGGGGTTAAAGGGGAAACTTTGAGAAGGGAAAAAAGGGTTAAAATGGGGAAATGGAGGTCTTCTAAGCAAAATTCTTTCACAGACAATGCAGTTTTTTTTAAACGGAAACAGAAGTGAAGATTGTTCAAAGGGAAAAGACACAAGAGGCTTCAAGAATGATATGTTTTCGGAGGAAATGTATTTCTTGAAGGCTCACAAACATTTTAGCCACCTGTTTTCTTGTCCAAAAATTCATAGGTGGCTAACAGTGGCTCCACATGGGGATGGCATATTTTTTAAGGTGTCAAGAATTCAGAAAATAATCTTTAGAGTAGGCCAGATGTCTGGTACTTGACACATCCATTTTATTTCTTGGATCATCTGCCACAATCATGAAGACATTATATTAGCAGTAACTTTCTCCCAAACAACTACCTACCCATACTATTGTCCTAACATTTTTTCTTTTGAGTGCATTTGGACTTGCAAACCCTTTACATCATCATTTTTTTACAAACAGGAAAATAAACATATTCTACTGCTACCCTTATTACTCCATGAGACCAGATTAGATAGTTGGCCTAATAGCTTCTCTACCTAAACTATTATATGCTAGGATTAAACTGTCTAGCAGATTTCTTCTCTACATTCTAAGATAGAAATTGAAAAAAATTCAAGCCAAGATTAGACTGTCTGGCTTGCTGTAGGCCATGGCCTAAAGAAAAAATTGCTCATGGACTGAAACTTTGTAGAAATTAAAAACATTGATTAAATGCTCATAGACTGAGCTTTATTGAACTTCCTACCTACCCTACTTCTACTTGGAAATCTTTGATGTTCTAGGTGATACAATAATGCTAATGCAGCCAGTCAAGCAGTAACAAAAAAGGATAGAAGCACTGACTGCTCATCAGAGACAACCATAGGGTGCTCTGCATGTGTTTCTTCAAAACTGAGGTCACCATCAGTGGTGACCATTCCTGATGAATTCGGCCCCTACGAAGGATCAATGTTGGAGAATTCGAGCTAATCAGGGCCTCCATATACTCTGCCACGGGATAAATGAACGAATGATGTACACTTTCTTCTTTCAAGCCTCCCATGACTAGTAGGCTGTCTTCATCCCGGGCAACTTTGATTACTGTATCTTCCACTGCATCTTCAGTGTGGCTCTTGAAATCCTAATCATCTTCTCTCTGCACGTCGAAAGGCAGTGGAATCTCTTCTTTCTTAGGGGGAGGGAGACTTTCCAAAAATGCTTTGGGGTCTCTGAACTGATATGATTTTTCTTGTGAGTTCAAAATTTCAATCTTAGCTTCATATCTCTCAACCACCAAATCTAGAAACATTTTCTTGAGCTCGGGTTGAGTATTGAGTTTTGAACTGAGAAGGACAACCTTTGGAAGGTCCTCCCATTCAATTTCTACCAGTACACTTGATATTCCATACTAAAACTCTGCTATGAGACTAGGGTGCATTTCTACAAATTGTTCAGAGTCTTCCATTAGTGAAGTGACTAGATCTTTAGCATGGATGATGTTGTAATGCGACTGGTCTCCCAGTGGAGTCTTGTGAAAACAAAGATAATCAGTGGCCTACTGATCACCAATGGAGTATTTTAATCATTTAGGAACTGTGGAGTCACCAGGTGGAGGATTTAAGATGTTTGAAGAGATTTACTGTCCACCATAGTGATTGATTACCAAATCAAAGCTATTGGTATTTTCCCCAGCGGAGTCGCCATTATGTTGGTGACGACAATGGGACACCAGACCAGATATTAGCAGTTAAGGACTATCAGATTTTCCCCCAGTGGAGACGTCATTATGTTTGGGTTCCAGTGTTTTTTCCAGATTGGCAAGACCAAAAGACTAGACAACATCAGAACCACTTTGGGATCCTAGGATCTAGCCCTCCTGGATCCGGAGAGGGATCTCTCCATAAAGGCAAAGAAATATATATATTTGAAAGCTCAAAATGATATATTAGGCAAGGTATGAGGCACAAGGGTTTTTAAATGATTTGGTTGTTAGGTTGGTTGGAGATAATTAACTGAGAAGGTTGTGGAATGAAAGGAGCAAAGCAGCAGGACGTTTCGGTAAAAGAGGATATATCAAGAAAGTATCATCCATTGGGCTATGGAGTCATGAAAGAGGATTACTTGCATAAAAACTAAGCAAGGCTTTCCATAGGGCAAGTCATCTATACCAAAGGATATTTTGGATAGATGGTGGAATGGAACATCAAGGATTGAAACAGAGAGACACAAATGGCATCTTAAGATCAGGTTAGAGGTCATTTAACTCCAGGCTTTCTTTCAGCATACTCTCAAAGGGAAAACACTTAAGATTTAAACACAGAACTAGGCCTAAGATCAGAGAATACTTTGAACCTTCAATGCTTTGACACTAGCTCCAAGGGATCTTAGAAAGGCCACTTTGTTGGAAAAGGACCCCAGTGGACAGGGCTTACACTAAATCCCCGGTATCCCAATTATTCCAAATTAAACCCAACAAGAACATCTAAGAAACAAAACCCAAATTCATACATCAGTAAGCATGGGCTGGACCAACATCTTTGACTGGTTAAACTATAGGAATTTTCTCTTAGATTCACTATCAGCAGAAAACATCAAAGATAAGAAGAGCAGTGGGAATTAGGGTACCATGCAGGGGTATATCCTAAGCCTGATTTACTGATTCTTATCAGAGAAATATGAGAACATGATTAAAATGAAATAAGACAGGAAACATCACCCGTAATATAGACCAGGATCCTGTGAAATTTGCTTGTTCAATTGATATGCAAAACCAGTCACATACTCTGAGCTCAATAGTTGATTTACAGTCCAAACTTCTCCTCCCAACCTACTAAATTACAAAATACTCAGCTAATTCCCTCCAACAACTGTTCTAACAGTCGAATGAATCCTTACAACTAACAAGAACAACAAGCACACAATATGTTCTTTGGGAGTTCTTATAGGAGAATGAAATATCCAAAGTAGAAGTGAATTAAATTGACTCATTAAGACAGAGTGGAGGCAGAATATCGAGCCCACTCTGCTTAATGGCTCTGCATCGCTGTATGCACTCTGCAGTATGGTCTGGGAGTCTTTTTCAAGTTGATATTTGACCTCGAATGTGTTCTTGAAGTCCTTCTGGCTGTTTGGTACTCTAAGCAGCCTTCTAGAAATAAGCAACCGGGATAGAAAGGTATGCAGGTCTCCATACTCCATAACTGCAGTCCTGATAGTATTTAAGAATATTTTGTCAGTGTACTTAACTATTTAAGGGCTCGAGCATGCATGGAGAACACTGTCTGAAGGTGCTCTATCTGAGAAAAAACGTCCTGCTGATGCTGAAACACAGATATGACTCGTTAATGTGCTCTTAAGTCTTCAAACTGTGTCTTCTTCCTTTGAACATGGATTAAAACATTAAATCTTCACTTACGAGCTTAACTCCTCTAATCCGTCTCTGTTGTTGTTTCCCTGCTGCTGCTGTGGCGGTCTCTCTGCACTCTCAGTCACAGGGCGGTGACTGTTGAAACAAAGTAAATTTACCACTCTGTATACCCTGCACAAATGCAATAAACCTATTATAAAATCCAGGGAGTGGTGGAAAATTTGTTGTGGAGGCATGTGGAATGATGGCGCAGCAGTGGAGAACAGTGGAAACTATGAAAGAATGGTGGAAGAATGGTCTTATGGAGATCTAGTGTGAAAAGGTCGTAGACCATTGGATTAGATGTGGAAATGGAAATCAACGGTCAGGATTCACGAATGGAGGTGTTAATAGTAAGTGGGGCGGAAGAAATAAGATTTAGTGTAAAACCCAAATTTTAATGCTTGGCTAGAATACAAAGGAAATGGAGAAAAATGTATGAAAGCGGGGCCATTTGATGGTGGGACCCAGCAGGCGGAGGGCGATTAGCTTTGGACCATTGGATCTCAAGAGGAGATCAACGGCGGAGGTTAAATGATGAAGTTAATAGAGGCTCCGATGAAGGAGTATGGTCGAGACGCGATGCAACATGGACCGTAGATCTGATTAGATGGACGGCTGTGATTGATGATGGAGATTTCGGGGGCAAGAAAATGAAAATGGTTTTAGTTAGAAAAAAGCTGGTGTCGCGCGGCTTTAGGGCAGTTTAGAAAATCTTCAAAAAAAATGCGATATATGTCGTTGCCTGACGCGTTGCAAAACAAAACCACTTTTATCACGTGATTTCTAATCATTAAAGATTCAGAGAGGGATCTCTCCATAAAGGAAAAGAAATATATATCTTTGAAAGCTCGAAATGAGATATTAGGCTAGGTATGAGGCACAAGGGTTTTTAAATGATTTGGTTGTTGGGTTGGTTGGAGATCATTAACTGAGAAGGTTATGGAATGAAAGGAGCAAAGGAGCAGGACGTTTCGGTAAAAGAGGATATATCAAGAAAGTATCATCCATTATGCTATGGAGTCATGAAAGGGGATTACTTGCATAACAACTAAGCAAGGATTTCCATAGGGAAAGTCATCTATACCAAAGGATCTTTTAGATAGATGGTGGAATGGAACATCAAGGAGTGAAACAGAGAGACACAAAGGGCAGCTTAAGATCAGGTCAGAGGTCATTTAACTCCAGGCCTGCTTTCAGCATACTTTCAAAGGGAAAACACTTAAGATTTAAACACAGAACTAGGCCTAAGATTAGAGAAGGACTTTGAACCTTTAATGCTTTGACACCAGCTCCAAGGGATCTTAGAAAGGCCACTTTGTTGGAAAAGGACCCCAGTGGACAGGGCTAACACTAAATCCACGGTATCCCAATTCTTCCAACTTAATCCCAACAAGAAAATCTAAGCAACAAACCCCAAATTCATACATCAGTAAGCATGGGCTGGACCAACATCTTTGACTGGTTAAACTATATGAATTTTCTCTTAGATTCACTATCAGCAGAAAACATCAAAGATAAGAAGAGCAGTGGGCATTAGGGTACCATGCAGGGGTATATCCTAAGCCTGATTTACTGATTCTTATTAGAGAAATATGAACAACATGATTAAAATGAAATAAGACAGGAAACATCACCCGTAATATAGACCAGGATCCTGTGAAATTTTCTTGTTCAATTGATATGCAAAACCAGTCACATACTCTGAGCTCAATAGCTGATTACAGTCCAAACTTCTCCTCCCAGCCTACTAAATTACAAACTACTCAACTACTTCCCTCCAACAATTGTTCTAATATTCGAATGAATCCCTACAACTAACAACAACAACAACCACACAATATGTTCTTTGGGAGTTCTTATAAGAGAATGAAATATCCGGAGTAGAAGTGAATTAAATTGACTCATTAAGACAGAGTGGAGGCAGAAGATCGAGCCCACTCTACTTAATGGCTCTGCATCGCTGTATGCACTCTGTAGTAGGGTTTGGGAGTCTTTGTTAGGTCGATATTTGACCTCGGATGTGTTCTTGAAGTCCTTCTGGCTGTTTGGTACTATGAGTATCCTTCTGGAAATAAGCAACTGTGATAGAAAGGTCTGCAGGTCTCCATACTCCATAACTGCGGTCCTGACAGTCTTTAAGAAGCTTCTATCAGTGTACTTAACTGTTTAAGGGCTCGAGGAGGCATGGAGAACACTGTTTGAAGGTGCTCTATCTGAGAAAAAACGTCCTGCTGATGCTGAAACACATATATGACTCGTTAATGTGCTCTTAAGTCTTCAAACTGCGTCTTCTTCCTTTGAACACAGATTAAAGCATTAAATATTCAATTACGGGCTTAAATCCTCTAATATGTATCTGTTTTTTTTTCCCTGTTGCTACTGTGGCGGTCTCTCTGTGCTCTCAGTCACAGGGCAGTGACTGTTGAAATAGAGTGAATTTACCACTCCGTATACCCTGCAAAAATGCAATAAACTTGTTATAAAATCCAGGGAGTGGTGGAAGATTTGTTGTGGAGGCATGTGGAATGATGGAGGAACAGTGGAAAACAGTGGAAACTGTGAAAGAATGGTGGAAGAATGGTCTAACGGAGATCTAGTGTGAAAAGGTCGCAGACCGTTGGATTAGATGTGGAAATGGAAATCAACAGTCAGGATTCATGAATGGAGGTGTTAATAGTAAGTGGGGCGGAAGAAATAATATCTAGTGTAAAACCCAAATTTTAATGCTTGGGCAGAATACAAAGGAAATGGAGAAAAATGTATGAAAGTAGGGCCATTTGATGGTGGGACCTAGCGGGCGGAGGGCGATTAGCTTTGGACCGTTGGATCTCAGGAGGAGATCAACGACAGAGGTTAAATGATGAAGTTAATAGAGGCTTCGACGAAGGAATATGGTGGAGACGCGATGCAACATGGACGGTAGATCTGATCAGATGGACGGCTGTGATCAATGATGAAGCTTTCGGGGGCAAGAAAAGAAAACAGCTGGTGTCGCGCGGCTTTAGGGTAGTTTAGAAAATATTCAGAAAAAATGTGATATATGTCGCTGCCTGACACGTGGCAAAACAAAACCACTTTTATCACGTGATTTCTGATCATTAAAGTCTGGACGCAAAAATAACGTGATATGCATGTGGACCGTCGGATGGAGGGGTGGAAGATCGGACGGTGTAGGGTGGAGCGCGACATGGGGATATGCGCGTTCAGTTAGGTGGTGGAAAGTCAAAGGTGGGTTAGATCGCAGCCATCAGATCTAAAGAATGGACGATCAGGATTAAAGAGGGAGCGGGAAGGCAAAGGGTTAAATGAATGGGCGGGAGAAAAGAGGGTCGCTGGATCTAAAGTGATCAACGGTGGGAAAAAAATCGCAATCGGAGGAAACAGGAGGCCAAGGCTCTTGAATTTAAACTTGTGATTACACCAGGGTCATTGGATCAGCGGGGAATCGATGGCGGAGATTGAATCGGGACTCGCCAATCGGCGGAGGTTAAATGTGATGGGATTGGGCGCTGCGACGGTGCGATTAAGTGACCGCCGTCTGATCTGGAGACAGATCGATGGCTCATGTATGATCAGATGGGTAAATGAATAGGGGCAATGGCGGACTGTGGGACAAGCGCTGACCGTTAGATCTGTGGAGTTCAACGGCTCAAAGCACGCCCGTGGTCTATAGATCAAAAGACCTCGCATCGAATAAATTCAAGCTAACAGAGGAAAACGCGCTCGCACAAATCTCCGATTGCGATAAGCGCCCAAGGCCTTAGCGGTAGGTTTCGACTCCCGGTCGCATGGAGGGGAAGTGGTTAGGGGCTGGCCAAAAGGGGCTTAAGCCTATATGGAAAAACAAGTGTTTTTAAGGCCAAAAAGAGGATTTTTAAGGCTTTAAAAGGGGTTTCGGTAGAGGGAAAAAGGGATTTTTAAACCGAATGAAGGGGGCCAAAAGGTTTACAAAGGGGAATTAGATGGTTTAGAAGACTTAGGAAGGGATTTTGGGGGTTAAAGGGGAAACTTTGAGAAGGGAAAAAAGGGTTAAAATGGGGAAATGGAGGTCTTCTGAGCAAAATTCTTTCACAGACAATGCGGTTTTTTTTAAACGGAAACAACAGTGAAGATTGTTCAAAGGGAAAAGACATAGGAGGCTTCAAGAATGATATGTTTTCAGAGGAAATGTATTTCTTGAAGGCTCACAAACATTTTAGCCACCTGTTTGCTGGTCAAAAAATTCATAGGTGGCTAATAGTGGCTCCACATGGGGATGGCATCTTTTTTAAGGTGTCAAGAATTCAGAAAATAATCTTTAGAGTAGGCCAGATGCCTGGTACTTGACACATCCATTTTATTTCTTGGATCATCTGCCACAATCATGAAGACATTATATTAGCAGTAACTTTCTCCCAAACAACTACCTACCCATACTATTGTCCTAACATTTTTTCTTTTGGGTGCATTTGGACTTGCAAACCCTTTACATCATCAATTGTTTACAAACAGGAAAATAAACATATTCTACTGCTACCCTTATTACTCCATGAGACCAGATTAGATAGTTGGCCTCATAGCTTCTCTACCTAAACTATTATCTGCTAGGATTAAACTGTCTAGCAGATTTCTTCTCTACATTCTAAGATAGAAATTGAAAAATAGTCAAGCCAAGATTAGACTGTCTGGATTGCTGTAGGCCATGGCCTAAAGAAAAAATTGCTCATGGACTGAAACTTTGCAAAAATTAAAAACATTGATTAAATGCTCATAGACTGAGCTTTATTGAACTTCCTACCTACCCTACTTCTACTTAGAAATCTTTGATGTTCTAGGTGATACAATAATGCTAATGCAGCCAGTCAAGCAGTAGCAAAAAAGGATAGAAGCACTGACTGCTCATCAGAGACAACCATATGGTGCTCTGCGTGTGGTTCTTCAAAACTGAGGTCACCATCAGTGGTGACCATTCCTGATGAATTCAGCCCCTACGAAGGATCAATGTTGGAGAATTCGAGTTAATCAGGGCCTCCATATACTCTGCTACGAGATAAATGAATGCATGATGTACACTTTCTTCTTTCAAGCCTCCTATGACTAGTAGGCTATCTTCATCCTGGGAAACTTTGATTACTGTATCTTCCACTGCATCTTCAGTGTGGCTCTTGAAATCCCGATCATCTTCTCTCTGCACGTCGAAAGGCAGTGGAATCTCTTCTTTCTTAGGGGGAGGGAGACTTTCCAAAAATGCTTTGGGGTCTCTGAACTGATATGATTTTTCTTGTGAGTTCAAAAGTTCAATCTTAGCTTCATATCTCTCAACCACCAAATCTAGAAACATTTTCTTGAGCTCGGGTTGAGTATTGAGTTTTGAGCTGAGAAGGACAACCTTTGGAAGGTCCTCCCATTCAGTTTCTGCCAGTACACTTGATATTCCAAACTAAAACTCTGCTATGAGACTAGGGTGCATTTCTACAAATTATTTAGAGTATTCCATTAGTGAAGTGACTAGATCTTTAGCATGGATGATGTTGTAATGCGACTGGTCTCCCAGTGGAGTCTTGTGAAAACAAAGATAATCAGTGGCCTACTAATCACCAATGGAGTCTTTTAATCATTTAGGAACTGTGGAGTCGCCAGGTGGAGGATTTAAGATTTTTGAAGAGATTTACTGTCAACCACAGTGATTGATTACCAAATCAAAGCTATTGGTCTTTTCCCCAGCGGAGTCGCCATTATGTTGGTGATGACAATGGGACACTAGACCAGATATTAGCATTTAAGGACTATCATATTTTCCCCTAGTGGAGTCGCCATAATTTTTGGGTTCCAGTGTTTTGGCCAGATTGGCAAGACCAAAAGACTAGACAACATCAGAACCACTTTGGGATCCTAGGATCTAGCCCTCCTGGATCCGGAGAGGGATCTCTCCATAAAGGCAAAGAAATATATATCTTTGAAAGCTCGAAATGATATATTAGGCTAGGTATGAGGCACAAGGGTTTTTAAATGATTTGGTTGTTAGGTTGGTTGGAGATCATTAACTGAGAAGGTTATGGAATGAAAGGAGCAAAGCAGCAGGATGTTTCGGTAAAAGAGGATATATCAAGAAAGTATCATCCATTGGGCTATGGAGTCATGAAAGAGGATTACTTGCATAAGAAATAAGCAAGGCTTTCCATAGGGCAAGTCATCTATACCAAAGGATATTTTAGATAGATGGTGGAATGGAACATCAAGGAGTGAAACAGAGAGACACAAAGGGCATCTTAAGATCAGGCCAGAGGTCATTTAACTCCAGGGCTGCTTTCAGCATACTCTCAAAGGGAAAACACTTAATATTTAAACACATAACTAGGCCTAAGATCAGAGAAGTAATTTGAACCTTCAATTCTTTGACACCAGCTCCAAGGGATCTTAGAAAGGCCACTCTGTTGGAAAAGGACCCCAGTGGATAGGGCTTCACTAAATCCCTGGTATCCCAATTCTTCCAACTTAAACCCAACAAGAACATCTAAGAAACAAACCCCAAATTCATACATCAGTAAGCATGGGCTGGACCAACATCTTTGATTGGTTAAACTATATGAATTTTCTCTTAGATTCACTATCAGCAGAAAACATCAAAAATAAGAAGAGCAGTGGGAATTAGGGTACCATGCAGGGGTATATCCTAAGCCTGATTTACTGATTCTTATCAGAGAAATATGAGAAAATGATTAAAATGAAATAAGACGGGAAACATCACCCGTAATATAGACCAGGATCCTGTGAAATTTTCTTGTTCAATTGATATGCAAAACCAATCACATACTCTGAGCTCAATCGCTGATTTACAGTCCAAACTTCTCCTCCAAACCTACTAAATTACAAACTACTTAGCTACTTCGCTCCAAAAACTGTTCTAACAGTCGAATGAATCCCTACAACTAACAACAACAACAACCACACAATATGTTCTTTGGGAGTTCTTATAGGAGAATGAAATAGCCAAAGTAGAAGTGAATTAAATTGACTCATTAAGACAGAGTGGAGGCAGAAGATTGAGCCCACTCTGCTTAATGGCTTGTCATCGCTGTATGCACTCTGGAGTATGGTTTGGGAGTCTTTGTCAGGTCGATATTTGACCTCAAATGTGTTCTTGAAGTCCTTCTTGCTGTTTGGTACTCTGAGTAGCCTTCTGGAAATAAGCAACCAGGATAGAAAGGTCTGCAGGTCTCCATACTTCATAACTGCGGTCCTAATAGTCTTTAAGAAGATTCTGTCAGTGTACTTAACTATTTAATGGCTCGAGCATGCATGGAGAACACTGTCTAAAGGTGCTCTATCTGAGAAAAAACATCCTGCTGATGCTGAAACACAGATATGACTCGTTAATGTGCTCTTAAGTCTTCAAACTGTGTCTTCTTCCTTTGAACATGGATTAAAACATTAAATCTTCACTTACGAGCTTAAATCCTCTAATCTGTCTCTGTTGTTGTTTCCCTGCTGCTGCTATGGCGGTCTCTCTGCGCTCTCAGTCACAGGGCAGTGAATGTTGAAACAAAGTGAATTTACCACTCTGTATACCCTGCACAAATGCAATAAACCTATTATAAAATCCAGGGAGTGGTGGAAGATTTTTTGTGGAGGCCTGTGGAATGATGGCGCAGTAGTGGAGAATAGTGGAAACTGTGAAAGAATGGTGGAAGAATGGTCTGATGGAGATCTAGTGTGAAAAGGTCGTAGACCATTGGATTAGATGTGGAAATGGAAATCAACGGTCAGGATTCACGAATGGAGGTGTTAATAGTAAGTGGGGCGGAAGAAATAATATTTAGTGTAAAACCCAAAGTTTAATGCTTGGGTAGAATACAAAGGAAATGGAGAAAAATGTATGAAAGCGGGGCCATTTGATGGTGGGACCCAGCAGGCGGAGGGCGATTAGCTTTGGACCATTGGATCTCAAGAGGAGATCAACGGCGGAGGTTAAATGATGAAGTTAATAGAGGTTCCGATGAAGGAATATGGTGGAGATGCGATGTAACATGGACCATAGATCTGATTAGATGGACGGTTGTGATCGATGATGGAGATTTCGGGGGCAAGAAAAGGAAAATGGTTTTACTTAGAAAACAGCTGGTGTTGCGCGGATTTAGGGCGGTTTAGAAAATCTTCAAAAAAAACGCGATATATGTCGTTTCCTGACGCGTTGCAAAACAAAACCACTTTTATCACGTGATTTCTAATCATTAAAGTCCGGACGCCAAAATAACGCGATATGCATGTGGACCATCGGATGGAGGGGTGGAAGATCGAATAGTGTAGGGTGGAGTGCAACATGGGGAGATACGTGGTCAGTTAGGCTGTGGAAAGTCAAAGGCAAGTTAGATCGCAACCGTCAGATCTAAAGAATGGACGGTCGGGATTAAAGAGGGAGTGGGAAGGCAAAGGGTTAAATGAATGGGCGAGAGAAAATAAGGTCGTTGAATCTAAAGTGATCAACGGTGGGAAATCAATTGCAATCGGAGGAAACAGTAGGCCAAGGCTCTTGAATTTAAACTTGCGATTACACCAGGGCCGTTGGACCAGCAGTGAATCGACGACGGAGATCGAATTGGGACTCGCCAATCGGCGAAGGTCAAATGCGATGGGATTGAGCGCTGCGACGGTGAGATTAAGAAACCGCCATCTGATCTGGAGACAGATCAACGATTCATGTATGATCGGATGGGTAAATGGATAGGGGCAATGGCGGACTGCGGGACAAGCGCTGACCATTAGATCTGTGGAGATCAACGGCTCAGAACACGCCCATGGTCTATAGATCAAAAGACCTCGCATCGGAGAAATTCAAGCTAACAAAGGAAAACGCGCTTGCACAAATATCCGATTACGATAAGCACCCAAGGCCTTAGCGCTAGGTTCTGACTCCCGGTCGCATGGAGGAGAAGTGGTTAGGGGCTGGACGAAAGGGGCTTAAGCTTGTATGGAAAATAAGTGTTTTTAAGGCTAAAAAGAGGATTTTTAAGGCTTTAAAAGGGGTTTTGGTAGAGGGAAAAATGGATTTTTAAACCGAATGAAGGGGGCCACAAGGTTTACAAAGGGGAATTAGATGGTTTATAAGACTTAGGAAGGGATTTTGGGGTTTACAGGGGAAACTTTGACAAGGGAAAAAAGGGTTAAAATGGGGAAATGGAGGTCTTCTGAGAAAAATTCTTTCACAGATAGAGTGGTTTTTTTCAAACGGAAACAACAGTGAAGATTTTTCAAAGGGAAAAGACACGGGAGGCTTCAAGAATGATATGTTTTCAGAGGAAATGTATTTCTTGAAGGCTCACAAACATTTTAGCCACCTGTTTTCTTGTCAAAAAATTCATAGGTGGCTAACATTATAAACGAAAAAATAAAATATTCCCAAGGAGAATGTTGAGACTATTAGGTGTTTGCTTAAATATCAATATACCATATCCAAACATTGATCCAACCAAGGAGGAATTTATATTACATTAAGTGCAAGCAACACACATGTTTCATGATAAATCATACCAACACTCTTAGTATCACAATTCATGGAACCATTTTCCAAAGCTCAACATGAACAAATTTAATGCATATGACTCCTTAAGGTAGGTCACCATATTGGAACATTATTTCTCAATCTATAACATTATTGAGGACCTACACAAACCAAATTTTGGGGTCTTATATTTGGACATCAAACACTGGTAGCAATGGTAATGGTAAAAGAAGGCTTATAAATGTTATATGTAATTTACACGATTTATGCATGTTCTTTACGCGCATTTTGAATTTGGAACTCACCATTTGGGACACTTGACAAAATTACACCAAACTAACATATTTATGGACTTATATTACCATATCTGACCAATTTTCAATCTACATAAAGGGTTTATCTTAATCATTTTTTCAAATAATGCTTCATTAGTGGTCCCAAGGAAGTAATTTCAAGCACGTAATAAGGAAACTGCCGAGCACGTGGTTGGAAGCTTGTGATAGGGCTAAATAAGTTGAGATAGTAATCAGTGAAAATTTTGAGGGAAATTTATTCACCATTCACCCTAGCCCCCCTATGGTGACTACCCCTAATTCATCCAACTCACAAGTATTCTACATCCACAAGTTAAGCCCCAAAGAGATGATCGACTGTCAGTGTCTCCATATTTGCTGTAATTGTGATGAATGATATTTTAAAGGGCACACTTGTAAAAAACATAAATTATTCCAAATGGATGTGTCTCCACATGACTACTTAAAGGACATTCATGTTTGAAGATACTCATGAACCAACCTTGGAAGACACCACCCCTCTCGGGGAAGATGAAGTCCCCTTGCAAATTCCTAACGAGGAACCCCAAATTTCTTCACATGCCCTATTAGTTTTTCAACACACGAAATCTTGAAATTTATTGGCTACATTAAGCCCTGTTGGGCCTTCAATTTTTCATAATGTTGTTGATGAAACCATCCATTTTCGCATCATTCCATTCACCCATTGTCATCATTTTTAACCATATTTCTTCATAAACGCACCAAATTCCTGCATACATTTTTACATGGTTTATTATTTTTATTTCTATTATTTTTAATGAATTAAAGAGAATTATGCAAGGTTTTATTAATGATATTTTTTCCAGTGCAAGTTTCTACAGTTGGCTAGGTTTCTGCAGTTGTCTTCATGGTTGAACTAGTAGCACCACTCTAGAATGAAATCTGACACATGGAAATTGTTTCTAGAAGCTCCAATATGGATTTTTTTGGTCAAATTCCACCCATCTCACACATGTGGACCTCCAGGAATGAACAATTTTCCAAAATTTGTTACCATTTGGGAGATATTTCAGGTTCTTTGGAGCCTTATTTTACAGTTGTGTGAGCAAACATTGTGCCTCAGTCAAACAAACATAGGTTGGAATGGATTGTGCTTCATCAAATTCATGACAAATAAGTGTCCATTCAGTTCTTATATTTAGCCATATGAATCTCCATGAAGTTACATTGTAACCCCTATATAAAAACTCCATTGAAACAAAGAGGAGAGGTTAATTTTCTGAAGCATACAATGAATTGTTAAAACTCTATTTTACATCATTTTTAATGAAGCGGCGCCTTAAATATTTGATGCGTAGATGACTATTCGTGTGAAGTTTTGATACCACCTGTTGTTGAAAATGCAACAAGATGATGGAGCTTAGTGAAATGAAGTTGCCTTCACTAAGTGGGCCCGCAAGCTATTTTTGGCACAAAGTTTATTTTTAGACTATGTCTATTTTTAGACATATGGAGCATGGTCTGGGAGTTGCAGTATGCTATTCTTGGATGATTGGTCATGTTGGTAAAAATAGATGGACCTCTATTTTTAGACATATAGGTCGAAGTCTATTTTTAGACTGCCTGTCTAAAAATAGGTCCGTCAACAGTTATTAGCCCTGCACAATATTTGGACTCTAAACTTCGCCATTTCGAGCACTCTTTAGCTTGGAGCTACCAAGTGGCTCATGCATCCGAATGCATGAATTACGCTATTCCTTGGGGTTTGGTGAGCTCATGCATGGTTGACTTCATTTAGACCAAGTGTGTTTATATTTGATATACGCTGGTGGAGTTGTGTTCTATTAACTTAGTTGAACTAGTTGTGATTAGTTTAACTAGCTAATCAACTAGTAATGAGTGGAGTGAATTAAATATTATTTAATTCACTAATTATTAACTCATTATTCAACTCAAGAACACATCAACTACCACAAAGGTATGACAAGCTCTCAAGAAGACCAGTGAAAGAGGTAGATGAAAGGGTTGAGATAACTATCAGTTGTGACATTAGTTGTGCATGAGATTTGCACCACACTTGGAGGAAATTTCCCATGAGGATTGCGCTTTCAAGCCAAGGAGATTCAAACCTTGGAACACTCATTAGACCAGTCTTGATTGCGCAATAGAGGCAGGCAATTAGTGGATGAGTTTTGAACCTGTGACTTGTTCAAAACCAAGCTAGTTTGTGTGTAACTTTATGAGATAGTACTGAGTACTTGTGAGGAGTATTGTGCTATGTACTGTTACATGTTCTCTCCATATAATATACAAAATAGCTGAGGGGTTTCCAGCTATAAGCTTTCCCATTACATACTGTGTTTATGTGCGCATGCGACTGTTTCTATTTCCGTAAATTGATGATTGATTGTAGAAGAGATTATGTGTTGCATATGAATTCGAATTAGTATGTGATCAGGATAATCTCGGTGGATAAATCTTCATTATTCAGCAAATTTCTACATGGTATCAGAGCAAATCAATCATCGGGATCTATTGCAGTGATTACAATATTATTTCGGTAAACAGAGTCTGTAACGGGCCAGGTAGCCTCTGGATCCATCCTTTCTCCGAAAGGTGATATATCCAGTAAATGCCCTTACAGTCGATCTTTGTGCTAGAAATAATTTGTTCTCACAGATCCAGAAGCAGTTGAGTTTTTTGAGTTTGGAATTCGAATTTTGCAGCAGTTTGTTTTCTTGGTGCCGGAGTTGAAAATGTCTTTCAACGGTTTGCGACTCGAATATGCTCTAGAAGGCAGTTCGAATTATGTTGCATGGAAAGATCGCATGGAGGCAGTATTAGAAGATAATGGACTGAAGGATTTCATAGATACGGATGTCCAAAAGCCCAATGATCCTGCTGAAGTCGAAGCTTGGCAAAAGAAAATGGCGAAATGTCGAAGGATTCTGTTGGAGGGCGTGAAGGATCACATTGTATCCAGCCTGCATGGAAAAGCTTCTCCATATTTGATGTGGAAAGCGTTGACAGATCTATTCCAGAGTAAGAGCGACCAAAGGAAGCTGGCGCTCAAGGATAAGCTCATAAACATTAAGATGGAGAAAGGCGACAGTATCGCCAAATACCTCACGAAGTTCACTCAATGCAGAGATGAGCTGGGAAGTGTGGGGGTGACTGTCGAAGAAGAGGACATGGTAGACCTGGCTCTCCTTGGTCTTCCGAAGGCTTGGCATTCATATCAAGATAGTGTCAATGGTCGAGAGAAGTTGCCAGGATGGGAGCGCCTTTGGGCGGATCTCATGCAGGAGGAGATAAGGAGGACTACCAGAGATGGATCTTCATCAAAGGTACCTGATGAAGAAAATTGCGCTTTGGCTGCCAAAGCAAAGAAGGGGAAGAGCAAGAAAACTTCTCATTCCGGTGCTAAGGGCAAGAAGCAAGACATGTCTAAGGTGAAGTGTTTTCACTGTCACCAGCACGGACATTATGCCACAAATTGTCCGCAGAAGAAGAAAAATAAGAAGGCTGCTGGATCTGCAGCGGGAGAGGCATTGGCCTCCCAGTTTGAACTGGATTTTTCACTGATCGCATGCTTGGTCTCAAGTGTGATGGGATCAGTATGGTTCTTGGATAGTGGTGCGTCATTTCACATGACTGGAGATCGGGATTTGTTTTCAGATCTGGAGGAGAAAGATCTTGGAGTGCACATCGAGATGGGCGATGATGGTAGATACAGTGCGACTGGTATCGGTACCATTTCCTTTGAGAGGGAGTCTGGTAAACCTTTCATATTGAAGGAAGTTTTGCATGTTCTAGGATTGATGAAGAACTTGATCTCTGTAGCGATGTTGGAAGACAAGGGGTATGATGTGGTCTTCAGCGAAGGAAAAGCTTTCCTGCGCAGTAAGACTACTGGTGAGACCCGGAAGATAGGGGTTCGAGTCAAGAACCTTTATCAGTTGCAAGTAGATGGATGCGCAGCAATGGCATGCAAGGCGGGAGAAGTGGTGAGCCGGGATGATGAGGGCGAACTGTGGCACAGGAGATTGGGCCACCTTCACCACGGAGCTTTGAAGATACTACAGCAGATTTCTACTGGGCTTCCTAAGGGCACTCTTGCGCAGTCAGATCAATGCAAGGGGTGTACCTTGGGGAAGTATGTGAAAGCCACCTTTCACGAGAAGGATAGTCGCGCCACGACGATCCTTGAGAGAGTTCACATAGACGTGTGTGGTCCTTTCTCAGTTGCTTCGACAGCAAAGCACAGGTATTATGTGATCTTTGTTTATGATTTCTCTCGAAAGTGCTGGATCTTCTTCATGCAGAAGAAGAGCGATACATTCGCGAAGTTCTGTGAGTTTAAAGCACTGGTCGAGAAGGAGTCGGGGAAGAAGGTGATTGCTCTAAGGAGTGATAACGGTGGTGAATTCATCTCGGCTGAATTCAAGGAGTTCTGCAGCGCAGAAGGGATTCCGAGAGAGCTCATCGCACCCCATAACCCACAGCAGAACGGGGTGGCTGAGCGGAAGAACAGAACGATCGTGGGTGCTGCACGGGCGATGTTGCATGATCGGGGCCTACCCCTTCACTTGTGGGCTGAGGCATGCAATACAGCAGTGTATGTGCAGAACCGTTGTCCTCACAAGGTTCTTGGCATGAGTACACCAGAGGAGGCTTATTCTGGCAAGAGGCCCGATATTTCCCATTTGCGGATTTTCGGATCTCCTGTCTACATGCATGTGACGAAGGATGCGAGAAGGAAGCTGGATCCAACTGCTGAAGTTGGAATATTTGTGGGGTACACCGATACACCTCACAACTATCGGGTGTATGTGCCAGACAGTCGCAAGACTGTTGTGCGACGGGATATAAAATTTCAGGAGGAGAAAGCCATGCAGTGTTCGCTTGAGAGGGAGCTACACTTGCATGCAGATGAGGAGTTGTTAGTTCCTAAGGAGGAGCTTCCGGATGTGGATCAGCCACAAGAGGAAGTTCAAGAGGTGGAAGAAACCACCCATGCAGCGCCAACCATCAGAGGGCGCAAGCGCACTACAGAAGCTGAGCGACTAGCTCGAGATGCAGAGAAGGTTGTAGGACCACCTACAACACAGCGCAGACAGAGGCAGTCACCAGATCGGTACACTGGATACATGGCTCTTATGATTCAATGTGTCGTGACGGAGCCATCCTCTTTTGAGGAAGCTGTGGAGGAACCCGCATGGGTAGATGCCATGATCGAAGAATATGATTCGATTGTCAGAAACAGTGCATGGTATATATTCCCAAGACCGGAGGGGAAATCAGTGGTGGGTTCACGATGGATCTACGAAGCAGGCGGCTGACGGGAGTGTGGAGAAGTACAAGGCAAGATTTGTCGCCCGTGGCTTCTCACAAATTGAGGGGATCGATTATGAGGAGACCTTTGCACCTGTCGCAAGGTACTCTTCCATACGGACAATCCTAGCTCTCTCAGCGCAGATGGGATGGCACATCCATTAGATGGATGTGAAGACTGCATTCCTCAACGGAGTCATTGAGGAGGAGGTGTACATAGAGCAGCCTGAAGGTTTCGAGATCTTCAGCAGTGAGTCGCATGTGTGCCGACTCAAGAGAGCACTTTACGGCTGAAGCAAGCACCTCATGCTTGGTACACACGGATAGACAGTTATTTCACCGGGCTTGGATTTTCCAAGAGTGAGGCGGATCCTAACATGTACCAGATTGTGGTGGAGGGGAAGCTACTGATCATTGTACTGTATGTAGATGATCTGATTTTGACGGGTGATGAGCTGTTGATACTTTCATGCAAGGATGACCTTGCTAGAGAGTTCGAGATGAAGGACTTGGGCCTCCTTCATTATTTCCTGGGATTGGAGATTTGGCAGCGCAGTGGAGGACTGTTTGTTTCTCAAGGCGAGTATGCCCGGGAGATTCTGGAGAGGTTCAACATGCATGGCTGCAAGCTTGTTGACACTCCTCTTCCGGGTGGTTGGAGGAAGGAGGATGCTACTTCAGCGGAGGTAGTGGATGCCACTGTCTATCGACAGTTGGTGGGGTCGCTTATGTATCTGGTCAATACACGACCCGATATATGCTATGCAGTTAACCAGCTTTCGCAAGCTATGGTTAAGCCTACCAAGCTCTTTTGGAAGGAAGGCAAGCATGTATTGCGCTATATTAGAGGCACATCGGGATATGGTCTATGGTACAGACAGGAGGATGGAGCGAAGCTTTCTGGCTTCACTGATGCAGATTGGGCAGGGAGCCCAACGGACCGGAAGAGCACATCTGGAGGAGTTTTCAGCATTGGGTCGACAGCAGTTTCCTGGTACAGTAGGAAGCAGAGATCTGTGGCACTCAGTTCAGCAGAGGCCGAGTACATGGCAGCTAGCTTGGCTGCATGCGAGGCTATTTGGATGAGAAAGATCCTCGTTGGATTGTTCGGGTTGCATTTGGAGCCTACAGTGATTTACTGTGATAACCAGAGTTGCATTAAAATCTCGACTAATCCAGTATTTCATGATAGATCCAAACACATCGACATCAGGTGCCATCATATCAGAGATTGTGTTCAGCGGAGAATCATGATGCTTTCATATGTTCCCACGGAGGATCAGGATGCCGACATCTTGACGAAGGCGCTCACCAGGAGCAAGTTCGAATTCCATAGAGGCAGGATAGGGGTTGCAGATAATCCATATCTTGCTGAGAGGGAGTGTTGAAAATGCAGCAAGATGATGGAGCTTAGTGAAATGAAGTCGCCTTCACTAAGTGGGCCCGCAGGCTATTTTTGGCGCAAAGTCTATTTTTAGACTATGTCTATTTTTATACATATGGAGCATGGTCTGGGAGTTGTAGTATGCTATTCTTGGATGATTGGTCATGTTGGAAAAAATAGATGGACCTCTAATTTTAGACATATAGGTCGAAGTCTATTTTTATACTGCCTGTCTAAAAATAGGTCAGTCAAATATTATTAGCCCTTAATAATATTTGGACTCTAAACTTCAGTTTACTCTCTTGGAGCACTTCAGTTGGAGCTACGAAAGTGGCTCATGCATCTGACAGAAGGAATTACGCTATTCCTTGGGGTTTTGTGAGCTCATGCATGGTTGAATTCAGTTAGGACTTCAGTGGCAGAAGTTTGGTGGAGTTGATGAGACAGTTGGTGGAGTTGTGTTCGGTTTAACTTAGTTGAGATAGTTGTGATTAGTTTAACTAGCTAATCAACTATTAATGAGTGGAGTGAATTAAATATTATTTAATTCACTAATTATTAACTCATTATTCAACTCAAGAACACATCAGTTCACTACAGTGCATGGACAATTCAGTGAAGACCAGTGAAAGAGGTAGATGAAAGGGTTGAGATAGCTATCATTTGTGACATTAGTTGTGCATGAGATTTGCACCACACTTGGAGGAAATTTCCCATGAGGATTGTGCTGTCAAGCCAAGGAGATTCGAACCTTGGATCTCTCATTAGACCAGCCTTGATTGCGCAATAGAGGCAGGCAATTAGTGGATGAGTTTTGAACCTGTGACTTGTTCAAAACCAAGCTAGTTTGCGTGTAACTTTATGAGATAGTACTGAGTACTTGTGAGGAGTATTGTGCTATGTACTATTACATGTTCTCTCCATATAATATACAAAATAGCTGAGGGGTTTTCAGCTATAAGCTTTCCCCATTACATATTGTGTTTATGTGCGCATGCGACTATTTCTATTTCCGCAAATTGATGATTGATTGTAGAAGAGATTATGTGTTGCATATGAATTCGAATTAGTATGTGATCAGGATAATCTCGGTGGATAAATCTTCATTATTCAGCAAATTTCTACACCTGTTTGTGGAGGGCCCTTGCAAACAATGAAGGTTCTGCATTTTATGTTTTTAATGTAGTTGTTTTCATGTTTTCATTTTATCATTTGAGGTAGTTATTTTCATAATTCCAATTTGTCATTTGTTGTAGTTGTTTCTAGAATTCCATTTTTCCATTCGAAGTAGATGTTTCCATAGTTTTCCTTTATCATAGTTTCATTAATATTGCTTTTCAAATTATCAAATTGCAGATTGATTCATATTTTTACTTTCAAGAACAAAAATGATTTGTTTTAAAAGAGTTTCACAAGTTCATGTGTGGTTTACTTCAAAAAGCATTGACTGATTTCTTTTCCAGTTTTTGAATGATTTATTTTCACGAGCATGAGTGATTTATTTACAAGAAATAGTGATTAAGTGATTTCTTTTCAATATATCAGTGAGTGTTTTTTTAGTTCAAGTGTGATTTATTTTTAGAGCAATAGTGATTTGTTTATTTCTTTAAAAGTTTCATTGCCATAACATTTCATTTCAAAAACATAAAAATGTATAAATTTCTTTTTCTAGAATTTGATTTTATCTTCGTACACTAGACTGTTAGAATTTTTAGAGACTAACAAATTAGTTAAGGTTTCTTCATAAGATAGAGAAGGTTTGTTTCATTTTTTGCATAATAGAAAGCATGTTGATTTTTAGAAATTAGTTTTAATTTAAATTTATTTCATTAGGAACATAAGAATAAAAACATCCATAGAATCAATCACTACAAATTCAATCATCACACCAATAAATGAATTAAAAGAAGCTTATAGCACATATAGTGCACTTTCACTTCACAAGTTTACCAACTCAGGTCGATAATTTACGTAATCAATTTAAGACAATTAAATTGAAAAACAAGCCCCATGAGTGATTATGTTGAATGATAGTTGCAACACCGACAATTTTATTCATATGAGAGAGGCACAAGAAACCCATTATGTGTGTCCATATCTAATTTTCAAATTATGATTTCCATTGATGATAAGATGAAATCTAGGGGAAAATGTGAAAATGTGAAACTTTAGATTGGTAAGTATCATTTCAAAAATCACAAGATTACTATCCAATTGTGATATAGTTCTTAGGGTTAAATGGTTGTGTACTTTGGGACCTATCACCATGGATTTCAAAAAATTTGTAAGCTTCACGCAGGAAGGGAATAAACATACCCTCAAGGGAATTACATCTAGTTCCCCTAAAATTATCCTCACATTGCATGGAGAAGTTATTGAAAAAATGCCACTTAGGTATTCTAGGTAGTCAACCACCCAATGTGAATCCTTGATTGACACGCTTTTTCACAAAAAAAAAATATTGAATAAGATAATTCATGAATTATTGGAGGTGGAAGTCATACATCCTAGTACCATTCCTTACTCATCACCAATGGTCATTGTGTTAAAGATGTGAGGTACTCAATGCATCTGTCCTAGTTTTTGGGATTTTAATAAGTTGAGCAGCAAGGACAAATTTTCTATCCTAGTTATTGATGACCTCTTGGATGAACTTAATGAAGCTAATTTTTTCACTAAACTTGATCTTTGTTCCAGCTACCACTAGATCAGGATAAAATAGGAAGACATCCCTAAGATCCCCTTTCATACACATAAGTGCCATTATAAGTTTTTAATGATGCATTTTGCCTTTCTAATGCTCCATCAAGCTTTTACAACCTCATGAACAAGGTATTTCAACCATTAATTAGCAATTTTCTACTAGTATTCTTTGATGATATTTTTATTTACAACATAACATGGGAATAAGACATAAAACGTATTTATAGAGCTTCCCAACTCCTTCATGACCACAAATTATTCACGAAATTCTCCAAATATGATTTTGGAGCTTTAAAGGTTGAATACTTGGGTTTCATTATAAGTCAAGATGGTGTATGAGTTGATATAAAGAAAGTCACAACATTGGCCCCATCCCCAACCTCTAAAGAGATTGCAAGGATTCTTAGGATGTATAGTATACTACAAGAAGTCTATGAAAAACTATGGAAAATTTGAACTCCCTTAACCTCACTACTCAAAAGAATGTCTTTATTTGTAGTGAGACCACCAAAACATGCCTTCTAATATTAAAAGGATGTTGAGTGCATGAATCCAATAATCCTTCTAAGCTTTGAAGGATTTCATGCGCACAAACCCAATATTATTAGTGCATTATTTTACTAAGACTTTTTCCTTGTAATTTTATGCCTTGAGTAGAGGTATTGGAACAATATTGATGCAAGG
The DNA here is from genome assembly GCA_034641835.2 of Pinus albicaulis. Taxonomy (NCBI): domain Eukaryota; kingdom Viridiplantae; phylum Streptophyta; class Pinopsida; order Pinales; family Pinaceae; genus Pinus; species Pinus albicaulis. The sequence goes on from CM076583.1 coordinate 1,055,415,593, forward strand.
ACACCCTTTGGAATTTACTAGAAAGTATTTATGTGACCATGATTTGGGAAAATCCACACACGAGAAAGGGATGGTGGTTTTCCTACATGTAGCAAAGAGCTAGCATCCATATCTCATAGGGTGAAGTTTCCAAATCAAGACTAAACAACATTGTAACACCCTCATCCCACATATACCCAAGAAACCAGCCAACCGGGGTAAACATGTGACGAGAGGTTGCTATGATCAGATTCAACCTCCTAGGTGACCTTAAGGAAGTGGAACCAGTGGAAACACATCATAAAAATCTTCCACATCAACAACAATACTCCCAAGAACCATCCCAACCACTCAGATAACTGGCCCTTGGGCCCCACTGAGTTTTTAACTCACTTTAGCTTTGGATGCATGCACAAGTCTGCATGCCTATGTATGGGAGGATCTAGACGCATGTACAAGCCTGCATGTGTATGTATGGAAGGCTTTGGATGCATGCACAATCCTGCATGCCTGCGTCTAGGAGGTTTTGGATGCATGCACAAGCATGCATGCCTGCATCTATGGACTAAATTGCCCAGACCTGTGCCAACGTCCATGGGATTTAAGGCACTTTTATAGGCCCATAGTCCATAGCACTGCCTAGAACTCAATGACAAGTTCATAAATGAAATAAAACAGTGAAACAATGATGTATTTGCAAAAAATATGAGACCTAGACTGGACCCCTACTAGCCATGACATGCATTTTGTCAAACTTATCACAAATATGTAATATACATGTGTAAACAACAAATATGAACATATGGGTCTCATACTTATATGATAATTATCAAGAAACAATTTTCCCTTACATTAATAGTTGCAGTGTAAAAGCATTGGTTAAAAATCCATGTAAAAATATATAAGACCACGGTCGATGGGACACGTATTCTAAGTTTAATGGTGGGAAAAACGTCCTAGCGGGTGTTCAATTAAGTTATTATGGATAAAGGAAATGTTGAGTGTGTGTTATATTCTTTCCATGACTAGTCTTAGGTTAGAAGCGAGGCGCGACCAGCCCCCCTACGGTTGTGTCGGGCGCAACTCTCCCTATTCAAGTTTGTAGGGGGGTGGTAGCCCCCCTGCACGAGGTTTGGGGCAACGCCCCAGGAACAAAAAATGGACCCTATATTAGGTGGGCGGGCCTGCCTATGGTTTTGTGCATGGGTTTCAACATGGTTTTGGGAATGATAGTTTTCTGCCCATGGTATTTTGTAGATCTAATCAAGGGATATACGGTTATGTTCTAAGCCAAGGTTAATGGATTGGTGTTTATGAATTATTCGACATGTATATATATGTGTTGTAACATTGAAAGGAACAAAATGAAAAATCAAGCTGGTAGTCCCAGTTTTGGGATCCAGGGGAAAATATCTGTGTATATTTTTTTTATGTTTTATGTTATCGTTATTGTTTTATTTTCCGTTTTAAGAGTTCGTTTGCAAAAAAAATTTGTACAATGTTAAAACATAAATTTTGTATTAGAGTTGTTTCGGCTTCAAGGGGACACCTTTGCTGTTGAGGGGTGTTTTTCTCGGTCTTGTGGTAGACCCTATTCAGTGGGAGATCTCTAAGATCGATTCTTGCGGTGAAAGAAGATGGTGAGAATTGGAAAGATAGAGATCAAGAAATTTAATGGTCATATTTTTTAGTTGTGGAAGCTCAATATGGAGGATATGCTGGTGGATAAAGATCAATGGATCGTGGTAGATCTGGGTACTAAACCAACGACAATTTCATATGAAGGCTAGGTGAAGTTGGATCGGAAGGAAAAGAGAACAATACGGTTATGTATCTCAGATTCGGTATTGGTGAATGTATCTGGGGAAGCTACGACAAAGGATTTTTGGGACAAGTTAGGGACTTTGTACCAATCTAAGTCTCCGGTGAATAAATTTTTCCTACAGAAAAAGATGTACAACCTGAGGATGAAGGATGGAGACTCGATGACAGAGAATTTGAATGCCTTCAATACTGTGGTCAGCCATTTTTCATCTATTGATTTTAAAATATCAGATGAAGATAAGTGCATCATTTTTTTGTGTTCTCTACCAGATTTGTGGGATAGTCTGGTTGTTGCAATAGGTAGCAATAAAACTACATTAAATTTTAATGAAATTATCTCAGCCTTGTTGTCAAAGGAAATGAGATAGAAAAATATGGAGGGCAGGAATAGAGATGCCTTTTTTGTATGAGGATGGTCCCATAACAGAAACAAAAATAAGTTCTCAAGTGGGAGATCTAAATCTAGAGGGAGATCTAAATCTCCAGGAAAGCCTGTAAAGGTGTGTTGGAAATGCGAAAAGGAAGGGCACTTAAAAAGGACTGTAGCTATTCTGAGTCGGGAAAGGGATATGATGATGCTCCTTCTACAGAGTTGAAAACCGCCTCAGATGAAGGTGGGGATGTGTATTTTTCTTATGTTCTTCAAATACACATGTAGATCATGAGGCATGGTTGATTGAATCAGGTGCATACGAGTATGAGAAGTATGATGGTGGTGATGTCTTCTTAGAGGATGATAGGAAGGCCAGAATCATTGGATGTGGAAAATTCAAGTTGAAGTTGCAAGGTGTAAGGATTAGAACACTTCTTGGTGTTTTTCATATTCCCACAATGGCCATAAATTTGATTTTTGTAATAAATATGGAAGATGCAGGTGTAAAAATAGTGTTCGAGAAATATACCTGCAAGATGATTCGGGGAGCACTGGTATTGATGTGGGGATTTCATATTAGAACTATGTATAAGCTTTTAGGTAGCACTTTTATTGATGGGTGCAACATTTATGTGGTTCCTGAATGTGGAGAATAAATCCTAGTGGTATTTGGAGAAAATACCATGATATGGCATCAAAGGCTTGGAAATATTGGAGAGAGGGGCCTTTGAATATTGAATGGTAATGGTATGGTAGAAGGCATGTCTAATTTCTCTCTGGATTTCTATTTCTGTGAACATTGTGTATATCGTAAGAAAAATTAGGTGAGTTTCCCTCCTGGTGCTAAGAGGTCGAATAAGATATTAGAGCTTGTGCATAATGATGTGTTTGGACCTATGTCGGTTCCATCACAGGGTGAGTCTATGTAATATGTTTCATTTATAGATGACTTCTCGAGTAATACATGGATATATTTCCTCAGGAGGAAATCTGAAGCTTTTTACAAGTTTAAATAATTTAAGGCTCTGGTGGAAAACTAGACAGAGAAAAAGATAAAGGTGTTGATGATAGATAATGGTGGAGAGTTCTGCAAGAAGGAACTTGAAGAGTTCTGTAAGAAGTGTGGTATAGAACGACAAAATACTACTCCATACACACTGTTGGGAGCCAAAAATGCACATCTTTTCCTTCCATTCTATCCTATTTCCTTTATCCATTTGTACCATTAAAAATTTAATTCATGTTCTAAAGTGCACAGGTAAACCCCTTGTCATGTCTTCTTGGATTATTTAGTCAATGAAGCATAGTCACGGAGATTATTACCTAAGAGGTTTACAAATTTAGCTATTTTTGTAGATTCGAAGGTCAGATGACCATATTCGCAATTCTAGGAAGAATTACTGAGCTGGCAACATATCTTGGGTAGCACCGCAACAACACAAAAGCTTCAGAACCTTTCCTCTACTATCTTTTGCATTTATTTTTGTCTATCATAACGACTATGTAATTGTAGGCACTAGCTGCCATGATTTCAAGAACTACCATTGTAATAATTTGTATAAGAAAGGGAATGAAGTTGTGAATCAGGGGTTGGCTACTAAGGGAATCGAGATCTGTAACAGAACTTTTCATTCAAGTTAATGCAAATTATTTTTTTGTCTTTTCCGTGAGTTTGTGATTATATCGCAGCCCTGATTAGGGAGTTGGGCCTGCTCTCCTGACAAGGTGTTGTGAAACTTATATGTGTGTTTAGTTTCTTTTACTGCATCGTGTATTTCTTTAATTGATGTGACAGTTAATGTAATTGATGTAATTCTTAATTGTCGTGAATGTGTTTTGATTTTACAATTAATTGTTGTTTTTCTTTCATTGCTGTTATAATGGTTTGTTGTTTCACATAGTTTATCGAATCCATGATTAATACAGAACTTTGTAATTTTCATCTGCATGTATTTTTCATGTTAGCCTTGCAATAACCAACGCATCTTAGATTGATAATTAATGTGGGAAAGGGTTTGAATAATTCATACTTGGACACCAACATTTTGGTGTTGTTGTTGGGGATGCTATTAAAGGTGCAAGAACACAATTCGTATTTGTCTAAGGATCAATCTCTCATCTTGGGGAGGGAAGTTTCACCTTGCTCTAGGTCCTAAGCATTAGTTGTTTTTGTTCTTTTCTTTTTTTGATTTCTTAGGGGTCAATCTCTCGTCCTGGGGAAGAAATTTCTCTTTCCCTGCTTTAGGTCTTGAGCTTAAGATTTCTTAAATTTCTTTCTTTTTTCTAAAACACCCAATCTCTCATCATGGGGAGGGAATTTTCGCCCTAATCTAAGTCCTGAGCGTAGTTTGAATGTTTTTCTTCTCACCAATTGTATGAACAAAGATCCGAATAAAAAGGGTAGAGGAGGACCCCCAAAGAGAGGAAGAAATGATTTAGGAATGATTACCTATATCCAAGAACTCATCACAAAGGTTGAATAAGAAGGATCTTCATGAGCCACTATCAGGGTAAGAACTCAGAAGAAATCCGAAGGACAGTTTGTTGTGCAACCAGTACTACCTACAGTAGTAGAAGAACCCCTTTCAACGATAGAAGAAGTAGTAAGCAGGGTACTGGAAGAAGAAATACTCTTGTTGGCAGCAGAAGGAGAGGAAGTCACAAGTAGAGGATCAAAGGAATCAAGCATTCCTAATGAAGAAGAAAATTAATTAAAGGAATTTGCATCACCACGCGATCGGGGAAGAATTTTTAAATAGACTCAGCCTTCTATTGAAGAACGACTTCAGTCATCTGTTGCAGAACCCGTTGAGGTCCCGAGTGAGTATTGGAAAATATTCATGGCACCTGCAACTTCCTTGATCGATTTCCCAATTGGGGATTTTAGAGGTGATGCACCAACGAAGCCCATTCCTTTGACAACATTTCCTAATTTCCATTTAATTTCCTCTAAAAATCCAGATACATTCCTTTTTTAATTTGACATTGTACGTTGGGGGTACGAGTATATAGTTGATGCTCAGAAATTGAAGATATTCCCTACCAGCTTAAAATGGATAGCCCAACGATGGTTCATGGGTTTAGGAGGGAAAACTATCTCCTCATTGGATGACATGAAAAATATTTTCCTAGAGAAGTATTAGGATTACTGCAAATCCCGTGACATCAAGGAATAAATATTTAAATTCATGCAGAAGGAATATGATCATATGGAAGATTGTGTGGAGCACTTAAAATATACTTTGTAGAGGTCGGGCCATAGTCACCTGGACAAGGAAATATTGAAAATCATCCTTCTCCGGGCATTAATGGAAGAATCTCTAGAGCTCTTGAACATAGTAGGAAAAGGGGATATATCAAAATAATATTTTGATACTATATGCGATTTGTGCATTCAATGTTCGCGAGGAAAAAATAAGGAATTCAGTCACTGAAGACATCCAGTGGGGGAGTCACGAAGGCAGAAATCAGAAATCTGTTGGATAATTTGAGGACCGATATCTTGAGCACATTGTTTGCTCAGATGGACACGTTGCAAGAAAAACAGAAGAAAATTGAATTGGAGAAGACCATGGCCATATTCTACTCACAATGCCGGAAGAAAAATATGCTGAAGGAATGTCCATTAAACACTATAGAATCTTGTGCAGTCTGTGAATAGAGTCATTCAACCAACTCATGCCCTTCTCTTCTAGCATTGAAGGTAGTCTTCCATGGAACTAATGAAGAGGTGGACCAACTATATTTTATGGGATCCAAGAAGCCAAGGAAGCCACGGCCACCAAATATGAATCAAGGTATGCCTCATGACCTTTCTCAGTATTTCAGTAATTTAAATAATGGTCCTCAGTTAATACCTTTTTCACCTGCATGGCCCCAGTATTTTCAATACCCACCTTGGCATCCCTAGTTCCTTAGAATAGTTCAAACCCTTCATGGTCCCAAAATTGGAGTGGACCTTCTCCTTCGGGACAATTTCCCCAACCTATGCTGCAATAGCAGCTGCAATTTCCTTCTAGTATTCCTTCCGGTAATTCGTCCCTTTGTCCTCAGCTTCCCATCCAACCTAATCCAAAGCCTAACAATAACGGAGTTCAACAAGCTGACACCCTCAACCATCCTTCGTATAAAATCTCTACCACAGAATGTAATGAGATAAATCTTCGATCTGGGTGGGTAGTGAATGATTAGACTCTACCTATTATTATTGAACAAGTTGACGATGAAGTCACGGAACCAAAACCAAGGGTAGTTGGGGATAAACCAATCCAAGACACTAAAAATCAACCACCTCCTCAACCAAATGTTATTCATGGATGTCAAGCTAATCCACCTTATCCTGAAAGGTTGACCCTGAGAAAACAGAAACCTCAAGCAGAGTTTGACTTTTTAGGGGAACTACAAAACTTTTTTGTCAAAATTCCCCTACTTCAAGCTATGAGGGATGTACCAATTTATGAAAAAAAATTCAAAGAATATTCTTCCAAAAATCCTGGAAAGAAATCAAGGGATCCTCTCACCATCCTTGTTATGGGGAAGTTGTCTGACATCATGCTGGGAAATTCTATGCCTATCAAATATGGGGATCAGGGAAACCAATCCTGATAGTACAAATTAATGGGATTGACATCCCAAATGTACTATTATATTTGGGTGCCGCAATAAATGTTATTACCTCTGAAATTATGCACACATTGGGTCTTCAGAATCTCAAACCAACGCTTACCGTCTTATAATTGGCAGATAGATCTACAGTGAGGCCAATAGGGAAGTTGGAAGATATCACTATTTTAGTCAACTCATGGCACTATCTCGTTGATCTCTTGGTATTACAGGCGCAATCCCCAGCTAGTGGTCACCCCTTGATTTTAGGAAGAACTTGGCTGGAAATCGCAGAAGCCTATATTGGGTTTTGGTCAGGAAATATGGTTATATATAATGGGAAGGTGACAAAGAATCTCATCCTTTATCCTCCTGTAGAACCAAGCCCACCATGGAAACCATCATCTGGACGAAAACCCCTACCTATAGAAGAATCAAAACATGAAAACAAAGAACTCAGACCAATCCTTACCAATGGGTAGGCTCTTCATTTTAAAATAGAAATGGAGGATGATGCCATTAACACTTTCATCAGCGATCCCTATTCCATTTCTGACTCAACTCACCAGATCCTGGAATCTTTCATGAGCTGTAAAACATAGGAAACTATTGAACCAGAAGATGAAATTGAAAACATACATTCAACTCTGTCTCATGATAGCATCTCCATTGAAATCGAACCAGGGAAAATGTTGAACATTAACCTAAATCTTTTAGCATCCCAGACAAAACAACTCTTAAAATTTCTTCAGGACCATAAGGAAGCCTTTGCCTAGGATTATATAGATATGAAGGGGATCCCTGCTGATTTTTACACTCATCATATATACATTAAAGAATATTTTTGGCCTATGAGACAACCCCAGAGAAGAATGAACCCCTCCTTGAAGAACATTGTCGAAGACTCGAAGATGAGCTTCAGAAGTTAGTGGATGTAGGATTTATTTACCCCATCTAGGAAAGTCAATGGGTCTCCCCGTTGGTTATTGTTCCTAAAAATAATGGTAAGTGGTGGATCTGCATGTACTATAGGGAATTAAATAAAGCGACTCAAAAATATCATTTCCCTTTTCCATTCATTGACCAAGTCTTGGATACTTTGGCCGAGAAGAAGTTCTTCTCCTTCCTGGATGGGTTTAGTGGGTATAATCAGATCCATATAGCCCCTGAGGATCAAGATAAAACCACCTTTACATGCCCTTGGGGAAATTTCGCATACCAAGTCCTTCTATTCGGTCTTTGTAATGTGCCTGCAACATTTCAAAGGGAAATGTTGGGAATTTTTTCTGATCTAGTTGATGATAGTGTCAAGATTTATAGGATGACTTTACTCCAAACGGGGACTCATTTGAAGAAGTATTGGCAAACTTAGAAAAGGTACTCAAATGATGCAAACATACCCATGTTTCTATGAGTACAGTCAAATGTCATATGATGAGGGAAGAGGGAATGGTTCTGGGACACTTGCTCTCGGCTGCTGGAATTCGAGTTGATCATGCCAAGGTAGAGGTAATATTACATTTTCTTGTACCTAATACACCCACACAGGTATGTAGTTTTATTGGTTGCACTGGCTAATATAGATGTTTTATCGAAATTTTTTCTAAGATAACATCTCCACTCTTTCAACTGTTAACTAAAGATGTTGAATTTTTGTGGACAGATGACTGTGAAGTGGCTTTTGTGAAGATCAAGGAACCTTTTTTTGGAGCTTTGATCTTGTTAGGTCTGAACTAGGCACTCCCATTCCACATCCATATCGATGCCTCTCAGACAACAGTTGGGGCAGTTTTAGGGCAGCAGGAAGATAAGAAGCCATATGCAGTTTATTATGTTAGCAAGAATTTGACTCTTTTTGAATTAAACTACACGACAACTGAAAAATAATTCCTAGTTGTTATTTATGCCATCAATAAATTTCGACATTACATTACTAGATACCCTACTTTTGTGCATACTGATCATGCGACAATCAAGTACTTGATGAATAAACCTATCAGCCTTGGTTGCATTACAAGATGGTTACTGTTGATTCAAGAATTTGACATTACCATAGTAGACAAACCAGGGAAGGATAATGTAGTTGTTGATTTTCTGTCTAGAATGGATACTAGTGATGAAGGCACACCCATCAAAGATGGTTTTCTGGATGAACATATTTTTTCAATTTCTACTAATACTCCTTGGTATGTAGATATTGCTAACTATCTTGCTACATGGAAGGTGTCTAATCATTTTTCATACAGGGAACAAAGGAAGATTATTCATCATAGTGCTCATTATTCTTGCATAGCAGGATATATTTTTCATACAGGGGTCGATCAACAAATCCGACGCTGTGTAGGAGAGGATGAAATCTATGATGTCCTGAAGGATGCTCATGACGGCCCTTGTGGAGGGAATTTTGCATGTAAGCAGATAGGGAATAAGGTGTTATAGATGGGATATTATTGGCCCTCCATCTTCTAGGATGAAAGAGACTATGTCTGAAGGTGTGATAGTTGCCAACGGATGGGTCAACCTGGTCGATCAGATGAAATGTCATAACATCCCCAGGTAGTCCTTGAGCCTTTTGAAAAATGGGCTATTGATTTTTTTGGCCCTTTTAACCCATATTCACATCAGAAAGTTCATATTTTAGTCTGCACAGATTATCTAACCAAGTGGGTGGAAGCCAAGGCTATTGTGAAAGCAATAGAACAGGTTGTTTTAGATTTTCTATTTGAAGAGATTTTTTCTCGATATGGTGCTCCAAGAGAGATTGTTTCAGATGGAGGAGTGCAGTTCACATCACATATGATAAAAAGGCTTGTGAAGAATTATGGAATAAAACATAGGGTGACATATCCATACCATCCCCAGTTGAATGGTCAAGTGGAAAGCACGAACAAGGTATTAGAAAATATTCTCACAAATAATGTGGCAAGACATCATCGGGATTGGGCTGAAAAACTTCCTGAATCTCTCTGGGCATACAGAACAACATGGAAGAATACAACATGGTTTTCACCATTTTAGTTGGTTTATAGGAAATCCCCATTGTTTCCAATAGAATTTGAGATTAGCACACTCAGAACAACTCTTGGAGTAGGACTAGATCTGTCAGAAGCCCAGAAACATCGATTGGAACAGCTAAATAAACTGGATGAAATCCGCTCAATGATTGTTCAAAAAAATGTTGTAATTCAACAACAGAGAACAAAATGGCATGATAAATTTATCAAGAATAAGGTGTTTCAAAGAGGGTATTGGGAATTACTCTATGATTCCCATTTTAAGGATTTTAAAGGAAAGCTCTTCTCTCGTTGGATGGGACCTTATGAAGTTGATGTGGTGTTTGATAATGGAACTGTCAGACTTGTCATAATTGATGATACACATGCCTCTTTCATAGTAAATGGACATTTTCTGAGATTGTATCACTGCCCAGATTCTAAGGATGCCTTCATCAAACATCTCTCTGATAAATCTGGTTTGAAGGTTGTTAGTGCAGAGAATTCCTCCTATGCATCCTTGAATTAAAATAAATAAATAAAAAATCCATATATATATGGTAATATAAATAAAATATTGCTACTACTCAATTTTTTTTTGCAGGAACTACTACTGGTGTGCAATTCTGCGAAGATTGAATATTTTCTAAGTACTCGGTGTTATTACTCCTCCGATGTTGTTACTCTGAAATTTTTTCTAAGTGTCCAGTGTTGTTACTCCTCTGGTGTTGTTACTTTGTAAAAGTTTCTAAGTACCTGGCGTTGTTACTCCTCCGATGTTGTTACTCTAGAAAATTTTCGAAGTGTCCAGTGTTGTTACTCCTTCAGTGTTGTTACTCCTCAGGTGTTGTTATTCTGTAAAATTTTCTAAGTATCCGGTGTTGTTACTCTGAAAATTTTTCTGAGTGCTCGGTGATGTTACTCCTTCGTTGTTGTTACTCCTCCGGTGCTGTTACTCCTCTAATGTTGTTACTCTGGGAATTTTTCTAAGTGTCCGGTTGAAGTAGATCTGACAAGAAAATGTATAAAAATGAAAAATATGCCCAAGAAATAACACCATAGAAGATAAAACTTCAGATCCTCATTAATATGAAAACCCTTGAGGTAGCGCTACACCATACATTCACTCCTTAAGGAAGGAGATCACTCCACAAGCCATATGTTTGCTAATACAATAATCCTTGACATCTCTCAATGGAGGGTCTCCAGCCTCTATATAGGTTTCATACATGCAATACCATGGGTAGTTACCATGGGTCTCTTAATACCATACATCCAATACAATGGGCTTATCACTTTATTCCCTAACTACATGTGGTCCCTTGCATGATGTGGGTTAACCACTTTATTTATTAACTATGACCCATTTATTTATCATTCTTACATTATTACATCATATTATTCCCTTGGGTACCTCCCTTAGTACCCTATATTATCCCCCATGGGTATCCTACATTACAGCCCCCTTAAACATGTTTCGTCCCCAAAACATGAGAAGAACACAAGTAATAAGATCTACTCAAAAGGGTATTCCACTGGTACCATTCACGTGCATCTAGCCATCCCAAATAAAGGTGAAAACTTGATCTATTCAGTGCCTCGCTTGCTTGAGATGGAAGCAGGTTCTGGTGGTTCCTCTATGTTGATGTGTTGTGGGTGGATCGTTGCACCTCTCTATGTGTTGTCCCGGGGTTGTTGTCCTTGTTGATAATTCATTGCCACCTTTCTGGTTGTTGTCTTGTTGGGTGATGCCGGTGGTGATTTGTTGAAGCTTTAACTGATGGAATATCTTTCATTAATTCCTCCACTCTTGGTGATGGAGTGGTGTCTCGTGCTTTTGCTGGTACCTGATTTGATGTTTGTGTTTTTTTTCTACCATCAAAGGCTCATCATATGATGTGTCTGTGCCGTTAGATATTTGTGCTTCTTCCTCCCTAATGAAAATATCCTGCAATGTTATTTTCTTCCTCTTATACCAGAGCTTCATGAATTTATTTTGCACATTAAAATTGACAGTACCAACGGATTCCAACCAAGGGTGTCCCAAAACAACATCCACAACAGCCATATCTGAAGCATAAAAATCATAATGCAAAACATACTTATCCATATAAATCTTCAAATATTTATAAATTTGAACATCTTCATTATCAACCTATGTGTTTTCAATATGTTTTGTTGGAACATGCAATTTTTTTGCCAAATTAACATTGATACGTTTATGCTTGCAACTAGGAATGATAGACACAATGATGTTCTCTTTCTGAATACGTCTATGAACCTGTAATATGGAAATATTAGTAGAAAATAAGTCTTTATGGCTCTTAGTGTCATTATTTTCAGCTTGAGACCACTTGTCCAAAAGGACTTTTTCAAGTTTTTTCTCGGGAAGTTTCCTCACTGAGCTGTCAAGTGAGGTGTAATATCCCCAAAAGGGAGAATGGAGTAATACTTCACACAATATAAGAACTGACTGCAAGGTAAACAATAAATCTTAATAAAACATCATAATTTACAGAGAAGTTGAGCCATTTTATTATATTGGAGAAGAATCCGTTACACCATGTACAAAATATGATCGGATCTAGCCAAAGAGATGGTCTAGAAGTGCCCAGAAAACAAGCTACAACAGGTACAACGTAACTGAAGAGGCTCTACAGCAAATACTGCACTGTCTCTTTAGTAGAATATGAGCATATAGTTGCAGGCTGAAAAGGGAAATGTAGATCCACTCAAAACTAGAGCTCAGATGATGCCAAGATTCAAGATCTGGCCAATGTGATGGATTCCCAAGATAACCTAGAAAGGATTTTCCAGATCTGCAACTTTGGAAAATCACATCCCTAGGATTTGATCCTTGATCTGTTGGGAAATACAGATCTGAAGCTAGATCTGACAAATATATGGCTGAAATATGATATCAGATCAGATCTATGCTTGAAGGGCTGATCCCTTCCTCAGATCTATGAGCTAGGAGCTCTAGATCTAGCTTCTCAATCCTCCAATGATGATTGTAGCTGCTGCAACACAACTACCTCTAGAAACTGCACTGTGAGGGAAAGAGAGGCCTTATGCTTGCTGAAAAATGCTGCAATAAACTCTAGGCTTATGGTAAGACTGAGGGAAATGTGAGGCAATGATCTCTTACAGGATTGCTAGCTGAAATACTAGCAACTTCCTTCCTCACTTTTGATCTGCAAGGTGGACAGCGTAATTCTTGAAGGAAGTACTGCTGCTGGGAGGTCAATAACTTTTGGCCTGATGCAAGATCTACAATGAAGCTCTGGGAAGCTGATATTTAAGCCCAAGGTGATAGGAATAAACCCTCACCAGTTCTCTAGCTAAAGTACTGAAGACAACTTCCTCCTTCCAAACTGATCTTCATAAATCTACAATTTCTGAATATGAGTTTTCTACAGAAAGTAGGAAAATAAGATGGCACTTAAAGCCTGATGTATAATAAAGTACAATCCTCTTTCTAGATCTGCTCTAAGAAAGAGGTGGGATTCCCGACCAGGAACACCCTGTGCTAAACAACACCTGCAATCTCCGCTAAACAACCCAAGAAAGCAGTGGAATGTCACATGACAATTCTAGATCTGAAAAGATCTTTACATCAAAAATAATCAGCATGCCCTCATCCTTGCCTTCATCTTCTTTATATAACATTTGAGCCTTCCCAAGCCTTGGCCCTCATTTATACTACGCTGTCACATGTGGACAAGATCCTCCAAGTTGGACTGCGCTATTTGACCAAATCAACCATCATGTCTAGGTGCAATGTACACCTTCCATCAAGTGTGCCTTGTTGGCACAGCGTTCTCCATCACTTAATCATGAATGTCCCATGATCTTTGACATTTTCAAGATCTTAATTTACTAAATCATCTCTGTTTGATCCTTTCAAGATCTTAGTTGACTTTCTCAACCTCCATGATCTATCTCATTAATGAGACAGGTTCTCCAATTTCATTCACATTAGTAGTTGCTCAACTACCTTGTTATGCAGATCTAGGCTAAATTAATCCACATTCACACACACACAAGTGGATATTTATTCATATTGAGGATTGTGGGTCCCTCCACCCTTTTATTTACTTAATCCATTAAAAATATCAAGGACTCTAATATTCCAAATATGATGTGAAAATTTGGGAATATTACATGAGGTCCGCCATTTTTTTGCCTCATCTTTCATATGAAGCCCTATGGAGCATATCCAAAAATATGGGGATTGAGCTTTGTGATATTGTTAAAATTCTTCAATTTTAGGGCCATCATCTTTTCCTGTAAACTTCATCTTGCGAGAACCGCTAAAACAGAGTAAGGGTTTTGAAGAAAATCACATACTTTGAAATTTTTTTAAAATGGGCATAAATTGATCAATATAACTCAGAATAATAATTATAACCTGTTTTCAGAAATGGAATAGTCATTCTGCATCTATCCATGTGACTAAAGTCCTGATCTAGGTATTATGGAAACTCAAATCTGTGCTGCAACTGTCTCGCTGTCACAAAATTCTGAAAAAAAAAATAAATTAAAAAAAAAAAAAATAAAAAAATAAATAAATAAATAAATAAATAAAAATAAAAAAATAAAAAATAAAAAAAAATGGTTGATTTTAAATCAGTGTTAAATTCATCATCCAGACTCCGGTTTGACTTGAAATTGGGTGATTTTTCAAGGGGAACTCAGATCTATAATTATTTGTCTAAAATTATGCACCAAAAATTGCAAAAAATGCGAGGATAGCCGTCGTCCATGAATTTTAGTCAGAAAATTTCTGCAACACTGCTGATTTTAAATTAGTGATATCTCCCTCATCTGGACTCTGATTTGATTGATTTTTCTTTTTGAAATCGACTATTTTTTCGCAAATAATCCAGATATTCTATTTTTTTTTTTTTTGTACTAAAATTATCAAATCAGCTCTACAAACTTGTTGCCCAACAAAATTCCTAGAAAAATGGAAAAACAAAATTCCCCAACTGTGCCCAAGAAAGTGCTATGATACCACTTTAAGTGGATCTGAAAAGAAAATGTATAGAAATGAAAAATATTCCCAAGAAATAACACCATAGAATATAAAACTTCAAATCTTCATTAATATGAAAACCCTTGAGGTAGGGCTACACCATACATTCACTCCCTTAAGGAAGGAGATCGCTCCACAAGCCATATGCTTACCAATACAATAATCCTTGACGTCCCTCAATTGAGAGTCACTAGCCTCTATATAGGTTTCATACATGTAATACCATGGGTATTTACCATGGGTCTCTCAATACCATACATCCAATACAATGGGCTTATCACTTTATTCCCTAACTACATGTGGTCCCTTGCATAATGTGGGTTAACCACTTTATTTATTAACTATGGCCCATTTATTTATCATTATTACATTATTACATCATATTGTTCACTTGGGTACCTCCCTTTGTACCCTATATTATCCCTTTGGTGTTGTTACTCCTGCGGTGTTGTTACTCAGTAAAATTTTCTAAGTACTTGGTGTTGTTACTCCCCCGATGATGTTACTCTAGGAATTTTTCTAAGTATCTATTGTTGTTACTCCTCCGAGGCTGATACTCTGCTGAGGTAAGTCACCAGGTACGTTCCCGATCAATTTTTGTGGATTTTATTAAATATTCCATTAAAATGACCTTGACATGACCATGGATGATCATCTATTAGTTGGGGGGAGGTATTGTCATAACTAAAACGATGACGTAATCAAATCGTAATAATTTTTTTCTGACGTCATCATCAGAACTTGTGCCAATAGTACATTCCATGATTATTACCCCATTTCACACAATTATGAAGATGCATCGGGACTAAATATAAGTACGTTTTGTTAGTTAAATAGGCCTTTCCAATCCTACGAGATAATAACCATCATCATCCACCATTATTACCATAATCCACCATGATTTTTCTTATTTTCCAAAAAAAAATCACCTTTTGTATTTTACTATTACCACACTTGATTTTATACCAAACTGTCACCTCGAGAATTACCTGTCGATACTCCCTCCTAATGGTCCTCTGCTTCTCTGAAGTGTTGTTACTGAGCTATCACAGAATGGGTGGACCAGCTATAAGACATGAACCAAAGAATACAACTCTAGCTCGCAACAATGCAATTCTATGGTAGGTCTTTCTAGACGCAGGCTGGGATGTGTATTTTGATAGGTTGCAAGGATTTGACGAAACGATCACAGTTGAATTCTCATTGAACTTGGAGGGAAATCACTCTAGAGTGCGGGGTTTGGAATTTGTTGTCATAGAGGAGGTCATCTTAGTGGTTAGTGGACTACCACAACAGGGGCAGACATGGTTTTCTCGAAAATCCTCTTTTCCAGAATTCCCAGAATTATTTTTACAAGTTAGGGAAACAACTTTTCATAAGGGAAGGGGATATGATGGTAAATCCCTACCACATCCATGGGGCGAGGTGGCATACTTTGTGATTAGATATATAACCTATGAAGGGAAACTCTCCACTCTGTTTAAATACCATTTCAAGCTCTTGGCACATCTTCGGTTTCGACAAGCACAAATTCACTTGCTGGATATGCCTTTCTTCCTATGGAAAAATTGAAGCACAAATTCAGTCGCTGGATATGCCTTTCTTCCTATGGAAAAGTCTTCAGTTGATGGTATAATCTATCCGCAGCTCCCGATAGGTATTAGTGGTCCTTACAAATCATGGGTTGGTCTGGTTATTGGTAATGCATGCGCTGGATCAAGTCCCTATGCCTTGGTCACGATTTGTTGAATTATCAGAGGAAGAACTTGAGGTCGTAATACCTGTAAGGGAGGAGGAAAAAGTAGAATAAATGGAGGTAGATGAGGCCACAATATATGCTTCCACACAAGAACCAGTATTTCCAGTTGGTTCAGCGGGGGAAGAAACAATGGAAACATAAGAAAATGCAGTCGATGTTGTCACATAAGAACCATCATCGTCTGTGGGTTCATTTGGGACAGAAGCAGTGGATGTGGAGGATGAAGTCGATGTTGTTCCACATGAATCAACATCGATTGACAGTGCACAAAGATGATAATCACCAATCAGGGGATCGGTAAGTGGTGTTGTCACATAAGAATCAACACCACTTGTCCAAGAAAATTTGGAATCTGAAGCGAGTGTTGGTGTCACACAAGAATCATCACCACTAGCTCAGAAGAGCAATGTAATTATAAAAGAAATAGGTCATGTGGTCAGCACTACTCCACAAGAACCAGTGTCAACTACTAGACAAGCAGATGATACAAAAGGAAGCTTGGTCCAATCAACAAACAAATAAGGTGAAGAGAAAGAACCTGAGGCAAAAATCATGGTTGGGAAAAAAATTGAAGAAAACCTTCCTCATTCCTCGTTTCTTGAAACCTTACCAAAAGGAGAAAATAAATTTTGTTCCCCTCGGTGTTCGGTGGAAGAAAGATTTGTTCTGCCAATTCTAGAGTTTTTTGGAAAGATTTTGGATACAATGGTTGGTACACTCACTCAGGAGCTAGTGCTTGATGATACATAGACAAAGCAGACCGAAAAGTTAGGCGCAGAGATACGAGAACCTATGTTGAAAAAAGCTCAAGATGAAGAAATGATGGCCGATGCTACCCCGCCAGAAGAAATTGGTCTTACAGAAGTTGAACCGCAGGGGTCAAAAAAAATTCCTGAATCTTTAGAAGAAGACCTTGCATTAGAAAAAGTGCAGGGAGAGGATGTCGAGGGCGTTGCGCAAGTGTCAGCAGAAATACATGAGCCAGAAAGAGAAAACGAAGAAATTGATCCCCATGCGGAGGAACAAATCAAAGAGGTCAGGGTGAAGGAGGATTCAGTTGACATGTTTTTTTACTACAACCCACCAAATCCTGAACCAACTACGGGACCAGCTGAAGAAGTCGTTGTTAAGCAAGAAATTCTAGAGCAGTGTGCAAAAAGAAGGCCCCCTCTCAAGGAAAGGTACCAACTTCAATTTAAGGAAGCCATGCAATTAAATATGGAAAATCATTAGTTAAGAAAGTGGGTATCGTGTTTACAAAAGAAAGTGAGGAAGTATAAAGGAAATTAATCTACAAAGCCCAGGGTCGAAGCTGTCTCGACAATAGTACAAATAGAGGACATTCCTACGACCTCTATTGCTACACAGACCGAGCCCATTGATTATTTTTTCGAGGCCGGAGAATTCTTTGTATCTGCTGAAATTCATAAATGGCAGGCTGTTGTGTCTTGTCTCCAGCAAGGAACAAGGACTTTAAAGGCCCACCGAGATGAGGTAAAGGGATTCTGCAAGCATGAAACACAGACCATTACTGGGTATATAGACCAGTTGGATAAAGAAAAACAAAAACGGGAGAAGCAACAAAAAAATATTGAGGGTTTAGAAGGGAAGGTGCGAGTATTGAAGGCTGACAAAGAAGAAATGTTTACCTTGACACAGAAAGTAATGGCTTGCTAACCTACTTCTCATAGTTATGCTTTGTTTCTTCACGATCAATTTCTTGTCTTTTGTCTGAGAGCATCCGTAATGATATTAGTCATGAAATCAAAGATCTGAAACAATTTCTTCGTATCCTAAGAATTCACGATGTCGTGAACCAAAATTTGATGTGCAAATTATGCATGCATGACTATTTCTTGAGTGATGATTAGACCTTTAATCAAGTCCCATTTGTGGGAGATGTCTAGTTGAGAGCTTTTGCCTCCTACGCCATTAATCATGTTAAGTTGAAGAAGTCTTTTGACACATTTGAAGAAAGCCAAGCCATGAAGCCACTTGTCCTAACAAGGGATAATGGTCAGTCTGTGAACATTTATAACAAGCACGCCACCTTTTTACACATTGAGGGACACAGAGCACAAATGTTGGCAACACTAAAATGGCGTACAATTTTATGTTCCAAATAGGTGGGCACTTTTCATGATGAGGCTCTGGACAGTTGCCAGAAAATATGGATGTTGTCATCATCAGCCATCATAATCCGAGAACCTTTTGGGGCCCCTGACTTTGCATGAGCGTTAGAGAGGCTTCCACGTTATATTGCATGCATCCACACTTGCGGGGTCTAGTGGATGGGTTTGAGGTTCCAATTTCCCATTGTTTGGTTTCCAGCAAATCAATACACTTCAGCTTACAACGTGGTCAATAATTGTTGGAAGGAAACTCTTCTGACAGATGGATATAAACCCCAAGGACAAAGATGGCTAGGAGATACGACCTTGTTCAGCTTCATGTTGACCACATCTACTGTTACACAACATTTTTTCACCGTCCCTGCAATCCCTCGCCCCGCATATTGGAGGGTCTTTCCCGTGACCTATGAGCAATGTCATACTCTGCAAACACCTTCTTTGCATCGTTCTGCATAAGGACATAATTTCTCTTGTTGAACCTTTCCTCAGAAAGCCCATAAAAACCTATGTTTTGGCATTGGCGCAGGTAGTCAATTCACCCCTCACGCCAATGTGGGGGATGTACACTAGAGGCTGCGCCAGCTGGCGCTCTGTCTCTTTGTTGTGCCTGTGCCAGCCTTTTTTGGAATGTTTTTTAACAAATTAGAGGCAGAAGTTTCCTTTAACCACCTCAGGGATGAGTCACAACAAGTGGTTAAACTTGATAAGCCTCGGATCTCTTCCTTTAGGTAGTGGTTTTTGGAACATTCTTAGAATATAGGACTCCCCCCGTGATTATAGGAATCCTGACCTCTCCTCCTTCCTCTATATAAACAGGCCTTCTCCCTTTACAAAAGCTAGCTGAACATATAGCTAATAAGCTAAACTTGGAGAAGAGATACTATAGCTGAGTAATCGTTGTAGAGAAGGTAGAACCAAGGAGAATTACGTAAAGAGAGCCCCGTCCAAATTCCCGACGAGATTTTGTGAGACGCGCTCTACTGGAACCCTGTTGGAGGAGACCACAACGTCGAAGCTTGGTTGTACTCTTCCTTCCTTTCAATAATATACTTAACTATGGCATTGGTTCCATCTTTGTGTCGTGTTTATTGATGCAATTGATTTAGTCTTCTTCGACTGACTGATAGTTACAGATGCGAAATAGTATGTTTTATATCGTCTTTGTTCCTTGTGTATGTGCAGGTATCCAAGCGTGAGAACAAGCGGATCGTGATCTGTCAAATCAGGAGCGAGAGGCAGCCACTCTTTCGACGATAACAATAGCGCAGGATATACGGTAAGTTATCTATTGAATCTTCGTCCATTCGTTAACTAGGAATTGATGTCATAGCGTGTCTTGTTTGTGGCTAGACCCACTCTAGGGCTAGTGCGATTGCCTATGTCCGCAGAGGGGATTTACCTCACCAAAAAATTGGCGACTCTGTTGGGGATCAGTGCGAGTTTGTCTTTCGTCCATTAGGTATTCTTCTTGGTCTTTTATTTCTTAGCTTGCCTTTTCTGGTTGTTTTTCTGAGGCTTAGACCCCTGTTCAACCCCAGAGGATGAGATTTGACCTGTGTTTTTCCAAAAAAAATATTTTTCTAGAGTTGGCTTGATTGGCGCGATTTCCAGTTTGACAGTCGCACCCACTGGCGCCTGTTGCCAGTTCATCACCTGCGCCATCCCTTTTCTGGTGCAGATTACAGCCAGACAGTCGAGCCATTTCCTGTAGGTGTTAGGGTTTCCCCTGTTTTGGATTCTCTTGTCAGTACTAGTGCCTCTAGGTGTTTTCTTGACTTGATCTGAGTGCTTTGAGATTGTTTTTTACTGTGAATGACCTCCTTCCTTTGGTTGTTTTTCCATTTCTATCAACATCATGGCCTTAGGGTTTTCTAGTGCTTTGGTGTGCTGAGCCTCCTGTAGGAGGTTCGGTCTTTTGTTTCAAAACCACCTTCATTATTTGCTTGATTGCATTTAACTCCCTGGATCTGTTTTGAGTGATTGCATTTGGTGGAATGAGTCTTGCCTCTTTCATTCAATTTTTCTTCTTGTCACTCCAAGCATAGATCACATTGCTTGTATGGGTCTGTTTCGACATCTTTCTTCGATTTGAGAGATTGTGACATTGGTTTGAGTTGTTGTTTTGTTTTCTTTTGGGTTGGTTGAATTTTTTCATTTCAACTCTTGCATTCACATTCTCGAACTAGTGTGAAGGTTTATTTTTCATGTCATTTAGTGCACTTTTTGCTCTATTACATTGAAAAATCGAAAAAATATATTTTGTGCTTGCATTCTCGTTTGCATTGTGGAATTGGAAAATCTTTCGCATAAATAGCATTGGGAATTCTAGGAGAGATTTCTCATTTTCATTAGCTTGCTTCAGATTTTGTAGTGGATGCTTCTGTGTGTTCTCATTATTTTCTATCGCTTGAAAACTCCTAACTTTCTCTTAGATAGCTTTTCATTGAACGAAATGGTATTTTATGGCATGTATCTTGCATTCAGGGATTTGTGAGATCCAACATTTGGTAGGACCTTGGAATTGAAACATGAATACAAGATCAACTTAAAATTTATTCAATTAACCTAAGGCAACATTGAAACTTAACGAAACATTTAGTGGTCTAAGTTAGAGACATGTTTCGACGTCTTTAAACCTAGCAGCTATCGCTCGCCATCTGGCTTCAGACAGCGCTAGTACAGACTTGTGCTCCCCGTACCGTCGAGTATATAAAGGGAGACCCCTCTAGGTTACAATCCTTTTATCCGTAGGAAGCCGAGTTTTCCGCCTTGTAACCATGATACACCGAACACAGCATTCAGGGAAACTACCTGCATGTATGTCAAGTCCTTGGTTGATTTTTCTTTCATTTTATAACCAAGGTGTATATGGTAGTTCACGGGAACCTGGTACACCCTTTTACCTAGACCACTTGAGCAGTCATTTTGATCTTTATTGACTCCATAAATTTGAAAAGCTCATTGAGCACTTGTCCTTTCGCGCTCGCTTAAAACTGAAAGAGACTAGAGTCATCTTTGACTGTTTCTTGACTCTTAAAACATGAAACAACAAATTTTTGGTTTCAATGTGGTAAAATAAACTACCTACAATTACACGCCCATTAAATTTTGATTACTTGGCCTGTCTTTGTTTGCCTTGGTTTTGATCCAAGAGTATTTATTTTCGATCTTTTTCCCTTTTCTGGTGTGCTATAGTCACAGTGGCGAAACCATCGGTTTCGTCTACTAGCAGATCTTTCTCGGACGATTCATCTGAGGCTTCTTAGACCGCTAGGTCTTTCGAGCTTCAGTAGCCTATCATCCTATCAGAGTACCCATTTGGAGAACCAGTTGAGTTCCATTGGCCTCTTTCAAACGCTTGGTTTGGGTTTGGGGTCGAGGAATATCCCCCCCCCCCCTACATCGGGATCACCATTTTTGGCTGCTATTATACCTCCCAGCCCCCGTATTCTTTTGCAATATCTCACGGTGGATTCAGACATGGACTTTTCTGGTCCTAATGGCAGTGAGGGTATTCCAGTTTCTGATGAAGAATACCAACTTTTCCCAGAAGACATCCATCAAGATCCTACTCAATCTTCACCGTCGGTGTCGCTTCCAGCCGGATATAGGTCTTTGGGTCAGATTATAGCCAGTATTGCCTCCATGGCAACATCAACCCTGTCAAGGGGGTTGGTTCTCCCATATTTAGGGATGTCGCCGATGAAACCTGTCTCATCGATGCTTTTTTTTACGTTTGTCCCAACTAGGCCTATTGTCTGTGTGGCTGCATCGGCGCAAGTTGTCACCGCTCAGTCGTCAAGAGTCTCGAATTTGTTAGAGACTTCGATTGCCATGGAAATCCCTGACGACCTTTCTTTTGAGGAGTATCAGCTGGCTGTTCAGCGCCAGAGCTCCATACTTATCAATCCCCTCAGGATCCTTATCGGTCTTATTTATCTCATTATGGAGCGGATGGTACCCCGATTTATTCACTTCCGTTTCAATATGACAAGCAAGGAAACCCCATCTATTTTCCTACTCTTGAGGCTTATCAGTTCATTAACGATTTTATACCTACCTTGCCTGTGCAACCTTCTAACCAACAAGGACAACCCTTTCAGGGACAACCTTCGGTTCAGCAAGGGTATGCTTTTGGCTGGCAAGGACAACCCTTTCAGGGACAACCTTAGGCCCAGCAAGGGTATGCATATGACCCATAAGGGAAACCCTTACAGGGATAACCTTCGGTCCAACAGGTATTGTTTTACAGTCCTCAATGGAAGTCTTACAATCCTCAAGGTCAATCTTTACAAGCTCAGCCTATGATCCAACCAGGGCAACCTCAAGGACCATCTGGGAAACCGGTCTATCAACCTGGACCTTCGTACAGTCCTGGGGGAAAAATTCATCCATCTCAACCTTTGGTGCAACCTCAACAGCCATATCTTTCGATTGGTCCAAATGTTGTGCAAGCAGGGCCATCTTATGGTCTTGCTCCAGGTCAACCTGGTTATCAGGCACAACCTATCCCACCCCAACCATCGGGCAAACCTTGTTAGCAGGTACAACCTGGTGGCCCTCATCAGTCAAGTCAGCCTGCTCAGCCAGGACAACCTGCACAGCCTATTAACCCTGCTTATCCACTACTCCTCTCCATGCCACAACCGAATCAACCTGTGCGCCCGACCTATTCAGCTCAATAGGGCCCTACTTATCAGTAGCCCATTCGACCCCAAGGCAGGTATTACCCTCAAGTTCAATATTGACCGGTTTACAACCCACCTCAAGGTTTTGCTTACTACCCTCAACCGCCAGGCTATACTTATACTCCGTAGAAAAATCCTTATGTCGCTCAATGGAGACCCTCGTATACTCAGAATTAGTATCCTAGTTTTCAACCCCCGTATCCTGGTCCTCAACTGCCATATCAACCAAATTATATGGCTTATACCCCTTATGGTCTGAATCCTCCGGGACATAACCAATGGGGGAAAAGTTATACTCAACCAGGATGGAGTATGGGTACGGGTCCTTATCGGGGACCTGCTATGCCTTTTAACCCTCAATTACCTTTTATCGCCACATTAGAGCTACCAGATGTGTCCAAATTGACAAATGATCCCATTCTTCATAATCCTTTTTGGCCTCCGGTTCCAACGAAGTTTCCTGGTGATTGTCCCAAGTTTGAGTGCAAGTCTGGAGAAGACCCCCAAGCTCACGTCATGACATACCATTTATGGTGTTCTTCCAATTCTTGGGTGATGACTCTGTTCGACTCTGTATTTTCCAGCGCACTCTTTACGGAGTTGCTGCTAAGTGGTACATCGAGCTGCCTCGTGGCATCTTTTAAGATTTCAACACTCTCGCTATGGCATTCCTTACCCATTTCCAGTTTTTGGCTTGTTATGAAGCCGGGATGCATCTCCTAACATCCTTGAAATAGGAACGGGCTACCCATATCTCAGACCACATTCATGAATGGAGACGGCATCGTCGCCTGATCAAGTTCGAAATTCCTAATCAGTTTCTTACTCATTGTTTCACTACCTCTTTTGTCAATCAGATCGCGAAAGACATCACCATGGGGGCATGTGTGACCGAGGAACAATCCATCACTCATGCCCAGTACCTTGATTTAGTGTACTCTCAATCGGGCATTTTGTATGACATCTTGACTGAGGCTCCACGACCTGGGACCTCTAAAGTGCCGACTACCCCATCAGTCGATGGCGTTATTGGTTCTGTGTCTCAGACTTCATGCAAGTCTTCCAATGGGAAGAAAAAATCAAATTATTCCAATAATTATGCTCCTTGGGCTACCCCAGATTCTGGTAAAACCTCAAAGGTCAACACCGTTTAGGCCAATCTTGTAGACAAGACATCCAAGGGGAGAAAGAAGGGCAAAGGCAAGGCCAAAGCCAATGCCCCGAAACTGAAATCTTCTAAACCTCGTGCTGATGATGGTTCATAGTGAAATACGAAGTATCCCTGTCTGATTTGTGAGGAGGAACACTACACTAAGGATTGTCCAAGGCGATTTGAGGTTATTAAACTGCTCAAAGGCGCTAAGGGAACTCCGACAATCCTTAAAGAACCATTCCCATCTCAGCAGACTCAGATGGTCGATCAATCTGCACCATCTGCATCGTTTGGCTCTCAAGTATTCATGATGAATGGTTTCGCACCCGTTTCCATCGCTACTCAATCGAAGGATTATGTTGGATCATGCTAGGTAGCCGAGAAAGAGGTCGTTGATGGTCCTCCTCCCCCACTTGCCTCTAGTCCTATTGAGATTGAAAGGCCCAATGCGGAACCCTTTGTACGGCCACCTTTTAAAGGTGTTCTCCGGAAATCTTCTTATAATCCTAACGCCCGTGCTCCTCAGCATTACAGTATTGTTGAGGATTTAGCGCAGGCGCCATCCGCAATGTCCGCGTTAGAAGTTCTTTATAGTTTTCAGTCTCAATGGAAAGTGTTGTTATCTACGATCGGCGGGATCGGTCCTGCTAATTCTAGCCTTCTCTCTTTCGACTTAGAGAATTTTTTCCCCCGACTTCCGCACCAGATTGCACTTGTCATACAAGTCGGCATTAACGGTCTCAACATCCATAGAGTCGTTGTGGACGAAGGTGCATCTACCTGTGTCATGTCATCTGCTTGTTGGAAGGCTATTGGCTCTCCAGCTCTCACTTCATCACCCAATGCCCTGGAGGCATTTTATGGAAGGGAATCGAAACCCTTGGGTGTTCTCACTAGCTTGTCGATTATGTTGCAAGGAAATACGGTCAATGTTGAATTAGAAGTCATTGACGCTAAACTCAATTACAATCTTCTACTCGGTCGCATTTGGACTCACGCTATGCTATGTGTTCCGTCCACCCTCTTCCGACTTCTAAAGTTTCCACACGAGGGAAAAATCATTACTGTCGATCAGTTGTCGTTCTTTACCTCATCTTCTGAGAACAACGTGCCATAAGTGGATCAGATTCCTTCTCCCCCCTACAATGTAGGGCCAGGTCTTTTCAAAGATCTCGCTCTCATGGGTATCTTTCCCTTTCCACCACCAAATATCGTTCAAGTTAATATGGTCTCTCGGTCAGATGACCCATGGATCATCCCTTTACCTGAATAGATTGATTCATTTGGGGATTCGATGCCACTTAGTCCAATCGAAATCAATTATTGCTAGCTTACCGTTGCATCTGATTCTCCCCCTCATGAAGTTGCTCCTTTGAGCATGTCTCTCGAAGTTTATTCTCAATCCCCCTGGCTCGGCGATGCGGATTCCCCTGATCCATTGAAAGAAGTGTTTCCATATGACGAGGCTAACATGGAAACCATGTCTCTCGAAGATCTACCGTGGAGCGATGGGCATCATCGTTCCTCGTTTATGCCTGGCCTCGGGGAAATGTCTAACTGTCTTGAGCATTTTGTGTCTCAAGTTCCTTCTCCACCGCTTCAAACGCCTATTTTGACTCATGAAGTCTTCGTTGAAGGTAACTTGGGTAACATTACTCAAACGATGCCTATCAAAATTTCCGTGAAACCGGGAATTGTCGAGAACATCCATGTGGGAGTCACTTGCTCTTCTAATGAAGTCCAAGTGTATACTCGCCTCTTTCGCGAATTCCGTGATTTTTTCGCCTGGTCACGAAGAGATGCTTGGAATTGATTCCAGTATTTTGGTGCAAGAGATTCCCACCTACCCAGGTGCGAAGCCTGTTCACCAGCATCTGCGTCCAGTGCATCCTCGGAAAGCTACCGCCATAAAAGCTGAAGTTGAAAAACTTCTCAAAGCGGGTTTCATTTATCTGATTCCTCTGATAGAGTGGGTTTATAACATTGTCCCAATGGATAAGAAGCAGGGAGAAATTCATGTCTGTGTTGATTATCGCGATATCAATCAGGTCTGTCCTAAGGATAACTATCCCACCCCTTTCATCGATCAGACCATTGATGATTGTGCAGGGAGTGAAATTGCTTCCCTTATGGACGGTTTTTCTGGCTATAATTAGATCAACATTCTCCCGACCGATCAACACAAGACCTCTTTTATCTATCCTTGGGGAACGCTCACGTATAAGAAACTCCCTTTTAGCTTTAATAACACTAGGGCTACGTTCTAGCACGCGATGTCTTATGCCTTTCACAATATTCTTCATATTGTTCAACCATACCTGGATGACCTTCTGGCTCATTCAGCTGCGCGAAAAGACCACCCGGACCATCTCTGCCAGATCTTTCTTCATTGTAGATGCTACAACATCTGGCTCAAACTGCATAAATGTGTCTTTTGCGTCGACTCCGGTAGACTTTTAGGGTTTATCATATCTAAAGACGGAATTCGCCTTGACCCACTTAAGGTTGAGGCTATTGTTAATCTCCGCTCTCCATCCTCGTTACACCAGCTCCAGAGCCTCCAAGGGAAAGAAAATTTTTTGCCTCGTTTTATCCCGAACTACGACGAAGTAGCCAAAGGATTCACACAACTTTTAAAGTGGGACATCCCTTTCTGTTGGGATGAGATTGCTTAGCAGTCTTTTGATAGGCTTAAGACGTTGCTTGTCAACACTCCCCTATTACATCCTCCGAATTACCATCGTGATTTCACCCTCTATCTAGCTACCGCCTTCAGTACGATCGCCATGTTTTTGGTTCAAGATGATGATGATGGTAACGAGCATGCTATTTACTACTTGTCTCGGAACCTTCTCGAACCTGAAACACGTTACGCACATGTCGAGAAGTTATCATTGGCTACGGTCCAGGCCGTCCAACGTTTTCGTCATGATATCCTTTTACGCACGGTGACTATGACTATGATTTCTGATTGTAACCCCATGACCTATATTCTGTCTCGGTAGTTGCTGGGGGGAAAATACTCGAAGTGGATCGTTATCCTCCAAGAGTTTGATTTGGAGTTTACTACCTCCAAATCTAAGAAATCACTTGTTTTCACTGATTTGATTTGTTCTCTCCCCGCTGACTCTACTCATTCTCATTCCGAGGATCATATTCCATACAAAACTCTTTTCTTGATTAGCACCCTTGATCCGTTGTACAGTGATATCATCATGTATCTCCAAACATCTACTTTCAGGTCTGAGTTAATGAAATATGCCCAACGTCGCATTCGGCATCAGTCACAACCTTATCGCATTATTGGAGATACCATTTATCGTGTTGGATTCGTTTTTGTATTCCATCGATTCTTGACCCTCGAGGAAGCAGAGAAAGTTTTAAATGACTGCCATAGTGGTGCATGTGGTGGTCACATGTCTGGTTATGCCACCACACAAAATATTCTTCGTGCTGGCTATTTTTGGGCGTCCATTTTTAAAGACTGCATTGTTGCAGTACGCAAATGCCATGTGTGCCAAATATATCAATGCAAGATGCGTGCGCTGCCTGTTCCTTTACACCCTGTCATTATTGTTGGTCCTTTTTCCAAATGGGGCATTTATTTTATGACGTGTAACCCTCGTTCGGCTGGGGAGCATGCCTTTATTATCTTCGTCGTTGATTGTTTTACAAAATGGGCCGAAGCAATGCCTACACTGGCTGCGGACGGTAAGACAGCGGAACAATTCATATTCAATCATGTTATTGCTCGGTTTGGTGTCCCTCAAGCCATTTTTACTGATCATGGTTCTCATTTTTGAGATTATATGATGGCGGAGCTGATGTCGAAGTTGGGTCTGCGTCATGACAACTCAATGCCTTATTATCCTCAAGCTAATGGCCAAGTTGAAGCCGTAAACAAATTCCTTGTTACAATGCTTCAACGAACAATTGGGATCCATAAATCAAAATGGCATCTCATGTTGTTTTCAGCTCTTTGGGCTTACCGAGCGTCGATTAAGAATGCAACTGGATTTACCCCGTTCCAGTTGGTATACCCTTTGGAAGCCACTCTTCCGATTGAATGTGAAATCCCTTCACTCTAACTAGCTGTGGAATTAATTCCTAATGCTTCACCTGAGGAAGAACGTCTACTCTACTTAAAGAGATTGGACGAAACTTTTCGCTTAGCTGCCTTGGTCATCAAAGCACAGAAGAAGCGTCAGTCAAAGCTCATTTTTACCAGACAGTTTCCCCTTGTTCTTTTATCAAAGGCGATCTCTTTCTCCTGTACGACCAAGCTCATGACAAACTAGGGGCAGGAAAATTCCAACCCATGTGGCATGGGCCCTGCATCGTCAAACGTGTGTTACAGAATGGGGCTTATGAGCTTATTGATTATGAAGGGTATCCTTTAGCACAACCCAAGAATGGGTTGTACCTCAAAAAGTATTATGCTTGAGTCATTCATGCATGATATGTGTACATAGGTGATTTTTTATCATTTTTGTGCATGCTTTGGTTTGATGTGCTTTGTGAGCTTTTTTCTGCTTATTGGGTCTTGCTTGCTATGCAGATGTCTGTTTTCCCTTATGTCGGTTTCACGGATGGTGCTTCCCGCAGTTCCAGGAACTTGTCTTCGACAGCTTGGGTAATTTATGATCTTGTTGGTGAGTTGATTAACTTACAAGGTATTTTTCTAGGCGCTGAATATAGTGTTGTTTTGGAACTATTAACCGAGGAAGTTAACCTCAGCATACGTGTGTTGCTTGTGAATTTGGATTCGCAACTTGTTGTTCTTCAACTTAACAGTCATTATTCGGTTTGAAACCCATGCATTTTGAGATTGTATTTGTGTATTCGTTTACTTGAAAGACATTTTTATTTCATTACATATCAACATATACCAAGATGAATGAATACATTAACAGATACAATAGCTAACATTGTGCTAGATAGACATTTGCGCAATTTATAAAAACATCATCATATGTAAATAGACCCATGTAGAAAATTGATGTATATATATATCGATTGTTTGCAATGTGTGCATCATAAAACCCAAAAAATAATATATGTTTGTTTCAGTTACATCGTGAGACAACATGTCTCTCAACAATGTGCAGAAATAAAGCCTAAGTGTGTAATCGGTGTGGTGCTCATGATAACATGTCACTGCCCGTACCAACCGCCTCAGCAAGCAGTGAATACAACTTGTCACCCCTACAGCATGGCTCTAATAGGCTCGAGGCACATCATAAAAATGAGCATAGTCTGGAATCCCATGGGTGATCCCCTCAAGGTTCTGTACTATCTCCTCGTCACTACCCTCACCATGAGGATCTAAATCGCGGGGAGTTCACCTCGCTATCGGCGACATACCTGCAGGACGCTTTGGGCCAACATCTACATACATATAAGAGTAACTGTCAAAACATGCATATATACCAAAAAAATTATAAACTCATGAAAATAAAAAATGAGACTCACCTAGCTCTTCGTCCCAACCCTCTCCCTCCGGGAGCGGGAGGTCTGGGTCTCCGGTGAAATCTGTACCGGCGTAGGGCCAATCCTCCACAGCAATCAGTTGTCATCGAAGCCAATAAAAAAACTCTGGCCTCCAGGACATTTGTTGGCCACCCCCTGCTCTAGGTATCAGTGCAGCCCATCGGGCCATCCGTGGCTCTGTGGGTGGTGGCATCGGGACAATAACCTCTTGACGTTGGAATATGGGTAATTGTTCCAAGAAGAAGAATACTAGAATTGATCCATACCCAAACTGCTTTAGTTTGGTCTTCTTGCACTTAGTGAGTTGTCGTTTGATGTTGACAGTCACGGTCTCAGCCCGGTTGAAGATAGTCGGGTTCATGCACTTTGAGGCAAGAAGTAGTTGTGTCTTTGTGGCCTCATGTGGTGCCTGCGATCCCGCAGCCCACGTGATAGTGTGCAGCACTACTCTTAGTGCCAGATTAGGGATGGTTTGGATGTCCACTTTTCCACTCCATGTTCCTTTTCATGCCCCTCGGCACACCCTGTCAATTACCATTCCCATGCTTTCCCCGAAAGGACGAGTACTAGTCAAGATAGGGATTTCACCTCTATGCGACAATCCAGTGATGAAATACACATTTGAGACTTTGAGTTCAAGCTCTTGACCCCGAAGTACAAACCTTTCCTGGTCTTCGTCCCAAATTCTTATCAAATATTGAAGCAATTCGGGCTGAGCCCAGAGACATGGTGTCAGGAAGAACTTATTGAGCCCACAATTTCTGAGGGCATTCATGCATTGTTCATTTTCCATGGCCTGTTCATCCTTCTCACTGTGTTCTCTCTCTTTCCACTCAATTACCATATTTTTTTCTTGGTACCTTCATGCATTGTCCATATGAACATTTTAAGTCCCCTTGGGCATTAAAATTTGTAATCAAATGGTTTCATTTTCTTTGAATTAAGGCATATTTTGGGTTGTGCGGTTGGCATGACTGTTTTTGTAACAGTCACACCACCTGGCGCGACCCCTGTGTAAAAAAGGGTCGATTAGCGCGGGTCCGTGCCCGAAACCCACGCCAACCACAATGCCCTAATTTTTACAAATCCTCCCCTAAGGGATTCAAAATGACAATTAAAGGTAATGAAATATAGCTCAAAAGATAGCAAATGGTGTCGTCTCTTACCTAAAACTGACGGAATCCGGATTGGTTCACTGGATTGTTCACAATCGTCGCCAGAAGATCGCAAGGAAAATGGGTCACTGTTGCTCTGCAAAGAGGTAAAAGTGAAAAGTAAATAGTTTTTACCACTCATGGTCTTTTATAACTATTCAAAATCTTAAAATAGGTTTTAAAACATATTTTTCGATACATTTTCATATTATTTTCAAATAATACATTTTACACGCGTCTTTTTGTGCAGCGACAAGTTTTCACATGGTTATGATGAAGAAACGAGTTTTATTTTATACTTTTTTGGACTCGGTAAAAACATGAAAAATTCACTATTGGAGTCATCTTTCAGCTCTTTTATGACTCTCTAAAATGAAAATATCACTGAGTCGCTTGTCGTTTTGAACTCGTTAAATTGGCTGCGAAACGATATCTACCCAGTATACGTTTACCCCTTTTTCGGGCTGGGATAGATTATTTACGAAAAAATAATACCTTAGCCGATCGCGACTAAGAGGTTCTTTCAGATATTGTTTTCTACCTTTTCGAATCTGAGAGACTATTTACGAAAAGGGACTGCTGGAGTTTTCTTTTCCGCCTTCTTTTCAAACTCTCTAAACATGAAAAGATGTTTAGTTCTCCCTTTTTCAGACTTGTTAAAACCTGATGACATCGGAATCCGTTGTCATGACGTTACTCGAGTTCCTCCTTCCTAGGGCTCGTAAAATGTACTAGGTTGGATTTGTCCGAAGGACAAACTTACATCGCAAGCATATGCTATCCCCTTCAAGCTTGTTTTTTAAAAATAATTGGGGTACTCGCCAGAAATGGTGGGGGGAAATGGAACCACATTATAGTTGTGTTGGAAGTATGTCGCTCTTGAACATGGCACTAGTCTGCATTCGTGTCGGGTTGGGGACATCTCATCTCGTTATTTTTTTGCCTCCATGGGTTTGGGTAATCTCTTTTGACCGCTCATCTGCTCTTTGCCACATCACCATGAACTCAGATCCCTTGATGTCAAATACTGCCAAATCCAGAGTCGTGCCACCGATATGTTCAAGAGAATTTTACCTCTGAAGTTTTCAACCTCCCTCTGATTCTCTATTGGTCTTGATTCACAAACATCATGGTCCTATGTCTCGTGTCGATGATGTGAA
This sequence comes from Pinus albicaulis, assembly GCA_034641835.2. Classification (NCBI taxonomy): domain Eukaryota; kingdom Viridiplantae; phylum Streptophyta; class Pinopsida; order Pinales; family Pinaceae; genus Pinus; species Pinus albicaulis. The sequence goes on from CM076583.1 coordinate 1,055,447,938, forward strand.
AAACATTATGGCCCACCTTTGATCAAGATCACTTCCTATCAACTCTAGCTCATTATCCAGGAAGTTGATCTAGAGACTCCCTTCAGGTACCTTGGAGCCAGCATGCCTCAATGGCAGGTTCTTCGCATTCGACGTAAGGTCCACATCATTGGCCTTCGATCGACTGACTCTGCGGGTGTTCGATGTCAAATCACTGTTCACATTCTATGGATTGTGCCCTTTATAACTTGAAAGCCATTGTCATTATTGGTGGTTTCTCTCGCGTCTGTTAACAGCTTTCATCATTGGCTGGTAATCAGACGATTTTCTTGCATGTTTGACTTCGGCTCACATATTCGCATGCTCAAATTTGTACTTTGTTCGGGTCGAGATTGAGCGCAAGACCCTGGGTTTTTTCTGATGAAATCCAGGCTGCGGGTTCTTTGTGGATTACTATAACTTATTATATGACTCTTATGATTGGATGGTTGCGACCATACCTGAGTCTATTTGTTGATCCCTACTACTGGATGGCTATGTCCATACCTCGGATCTCGTTGTTTATGTACTCTATTATGGATGGTTGCGCCCATGCCACATGTCATGTATCAGATGTATCAGTTGTATTCGTACTTGCAGGTTTTCCAACAGTAGTGTTTGGGTCGAACACGTTCTCATAAATCAATTCACCCCTCCCTCTATCTCAGACCTCATGCTTTAGGGGGCATCTGTTACATAGCATTTTGTCACCATCCCTGCAATCCCTCGCCCCGCATATTGGAGGGTCTTTCCCATGACCTGTGAGTAGTGTCATACTCTGCAAACACCTTCTTTGCATCCTTCTACATAAGGACATCATTTCTCTTGTTGAACATTTCCTCAGAAAGCCCATAAAAACCTATGTTTTGGCATTGGCGTGAGTAGCCAGTTCACCCCTCAAGCTAGTGTGGGGGATGTACACTAGAGGTTGTGCCAGCTAGCACTCTGTCTCTTTTTTGTGCTCGCGCCAACCTTTTTGGGAATTTTTTTTAACAAATTAGAGGCGGAAGTTTCCTTTAACCACCTCAAGGATGAGTCACAGCAAGTGGTTAAACTCGATAAGCCACGGATCTCTTCCTTTAGGTAGTGGTTTTTGGAACATTCTTAGAAGATAGGACTCCCCCCATGATTATAGAGATGCTAACCTCTCCTCCTTCCTCTATATAAACATGCCTTCTCCCTTTATAAAATCTAGTTGAACATTTAGCCAAGAAGTTGAACTTGGAGAAGAGATACTATAGCTCAGTAATCGCTGTAGAGAAGGTAGAACCAAGGAGAATTCTGTAGAGAGAGCCCCGTCCAAATTCCCAACGAGCTTTTGTGAGACACTCTTCGCTGGAACCCTGTTGGAGGGACCGCAACGTCGAAGCTTGGTTGTACTCTTCCTTCCTTTCAATAATATACTCTACTATGGTATTGGTTCCATCTTTTTGTTGTATTTATTGATGCAATTGATTTAGTCTTCTTCGACTGCCTGATAGTTACAGATGCAAAATAGTATGTTGTATGTCATCTTTGTTCCTTGTCTATGTGCAGGTATCCGAGCGTGAGAACGAGCGAATCTTGATTTGTCAAACCAGGAGTAAGAGGCAGCCACTCTTTCGACGACAACAACAACGCAAGATATACGGTAAGTTATCTATCGAATCTTCGTCCATTCGTTAACTAGGAATTGATGTCATATCATGTCTTGTTTGTGGCTAGACCCACTCTAGGGCTAGTGGGATCGCCTCTGTCCGTAGAGGGGATTTACCTCAGCAACAGCTGCTCCAACCCAGACCTGAGGAAGCAACGAGATGCATGAGGACATGAAAAAAACCATTTGAGGGGAGATGTTGGGAGCCAAACCTGCACATATTTTCCTTCCATTCCATCCTATTTCCTTTATCCATTTGTACCATTAAACATTCAATTCATGTTCTAAAGTGCACAGGTAAACCCCTCGTCATGTCTTCTTGGAGCATTTAATCAATGAAGCATAGTCACGAGCATTATTACCTAAGTGGTTTACTAATTTAGCTATTTTTTCAGATCAGAGGTCGGATGACCATATTCACAATTTCAAGGATAACTACTAAACTGGAATAACTATCCTGGGCAGTGCTGCAATGGCACAAAATCTTTAGAACTTTTCCTCTGCTATATTTCGCATCTAATTTTGTCTATCATAATGACTGTGTAGCTGTAGGCACTAACTTCCATGATTTCAGGAACTACCATTGTAATCATTTGTATAAGAAACATAATGAAGTTTTTAATCGAGGGTTGGCTACTAAGGGAATCGAGATCTGTAACAGAACTTTTCATTCAAGTTAATGAAAATTGTCTTTCTATCTTTTCCATGAGTATGTGATTATGGTTTGTGCTACCAGGGAAGACCAGGATTGGACAGAGTTTTGGATATCCATGGATTTTTTCATGCAGACTAGGTTGGATATCTCGATCAAATAATATCTACAAGTGGGTGTGTGTTTAGCCTATTTGGAGTTGCATACATTTGGATGATTAAAATATAGTTTGTAGTGGCTCTTTCAACTATAGAGGCAGAATAAATGGTAGCCACTCATGCAAGCAAGGAAGTAGTTTGGTTGCAGAGATTGTCTTCAAGTATGGGTTGGTGCAGCGAGTTATAAGGAGAGACTGTGATAGGAAAAGTGCATTTTTCTTGGCTAAGAATCATGCTTATCATTCAAATACAAAGCACACTGATGTTTAGTAGCACTTTTTGAGAGATATGGTTGAGGAAAAAAAGGCGTTGTTGGTAAAGATGAACACTTTGAAGAATGTTGCAGATGCATTGACGAAGTCTGTGAGCACTGAGAAGTTCTCTTGGTGTCGAGAAACAATGGGCATTGTAGTGTTGAACCAATGACTAAGCTCTCATGTGGTACCCTGTGGAAAGAAAACAACAAGTGGGAGAATGTTGGGTGTGCATTATATTATTTTCACGACTATCCCCAAGAGAGAAGTGGGGGGTGACCATCCCCCCTATGGTTGTGTCGGGCGCAACAGGGGGGTCATAGGGGGGGTGTCGCCCCCCTGCATGGGGTCCAGGGCAGCGCCCCGAGAGATTTTTTTTTGGACCCTATATTAGGTGGGCGAACCTGCCTATGGTTTTGTGTATGGGTTTTCACATGGTTTTGGGCATGATGGTTTTCTGCCCTTGGTATTTTTTAAATTCATTCAAGGGAACTAAGGTTATGTTCTAATCCATGGTTAATGGATTGGGGTTTATGAATGCTTCGACATGTATATATATATTTATATGTGTGTGTGTGTGTGTGTTATAACATTGAAAGGAATATAATGAAAAATCAAGTTGGTAGTCTCGATTTTTGGATCCAGGGGAAATTCTCTGTATATATTTGTTTTATGTTTTATGCTCTCATTGTTGTTTTTTTCTGTTTTAAGAGTTCATTTGCAAATAATTTTTGTATGGGGTTAAAAGCTATGGGAAATTGACAAAGGAAATAGAAAATTATTTGGAAAGGCATGAGGCATTAATTGAAATTTTATTTATGAAAATAATGGAAATTCGGAGAAAAGGAAGGTGAAAGGTCACATGTTGCATGTGAGGAGGAAAATAAAGGAAAATAATGGAAAATGAAGAAAATAGAGGCATTATTAATAAAAATGATTCTGAGGATAAGTTGGTAAGCTTTTGTCAGTGCATTTTTGGATCTCTCTCATTATTCTCTCCCTTTCTCTGTCATACTCTTGGATACTTAGATTTTTCTTGGAGCACTCTTGGAGAGTGTGGATATTTGATGATTTGGAGCATGAAGGCAAAGTAAGAGTAGGAAAGTGTAATAGGACATCGAGATCAGCATCTACAGTAGGTTCTGAGTGCAGGTACTAAGTTGCATGTATGTTTTCCTCACTAGCTTTGGCATGCATGGTGTATGCATGTGGATTTTCCTAGCCTTGCCATTTCCTAGACATCCATGGTGTTGTGGGTTTATTCCATTGATTTTTTTCGATTGGTTCTCATGATTCATTTAGTTGTGGGTTGAGTTATTAGTTCCTAGAATCCTTGGTTGGACAAACGCCTTGGAAGCCCAACAGACAATTGTGGGTTGAGTTAGTAGTCTTGGAAGTCTTGGTTGGACAAATGCTCTTGAAGCCCTAGGTGGGTTGAGTTACTAGTCATGGAAGCCCTAGTTGGACATGTTATCACCAAATTGAACTTGATTGGTTTCTTATCAAACAACTCAGTGTAACTGTTTCAAACCACTTCTAACTGAAGCTTAGCCTCTTCAGTTTGAAAGGGCTCTCTCAAGGGGGTTTTATGATATTGAATAATGATAGCACTAGATGGCTAACTCTAGGGAAAATGTAACTTTTTTTTTAGGATTGCAGGTTGAAAAGAATGCAAGATTGCTACCATTGGGCTTATGGAGTCAAAAATTAGTATTTTCAGTGAAAAAGTTTCTTCAACATGGAAGCTGAGGAAAATAGAGGTCTTTAACAGAGGCAACTCACACATAAAACATAGGAAAACATAGTCATTTCATCACTAAAGGAAGTCAGACTATAAAATTATATATTCTGAGTAAAAGAGATGAAATATACTGCAAGTGATAAAACATAAAGGTATATATCAATAAGATATCAAAAATCTCATGAGAATCTTAGAATTGTTAAGAAAAATGTCACTTTGTATTACTAGTAGTTGTCAAAAAATAAAAGTAGTAGTTTGGTGAAAATGTTCTCCAACCCCTTACTACTTCGATGCTTTGTCTTTAAATAGACATTATTTACAACAAGAATGATCTACCTAGTGGCTAGATCATTGAATTCTCTTATGACACCTTTTATAACTGAAATACATAACTTCTAACATAAAACTGACAGCTACAGCTTAAAAAAACCATCTCCTAATAGGACTCTAACTCCTATTTATTACATTTCTCTTACCCTATCTATGAAACAGTTACATGATGGTTACAAAATAAATATCACATGCTCGAGAGACACATGACCAAATTCACCTCCATTTTACATGTTTAAACATCCCTAGATTTATGGAGCATGACCCTGTTTTTTAGGAAAAGATGACCCTTATATTCAACGTTGTTTTGGCTGATGACCTGTCTTCATGGCACTTCCTTTGAGTCATAAATATCTGATAAAAAGCTCCATTGACATGTTGGGGGTCTCCTGCTAGCCAAAAATTCCTTTAAGATGTTCAAAAACCTTCAATAATTTCTCATGACGAAAACAGGACAGTTTCGTAGCGAGTTTTGGTAGCATGGAAAAAGTGGCTTCTGCATCCATTTACTTCACTCCTTTGTTGTTCCATAATGTTAATCAAGTCATGAAACCTTACCACCATGAATCCCCCTCCTTTAATCCTACAAAAAATTACTTTAAAATAAAAAAGGCTGCTATAGGTTTTCTCGTAGCGTATTCCTGGCTTCAAGCTTGAGGAATGCTATGAAACTGTGTAAAAACCCAGATATTTCCCTTTTCAAAATTGTCTTCAAAAATTGATCTCCTACTGCAAAAATTTGATTTTCTACATGTTATAAATCTTATAAGACATATTCCATCTCATCTTACTGCTCCTATGGTGTTTCCTCCCCATTTATGATCAGTTGAATTATAGGCTCTTCCACCACAGTCATTTTCAAACCTTTCTTGTCTAGCTCTTCATGAATCAGATCCAATTTCTCTTGAAGATATTTCACTTGGTCCTTCAATGTCCTATTCTTGGATTGCAAGTGCAGGTTTACATTTTTTATGTTCTTGACCTCTCTTCTTAGTGGTTGAGTCCACTTTATCAATTTTTCTATATCGTCCAAGGTCTTTCAGACACTTGTGACTTGATCTTCCATATATTCCTCATTTGTTCAAACTGAATCCTTTCTGCTCTATGCTTATTTTCTTCTTGATTCAAGACTGATATCTCCTTGCTTGCCTCCTTCAACTGCTCCTTAGGGGTTTCAACTTCTGATTTTTCAGTGATTTTCTCTTTACCCTTCTTTTGTTTGATGACCAACTCTTCTTTTGCAAGTGAGGAGAGGTCTATGATGTTTGGTGGTGGTTGAGTAGTTTCACTGACCTTCTGAGTCTCTTTTCTACTTTCCATGACCTTTCTTGCATGTCTTGCCATTGGCTTTCTAGCTTGAAACATGAAACCAGCATCATCACCTGCAAACTCTAAATTTTTAGCTGTCTTGCCTTTCTTTATCTTTCTTCCCCCATCTTCAACATCTTCAGCTTGGACAATGGGAGTTTCTTCAATATAAATTGCATGCAATATGTCCTCTAAGTTACCCTTAACTATTGTTTGGATCTCTTGCTGCCATTTTTGCTAATTGTTGGTTTCTGTTTTGCATGTGTAGCTTTGGGTGTGTCAATCTTCTACAAAGGCTTTGTCTCCATGCTCACTGGTTCTAACTGCTCTGCCACTGTTGGTGATGAAATATCTCTAGGTTTGGTAACTCTTTTAGGAGTGACAACATCTACTTCAAAACCACTCATGAATAGAAAGGATGTCAAATATCTACCTAATATCTTCAACTCCTCTAACACCAACAACTTAATCAAACCATGATGAAAGAGAGAGGTTTCATTTCCTTCTATTTTAACTTGAACATTATCTGACATTTTACCTAGACTTCTGTATAAGTAAAATGGCAATTCAAGAGACCTCTTACCCAAAAAATGTAGCAGAAGCCTAAGGTGGTAGGAGTAGACCATGTGAAATCTTCCTTCACATGTGAAATACTTCTGAATGATCATCAACAGCTTTGAAAAGTTGTCTTTCATGTTACTTCTTGGGATAGAATTTGTGAGATTAATTTCACTATGCTCTGGCTTGATGAACTCTCTACACATGGTGAAATTGATGCCTTTAAACCATTTTTCCCCTCCTCTAGGGATTCTTGTTTCTACTGAAATGTTTTCTGGTGTTACTATGAGGTTTAACATTCCCACCTTTGAAGTTGTTCTAGTAAAACTTTTAGCAAAGTCCTTGGAAACCTGTAGATGAAAACCCTGCAGCTTTTGACAAAATTGCAAACAACATGTTCTTCTAAATACCTCCATGGCAGTTGGGTCTTCATTTAGTAAATTCATGCTCATGGCTCATGCCTGTGGCAATGATCACCTTTGTTGGTTTTCTTCCTTGCAGCCGTGGTGATTTTATATCCTCTCAGCCTTGCTTGATTAATGACACTTGCAACCTTTGAAAATGCCAGCAACCTGCTTGGCTCGATGAAGTAGCTCTCCAGAAACCCAATAACATGCAAGGATAAAATAGATAATGACAATAAAACTCAATTGGGTAATGTTTTATGGTTTCGATGACAACTCATACCTTAATCATGACACATGCATGCTAAAATGGTAATGATGACCTAAAACATGACTTTGTACTTTTGAATTAACCCTAACAGACTCGAATGACATCCACCCTAACTCCTCTAAACATGAACTGACACTTTACATCAGATTTGACAAAATAGACAGAAAAAGTGTTTTTCGTAGCATAGCTAGTTCATTCTCTGACAGTTTCGCTACAAAACTATTAGGCAGTTTTGTAGCGAAAAATGTTATTTCTCAGTGTAAAACGCTACGAAAAGAGGTAAAACTAGCTAAAGTGTCCTTTTTCAAATTTAAACGCTTGAGAATGAAAAATGACAGCAAATGATGACTGATGGGACATGACATGACCTGAATGGAGGTGGATTGAGATAAAATGGAGGTGGTCTTGAACTTTAGGATAGGTTAAATATGTAAAAATGAAATTTTCCTATACCAACTTGATACCTTTGATAAATGAACTGTATGACCATGTCAAATAATTATTTCACATTTTTCTGAGTGAAAACATGACAAACGCTCTGGAATCCCTATAATAATTGGGGTTGAGTTACTAGTCCTGGAAGCCCTGGTTGGAAAAAACACTCTTGAGCCCTGGAACATCTTGGATAGAGACCAATCCATGATGGTTGTGATATTTGACCATGAGGTGGAGTCACTGGTTGAGGGTTGAGGTGGTTTGGCCTCTAGAAGCCCTGGATTGATTTTGATTGATGTGTATGATGATATCCCACATTCATGCTTGGAATATGGCATGGAGGTGACTGGAGGAAGTGAGACTTGGCTTAGCTAATCTATGGTCGGGTGGAACATGAAAGTCCCATATTCTGTTAGTTTTTACATTCAGTAATGAAGAGCTCATTGGACATCATGATCAACATCTGCAATAGGTTCTGAGTGTAGGTACCAAGTTGCATGTATGTTTTCCTCACTATTTTTGGCATGCATGGTGTACGCATGTGGATTTTGCTAGCCTTGCCATTTCCCAGATAGCCATGGTGTTGTGGGTTTATTCCATTGATTTTTTTTTGTTGGTTCTCATGATTCCTTTAGTTGTGGGTTGAGATATTAGTTTCTGGAAGACTTGGTCGAACAAACGCTCTGGAAGCCCCGTAGAAAACTGTGGTTTGAGTTACTAGTGTTGGAAGCCTTGGTTGGACAAACTCTCTAGAAGCCCTAGGTGGGTTGAGATACTAGTCCTGGAAGACCTGGTTGGAAAAATGCTCTGGAAGCCTTGTAATATTTGGGGTTGAGTTACAAGTTTTGGAAGCCCTGTAATAGTTGGGGTTGAGTTACTAGTCCTGGAAGCTCTGGTTAGAATAAAAACTCTGGAGCCCTGGAATAGCTTGAATAGAGACCAATCTATGATGGTTGTGATATCCGACCGTGAGTTGGAGTCATTGGTTGAGGGTTGAGGTGGTTTTTCCTCTGTAAACCCTAGAATTATTGTGATTTATGTGTTTCATGAGATCCCACATTCATTCTTGGAATATAGCACAAGGGTGATTGGCTGAGGTGAGACTTGGCTCAGCCAATCTATGGTCAGTGGAATGTGGATGTCCTATCTCCAGTTGGTTTTTACATTCATTAATGAAGAGCTCATTCCTCTCATATCCGGTATGAAAATGTACTAGTTTATGTATGGATTTTATTGTTGTTATATCCATTGTATTCTGTTGTTATTGTGTTGGTTATAAACATGTATTCGATCAGTGACGATGTATGGCTCTACCCATGTTTTTATCGGTAAATGAATACACAATGTATCTTTCGTCAAATAGATTGTATTACATCTTATGATGTAAGGGAGTAATGCATACTAGCGATTCTCAGATAATATGAGACCCCTCTGTTTAAATTTGTTGTTTATACCTGTAGATGCAATGTTTGTGACATGTTTAACGAAATGATTGTCATGGATAGGAGGGGTATATATGATTTCTTGATGATGTGATTGCTTTCGTACCTTTTTTTTAATGTTATTTATCCTCCCCTAAAGTTTCATGAAGTTATAGGCAGATACCTAGGCTCTGGGGCTAAAAAGGTGGCACAAATTTCGGAGTTGCAGACACATAACTGACTTTCTGGGGCCCTGGCCATGACTTTGCCTTGGAATTTCCACTCCCTTTCCCTTACATGCCCATGGATAAGTCTCAAAAGGGTCAAAAATCAGTTCCCCCTCAGGGTTCAGGGGTCTGGGAGGCTGGGTTACCTCTTGGAGCTATTTTTGATGTTGTGTAAGGTGTGTTTGTCTTATTTCCATCGGTTCCACTTCCTTAAGGTAATATAGGAGGTTGAATCTCATTTTAGTAGCCTCTCATCGCACATTTACCATGGTTGGATGGTTACTTGGGTAGATGTGGGAAGAGGGTGTTACATGCAGTATCATCTATTAGGTCATAGATATAGTGTTTATTCATTTACAAATAAAAACATGAGGAGAGACATGCATCATCACTGTCAGAATACATGCTCATAACCAGCAAAATAACAACATAAATTCCATGAATACATCAAACATAGAGTCCACAAATAAACAAATGCATTTACACATAAAAATCCAAGGGAATAAATTTCTCATTAATGAATCTAGAAACCAACCAGGGATGGGACTACCATGTTCCACCTGACCATAGATTGGTTGAGCCAATATCTCTTCAGGAAATCACCCCCATGTCATATTCCAAGAATTAATGTGGGACTCATAACCAACCAAAAAGAACCAAACAAGCATGAATGCTACATAATTTCTCCACCTACATCGTGAGGAATTTTAGTGCCTCCTAGTCTCATAGGCTTTATTGTAATCCACAGTCCAATCCAGGGATCACTAGGCCCTACACTCAGACCCACTCTCCAGGATTTACTGTACATCCCATCCTAGGACTACTAGGCCTAAAAGAGATAAATCTCCCTCTTGGATTTACCATATAGCCCGCCATTCACTTGCAATGATTCCTAGGCCCACCAAGGCACACGATACTAGCTTTACTGCAACCCACAATCTGGATCAAGGGTTACTAGGCCAGTGGCTTTATCCCGATCCTCAATCCAGTTCATGGATCACTAGGCCATGTGCTTTTCATTTCGGAGATCTGCCCCACTAAACTTCGAGTCCATTCGACAATCCAACACAACCAAAGTATGAGAACCCATCTCATCAAAGCTATCCAGAAATGGCAAGGCTAGGCTGAAAACATTGTCACACCTGGAAAAACCCATGCCATGATAGAAAAGAACCACATGCAATACCATGCATGCCAAATCTAGTAAGGAAACCACACATGCAAGAAATAACTACAAAGAATCCTATTGTAGCTACTTGATCCTAATCTTCCTTGCTTGCTCCTTTGTTCATATTGCCTTCTTTTCCTTTCTTGATCCAACTCCAAAGTGCTCCAATAAAATTCTAAGTGTCCCACAGAGAGAGAGAGAGAGAAAATAATGAGAGAACTCCAAAATTGAACTAACAAAAGGTACCAATTGATCCTCAAAAGCCTTTTTATTGATGAGGCCTTTATTTTCTTTATTTTCCATTATTTTCCTTCATTTTCCTCTTTACCTTTCCTTTCACCTCCCTTTTCTCCTAATTTCCATTATTTTCATAAATAAATGTGCCAAAATTTCCATTTTTCCTTTCCAAAGCCTTTGGCATTTCCTTTGCCAATTTACTTAGCCATAATAAACCAAATGAACACCCACTAGGATGTTTTGCTCAAAATTCAACTTGGAATAAGTGTCTCATAAACCTTGGTTATTATTTTTGCCTTTCATCACTTTAGTTACATGGAATTTTCACCAGGGTTGTTACAAACCCCCCCCCCCCAAGGGAACACCGAGCTCGGTGTTCAATGACACCTACAAGCAGAAAAATCAAACATACTACCTATGGAGCTTTATAACATAGCTCGTTGCAGTATTTACAATGGTCATTGTTGAAACATGACAAACATATTGTGTACTAAAGCTTTATAACATAACTATTTACAATATTTACAATAACAACCATATATGCAAACATATTGTCTATGGAGAATTATAAATCGAGCTCGATACAATATTTACAATAATATACACATATACAAATTTGCACATTTTCTCAAACAAAAAATAAAAGGATACGATGCTTGTATCAACAAAAAGGGAATCTAGAGGCTCACTCCTCCACCCTCAAAGTAGTACTAGGATTCACTTCCTTCCAAGGAAGTCCAAAATCCATTTCCAAATTCAAAGCTGCATCCAATGTCCATTGCTAAAATCCTACGCTGCTTTCCTCTCAGTGAAAAATTACCGGCTCATTGTTCCAAGGCACCTTCCCAATGTGCATCTGATTCCATCTGGAAATGCTAGTGACTAAAACAAATCCATCCAAAAGATTCCCTTCTCTTATACACAGTCCCTTGGTAAATTTGGTCATCCCCTTCCATGTAGTCACTCACCTTCCAAGTTCCCCAAAATCCCATATCACGGGCAATCCATCCCTTGGCAAGGCTTCCTCGCATCGCAAGGTCAAATAACCAAGGAATATATGTGCCTCAAAATTGTCATACTAGTCATAACATGCTCATGGAAATCAATGGACACTATTGGGTACCAGTGTCCCACAATGGCCATGTTCCTGAAGTGTTTTACCAGCATATTGTTGCTTGTTCCAATTCCTTTTACTGACACTACTAGTGCTTGCAATCAGTTTCAACCACCCAACCAAACGTTTCCATGCTTTCCTATACCATGCACATAATTTCCATTAGACTAAAAATGAATTGAAATAAACTCAAATCATACCTCATTGGAAGTTCATCAACAAGGTACACTTTTCATCCCGTCCACTTCATGTCATAGCAAGTCAAACTAGTTGTTTGATCAAATCATCATGTATAAACATATCAGATCTGGTTAGCTCAAAACACAAACATCATAGGTCAAAATCATGAATCACATGCAATTATCATAAACCATAATCATAAATCACATGTAACCATCATAATTCAGAATCATAGATCACATACATAATAAAACTAAAATAAAATATTGATACTTATCCTTAATCAGTCCTTAGTTTTGTCTTCATCCTTTCAGTACACACACTGAATCATTTTCCACACTCGACAAGCGCCGAGTTCCCTTGCTTCTCTTCAATCACGTACACATACACACATTGTACATCCCAACACATACACCCACATATGACATACAACACCATACAATACATGCACCCACATCGATATAAGCCACATACACCTACTCCCAATGTACAATACAACACAATACATACGCCTACACCAACATACAACACATACACCTACACCAGGCGTACAATACAACACAATACATATATATATATATATATATAAAGTACAACACAATGAATACATGTGTCACGATACCATGACTACACAATGCACATATGTATTACTGCATGTACACAACACAACATGTACGACCTGCATACAATACCACATATGCCTAACACAACATGTATTACATGCACACAATAATACATGTACAACAATACCATATGCAAAATATATACATAGTACTACCTGTACACAACACCACTTGCACAAAGTGTGCACAATACCACATGTACACAACACCATATGCACGACATGTACACGACACCAAATGCACACAACACCACATGTACAACATGTACACAACACTGCATGCACACAACACCACATGTACAATCATGCATACAACACCATATGTACATATCACCACATGTACAACATGCACACAACACCATATGTACATAACACTATATGTACACAACACTACATATCTAACATACACATAACACCATATGCACACAACACCACATATCCAACAAGCGTACGATACGATATGTACACAACACCGCATATCCAACATGTACATAGAACCATTTATACCTAGCACTGCATATGCAATCTACACACAAAACCATATATACAACAAGCACACAACATCATATGTACACAATACTACATATGTTACATGTTCACATCGCCATAGGTACAATCATTGAATACACAACATGCACAACATATAGACAACAATAGTATTGCACATCCATAGACCATAAATTGACCCCACAAGCAACCTTTCTTCTAGTGTTTCTCCACTATCCATGCTTATCCTAGCATGTTGTGGATCACACTACTTTCATGTCGTTGATGTACCCCTCAGCATTACTTATACATAACATAAACATAGTCATAGTATAAGCATATAATATCAATTAATATCCACATGATGCTATCCTCATAGATCTAATGGGGTTACTCTTCCCACTTGATTCCTCATAAGACCAGGAACCTCTTCATGCCATTCACCTACATAAGAAATAATTCCTCCACAATAATGGTCCTTGAAAACCTTGTCATACAGTGACATAGGTACATAGATACATACATATATATAATCATTAGAATAGAAGAATCATGATCCTGTCAGCTAGCAACATACATACACACATATATACATATAAACATTAGCATTAAACAATCATGATCTATGACAACCCTATCAGACACAACATGGATACAAACATACATGTGATGAGCTCCACCATTAGACATATTTGGAGGGGTTAATGGTCATCTTTTTTCCTTCTTAGATCTCTTTTTCTTGCATTTTTATTATTATTTGGTTTTATGATGTTGTTATAGGTGGTGATTAAGGCTAACATACTCTAAGTGCCTAATATGAGGTTGAGTGTAGAAAATCATGAATTATTAGCATTTTTATAAGGATTTTATTGTTGATATTGCAACAATATGATGAGCTTAGTGAAAAGAGTCACCTTCACTAAGTGGGCCCGCAGCCTATTTTTGGCGCAAAGTCTATTTTTAGACATATGGATCATGTTCTATGAGTTGCACGATGCTATTTGTGGATGGTTGGTCAAGTTGGTAAAATATATTGACTTCTATTTTTAGACATACTGGGCGGAATCTATTTTTAGATTTCCAGTCTAAAAATATATATGTCGAATATTATTAGCTCTTAATAATATTTGGACTATAAACATTATCTTATTCTCTTGGAGCACTTCAGTTAAGTGCACAGATGTGGCACAGGAGCTGACAGAAGGAATTACGCTATTCCTGAGGGTTAAGTGGAGCTATTGCATGGATACTTCAGTTAGAACTCATGTGACAGAGTTTGGTGGAGTTGATTGAGGATTTAATGGAGTTGTGTTCAGTTTAACTAATCTAAACATAGTTGAACTAGTTGTATTTAGTCTAACTGATTAATACACTAGTGAAGAGTGATGTGAATTAATTATTAATTAATTCACTAATTATAAACTCATTAATCAACTAAATAATACATCAGTTAACTTCAGTGCATGGACATTTTCAGTGGAGACCAGTGCAGAGATAGGTGAAAGAGCAGGTTAACTATCAGTTGTGACTATACTGTTGCATATTTGCAACATCCAGTGATTAGAGGAGCCAATGAGGATTGCGCAGTACAAGCTAGGTGGTTTATGTTATTTAATGAGCCATCCTACAGCATTGATTACGCAATAGAGGTCGGCTATCAGGTGGCAGAGATTGGAGCATGTGTTTTTGCTAGATCTAGCTTGATTAGTGTGTAGCAATTGGAGGTTGTGCTGAGAGCTTGTGAGGAGCTTTGTACAATGATTTTTACATGATCTCTATGACATATAATATACATATAGTTGGGGTTTTCAGCTTTAATATTTCCCAGGAAATACCGTGTTCATATGTGTGATTGTTTATGGTTTTAATGTGCACATGCAATTGATTTTATTTCTGCATGTAATGATCAATGGTAGAAGAGATTATGTATTATGCATGAAGATAAAATAGTGTGTGATCAGGAGAATATTGGTGGATAACATATCAGTTATCCAAATTTTCTACATGGTATCAGAGCGATATTGATCATTGGAGCGATTGCAAAACATTGAAGCGGTTGAGTTTTGTGCTGGTGGAATTCAAATTTGCAGCAATGTTTTCTTGGTGTCGAAGTTGAAATGTATTTCAACGGATTGCGATTGGAGTATGCCCTTGAGGGAAGCTCAAATTATATTGCATGGAAGGACAGGATGGAGGTGGTGCTGGATGACAATGGGTTGAAGGAGTTCATAGATGCAAAAATTCCAAAACCTAATTCTAGTGATGCTACCATACTTGACGCATGGAAAAAGAAGACAGCAAAGTTTCGAAGGATTCTGTTGGAAGGTGTGAAGGATCACATAGTGTCCAACCTTCATGGTAAGGCTTCTCCATTCTTGATGTGGAAAGCTTTGACAGATTTATTCCAAAGCAAGAGCAACCAGAGGAAGTTGGCGCTCAAGGATAAACTTAGAAACATAAAAATGGAGAAAGGTGACAGTATGCCCAAGTACCTCACGAAGTTCATCCAATGCAGGGATGAGCTGGGAAGTGTGGGGGTTACTGTTGATGATGGGGACTTGGTGAGCTTGGCTCTCCTTGGGCTTTCGAAGAGTTGGCATTCCTATCAGGACTCTGTCAATGGTCGGGAGAAATTGCCAGGATGGGAGCGACTTTGGTCGGATCTTATGCAAGAGGAGATAAGGCAAAGTACCAGGGACGAATCTTCATCAAAGAACTCTGATGAAGAAAATTGTGCTTTGGCTACCAAAGCAAAGAAGGGGAATATCAAGAAGCATGCTTCTCAATCCGGTGTGAAAGGCAAGAAGCAGGACATGTCCAAGGTGAAGTGCTTTCACTGTCACCAACACGGACATTACGCCACTAGTTGTCCACATAAGAAGAAAAATAAGCAGGCTGTTGGAACTGCAGCTGGAGAGGCCTTAGCCTCGCAGTTTGAGCTAGATTTTTCGCTGATCGCATGCTTGGTCTCAAGTGTGATGGGTTCAATATGGTTTCTTTACAGTGGTGCGTATTTTCACATGACAGGAGATCAAGATTTGTTTACTGATCTGGATGAGAAAGATCTTGGAGTGCACATCAAGATGGGCGATGATGGTAGATACAACGCGACTGGTAACGGTACCATTTCCTTTGGAGAGGAGTCTCTGCAAAACCTTCATATTGAAGGAAGTGATGCATGTTCCAGGATTGAAGAAGAATCCGATCTCTCGTATGTATGTTAGAAGACAAGGGATATGATGTTGTCTTGAAAGGCAGGGAAAGGATTTCCTCGCGTAGTAAGGCAACGGTGAGACCATGAGATAGGGTTCGAAAGAGCCAAATATTCAATTGGCAGTAGATTGTTGCGTAGCAATGGTGCTGATGCGTATGAGTGGTGAGTCGATGATGGCGAGTTGTGGCACCGGAGATTGGGCCACCTTCACCATGGAGCTTTGAAGATACTGCAGCAGATTTCTACTGGGCTTCCTAAGGGTACTCTTGCGCAATCAGATCAGTGCAAGGGAAGTACCTTGGGAAAATTTGTGAAATCCACCTTTCACGAGAAGGATAGACGTGCCACGACGATCCTTGAGAGAATTCACACAGACGTGTGTGGACCTTTCTCAGTAGCTTTGACAGCAAAGCATAGGTACTATGTGATATTTTTTGATGATTTTTCTCATAAGTGCTGGATCTTCTTCATGCAGAAGAAAAGCGAGACATACTCAAAGTTCTGTGAGTTCAAGGCACTGGTTGAGAAAGAATCGGGGAAGCAGGTGAAGGCTCTTAGGAGCGACAATGGTGGTGAATTCATCTCTGGCAAATTCAAGGACTTTTGCAATGCAGAAGGAATTTGAAGAGAGCTCATAGCACCTCATAACCCACAGCAGAATGGGGTTGCTGAGCGGAAGAACAGAATTATCATGGGTGTTGCACGGGCGATGTTGCATGATCAGGGCCTTCCCATACACTTGTGGGCTGAGGCATGCAATAATGCAGTATATGTGCAGAACCGTTGTCCTCACAGGATACTTGGCATGAGTACACCCGAGGAGGCTTTTTCTGGTAAGAGGCCTGATATTTCCCATTTGAGGATTTTTGGTTCACCTGTTTACATTCATGTGATGAAGGATGCTAGGAAGAAGTTGGAGCCGGCTGCAGAGGTTGGGATATTTTTTGGGTACACTGATACACCCCACAACTATCGTGTATATTTTTCAGACAGTCGCAAGACTATTGTGCGACGGGATATCAAATTTCATGAGGAGAAAGCCATGAAGTGTTCACTTGAGAGGGAGCCACACTTGCATGTGGATGAGGAGCTATTAGTTCCTAAGGATGAGCTTCAGGATGTGGATCAACCACAAGAGGAAGTTCATGGAGTGGAAGAGACCACTCATGCAGCGCCAACCATCAGAGGGCGGAAGCGCACTACAGAAGTTGAGTGACTGGCTCAATATGCAGAGAGGATTGTAGGAGCACCTACATCACAGAGCAGACAGAGACAGTCACCTGATCGGTACACTAGATACATGGCTCTCATGAGTCATGGTATCATGACAGAGCCATCCTCTTTCGAGGAAGCTGTGGAGGATCCTGCATGGGTAGATTCCATGGTGGAAGAGTATGATTCGATTGTCAGAAATAGTGCATGGGAGATTGTCCCAAGGCTGGAAGGGAAATTAGTGGTGGGTTCGAGATGGATCTACAAAGTGAAGCACGCAACTGACGGGAGTGTGGAGAAGTACAAGGCAAGATTTTTTGCCCAAGGCTTTTCACAGATTGAGGGGATTGATTATGATGATACCTTTGCACCTGTCACAAGGTGTTCTTCCATACAGACGATTATTTCTCTCTCAGTGCAGATGGGGTGGCACATTCATCAGATGGATGTGAAGACTACGTTCCTCAACGGAGTGATTGAGGAGGAGGTGTACATAGAGCAGCCCGAAGGTTTCAAGATCTTCAGCAGCGAGTTGCATGTGTGTAGGCTCAAGAAAGCGTTGTATGGGTTGAAACAAGCACCTCGTGCTTGGTACACACGGATCGACAGTTATTTTACAGGACTTGGATTCTCCAAGAGTGAGGCGAATCTGAACCTATACCAGATTGTGGTGGAGGGTAAGTTGCTGATCATTGTACTTTATTTAGATGATTTGATACTAACCGGTGATGAACAATTGATACTCTCATGCAAGTCTGATCTTGCAAAAGAGTTTGAGATGAAGGACTTGGGCCTCCTTTATTATTTCCTAGGATTGGAAATTTGGCAGCGCAGTGGTGGACTGTTTGTTTCTCAGGGTAAGTATGCCTGGGAGATACTGGAGAAGCTCAAAATGCATGGCTGCAAGCCTGTTGATACTCCTCTTCCTGGTGGTTGGAGGAAAAAGGATGCTACTTCGGCGGAGGTAGTGGATGCCACTGTTTATCGACAGTGGGTGGGGTCGCTTATGTATCTGGTCAATACACGACCCGGCATATGCTATGTAGTTAACCAGCTTTCACAAGCTATGGTTAAGCCTACCAAGCTCTTTTGGAAGGCGGGGAAGCATGTATTGAGATATCTCAGGGGAATTATAGAGTATGGATTATGGTACAGAAAAATAGAGGGAGTGAAGATTCGAGGCTTCACCGATGTAGATTGGGCAGGGGGTTTGTCTGGACAGAAAGAACACATCTCGAGAGGGATTTTCGCGTATCGGGTCGGCTGCCAGCTTTAGTGCGTAGGAAGTAGTAGATCCGTGGCACTCGCCCAAGCAGAGGTCGAGTATATGGCGTTGAGTTTGGTCGCATGCGAGGCTATATGGATGAGGAAGATCCCGCGTTGTTCCGGGTTCACACTTAGATCCTACCGTGATTTATTGTGATAACTCGCAGTTTCATTAAACTCTCTGCTAATCCGGTATTTCATGCTCTCGGCTAATCCAGTATTTCATGATAGATCTAAACATATTGACATCCGGTACCATCATATCCGAGATTGTGTGCAGCATAAGATCATGTTACTTTCTTACTTTCCTATGGAGGATCAGGATGTAGATATTCTGACAAAGGCGCTCACCAGGAGCAAATTCGAACACCATAGAGACAGGATCAGGGTGGTAGATAATCCCTATCTTGTTGAGAGGGAGTGTTTAGATTCAACAAGATGATGAGCTTAGTGAAAAGAGTCGCCTTCACTAAGTGGGCCCGCAGGCTATTTTTGGTGCAAAGTCTATTTTTAGACATATGGATCATGTTCTATGAGTTGCAGGATGCTATTTTTGGATGGTTGGTCAAGTTGGAAAAATAGATGGACTTCTATTTTTAGACATACTGGGCGGAATCTATTTTTAGATTGCCAGTCTAAAAATAGATATGTCAAGTATTATTAGCTCTTAGTAATATTTGGACTATAAACATTATCTTATTCTCTTGGAGCACTTCAGTTAAGTGCACAGATGTGGCACAGGAGCTGACAGAAGGAATTATGCTATTCCTAGGGGTTAAGTGGAGCTATTGCATGGAAACTTCAGTTAGAACTCATGTGACAGAGTTTGGTGGAGTTGATTGAGGAGTTAATGGAGTTGTATTCATTTTAACTAATCTAAACATAGTTGAACTAGTTGTATTTAGCATAACTGATTAATACACTAGTGAAGAGTGGTGTGAATTAATTATTAATTAATTCACTAATTATAAACTCATTAATCAACTAAATAATACATCAGTTAACTTCAGTGCATGGACAGTTTCAGTGGAGACCAGTGCAGAGATAGGTGAAAGAGCAGGTTAACTATCAGTTGTGACTATACCGTTGCATATTTGCAAACCGGTGACCGGATTGGAGGAGCTAATGAGGATTGCACAAAAGACAAGACAGTGTGGTTTATGTTATTCAAATAGCTATCCTATGTGCATTGATTACACAATAGAGGCCGGCTACTCAGTGGGGAGTAGATTGGAGCACGTGTTTTGCTAGATCTAGCTTGATTAGTGTGTAGCAATTGGAGGTTGTGTCGAGAGCTTGTGAGGAGCTTTGTACAATGATTGTTACATGATCTTCATAACATATAATATATAGATAGTTGGGGTTTTCAGCTTTAAGCTTTCCCATGAAATACTGTGTTCATATGTGTGATTGTTTATGGTTTTAATGTGCGCATGCAATTGATTTTATTTCCGCATGTAATGATCAATGGTAGAAGAGATTATGTATTATGCATGAAGATAAAATAGTGTGTGATCAGGAGAATCTCGGTGGATAACATATCAATTATTCAAATTTTCTACATTTATCATCAAGACTTGGAGGAGGTAGCAAGGAGAAATTATAGCATCATTTTCCACCCTCCTTAACTCTCAAAGTTAGCCAAAGGATCCCAAAGATTCTCTCAAGCAATTTGAATTCCAAAGGCAGCCAAAGGATCCCCAAGGATTCTCTCCAGCAATTCGAGTTCCAGAGGCAACCAAGAAAATCAAAGAGGAGTCCACTCAATATTTGTTTACTTGGAGTCAAGTGGACTCAATAAATATTTTCTAGGGAGTTGTTGGTAGTTTCCCCATAGAATATATAGAGCAAAGCTAGAACTAGGAAGGGTTGGAACTTTGTTGCAATCTATTGAGCTTCTTATTATTTAGTGATCAAACTTTCAGAAATGTATGCGGCTATTCTTTTATGAAATGAGAAGAGTGATTTCATTTTACTGATTTAAGTTTCAAAGAGCTAGGCTTGTCGGTTAGGGCCCAATCCACATGCCTCATCCTCTCTGTTGTTTTTGTTCTCTGTTTTCTGTTATTTTATTAGTTCTGCTTCTGATAATTTAATTTATCTTTCATTTTTGTTTAGTTTTTATTTTAGTGTTTTGTTGTAGGTTTCATTTTATCGTGAGTAATATAATAGAGGATAAAAACCAAAAAAATTGTGGATCAATACCCCCTTCTCATCTCTATCAATAGAGCTCAAGGAGGGCAAACCTTCCCACGTACCCAAAAACTGATTTCTGTTCACTGTTTCTGAGATTAAAAGTAGAGTTGCATTACCATTTTACAGTCTTCCTTTGCATTGCATTTTTACACATTTGTATGTTTCTTTGCGCATAAGTTAGTAGGTTGATTGCAGGAATTATTGTTAAAACCCCAGAGCAACTCTATGGTGCCTCCCAGCTTCATTCTCCGTCTCTGTCCTCACAATCTGTGCACTATTTTTACGCCTTCCACTTCCACTTTTTCCCGCTTATTCTCACTACCACACCCACCTTCTTATTCATAAAAACACTTAAACCATTCATCCTGCATTATTCCTTTGTTTTTATTAGTCACAGTTTCCTTACCCTTTTTAATGAAAAACGCTTGAAAACCATTGAAATTTGACCTCTGCCTTTCCTCATCGAAACTTCTTCTACCATACTTCGCAAATCGCAAATTGCACTTTGCAACCTTTTCCCTTTTTTCTTTTAAGGCTTACCACTCCAACACCGATTGCGATAACTCTACCGCATCGCACATTGCAAATCACATCTTTTCTTTGGTTCCCATTAACACTTACCACTCCAACTGTCGATTGCGATAATCCTCCATGCTCCACCACATCGAAAATCGAAAATCGCATTTCGCAGCCTTTTCCCTTTTCGTTTAAGACTTACCGCTCCCGACGATGATTACGATATTTTCATCGCACTCCACCACCGGTCCTACCGCCACGTCACCCGTCACAAATCACATTTCGCAACCTTTTCCATTTTCTTTTAAGACTTATTGCTCCTGATGCCAATTGTGATATTATCTGTACTCCACCACATCGCAAATCGAAAATCAGACTTTTTACCTCGTTGCATTTCGCACTTCGCAACTTCTACCCCATCACATTTCGCATTCACTTCCACTCTCGTACATCACTTCCGCTACTCCTCTAACTTTGCAATATTGCGATTGTGATATCGTATATCGCACTTCGGTCTGCCATCGCACTTTTCAAATCATTCTACTCCAAATCATTTTTGTGCTATAATAAAGCTTTAATAAGGTTTAAACCCAGTCTTACCACCTCTAAGCTTTGTTTCATGTGTTGAGCCCTCCATTAGCATATTTGGCATGTTTTCCTCCAAACTACAAGCCACACTTTGTCAAGTTTAGTTTATCATGAATAGTTGCATGGTTAGAAGCATGATATCATGGTAAATAGATCAGAGGATAAGTAGAGTGTGTTTAGTCAATTGGCCTAGCTAGGTGCAACTTAGTTTACTTTCTTTTCAGCCATTTCCTTTTGCATATTAAATTAGTTTCCTTTCTGTCATTTCCTTTCTACACATTAAATTAGATTTATTTCTATCATTTCCTTTATACAAATTAATTTAGTTTCCTTTCTATCATTTCCTTCCAGTAGTTTACTTTTCATTTTTTATCATAATTGAATAAATAGAACCCTTTCGTAAATAAGAAGAGGATGACATGAACATAATGCATATTTTGTGTATATAGCACTGTCACCTCCAAGTTTGTACGAACCTCGGGTTGATAAAGTAAAGTAGGGCAGCCCCTGGGAGTTGCAGCACTCTTGGTGCAATACTAGGGCTCACCACTTTTTGGTGCCATTGCCAGGGAGGTGTCTAGTAGATGTTTTGATTTTTCTTTAGCATTATTTTCTGCTTGCTTTTCTTTTCTTTTCATTTCAGAAATATTTAAAAAAATACAAAAATATCTAATTTTCATGCCTCATAGGAGTAGGAATACTTAAAGACAAATCTTACCTACAACCCCCACATTACCTCCTAGCCACCCTTCACTCTTCGTCAGTGGCAGTGATATTGAACCCCCTATAGGAGAGCCTTTTGAATATTTTGAGGATCCTATTAGGGAAGAATAAGAAGACCTTGTTTCAAATGAGGGACCTACTTTATTTATCTTAACCATGGCTGGGATCTAGAGAGCCTTTCCCACAAGAGAGAAAGATGGGGAAACTAAGATGAAAAAAATTAGCCCCTCAGCTCTTCAACACTTTCATGGACTTATCTCTCAGGACCCTGACACATTCATGTTTGAATTTTTTGTTGTTTGTATGACTTGTGACTACACCTATGATGATCAGAAGTTGAACTATTCCCATTCACCCTTAAGGATGCAGCCTTGCACTAGTTCATGGGTCTGCTTGGGGATAGCATCACTAATTGCGCACATATGGAAGAGACCTTCAACAACAAATACAAAGACTACTATAGGTCCAAGGAAACTAAGGATGAGATATTTAGGATGACTCTAGGGCTAGATGACTCCTTAGAGGACTATGAAGAGAGGTTTCAATTGAACTATAAGAGAGCCAACTGTACTCTTGATCCTAACTCACTTAAACTTGTACTTCTTCAAGGGATCGGAGAATAGATGATAGAAACCTTGAATATGCTATCGAGAGGAGATATATACCAACAACCCTATGAAACAATAAAAAATGTCTTCCAGAACCATTCTAGGGCGTTTAGGAAGAAGGGAAGAGCTAGCCAAAGTACATTCAATACCCCTTCCTCTTCCACCTCCATCATACATGAGATTGGGGATATGTTGGAGGACTTCAAGAGTGACATGCTGCACACCCTTGCTTTGCAAATGGACACAATGCAGATCAAAAGGAAGAAAGAGGAAGCAGAGAGAGCCCTGGCCATATTTTGTCCTAGATGTACTCGAAAGCACCCAAGAAATGAATTTCCACTGAATTTCATAGAGGTTTTCTTAGTCTATGAGGAGAATCATGCCACAGAAAAGTGTCCCTCCTTACCTGGACTTAAGGATGTATATCAAGGTGGGGAAGAAATGCCATAGAAACTCTGTTTCATCAACCTGAGAAGGCCTCAAGGCCTTAGGCCATATGAACAAGGTATGCCAGGTGCACCTTACTCTTATTATCACAATAATCAGAGAGCACCCATGCAACCTTGGTACACCCCCACTCCTCCATCCTGGTCTACACCTCCTACTTGGCCTTACAACCCTTCATATCATCCTCAGCTAGTAAACCAACCATTTCAATAGTATGTTCCACAACAACCTCAATGGAAGAATCCATCCCAAGGGTGGAGGCCTCAACAAAATCAACCACGTGCTCTAATGCCTCCACCCCAACCTCAACCTCAGCTTACTCATGCTGCTCCACCTACGCTACCTATAGCTGTAAAACCCAATCTGCACTCGAAAAACAGACAGGCACAGCAGGCTCCTAGTGGAGAAACATCTTATCCAGCTTATGCTGTGGAGATATAGGAGGTTAATCTTAGGTCAGGAATAATACTCCTATACAACCATCCTCCATCTCCACCTGTAGAGGTTGAGGAGGAAAAGGAATAAGGTAACACTCAGATCCAACAACCTACTTTTCCTAAGCGCTTGATCCACCCTAGTCAGCATGCCCCAGAGGAGACTGAACTCCTGGGAGAATTGCAAAATTTGTGTGTAAAGATACCACTTCTCCAGGCCATTAAGGATGTCCCTATCTACAATAGGTTCATCAAATAAAAGTTCTTCAAGAAACCTGGGAGAAGGAAGAGAGATACCCCCACCATTAATGTGGTAGGACAACTGTCTGACCTAATGTTGGGGAGGGTGATATGTCCAAAGTACCTAGACCCTAGTATTCCAGTTATTGATGTGCATATAGATGGTGTCATATTCCCCAACACTCTGATTGATCTAGGGGCTACCATCAATATCATGGCCAAGGAAACTATGTTGAAACTTTATCTCCAAGGGACTTTGAGGAAAAACACAACAGTTCTACAACTTGCAGATCGGTCCACAGTAACTCCGAAGGAATTGTTGAGGATGTTATGGTTACCATTGACTCTTGGGAGTATCCTATAGATTTCCTGGTCTCACAACCAAATACAAAGCTTAATGGTTATCCCCTCATCTTAGGGAGACCTTGGTTAGCCACTGTAGATGCTTATATTAGTTTTTGGGCCAGAAACATGATTATCAAAAATGGGCCTTTGTCTAAACAGCTAGTGTTATATCCTCCAGCCCAGTCTTCCATTGATCATTGTCTCCCTATATGGTTGGAGGATGAATAATATGAGTTATATAACACTGTCCCTATTTGTACAATAGATGCTATTGTTAGAGGGGGGAAACTTGATGAAGATGAACTCATCGACCATGCCATTCAAAACTAGCCCTCCACTAACGTTCCTCTCAAAACCTTAGTCAAAGAGTTTGAAAGCCAACCTTGGATGTGAAATCAGTTGGGTCAACCTCTGAATCCACCAAGGATATTGAGTTTGGCTCGTCCAGATCTCTGAAACTCAACCCAAACCTCTCGAATGAAGAAGACAAGCAGTTATGCCAGATTTTGAAAGAGAATATATACGCATTTTCTTTGCATTACAAAGACATGAAAGAGGTGCATCCTTCAGTGTGGAAACATCATATTTACATCAAATAAGGATTCAAGCTTGTGAGACAACCCCAAAGAAGGATGAACCTATCTTTGAAGGAAATAGTCAAAGAAGAGTTACAGAAACTATTGGATGCAGGGTCCATATATCCTATATTCGACAGTGAGTGGGTATCTCCTCTTGTCCTAGTCCCAAAGAAGAATGGGAAGTGGAAAATTTGTGTTGACTATCGAGAGCTTAACAAAGAAACCAAGAAATACCATTTCAGTTTTCCCTTTATAGACCAAATCCTTGATGGCCTTGCAGTGAGGAAGTTATTTTCCTTCTTAGATGGGTTCAGTGGGTACAATCAGATTCAAATCATCCCTGAAGACTAGGATAAGACTACTTGCACCTACCCTTGGGGGCGCTTATAGAGTCCTACCATTTGGGTTGCACAATTCCCCAACTACCTTCCAAAGAGTTGTCATGAGCATATTTTCTAAGTTATTCCATGACTCTATCGAAATCTACATGAATGATTTCACAGCATATGGGGATGAATTCCAGGAAGCTCTCTCCAATTTGGGTAAAGTACTAAGAAGGTGCATTGAGATGCATCTCTCCTTGAGCCCAGAAAAGTGTGAATTCCTAAAGAAAGCAGGGGTTTTATTAGGAAACTCCATATCCTAAGAAGGAATACAGGTAGACCCAAACAAAATCACTATCATCAAAAGGGTACCTACTCCTCAAAAGAAGAAAGATGTCAGGAGTTTTTGAGGCTTAGCTGGTTACTATAGAAGGTTCATCAAAGATTTCAGAAAGATGGCTTCACCATTATTTAGGTTATTGGCCAAATATTATGAGTTTATTTGGCCCGGTCCTTGTCAAGAGGCTTTCGAGATCATTAAGGAAAAGTTGACTACTGCCCCCATCCTCCAAGGTCCAAATTGGACTATGCCTTTCCACCTCCACACTGATGTGTTCGACAAAGATGTACAGGCAACATTAGGAAAATTAGAGGAAAAAATCCCTTAGGCCATTTATTTCATCAGCAAGAACTTGTCCAAGGCCAAACTGAATTATACTATTACTAAGAAGGATATGTTATCCATTGTCCATGCTTTGAACAAATTCAGGCATTATGTAACTAGATGTCAGACCTCTGTTCACACTGACCAGGCAACCATCAAGTATTTAATGAAAAAACCAAATGTTAATGCTAGGATAATTAGATGGTTGTTACTTTTGAAACAATTTGATTTGACTATTGTTGATAAACCTGGAAAGAAGAATGTTGTTGCATATTTTTTGTCTGGGTTAGCTCTCCCGTAGGTGAAGAAGGAATGGTGGATGACTAGCTACCAGATGAGCATCTCTTTGCTATATCAGTACTCTCAGCAAGGTTTGTTGATATAGCCAACTACTTGGTTGTTGGGAGACTCCCTCCTAATTTTTCATTCAGGGAGAGGAGCATAATCATCAGAAAAAGCGCCCCTTTCACATGGATTGGAGGAAAACTTTTCAAGCTAGGCCCTGGTCAAATCCTATGGAGATCTGTGAGGGAGGAAGAAGTTTTTATTATCCTCTCTGCATGTCATGACAGCCAATGTGGAGGCCACTTTGCTGCAAAGATAACTTCTTACAAAGTTTTGTAGGCAGGATATTATTGGCCTACCCTTCACCAAGATTCCATAAGATACACCCACAAGTGTGACCAGTGCCAAAGGATGGGGAAAGCCACACAAAGGGATGAGATGCCTTTGCACCCTCATGTGGCTCTTGATCCATTTGACAAGTGGGGCATGTATTTTGTTTCACCTCTTGATCCAGCATCCAGACAAAAGAAGTATATCATAGTCTACACTGATTACCTGACAAAGTGGGCTGAAACAAAAGCAGTGAAGGTAGCAACCGAGGAGAAAGTAGAAAAATTTCTAAGAGAGAATATGTTTTACAATTTTGGGTACCCCAGATAAATAGTCACTGATCAGGGAGCACAATTCACCTCTCACCTCATTGAGAATATTTTGAGGAAGCACAAGATTAAGCATATAACTTCTATTGCCTATCACCCTCAGGCGAATGGCCAAGTAGAAGTAACTAACAGAGCTTTAGAGAGTATCCTCACGAAGGTTGTGAGCAGCAGCAGAAAAAATTGGGAAGACATATTGGTAGAAGCTACTTGGGCCTACAACACTACTTGGAAGACAACAAAAGGATTCACTCCTTATGAACTAGTCTATGGTAAGAAGGCTCTACTTTTATTTGATTTTAAATTCAATACTTTAAGAATGGAAACCGAATTAAATCTAGATCTATAAAATTCCCAAAAATAGAGTTTGTTGAAACTAAATGGATTGGATGAGTTCAAAATCCAAGCACTTCTTCACACGGAGATATTTCAGCTGCAAAGGAAGGTCTGGCATGAAAAGAACATCAAAGAAAAGTCCTTCCAAGAAGGATATTGGGCGTTGTTGTATGATTCAATGTTTAAATATTTCAAAGGAAAGCTGATGACAAGATGGTTGGGACCTTACACAGTGGAAAAATGTTTTGATAATGGCGTGGTTCAAATTAAAACCATAGATGAGGAAGGAACCCCCTTGCTTGTCAATGGTCACAGACTTAAAATTTACAAGAAGCCTTTATCAAGGGAAGAAGAGAGGTGTATGTGATGGGAAACTCCATAGTTTCCCACACCTCCTGAAAAAAAGAAAAAAGAAGAAGAGAGAGAATAAAAAATAAAGATCCATGGGTGAAAACCTCTCTTGAGGCACCCACAGCAATCTTGTGGGTTGAAAACCTCGACGGAGGTAGCTCACTTTCTCTCAAAAAAAAGAAAGAAATAAAAAAAAAGAATAAATATCCATGGGTGAAAACCTCTCTGAGGCACCCAAGGCAAGTTTTTGGGTTGAAAACCTCCATGGAGCCATCCCACTTTGTTTCAAAAAAACAAAAAAACAAAACAAAAAAATATACATCTGCATCTCTATGTTTTGTGTGTTTGATGTTTTGCAAGTTATTAATGGTTTTTGGAAACACAGGGAAGCATACATCTTCTTTTCCCTTCTTCTATTTTACCATCCATCCCATCATTCACTCCATTCATTTTCATAAATTTTTTCCATCACCTCCATACACCACATTCCTCCATTCCTGAGCACAATGTAGCAAGGAAATCAAAACACAAACTGCTACATACATCAGGGAATTACTACAGCGCAAAAATATATTCATGAACAACAAGAAAAAACAAAGAGAGGAGCTGATAAAGAAGACCCTAGGAAAGAAAAGAGTGCCACCCATGGCATCTAGAGCACCCCCACGCAACATATGAAATGGGAAGAAAAAACAAGAAAGATCAGCAAATCACTTAGAGAGTTTCTCATTCAACAAGCTACTCACTCAAAAAATAGGAAAATAAGGAAGAATGCAGCATATAAGAGGCTTGTCTCCAAATTCCCGCCCCTAAAAATGACTTGACAACAACAGGTAAACTCAGGTATAGCTTCTCACCCCTCGTTATGCATCCATAATAGCTATAAATAATTAAATTTGTAGACTTAGAGTTTAAGGGGCAGAAAGGTGGCCATCTAGCTTGGCCACCATCGTGAAGTATGACTAGGGAGAGTTGCAAAGTCATGCCACCTAGGCATGCAAAAGGAAAAATTAAATCAAGTGGAGTAGAGGAGAACGAGGGGAGGAGACACGCAGTATCATCCAGCTAAAAGGAAGAGGGTCCAACTATCTACAACAGAAACTGGAGCTGAGTCGAGTTACATAAGCGCTCCAAAATTAGTTGCGCAATATAATAAAAATAGATCTCGCCTCATCCAAACCAATGAATTGAGAATTTTTGAGGGAAAGAGACCGAAGGGAGCCCGAGCACAACATTACTGAGAGTGGGCTGCGTATTTGAACAACATGCAACAGCAGCAACAAAACAACATCAACAGCAGTCGAGCTAGCTTCTGAAGTATACCGCATATCAGACACAGTAGCAAGGGACCAAGGGAAGCTTTTATCCTAGCCTTATAGAAGAAAGAGAAGAAGTAGAAGAAGAACTAGAAGAGGAAAAATAATAAGAAGAGGAAGAGACAGAGGGCCAAGGAGAAAAAGAAGAAATGGAAATAGAGACAAAATTCACAGAGGTAGCAGAAAGTGAGAAAGAAGCACACTCACAACACAACACCACATCCCCTCAAGACAAAGAGGTAGTTTCCAGCTTAGCTCCTCTGAGCACAAAGAGAAAAAGGCAAACCTATATGTATTTTAGAGCTGAAAAGAGTCAGAGGATAATTCAGAGAGAGCCAGAAACTCCTCCCACGAGCCCGAGTATCATTAAAGAATCACAAAGGGAGGAGGAAATAATCAAAGAAACGGTTCTGAAGGAGAAACTGTAGAAGGCACAGAAAGAGAATGTAGCACTGAAGGAGAAATTGCAGCAAAAAGGGAAGCAAGTAGACACCATGGCAGACTTATGCATAGAAGCCCTTCAACACATATTCCCTTCTAATTCATATGATGTGTACCTCAAGGAGAAATGGTTCCTATTTCAAATAAAAACTCTATCCTCCCATGGATCACTACCTTTCTAATATTGAAGGTGATTCATGGATTTATACAAGCAAGCTAACATGTCTAATCAGGAAAAAATGGTAGTGTTTTATGTGCATAACCTTGTGCTGACAAATATCGATACTTGGGACCCCAGTTCCACAATGGGGGATATGCAACTAATGGCTCTAGCTTCTTGGATGACGAATGATGACACTAGAGTAAAAGAGATATGGAGGGTCATGGGAAGAAGAAATAGAGAACCCTTCTATATTAGACTAGAATTTTTCAGCCCAAGAGGATTCATCCTTAACCGTTAAGATATTTAAAGGGACCCTGCACTAGTTGAAAGTTACCTTCAGACTCAAACGCAGGTAATAGGCCACTTTGATGAGGTTTCTAGGCAGATATAAGATGAGTGCATTATGGCCAACCAGAGGAGATGGAACAACCTCCCTCACAACCTCAAGAATAGGGAGTACCATACTCCAGAAAGACTGAGGGGTGCATTGGAAAGAGAACCATTATAAAAGAGGGCCATGCAGGCCAAAAAGATCCAATGATTGGGACTAAAGCTCATCCCACCTTTGCTGCTGGGGTTGAATGATGAAAAGGAAACATATGCACAAAATAGAGAATGGGAGAATGCAGAAAAGAATAATGGTTTTTAACCCCTTGGGGAAACTCCCACACTTCTTCCTCAGGAAATCAGGGGGGTTGTCAAAGCCTTGAAGGAAATGCAAGAGGAGGATTAGTTGCTCAGAGGGTGAGAACCCATTCAGTAGGGGGGTGATGATGAGATCCATCATTAGACATATTTAGAGGGGTTAATGGTCACCATTTTTCCTTCTTAGATCTCTTTTTCTTGTATTTTTATTATTATTTGGTTTTATGATGCTAGTGTAGGTGGTGATTAAGGCTAACATACTCTGAGTGCCTAATATGAGGTTAACTGCAGAAAATCATGAATTATTAGCATTTTTATAAGGATTTTATCATCAAGACTTGGAGGAGACAACAAGGAGAAATTATAGGAGGATTATCCACCCTTCTTAACTCTCAAAGGCAACCAAATGATCCCAAATATTCTCTCCAACAATTCGAATTCCAAAGGAAACCAAAGGATCCCCAAGGATTCTCTCCAGCAATTCAAGTTCTAGAGGTAGCCAAGCAACTCAAAGAGGAGTGCACTCAATATTTGTTTACTTGGAGTCAAATGGACTCAATCACTATTTTCTAGGGAGTTTTTGCTAGCTGCCATGTAGAATAAATAGAGCAAAGCTAGAGCTAAGAAGGGTCGGAACTTTGTTTCAAGCTATTGATATTTTTATTATTCAGTGACCAAAATTTCAGAAATGTATGAGGCTATTATTTTATGAAATGAGCAGACTGATTTCATTTTATTGATTTAAGTTGTAGAGAGCTAGGCTCATGGGTTAAGGCCCAATCCATGTGCCTCAGCTTCTCTGATGTATTTTTTCTCTTCTTTCTATCATTTCATTAGTTTTGCTTCTGATAATGTTGTTTATGTTTCATTATTGTTTAGTTTTGCTTTCAGTGTGTTGCTGTAGGTTTCATTTTCTCGTGAGTAATAGAATAGAGGAGAAAAACCAAAAAAACTGTGGATCAAGACCCCCTTCTCATCTCTGTCAATAGAGCTCGAGGAGGGCGACCCTTCCCACAGACCCAAAAACTAATTTCTGTTCATTTTTTATGAGATTAAAATTAGAGTTGCATTACCATTTTTAAGTCTTCCTTTGCACTGCATTTTTACGCATTTGTCATTTTATTTGTGCATAATTTAGTAGGTTGATTGCAGGAATTATTGTTAAAACTCCAGAGAAGCTCTGTGGTGCCTCCCCGCTTCATTATCGATCTTTGTCTTCACAATCTGCACACTGTTTTTGCGCCCTCCATTTCCGCTTTTTCCCGCTTATTCTCACTACCACACCCACCTTCTTATTCATAAAAACAATTAACCATTCAGCCCGCTTTATTCCTTTGTTTTTATTAGTCACGGTTGCCTTACCCTTTTTAACGCAAAATGCTTTAAAACCATTGAAATTTGACCTCCGCCTTTCCTCATTGAAAAACCTGCTACCATACTTCGCAAATCGCAAATCTCACTTCGCGACCTTTTCCCTTTTCCTTTTAAGACTTACCACTCCAACGCCGATTGTGATAACTCCGCCACATCGCACATCGCAAATCACATCTTTTCTTCAATTCCCATTAACACTTACCGCTCCAACTGCCGATTGTGATAATCCTTCATGCTCCGCCACATCG
Source organism: Pinus albicaulis (assembly GCA_034641835.2). Taxonomy (NCBI): domain Eukaryota; kingdom Viridiplantae; phylum Streptophyta; class Pinopsida; order Pinales; family Pinaceae; genus Pinus; species Pinus albicaulis. The sequence goes on from CM076583.1 coordinate 1,055,480,327, forward strand.
CAAATCGCATTTCACAAACTTTTCCCTTTCCTTTTAAGACTTACCACTCTCGACGCCGATTGCGATATTGTCATCGCACTCCACCACTATTCCTACCACCACGTCACCTGTCGCAAATCGCATTTCGCAACCTTTTCCCTTTTCTTTTAAGACTTACCACTCGTGACGTTGATTGCGATATTATCCGTACTCTGCCACATTACAAAAAAAAAATCACATTTTTTACCCTGTCGCATTTTTCACTTCGTAACTTCTACCCCATCGCATTTCACATTTCGCTCCCGCTCCCGAGCATCACTTCTGCTACTCCTATAACTTTGCGATATTGCGATTGTGATATTGCATATCGCATATTGCACATATGTTCGCTATCACACTTTTCAAATCATTCCTCTCCAAATCATTTTTGCGCTATAATAAAACTTTAATAAGGTTTAAACCCTCTCTTTCCACCTATAAGCCTTGTTTCATGTGTTAAGCCCTCCATTAACACCTTTAGCCCGTTTTCCTCCAAACTGCAAGCCACACTTTCTCAAGTTTAGTTTATCATGAATAGTTGCATGGTTAGAAGCATGATAACATGGTAAATAGATAAGAGGATAAGTAGGGTGTGTTTAGCCGATTGGCCTAGCTAGGTGCAACTTAGTTTAGTTTCTTTTTAGTCATTTCCTTTTGCAGTTTAAATTAGTTTCCTTTCTGTCATTTCCTTTCTGCACATTAAATTAGTTTCATTTCCGTCATTTCCTTTCTGTAAATTAAGTTAGTTTCCTTTCTATCATTTCCTTATAGTAATTTACTTTTTAGTTTTTATCACAGTTTGAGAAATAGCACCCTTTCGTAAAGAAGAAGAGGATGACATGAACGTAATGCATATGTTGTGTATATAGCATTGTCACCTCCAGGTTTGTATGAACCCCGGGTTGATAAAGTAAAGTAGGGTAGCCCCTGGGAGTTGTAACACTCTTGGTGAAATACCGAGGCTCACCAACATGTATACATATATAAACCTCAACATAATCATGATCACAACACAATTTATAGATATCATAAGGTCTAGGTTAAGACAACTTTCTTTATTCATGCACAACATGCACAACATTGACAACATCGTTTCCCAACATATCCAAGGAATCTGATGCCTAAAATCCATTTAATTTACCTTTCTGGTTATCTTTCTCATGTTTGTACTACCACCGTCCATTTACCATAATGGACCCAACCAGTCCAACCGACTGTCATATTCTTAACTTTCGTTGTGCTTACTCATGCATCGAGTTTCATCTGAGTCTTACATTACCTATTAGGTTCCAGTAATCTCTTCCCGACCTTCGTCAACTTTCCTCTTTCCAAACCAATACCCAGACTCTCAAACAAAAGGCAAGAACAAGAACAAACAAGAAGAAGACCATGAAAACCAAAATCAATACATCACTGCAACAAAGTGCCAAGGCCTTGCACCAGACATAAATAAAACTACAAATCAAGCACAAACAATTCATAAAAGACCTAATGCACAAGACTAACAAAAAACATCATGACTCAATTCCCCATGGGTTCCCAATGCTTCCAAGGGAAATCTCAACCTAATATTTCTTAAAGATCTTATAACAGTCTCTTTTTCCATGCAATCCCCTGCATCATACCATCATAAAAACATATTTTTTAGTGTATAATATAAACATACACTAGAAATTGCCCCAAAAAGGTGCAAAGGTATGCCGATAGGATTTTTAAATTGGAAAAAATTGTAGTTTGGTTTCATAATCATGAAAATGATATTGATATATTAAATTAAACAGTGGCTAAATTCCAAGTTTCCCCCTTCAAATAGTATTGGAACACATTTCTTTCAGATGTGAACTAAAAATGAACTGGTATGTTTTTTCAAGAGGTGGTGAAACCCATTATGTGGATTGTGTGTATCTCACATGAAGTTGAAAGGGTTGTAAAGATATCAAGGTTTAAGCAATAATGGCCTGACCACCGAACTAGTTGAACCCTTAAAGTGACTGCTAATGCAACCAATCAAAGGTTTGGAATTTCAATAGTGAATGGGTTGAGAAAATCATGTTACTAGCTAAGGCTACATTGCATTGTCCGAAGGAACGAATTTGAGAGTTGAAGGTCCTTGTTTATGGTGAGGCTTTATGCAATGAAATCAATAATCATAGTACTGTTCCATCCCCATTCCAGGCTGTATGTTATGAGAAATTATACATCGGATCGCTATAATCGACAAGCTTAATTTCCACTGGTTTATAAATGCCTTCGAGTTCTTGTACAACTTTGAAGACAACTTCATTATTTGTAACATAATCCTTTTGAAGATATGTTTCAGGAGAAAAAAAATGATGTCTCTATGGTTAAACATTGTCTTGATTGTCTTCATTACGATAATACCCATGATTTTGATTGACATACCTATTATAAATAAATGCACTGATATATTCCCTTGTGGGACCAAAATGACCATTGTGTGAAGCATATGGAGGAGGAGGAGAGATGGGTGTATTAATTCATGGCTTTCTGAATGTCACTGTTTCCTTTTTTCTTGGTGTTAGCTCGGGTTTAACAACATCATCATCTAGAATAAGGCTATCGTGACATGGCCATAAATTTGCTTTCTTGTAAGGAGATTTTCTTCTAAATACACCAGTAAGATAAGAAAAACAACCTCTAATGATATCCACAGTAGACTTCAAAATGTTTACAAAGAAATTCCCAAAGGAAACCTATCCACCATCTACAATTTATTTTTCTCCATCGATGGGGATAAATGAGGATCGCTATGATACTTTGGCAAGTCCAGGTAATTTTTTCGATCTTCCTAATTTCTCATGAATTCCTTGCCATCGATATGTAATAATTGTGAGCTTTTAAAAACCTATGCAAGCAACTGTCACACAGACACAAGTTCTGCAGTGCAAATTGTATCCCTAAGGAAATAATTTTCTACGATTAAGATTTATGTCCTCTTTTACATCAATGAAGTTGACAATGTTGTTTGTGTTTATGAGGACTATCACATATGACTTCCCAAATAAAATTAGATGGTCATGATCTCCAAAAAATCAAAGAACAATGTGACAAAAGAAATTGAAATTTCCCTTCGTGAAAAGACAATCGTTGCAACCCCTTGTTGAAGTAGAGGAAGGACATAGCCACAAAAGGCAACGCCTACAATTAAAATAATTCCTACATATTAGCAATGCATTATAAATAGTTTTAAACTCATTACTTTGAGATGGATGAACGTGAAACACCTTATATTATTTTAAACTTTCTCCAAGATCTTTGGAGATAGTTGTCTCAAGACTCTAATATTTGGTGTTGCTCTATAAAATGGGGAAAAACAACAAATTTAAAAGTCTAATGATTTTTTAAAACCTAGGAAGCAGACCTAAAGAAAAAAAATTTCCATATTGATATGCACAGTCATGATAGTTATGTTTAATCTCACGAATAACCTGATTTCCCCAATCAACAACCAATAAGGAACATGTATTGCTAACATACACAAGATCAAAATAATTTGATAACTTGGCATCTTGATTTGGACCATCAATATGCCCTAATTTAGTTGACCTCCCTCCAGCAATGGTGGTTGCACCTGCACCAATCATTGTATCCTTAATAAATCAATAAATCAAAAAAGACCAGACATACAAAATATTAAACCTTGAGATAACCCAACTTTTCATTTGAGAAGACTGACTTTAACTCTTTGTTATACGGTTCAAAATTTGGCGCTAGAAGTCTCTTTCAGTATGGGGACTCTCCTGGCCCCAATCTAGGGATTAGGAACTTTTGACACTAAATTCTTAGTTTATCACACTAAAAATGTTGAGATACTATTTTTGAAGTAAAACTAGAAGACCCAAGTTTAAGTGGACATGCATACAATGATATAATGGAGGAATCACTTTAAGAGAAACTACGTCAATGGCATGAAGTATAAGGCTACTTGCAAGGTATAATCAATATTAGTGGAATAAACATAAAATAAAGGAAGTATGCTAACAACATGAGAGATGATGCTAGAGAAATTTCACAGTAATATTGGTGGAATAAACAAATGAAAGAGAATGTAATCCAATTGGGGATGAATTACAGTGCAATGCCTTAATGACTTTGGCATAATAGATACTTGATGCTCCTTATGATAGAGATTTTCTTCGTTGAATCATGAAAAGTAAACATCAACTTAAATATTAAGTCTGAAAAACACAAATGTAAGAATTGACAAAACTTAAAAGAATGAATGATCACATGTGAGGTAGTTACCCACATGGTATTATCTTCTACAAAGGCTACAATAATACCTTAAGTTATGGTTCAATCAAAAGTTTGAAAATTGATTTTTTTAATAACATTGAAAAATAAACATTTATTGTCCCAGGGGGGAACTCAATTGGTGATCAAAGTAATGTGAACTCTGTGAAAACTGAGATATACAAGGTTCAAATCTACCCAGTTGTGACTTGGTTTACAAAGAGGAGGATAGGCCATATATCCCTATGGGTTCACTATTAGTTACATGTCAGGAGAGTTTTTGGTTTCTTCTATGTCAGGGCCCCAAGTTGGCACCACGACCAATCGATTCATGAGGGGCCATGCTCACTTGCTGGTGAAAAGCAAACTTGGAGGCATGATGAGTGCACCCTTGTGATGAGCAGGATCACATGGAGGAGGGGCACCCAGGTACACATAGGGGAAACATGCACAAGTTGGAGGGGGCACACCCTTGGCGTGCTTGCACGATGGTGGGGAATTGGGTGAGACATAGCGATCATGTCCCAATGGGAACACATGCCCACGCGACATGGACTCAAGTGACACGAACTTGGGCAAAACAAACTCGGATGCCATAGGTGACACAGACTTAGGCGAAACAAACTCGAGTGACATGGGTGACACAGACTCGGGTGGCATGAAGTTAGGTAATGCAAACTTGAGTGACACGAACTCAGGTGACACAAACTCGAGTGACATGAACTTGAGTGACAAGGGTGACATGGACTTGGAAGAGATGAACTCGGGAGAACTGAGTAAAGGTGTGTGAATGAAGGTAAATTTGAGTGATATTTTAGCATGCAAGCGAACATTTGCGGGTAGGCTGCACCCACACGATGGATGGGCGTCCGCACGACCAAATAGTGGGTCGGCCCGCATGGCAGGGGCACATGCATGACTAAACGACAGGTCCATCCGACACCCACACGATTAGACTACCTAAATAATGGGTCAAATTAAATAGAAATGGGTCAAATTAAATAGAAACGACGCGTCAGTTGGAATGTAGGGTGATCGCATGGGTATAAAGAGAAGTTCAGATGACTTAGTGGGAGAAAGGAAGCGAGTTCGCACAAGAGAAGTAATATCACAAAGCAGATCACAGAAAGCGATATATCACATAAATTTAAGGGGTGTGATATCACATATCAGTAGGGTGCACATCGCAGAGTTTGAAAACATAGCTAAGGCACGTCGCTGAAGAAGGAGAGCTTTCCCAAGTGAGATGGTTTCTGAATAGTGTCGAGGGTTGGTTTTCTAGGCTATTTTGGGGTGCCATTTTTGGGTTTTATTCTGGATGAGGTGCCAGCATTTGGTTGGGAACACCCTAGATGCAAGACTTGGCACTTTGGCTAGTGCGTTGGGTTGATCCAATGACTACCACTCTTTGTACTTTGGAAATGCATGCGTTTGGGCATGGTTGGCCCCTTTGTAACTCTATTGTAAATATTATTTGAAGTTTAATAACAATAAAAGGGAGAAGTGTTTTGTGAGTTTCCCCCTCCCATCACATTTTTTTTTTTCATATTGTTTGTTTTACGATATCACATGATTGTGAAATTGTTGAATGTTAAGTGAAGTTTTATTTCTGTTACTGTAAAAATTGAATAAGAAGATTGAAGTGGGAAAATGAAGAAGTATTGAAAAAGGAAGAAATTTAGTCATATTACATGTAGGAGTAGTTGTATAATTGCGAAGTAATATCGTTGGTGCCGCACAATACCCACGACGGTCTTAACGCATCACCGTGTGGGGTGACGACACTCTGGGATACAAAAAAATAAAAAAAATAAAAGTTTAACATTATAATTTGAATTGGTTAATGCTAACATGATAGCCAGAATCCTTCCTTGGTAGGGACTAATAACATATAATTAATTGTACTTCAGTTAAACTAATGAGTGGAGTCATGCATGTTAACGTCTTTATTATCACCAAAAAGCAACTCCAAAATCAAGAGCCAACTTATACAACCTCTTAATTTGGATACAATAGCCTTAAATTAACATATACATTATATTATAGTATTAATGTATATAAGAAATTTTTCATTTACCATGTTTATGTAATCTGTTTGTTATTCTTGGATTGATTCTGATCATTTTGAGCACAATTTTTTTCATATTTCTTATTTGTACTCGACATTGTCCTCTGTTTATCATAAATTAGACATTTTCAACCATCGCAGTTACCATATCATATTTTTGTGCAAGTTCTAAGATTAACAATTGAAGTTCTAAGTATTAATCAAATTTTCATTTCCTCCACTATACGCACTACGAATATCAAATTTTTATTTCCTCCACTCTCCGTCAAGAAGAGGGTAGATCATAATGGACGGAAATGATGAGCTCTCAAAAAAGTTTGAAGATGTGGATTCAAAGGATGTCCATAGGAACAAAAAGAACTGGCATATGTTTTTAGAGAACTAGGGAGATCACTTGAAAGTCAATAAAATCCAAAACAAATGGTAAATAAATGGAAAAAACTTCAATGGAAGAAGATTCATAGAGAAAGGGAAATGAAGAAGATAAAATATGGAAAAGAGGGACTCTCATTATTAACCAACCAACATTTCAAATTTTAATTCAATTTCCAAGTCAATCATGAACCAACGTGGAAAAACACAACACCTTTACATCATTTACTAATTATAAAATGAGTAAAAACCCCTCTAATCAACTAAAATAATTTGGTATAGACATGTTTAGAAGAAAAGGTTGAACTTTCTAGGAGAAAATAGAAGATGTAAAGGATGTAGGAAGAATGAGACAATCAAGTTCCATTATGGTTGAATCATAATAGTGAAAATCCTAGGAACAATTGACCTTTCCAAATCTCATTCAGGATTTCCCTATTAAAACTGAAGAGAAAAATGAGAAAATTGGAGACTCAAACTTGCACATAACCCAAAAAATAACCTTATCCTTGCCAAAGAACTATAGGAATAAGTCGTTTCCAAACAAATACAGGAAAAAATTTGTAATCAGTTGCAGAAGATAGGGAAAATATACACCACAGTGGAAAATTTGGTGGATATCTTGATTTTTCTGTAATATGTAGCCATGTAGGCCAATAGCCAGCTTCATGAGGGAAATTAAAAAAGTATTTAGTCCAAGTCTAGTTATGGAAAAGTTTGTGTGAATCTAAGAACTTCACGTCACTGCAGATAAAATTAAAAACATGCAAATAAAGTAGGTTTCACGAGTATGAACACTCACCACCTGTCACCTATAGTATAAGTACTCAACAAGTACATTTATGCCACTAACCTAAACAAATGTATATATGGAAAAGCACATAGAAGGTTGTTGTGCATTTAGGAAAAGGCATGGTGAGGTACAATTTAGCACACGTTGTTGGAAATAGGGACAATAAGGGGGGCAGAGGCACTTTGCTGATAGAAATCACCATCAATATGTATAAAATTGAATTTGATTTTGAGGAACACGAGGCAAGAAAAGTCTTCTTAGTGACAATATTTTTATGAATTTACACATTTGTTTAGATTCAAGAATAGTGGAAACTATGAGTGTATAGTGATATGCAAGCATAACTATATTATATTACATGTTTTTATCTAATAAATAAGTGAATTAAATATTGTGTTGTCTAAATATTTCTAATCCACCTTTGTTTTTATTCAACATGTCTCGTTCCTTTACACAGTACCAACAACATTAGTATTATTCAACTGCTACAAATTCCTTATGTATCCACCTTTTCTTGCTAAAGTGTTGTGGTGTTCAACCTATCCATTTCTTCAAGTTTTTCTAGATGGAAACATAACAACACAACCTGTCAATGTAATTCCCCCCTCCCCTATCTCATTCAATACATTTCACATACGTCTTTTCCTATCCCCTATTTCTCCCCTCTCCAGCTATAGATAGCCAAGAATTTGCATGTGTTCTACTGCTCCTAGTCTAAAATTAGGGTTTTGAGAATGATAAAGGGAAAAACCTGTAAAGTGCTCCCGATTTTAGGTCTTCCACGTGATCATCGAGTTGGAGGAGCAGACTACCTAAAATATTTATTCAAGCTAGATTGACTTTTCTCTCATTCAAAAGCCAATATGAACCTATTTCGTGACCAGATATACAATTTTAACACTCTCCTAACTTCATTGTTTAGTAAGCCTATAAATTTTTGAGTTGAATATTCTAAAATCTTTAATAAACATCGACCTACATAAGTGATAAAACAACATACATTACAAAAGAACATATCTATATAAAATGTACCTTTATACTAAGATTTGATTGAAGACATGCAAGGCCATGACGATAAAACTCTCTCTTCTCAGACGAAATCACAAGGCAGTGTGTGATGATATAAATTATTAATTTTAATTAAGGATTGGATTAGATGTGAATATCCAACCTCAGTGAGTGTTTCTCTTGAGCGGCAGTGAGGGTCCCTTGAAGCTAGAAATTGAATAATTCTTCAGACTCTTCTCCTCTGGGACACTGACACACAACAACATGACCCTCTTCTACACTTTTTTTGTCAAGCTTTTTCCCTGTCACTTTGAAGAAGATTCTCATCTCTGATTTCCAACTCGGGCCTAAGATGAGACCCCACAAAACTGGCCTGAATAACGCCATTTCTAGGCATTGAGGGAAACTTGCACGGGTTTCAAACAAAGATTCATGTAAGGACAGGGACCTGCAATAGCCTAAATCAAAGGGAAACTACCCACTATAACATAAATAAATATAAAAATAGAAACACACAACAAACATGCTTCAAAATTTGGTAATTACTCGGGGTCTAAATAGGGCATGAGATCATACCTCTCTTAAAATGCAACATGATCACTCAACTTTCTTAAGATTCAAAAAGATTCATGTTTGAACCTTTTAAAATTTCTTTGACCCAGTTGCCCTTTACCTTTCAATAAATAGATATTTTCTCCAATGGCCTCAGAAGCCTCATTCCTAAATAATTTTCAAATGTCTCTGACCCAGTTTCCCTTTACCTTACAAAAGTAGATAACTACTCCAATGACCTCACAGGACCCATTCCTGAATAATTCTCGGAATCCCATCGATTCACCTTTGTTAATTTGTCCCACAATAACTTATATAACATTCTCCAAAAATTTATCTAGTTCGTTCCCCTCATCATTCTCTACATGTTCTTCCTTGCAGAACAATAATATTTTCGGGCTCTTCCTGGATTCAGTTCTTAGAAATCTCCAGGCCTTGGAAAGGTTTCTTCTTAGTAATAAATACATTATTGGACCCTTCTTGCCATCGATGTCAAGCTACAAGAAATTGAGATTAGTAGACTTGAGTTCGAACATATTGTTAGGGACATTGTCTCACAACTTTGCCAGGTGCATGCATCTTCTCTCTAAGATCTTACACTCCCAGAGAACCTCATAACAGGGAAAATCCCTATTACATTTGCTAATTTTTTGAAAGGTAGGATTCCTCCCAAGCTCGGCTAACTGAAAAATATAGAACATTTGACTCTGTGGTTCACTGGGTTGGAGGACGTGATTCCTCATGAGCTCGATGGGTGCATCAAACTCAAGAATCTGATCCTCGACAATAATTTTCTAACAATCTCTGAGACAAAATACCCACTGAGGTGGAAAAATTCACCAGTCTATATAGCTCAACTATCTGCCGAATCCTAAAGAATGTTTCTGAGATTTCTTATGGCGAATACTATCTGTCAGATCCTTTCCCTTGACTCTTGCCTGTGGTGCTTGCCAACATTTTTACAATTCCAGAGTGAACTCTAACATTAACTCATCATGCTCCATGGATTCAGGAAGTTGTTGGTGGTGGTTAACAATAAATTTGATTGTGTATCATAAAAATAATTCGAACATTTTCCCACTCTTCCCGAAATACTTGGACTGGAAAACAACACAGGTAAAAGAAAAAAAAATGTAAAATAATGGATGCACAACTGTTAAGCAGAGAAGAGAAGGGTGAGCACAAAATCTCTATAAATATGTTAGCCTAAGAAGAGAAAGGCAGACGAAAAAAGGAGGAGCCCTAATTCAAAAGGAAGGCCTATCAACCTAAATATATGAGTTACCTTACCTTGTTATTCCAATCACGTTGTCTTGTAACTGAAAACACACAGGTAAGTCACATGTTCCAAATATCAATTCAACATATCTCTTAATTTGGAATCAACATTTACGAAGTATAAAACTAGGTCATAATCAAAAATCAACTCACATTCATTAGTCATAATCAATGATGCTACAACTATCACCTACCTATACTCAAGTACATATCAACTACCTCACACTACAAGGAAAAGACCTTCTAGTGGAGGTTATAAAGGAGGTTTTTAGTGTTATAAAATTGGCCAAAATTATCAAAAAAATATTTGCTACAACATCTGTTTACGGTTACGGAGGTTTTGGCAGAGCTTTTAACGGAATTTCAATGCAACTAAAAAAACTGGGTGGCTGGAGGTTGCTACGGATGTTTTTTTCATCGGTGCGCTACAAAGGTGTCAACGCACCAGTGTGTGTCATATATAAGGTGGCCCGGAGCAGTCGAATGTGCATGCATCGGGCCATCAAGGTATAAACCGCACTGGGGCGCGGTCTTGGTGATACAACGCACGGGGCCATTATAATTGGTCTTGGGATTTGTGCGGTGCCCATAGGTCATCTAAACGCACCGATACATCGAGTTATAGAAACACACCAGTGCGCAGTATCCAACAAATGCACCGTTTTTTGTAATTCGCATTGGTATTTGTGCGGTGCCCATAGGTCGTACAAATGCCCCGGTGCATAGACTCACATAAATGCACCGGTGCACATTATCTCACAAATGCACCGAGATTAAAAATTGGTATTGGTATTTGTGCGGTGCATATAGGTCGTAGAAATGCACCGGTGTGTTGTATCATACAAACGCACCGGTGTACAGTAACTGACATGCACCGGTTTTCATTTTGTATTTTTTAGAAACATCGACCTGTGACAGTGCAATTATTGTGATTTTTAAAAATTCATTATTCATCAAAATTCAACACATCTTATAACAGTATTCATATTAATTAAATTTTTATTAATGCATTTGAATGTGATGTTTGGATTAATTTGTTATATCATATCATAATTATTGTGATTTTTTAAAATTCATTATTCATCAAAAGATAACACATATATTATTAGAGCATTTAAATGCGATGTTTGGATTAATTTGTTATATCATATCATCAAATTTCACATCTCTTCATTATAATATTTTATCATCCATAAATTTAATTAGTGGTGTTACATTTCACAGCGACAATGGAGAACGTAATAGAATAAATTAAAACATATTTTATTATATATATATAAGACAGTCTTTTTCATACAAAATGGGACAGTTATTGGTATCCCTTTGTATTTCAATTGGGACACTATGTCCATTACATTAAACAAAATGTCTGATTTCATAGAAAAATATTTCATAAAATACAACGCCTTGCTTTGATATCCAAACATAGTGATCATCATTCTTCGCTTGAACTGTTGTCACTCTTAGAGCTACTTCCATGACTTGGGGTTATTTTCAAGAATGTTTTTTTCACGGTGTTGATTGTTTTCTTCATCTTCTTTGCCTTCCATCTACAAACATAAAAATAAATTGTAATGAGTGTATATACATTGGTGAGAATAATGAAAATTTCAATATTAAATAAAATACGTCAATGTCAATCGAAAAGAAATGACGTACCATAACAACACTTGACTCATGAACTATACACATTCTTTCAAAACCATGTAGTATGCCATCTTTCAATATTTTATCTGTTGGCATAGTTCCATACTTTGTTTCCTGCAATTTGTATACCCCATAACAAATCATATATTTAATGTAAGAGATTTTTTTGTTCTATTAAATATAGACGGAGCTAAGTAAAACAAGATCGATACATGCTTACAAATTCCACAATTAATTTATGATATGCCAACATATACTCACAACCCATATTTAATCCAATGTCAATCAATTCGTCTGATGATTCTTCTTTTTATGTTAGCACCTGTTTGAAGACATTCAATGATGATTTTTGTAAAACAACTTAAAAAATACAAAAATGAAATCTAGTTAAGTTGTTATAAGGAAGTAACAATTACTCACAAACGTAGATATCAACCCTTTTCTTCCTTGTCGTTTTGTTTAATGCGTTGAATGGGTTCCATTTTCTTTTATTTTCTGTAAGAAAATACTTGAAAATTAATATTTAATGCTAAATCGTTTATTTATTGTACCTAATGATCGAAAAATTCAATGATTACATAATACGTTTGAAGAACATTGTTTTGAGATGGCTCCTCCTGCGATGAAATTTTGTCCATTTCTTTGACCATCTCCTTCTACACCTTTTTGGACATTCCTACTGGCATATTTCTGATATCAGCTTGTTCATCTTTTGAAATTTTCTTAATCTTCCTGAAAATGTAAAATGACAATAAACTATTTAATTTTTGTATTGATATATGAAAAGTAAATATAACAAAAGTGATATTTATAAAAAATTATAGAGAAAAATTTAAAGGAATATTACTTTTACATTCCTTCTTTTTTATAGTTGTATGTTTTTTCTATTAAAAGTCTGACATGTTTCATTGACCAATTTTCTGGAAACTCTTCCTGTAGTTTAGATAAAATTTGGTTCTTGGAATCATTGGATTAATTTTTGTATTGTAAGTGGAAAGAAAATCTATACATTTGTTCCACTAGATCCCTCAAGCTTTTGTAAAAAAATTTCCCCCTTTCGTTAACCTCCAACACCACTCCAGATGAGCTAAGGAGCAATTCATCTTCATTTGCATGTTCTATTTTTTTCTTTTCTTAGAACAACATTACTTTTCTGAGTTGTTGGTCCCTGTAGAACATTAAACGGATGTGAATTAATATATTGTTTAACACACGTTATCTAATAATTAAGCATATTATTAGTGAAAATTAAAAAAAGAAACACATATTGGATCGATAGTATTTTTTCATTCGCACAATTCATCTTTTTGCAATTTTTCCATCAAAATTTTATGCTCTTTTGGTCCTAGATCAAAATTAATCTTATCGATCTTCGTCATTTTGTGGCTTTGCATCATACATAGTAAACAATACATATTATTTAAACTTACATATAGTTCAAAAATAATTTTTTTTGTAAAGAATTTACAAAGAACTTGCCTTTTTTTTATTTTCTTGATGTGTTATCAGTATTTTTGTTACTTGATCTCTTGTCAGCCATTTCTTTATCAATATGAAACCTATACCATATCATTCATTAATATATTTTATAAATAAATTTTCAACTTTTTAAGTAAAAAAAAATTCTCAAGAAACTGTTGCGCCATTCATGGTGTACGCACCGATGTTGGTGCGTGGGTGTATTATAAACGCACCGCACAAACAGTATAATAGACCGTATGGTGCTCTATGTCAATAAGAAGCACCGATGTGTTACATGTTAACCACCGCACTGATTAACACAGAGAAAATAATAAAAATCATCCAGTGTTAGTTTTTGTAGCATAAACGCCTCGCACAAACAAGGGACCACCATACAGTGTTCTTTGTCAACTAAGAGACCCGGTGCGGTGCATTATATGTTACATAGTGCATCGATTAACACAATAAAACATTTTTTTTTCGAAACAACACGTTCGTGGTGCGCCATAATGAAATATCGCACCGGTGCCCTATTTTACATATGGCGCACAGATTAAAAAAAAATTGTTTTTAAATTTTTTATCATCGTAATTTCGTGGTGCGTTGGGATAATAAAGCACACTAGTGTGCTAGGTTACACAGGGCGCACCGGTGTGCGAGGTTACACAGGGTGCACCGATAAAAATAAAATAAATTTTTTTTCTTTCTAAAATTCACGCAAGGGCCGACATGGATTGGGATCCGACTATTCAAGTCGTCTCGTGGGTTGGATGTCTTAGGCCTATATATAGAAATACAAAAACCATATAAATCTAAAATGAAAAGCTCTAATTCTAAAATCACAGAAACAGGGAGAAGAAAGGGTTGAAACAAAAAGAATGTAGGTTTCAGGGTAAAAATGGATTTTTTTTTTTTTTGCTTCTAAAAATGAAAAAGAAATTGAAATTTTTTTCTTACTGTGTAAAAAAAATTGCAGAAAAAGTATAAAAAACAATAAACTTTAATCACGAGATCGTTTGAAATTCTATGCTACAGGGTTTGAATCACCAAAGGCTTGGAATTCTTATTGTCTGAATACTTATGTTCGAATGTATTTTGCTGCTCCATAGTGCTCTCGTGCTCTGTTGCTCCAGGTATGTCTCCTACAAATCTCTGGCTGAATTTTTTTGCAAAAATAGTGAAATAATAAAAAGTGTTTAATATTTAAAGAATTGTTTTTTGAGATTAGATTTTCGAAAATATTTTGCCGCCCATTTTTCAATTTACCACTTTTTTTCACTTAAAGAAAATAGAGTTGCGATTTTTTTATTTGCGGTTATTCGTCGTTGGTGCGTCACTTAATATTGCCACACTGATGAGTCCGTTTATATCACGACACTGGTGCGCATTAACGAAAACACACCGGTGCGGTGATCTGTATATTAGCACCTATAATAAGAATTCCATTTTTAATTCACCGAAATTACATTTAGGCGTGTGCACCAAAATTTATTGCTGATTTTGCTCAAATGCAAGGAGAGAATATCATAATTATATTGAATGGAAAATTATTCAAAATCCAACTCGTTCCATAATATTTCTCAAAGTCCATCGTGGAGTTCTCTCTGTCCATCTCGAGACATAATATTTACTTCATATTTTATTTATTTTTTCATTATCTAATTGAATTTATGTTTTTTATCCATGTCAATCATGCACAACTTAATTAAATTTATAATTTTTACAAATTTGCAGGTTCACACAGATTTAGAATCGAGTTCAAATGCACAAAATATTCAAACGTCAGCTCCAAAAAGTCGGAAGCTCTTATTAGGAGCAGCATACCGCAAGGCGCATTTGGTAGATGAAAATGGATAGCCGTTTCACACTGCCAATTGTAATAATATTGCATCTTCTAGCCACAATCCTGGGTCATTAATGATGGTAATAATTACAATTGTTTAGTATATTGATTAATATAATTATTTCAACGTCAAACCAATTAATCGTGCAATATTGTCAATGTGGTTACTAATTGATATCATATATTTTGTACTAATCATGTTCAAATATTTTTTTTTAAATTATTAGGATTCCAGTGATGATGAGCAACCTACCTACCATCTTCCGTTTCACCCCACGACAATGTCAAATCGAGATAAGACTGAATTAAGAGAAAAAATCGGAGAGGAACGATACCAAGAATGGTTGAATCAACCACCGATTCAATTCCCTCTACGTCCATATTCACCAATTAGGAATGACTACAGCAATAGTAGTTCTTCACAAGCTAGCAATGGAGGCAATCAAATAGAGGTTGGTATGGATGATTACTTAAGGGATACGACTGCCATGGAGACGATGTTGTTAGATGCATTCTAAAACAATGATCAGCTAGGGGATGATTCTCATATCACTGACACCTTTTCCGAAAGCCTTAAATTTGCTTCCACCACCCCTCTCTTTGGACCTGGTGGTCAGTCAAAGTCTACCCATTTGGGGACAACGATGTTACTGTACAACTTGGAAGAAAATTTTGTCTTGTCGAATGCATGTTTCTCGAAAATTTTGAGGTAATTTATCATAAAGTCCTCCTTTATATAAATTTGAGAAATATAATCAGTACAGTACAATGAAAATTAAAAATGGTAAATTTTATGAACGTTAATAATTATATCGGTATTAATGTACATTTATTAATATATTTTTCCATGATCACCAACTACAGGTTATTCAAATATAAGGTTCTTTCGAGTGATAATGTCTTGCCCGGTAGCTGCGAAGAGGCAAAGAAATTGTTGAAAATGTTGGTTGTTGAGTACATATCATATCATGCATGTCCAAATGATTGTATTCTATATATAGGAGAATATACAGACAAAGATATATGTCCTAAATGTGGGCATGACAAGTATGATAAATAAAAAAAGAAGGGTAAATCACGTATTGGTCCGCCTTTTAAGATATTGAGGCACATACCTATAATCCCAAGGATTCAAAGTCTCTTTCATTGCAAAAAAAATAGCTATGTCGCTAGGATGGCATGCCTCACACAGAAGTGAGTTGGGAGTTATGTGAATCCCAATTGATTCAATAACAATGAAGCATATAGAGGATACATGGCCCGAAAAATTCAAGGATGAAGTACGAAGTATACGACTCAGCATAGCCATGGATGGTGTCAACCCATATTCCCTCCAAAACACCAACTATTATGTTTGGCCTGTAGTAGTGATCAATAACAATACCCTCCCATGGTTGTCCATGAAGAATAAACATCTTATGTTGGCTCTCATAGTCCCTGGTAGAAGACAAGTGAAGAATATGGATGTCTACTTACAACCACTGGTAGATGAATTGAAGGAATTATGGGATGGGATAAATGTATACGATGTATCAAGACCCATCGTAGCAGAGAGGCATTTTATGTTGTATGGTATATGTGCTTACACGACACATGATTATCCAGGCTTAGGAGTTTTCTATGGTAAATTACATGTTTAATTTATTTATTTGTTTATATACGTAACAATATTCTTTCACATATTAGTTATTTAATTTGTTGTAATTGTTCTGATCTTCATGATATTCTTTAACGTGCCATGCATTATAATTGTATACAATAATCTCACGGGTCTTGTAACAAAACGGTATTTTGGATGTAAATGTTGTGGACCTTCTCTGAAAGCTAGATGGTCCAAGGACCTACGAAAGCCAGTGTATGATTGCTCCGGGGTATTCCTCCTAGAAGAACACCCTTACATAAGAGCATCATCCACTTTCAATGGTAAATGAGAGAGAACCCAAAGGCCTCCAATAATGACACAAGTTGAATGGCTTAGACCATATGAGAGAGAGAAGGAGAAGGAGTTCATAGAAATGTTCAATTCAAATGGGGAGCCTATGTTCGATGATCCATAATTCTTCGACACCTATGTTGAGAAATTTCCCATTGGAATGAAAAGGAAATATATCTTTTATAACCTCCCATATTGGGAGCATCTTAAGATTACCCACTTATTAGATCCCATGCATATATTTAAAAATTTGTCATCTTCTTTATGGAGGCACATATCATCGAAACAAGGTGACATGTTGGTTGTTACGAAAGATATTATTACTTCAAAAAATAAAAAGAAACATTGGCCAAGACAATTAGAAAGTACGGGATCAGAGACAGGCACTGGTCCCTCTAATTCATGGTTTTTCAAAGAAGGTGATGTCCCATGGATTTTAAAAAAACATGATATTTCTTTGGCAAAGGAAGTTATAATGGGTGCAAGGGTGCCAACTTCATACGAGTCGTCACTACAGTGCTTCTCCACCGTGGATGACCATTTGTCGAGGTTGAAATCGCATGACCATTTGAATCTTCTAAGAGTACGTATAATGTCAAAAGCATGATTTTATTATTTGTTATATTAATAAATTTTATCCCATGTGGGGATCATAAAACATAAATAATTTTGTATATTATTGCACGTGTTTATAACTTTGCAGTGTCACTATCCTTTTTTCGTGCATGGGTGTGTGAAACATGAATTCCCTCAAGACCTAGGACGTGCCATATCTAAATTATCTACATTTATACGTTGGATCACGTTAAAGGAGATTGATCATGTGGCTAGCATCCACGATGGCGTCAAGATATAATTGAGATTGTTTGTATGTTTGAGAAGGAACTTCCCACGAGTTTCATGGACTTACAGGTTCATCTTCTAATCCACCTAGTAGATGAGGTTGAATTAGTTGGGGTGGTTTCTTGTTGTTGGATGTTCTTCTTAGAGAGGTACATGAAGAAATTGAAGGGTTTCGTTTGACAAAGGGAAAAAACCGAGCAGTCTATGGCAGAGGGGTGCATATTGTATGAGTATTTCTATTATGCCAGTGAGTACATCAAGCAGATCAACAATAGACTAGGTGCGGTGATTTGGGACAATGAAAGGGATGAATACAAAAGAGTAGGGGAGTTGCTCCAAATGCGTGGAAAAAAGCGCTTGATAAAGAGTAAGCGACTTATAATTTTTCAAATTTACACAAAGTAAATATTCATGTTGAACTTCGATATAATGTGTATTTTGATCTCTAAGTACTATATAATGTCAGTTTGATTTCATCAGCGAATGCAGAAATTGCAACAATCAATAAGTTCGTTCTTTACAATTCTGAAGTGACACAACCGTGGGTCGCATTGTAAGAACAAAAGAGGATGGAATGGGATAGTGAAAGGAAAGAATTCAAACAGTTGAATGGTAGAATTGTGCCTTATCCTGACCATTTAAAAGAAAATATGCCAAAAATATGCCCCAACAGTTGGGTTGCTGACCAAGTTAAAGAGAAATACGGTGCAACTAGTCGTTACCCGCGTCCTGAAGAGGATTTGCTAAACGTAGGGATTGGGTGCAACAACTCGGTAATAATCTATTTAATTTATATGCAAATTTGAAACTTATAAGACATATATATTTCATATTTTAACAGTTGTTTTATTATAGGACACATGACACTATGATTTTTTAAACTTTTTTTATAATAGGTGCATTTGTTCCGATCTATGTGGGCATATAGACACCATTTACGCACAGAAAATGCCGATGCTGGAAACATCACACAAGACTGTGGAGTGGAAGTCGAGTTCGATCAATCTAGTCGATCTAGCCACCGTGATCAAATCCTAGTACGAGGGACATTAGGTTACGTTAGAAAGATACAAGAGATCATTGAAGTGGATTTCTCTTCTTTCCAATGTGTTATTTTTAGGTGCAAGTTGTGGGACACCTTTGATCAGAATAATGTAAATGAAGATCGCGGTATTAGGCTGATATGTATCAACTCTAGAAAGATGTGGGATGAAACTAGGGAGCCCTATGTTTTCCCTAAACACTGCAACCAGGTATTTTTTTACCCAGATGTGTTGGATAGGGATTGGTGGTTCATATTGAGACATGACCCTAGATCAAAACATATTTTTGAGAACAATAGTGTTACCATGCCATGCGAGGTGGAAGATAATGAGGGTGATCATGAGAACCGAGAGTGATATGGAACATGTGTTATTTCAACAATATTATTTATACTCTTTAAGATGGGTTTTTTGAAACATTATAAAATGTATTTTGAATTAATTGGTAATTTGCATTGTGTTAATGTTAAAATCAATATTTCACTTGATAATTTGCAATTATGTTGATCTCAAAAACAATGGCGTACTATATAAAGTTATTTTTTTTGTATGTAAGATCATAATAAAATAATGATAATTGTAAAGGACATGAATTTATTTGCATTATTTTCTAAACTTTATTATGTTATAATAATTCATATCATTCTAGATTTATTATTTTACAATTATTTAAAATTTTACAAATTCAAAATTTTTAATAAAATCATTTCACATTAATACAATTAAAATTTTACAAATATTTTACATACAATTAGAATTACAATTACAATTACAATTTTACAATTTCACATACAATTACAATTACAATTTTACATATATACAATTACAATTAATTTTTTACAAATATTTTACATACAATTACAATTAATACAATTACAATTACAATTTTAGAATTTTACATACAATTAGAATTACAAATATTACAATTTTACAATATCATGATAATTTAATATTAAGTTAATTAATAAACATCACGTTCTTGATAACCATCATACAAACATCATATTTGACTAAAAAACACATTCAAATTCGCTAACATCATCGTGATCATAATCATCTAACAAAACATAATTAACATTATATAACATCATCACAACACAGACATCAAATATACATCCTTGCATGTGAAATAATTGCTATCACATACACATCTATCTGCAAGCTGCACATTAAATGAACATATCTAACATGACCTAACAATATACACATCATGATGATGACCAACATGTAAATTAAGTACAACTGCAATATGAACATAAAGTGTGTATATATATATATATATATATATAACTGAATAATGTCAAAATTATACAACTGTAATATAAATGTGATGGATCAGCTAGTGGTACATCATTAATAGCAGTACTAGTTGAGGCCTTCTCAGTCAATGGTGCAGCCTCGACGGTCGATGGTCCAACCTACTCATGATCATGAATACTGCTGGATGTTGCAGGCTGCTGTCTGGACGTGGCTGATGGTCCAACCTTCTCTCCATGATGACTGTTGCTTGATGCTAGTGGAGGTTTCTCATATGACGCGACGCAAGGTGAATGATCATCAGATGATGCATCGGTGCTCGCGGAATGTCAAAAACGTGTTGCGACTCGACCACGCCTATAACGTGAAACGATCCTCCTCAGCCACGTAACTAAGGTCATAGATCCTACGACATGCCGCATCAGGCTGTACATGTCACACGACATGCCTCTCCACATATGTAACAGCCTATTCGGCTTATATGTCTCTCATAGTAGCGGGCCTGATGCCCGCCTCAACAATCAATGCAGTGATTTGGTCGCCCAACTCCATCTTGTATCTTCTATCAATCCTACCGCGCCTAGAAAAATGCAGTACCAGCATACCAGCAGGAGCAGGTCTCTCTGCACCAGCCTCCTAATGATCCTCGGCATTTGGCATGCCCTAATTGTCATCAGGATCCACACCTAGATCATGTAGTGGTGTTGGCATGTCCTCGCCATCATAAGACCCAATGTCTATAAAATATATACAAGTACACAACAACAATTAGACAATTTCATTACATAATTTAATAAAAACAAGTTAAAGAACATGTTAGAATAAATTTAAATAAAACACTAATATTACCTCTATCATCCGGCGGCTCATCATCTATGAAGAGGATGTTGGCACACCCTCGCCAATCCAAACCAGCATAACGACAGGGGACCATAATGAAGGGATGTTCATCAACACTGGCTAGCAACTCTAGTGCATCATGCGATATCCTCGTTGGAAACATACTCTCGCCCCTCTTGGGCATCATCTGCCCCCACATCTGCATCTGTGCCTCGAACATTGACCTACGAGGCTGCCAAACAAAATTAGGCCTTGTCTCTGGCCTCTCAAACAATAAACAAAAATCTTTGAAGCAAAAGGGAATTTGACCCTCCCTTATGCATTAGAACAACATCTATCTAAGGCTGTATAGAACTACCGCAAAAAATGGGAGACCACCTGACAATTCATGGCTCCTGTACTAAAGAATCAACAAAATATAGAAGCGAGAAACTAATGCGTTTCCTATCACTGGTGTTGCGTGAAATGGTCGAAATCAGAAGTGAGAGGCACCTCAACTCCTGACTACCAAATGCACCAATACATAACTGACCTCCGCAGACCTAAAAATCTGAAGGAGACAGTATATCTGCGCTAATGTATCTCTAGGAGTACACCAACTAACTCCCTGTTGCATAGTCAACTGGAACCTCTAGGAATGAGGGAAAATCCACCTCTCTCCTTGATAGCCCTATAATGAAATATATGTCCTCCTCAGTGGGCATGTACTACTGGTTAGGACCAACCCAGAAAGCCTGTAGGTGAGCATTCCACCTGCGGATAAGATGTCTTAAAAACATACCATGGCCCTTTAGGGAAGTAGCCTCCTCATAGAACTTGAGGAGGCATACCTGCCTTAGGAGCCCCTGGGTAGCTGCTGTAATAGGGTGAGGGTAAGCATCTCTCTCCCTCTTTCATGCCTCCCACAGGAAAACCATGTTATACTAGTCCGCCTGATGTTGTTTTTGTTCCCCCTCTTCTCTCCTTTCACGTCTTTAAATGATTGACATATTAAATACATTTTTTTTATTAAATGAGACATTTATTTAGGAATATACATATATAATATTTTTTTGGGAAAAAAAAAAACAGTCAACGCGCAACAAAAAACAGGCATGGACCAATCCCGGTGCATCTTTTGTTTATCGCACACCGGCAGCGGTGCACTAGATAATATTCAACACACTGGAGGCGGTGCACTTGAAAATTTTCAGTGCACCATTAACTATGTACGGTGTCAGGAGTGCGGTGCGCTGACTAAACTCTACGCCCCAGTGCATATAGTTTGGTCAACGCACCGACCTCCTGACATCATTACATAGTCAATGGTGCAATATTTTACCAAGACGCACCGTTGACCCTGTCGAAATGCAGAATGCGGTGCGCTGACAAAAATACTTGCCTTGGGGCGGATATTTAAGTCAACGCACCACAATTTCGCTATTCCACATGGTCAACGGTGCGGCCGAGTAAACGACCACACTGCACTTTTTTTAAAAATTTAAAATAACATGGTGCGCCTTTCAGTACCACCCCGGAACCAGTGCAGATACTGTTAGCATCGGTTGTGGTGTTGCGTGTAAATTTACAGGCAGCACCACGAACCGGTGTGATCCGAAATGCTCGAGCGCACCTCGCGACAATTTTTTTTCTTTTAAATGGTTAATTTTAAGGTTATTTGAAATTCTAATCTGCTAAAAGGCTTAATTATGGAAAAACAAGAAAAATACTTGTACATTTGGCCGTCAAGGAGCCATTTGGCTGTAGAATTTGCAAAAGAAAATTTTCCCACCATTTTGCAAAATTCAAGTTGGATATTGGTGGGCAATGCACAACAGCAGTGCATGCAATGGGTGCAATGGGTGCAATGGGAGCACCGATGTCAGGGCAGCTCAGACAAGGATACATTGCACCGGTGCTTGAGAGCTCTTGAGCACTGAGAAAAGTGAAAAATGCAGTTTTTTGGCTGTAATTTTTTTTTTTATTTAACCTTGTTCTGGTACGCGGGGTTTTATAGGCGTACCGGTGTGGTTTATTAAGACTGCACCGGGCGGTTTTTGTTTTGGTGCGGTATTTTATGATGCACCGATGCGGAGGAGTTGTAAAGCACTAGTGCGCTACAATAATAAGACACACTAGGCTGGTGTGTATGGAGTGCACGGTGTCCGGTGTGCCAATGTTTCGTGCGCGACGGTGCTTTCTCTTGTTGAATGCATCGGTGCGGTTTAGGATGATAAGCGCACCGGATGAAAAACATCCGCAAAAACCTCTGCCCACCAACCTCCTCTAGCAACCTCTGCTAGAAAGGATGTATGGGGTATTTTTTTAAGGGGTTCCTCAAAAACATCTGCTAGAGGGTCTTTTCCTTGTAGTGTCAACACATATGTGTTAGTACAACCATCTTGGAACATGATCATTCCTTCAAGAAATGTTATAGACACATAATCATATCATGCAATTAATCAAACATTCAAACAACTTGAAAAAATACCATGTTAAATAAATCAACTAGGCAACATAATAGACACCAAACACCCAAACACCAAATAGAAGACATAATTAAGTAGTCAAGCACAAAGTAAATGAAATAAGCCAACCCATACTTCGCTATATCTTAGGAGAGGTTATATTTTCTGCACAATCAATCTAGATTAGCACAATATAAATTCTCAACATATCAACTCAATAAGGTCATGATATCCATAACAATAACTAACTAACATGTTCACCTCGTAAGCTCATAAACAATTGTCATTCTTGCATAACAATCACATATGCACAGTCCGTCTAGATTATTACAACACACTATCATAATTAGGTCGACTCATACCTGAATTTCATAACCCTAACCAACTGCATAGGCCAATCCAAATTAGCATGATAAATATAATGTCAAGATATCAATACAATAACCCTAATCATCAAGCCAACTAACATATAGCATATGCATCAACAACATATAACATAATCATCAAGTTAACTAACATAAAACAACAACAATGCATATAACAACAAGTTACTATCATTCATGACTATTTGACACATGTGTATATGACCACATTGGTTCACTAACATCTACCATGCATGTGACCACAACAACAATAAAATGAAAAACATGCATATAAAAATTCGTTAACTAAAATACTTGCATGCCAAACATAAAATACCTGTATGACGATCTGAACTTGCCCCAAAGTCTAGTGTTGCAACTTCACCTTGATGATATGCATTTCCTGCTCTATCTCAACCAACACGTCAACATCATAACATACCAAAAACATAATAATGGCCTAAAATGCATACAATGACCTCGTTTACAACAATATTGACCATGAAAATACATTCCTAACAACATAAAAACATTGGCATCCATAAAAAATGCATATACAACTGACATGCATTTATGATGACCACATTCAATCAACAACACCATCAACTTCCACATGGTGACACAACTGCAACAATAACCACCACCATGCATACATAACAAGCACATATTCCACCAGCATACATATCACATATGAAACTGACATGTATGCATGACAAACACATCGCAATGCATAACCAATCATACACTCATCATGACACACTTCACAACAACAACATCTTCTTTAACATGGCAACATCACTACAACATGGCCGACCCCATGAATATTCAACAAGCATATAGACCACAAGGATGATTAACACATGTGCAACCGACATGAATGCATGACCAACACACATCACCTATCCAACCCAAGGGTGAACCATGCTCTGATACCACTCTGTAACACCCTCAACCCACATATACCCAACTAACCAGCCAATCGGGGTAAACATGTGATGAGAGGCTACTATGATCAGATTGAACATCCTAGGTGACCTTATGGAAGTGGAACCGATGGAAAAACATCATACAGACCTACCACATTAGCAACAAGACTCACAGGGACCATCCCAACCACTCAGGTAACTAGCCCCTGGGTCCCACTGAGTTTTTAACTCACTTAGGCTCTAGACACATGAACAAGCCTACATGATTATGTCTAGGAATCTTTGGACGTATGCGTGCATGCCTATGTTCAGGGACTAAATTTCCTAGATTTATGTCTACGTCCATGGGATTTAAGGAAATTTTTAGGCCCAGAGTCCAATCCAATGACCAGAACTCAATGACAAGTTCAGAAATGAAACAACATAGGCAAATAATGATGTATTTGAAAAAATTATGACAAGACCTAGACTAGACCCCTTATAGCCATGACATGCATTTCATCAAACATATCACAAATATGTAATATACAGGTGTAAAAAACATAATTGAACATAGGGGTCTCATACCTATATGAGAACTACTAAGAAGCATTGTTCCCTTACATCAATAGTTGTAGTATCATCTATTAGGTCATAGATACAATGTTTATTCATTTACAAATAAAAACATGAGGAGAGTTATACATCATCACTACCAGAATACATTCTCATTGTAGAAATTATACAAACAATATGTATATCATGGATTCAATCCGATCTAACAATGTACTAGGGCTAGATATTGAATCGCTTCTCCAAATCAACTGCAGAACTTTAAACACAATCACCAATCACATGAAGCAAAGAAGAATCAATCAAACCACAACAGAAATAATTTCGAGGGGAAAGCTTGCTGCTCAAAACCCCACTATCTTCTACTATATACTCAGCATGGATACATGAAACAATTACAATGCACTCTTCCCACAAAAGTCTCATGCTATCTGCCTATTGTCTCACACTGTTACAGAAAAAATCAGGCCAACACTTAGCCAATTCTCAGCCTGTCTTCAGCCTGCCTTGCTCATGCAATACCTGATGAATGAAATCCATATTCTTTAAAAATTTCAACCTTCCTCAACTATGCTAAGTATCATGGGAATCCTGTGGTGTTTTAACTGCATCTGGGCAGTCTGCTAATATCAAAACTGATAGTTAACTTCCCTTTAACCTTTGTCTCAATTGAGTCTCGACTGGAACTGACATGCATTCAGATAATAATAGTAAATCATCAGTTGCATGTTAGATCAATGATTGTGAATTAAATAATATTTAATTCACTTAATCTCTCACTAGTGCAACAAACAGTTACAACTAGCACAACTAACCTTAACTCACTTAACTGAGTTAACTGATTACACATGCATTAAACTAATGCACCAATTGTACTTCGAATTCTGTTACAACTAGAATTACTCTGCATGCCTCACCAAATACCCCCAACTCAAAATTCATGAGCTAACTGAGTTTATCACACTCAGTTAACTCTTACAAGTGATTATGAGATAATATTACATTTTATTGTCCATCTTAATTAAGGGAAAATTAAAATAGACACTGCACCAAATTTAGCCCACACCAGTGTAGGTGTTGCTAAGACCTCCTGGTCCCACACTAGTGTAGGTGATGCTTGGACCCATTAGTCCCACACTAAGGTAGGTGTTTACATGTTGTTTCTAGATGCCAATTTCACAGTTTATTGTTGCAAACTTCAACACTCCCTCTCAACAAGAAAGGAATTTCCTTGCATGCGACATGCACTTCTTGCATGTGACATGCAACTCTTGCATGCAACATACAACACTTCTCTAGTGTTTCTCACACATGCAAACTTTTCATGCAACAATTCTGAAATTGAATAGCTTCCAAACAACTGAATTAGTATAATGCATCTGTCATCAGAGTCTTCTGACTGCTGCTAGCTATTGCACATGTCTACTGGATTCTTTGTGTTGTTGACATCTGCATCCATGCACTCTGCACTGCTGCCAAATATGATCCGCGCTCAAGTATCTGACACCTGTCACTCTGATTTTTGTCCTCTTGACATCTGACTGCATCAATCTAACTGATACTAATACTGACTCTCTGTGGGCTCCTCGTAGCCAGGTTTGATTCATGAGACGCACCATCTCTAGGACCCTGCCCAAATTTCTTCTTGGGATTAATCTTGCATGTCGCCCCACCTCACACCTAGAGGTATAGTTGCATGCACTCCCTCTGCTCATCTGGCTTGAAATTTCCCTGCTTGAGTGGTTTCTACCACTCCATGATCCTCTGCATGTGCCTGCTCCACATCTTGAGGTTTATTCTTTAGAACCAATAGTTCCTCATTTGCATGCAAATCAAGCTCCCTCTCAAGGGAAAATTGCATGGCTTTCTCACACTTCCCAATGGTTGGAATCTCTATAGAAATTGAATCTACATTAATTTTATAAATATTCTTCACACAAATCCCAATGTTGTTGGCTTATCTTGTTGCTTTGTGTATAAGGAAAGCTTTTCCTTCATTGAAAACAACATCATAACCTCTATCCTCCAACATTGCCACTGAAACTAATTTTTTCTTCAAGCCTAGTACATGCATTACATATTTCAATAAAAATGGTTTACCTGATTGTCTTTGGAAAGTAACTGTACCAATCCCGGAAGCGTTATACCTTCCATCATCACCCATTTTGATATGCATCTGGATGTCCTTCTCCTCCAAGCTACTGAAAAATTCTCTGTCTCCCGTCATGTGGAAAGATGAGCCATTATCCAAGTACCACTCTGATCCCATCAAAATTGACACCATGCATGCAATCAGTGAGAATTCAAGCTCAAATTGCGAGGCCAAAGCCTCAGCAGCTGAAAATACTGAAGCCTTCTTGTTCTTCTTCTTTTGCGGACAATTAGTGGCATAATGTCCATGCTCGTGAAAGTGAAAACACTTCACTCTGGACATGTCGCACTCCTTACCTTCTTCACCAGTCTCAAATTTGGAATGGAATTTATTTCCTTTCCCTTTCTTCACCTTGGAATCCAAAGCACAATCTTCTTCATCATCGTTCTTAGATGAAGATCCATCTCTGGTATTCCCCCAAATTCTTCTTGCACCAAATCCGACCAAAGTCATTCCCAATCTAGCAGCTTCTCCCTCCCATTGACAGAGTCCTGATAACTATGCCAACTCTTGGGAAGTCCTAAATGAGCTAGGCTCACCATATCATCATCAATGATAGTAATTCCTACACTCCCAAGCTCATCCCAACATTGGAAAAACTTTGTTAAGTATACAAGAATAGTGTCATTTTTCTCCATTTCGATCTTCCTGAGTTTATATTTCAGTGCCAATTTCCTATTATCACTGTTGCTCTGAAATAGATCTGTCAAAGCTTTCCACATTTCATATGGTTTCACTTTTCCATGGAGACTTGAGACAATGTGGTCTCGTACTCCCTCTAGTAAGATCCTCCTCACCCTTGCAACTTTCTTTTTCCATGCATCAAGATTTGCAGCATCTGTCACAATGGGTTTGGAAACATCATTGTCAACGAATTCCTTCAAGATATTTTCTTCCAGTACTACCTCCATCGTGTCTTTCAAGGAAATATAGTTAGAGCTTCCCTCGAGTGCATACTCGAATCTCAAGCCATTGAAAGCCATTTCGATTTTGAATCACTTATAGCACCAAGAAAGTTTTCTACAAATTAAAATTCTATCCAGTCACAACTTAGCTCCTCCTTCACTATTGTGATTTCCTGTGCTTTGATACCATGAAGAAATTATAAAATCTGATCTAACAATGTACTAAAGTGATATATTGAATCACTTCTACAAATCAATTGCGGAAATTTAAATACAATGACCAAACACATGAAGCAAAGAAGAATCAATCAAACCACAACATAGATAATTTCTCAGGGAAAGCTTGTTGCTCAAAACCCCACTATCTTCTATTGTATATTCAACATGGATACATGAAAAAATTACAATGCACTCTTCTCACAAGAGTCTCCTGCAATCTTCCTAATGTCTCACACTGATCTAGACAAAATCAGGCCAACACTTAGCAAATTATCATCATGTTTTCATTCTACCTTTCTCATGCAATCCCTGATGAATGAAATCCCTATTCTTTTGGAATTTCAACCTTCCTCAACTTTGCTGAGTATCATGGGCATCCTTTGGTGTTTTAACTGAATCTGAGCATCCTACTAATATCACAACTGATAGTTAACTTCCCTTTAACCTTTGTCTCAACTGAGTCTCCACTGGAACTGACATGCATGTAGCTAATAATAGTAAATCATCAGTTACATGTTAGATCACTGATTGTGAATTAAATAATATTTAATTCACTTGATCTCTCACTAATGCAACAAACAGTTACAACTAGCACAACTGACTTTAACTCGCTTAACTAAGTTAACTGATTACACATGCATTAAACTAATGCACCAAATGCACTTCGAACTATGTTAAAACTAGAATTACTCTGCATGCCTCACCAACTACCCTCAACTCTAAATTTATGAGCTAAATGAGTTTATCACACTGAGTTAACTATTACAAGTGATTATGAGATAACATTACATTTTATTTTCCATCTTAATTAAGGGAAATTTAAAATAAACACTGCACCAAATTTAGCCCACACAAATGTAAGTGCTACTAAGACCTCCTGGTCCCACACTAGTGTAGGTGTTACTTGGACCCATTGGTCCCACACTAGTGTAGGTGTTGTCATGTTGTTTCTGGATGCCAATTTCATTGTTTCTTGTTGCAAACTTCAACACTCATAACCAGCAAAATAACAATATAAATTCCATGAATACATCAACCATATAGTCCACATATAAGCCAATACATTTACACATAAAAATTAATGGGAATAAATTTCTCATTAATGAATGTAGAAACCAACCAGGGATGAGACTACCACACTCCACTCGACCATAGATTGGCTGAGACAAATTTCTCTTCTGTAAATATCCCTTATGCCATGTTCTAAGCATGAATTTGGGACTCATAACCAACCAAGAAGAACCAAAAAATCATGAATGCTACCAGAGTTTTCCACCTACACCATGAGGAATTTTAGTGCCTCCTATTCTATCAGGATTTAACGTAATCCATAGTATGATCTAGGGATCACTAGGTCCTACACCAAGGCCCATTCTCTAGGATTTACCGTACATCCCATATCGGGACTACTAGGCCCAATGAAGAGAAATGCACCTCTTGGCTTTACGGTATATCTCTCCATTCATCGGAAAGGATTCCTACGCCCACTGAGGCACACAATCCTGGCTTTACCTCAACCCATACTCTGACTCAAGGGTTACTAGGTCAATGGATTTAAGATGATCCTTTGTCTGGTTTATGGATCACTAGGCCATGTGTTTTCCATTTCGGAGATCCACCCCACTCAGCTTTGAATCCATCCGACAATCCATATCAACCAAAATATGAGAACCCATCTCAAAAAAGCTATCTATAAATGGCAAGGCCAGGCTAAAAACACTGTCACACTTGGAAAAACCCATCCCATGACAGAAAAGAACCACATGAAATACCATGCATGTCAAATATACTAAGGAAATCACACATGCAAGGCAATACCTGCAAATAATCCTGTTGTAGTGGCTTGATACTACTCTTCCTTGTTTACTCCTTCATTCCTCTTGCTTTATTTTCCTTTCTTGAACCAATTCCAAAGTGCTCCAAGAAAACTCTAAGTGTCCAAGAGTGAGAGAGAGAGAGAGAGAGAGAGAGAGAGAGAGAAGTGAGAGAGCTCCAAAACTTAACTGAAAATAGGTACCAACTGATCCTCGGAAGCCTTTTTTTTATGAGGCCTCTATTT
The DNA here is from genome assembly GCA_034641835.2 of Pinus albicaulis. Classification (NCBI taxonomy): domain Eukaryota; kingdom Viridiplantae; phylum Streptophyta; class Pinopsida; order Pinales; family Pinaceae; genus Pinus; species Pinus albicaulis. Next base: position 1,055,511,159 of record CM076583.1, read on the forward strand.
TCTTCATTTTCCATTAATTTCCTTGATTTTCCCCCTCACATGCAACCTATGACCTTTCACCTCTCTTTTCTCCTAATTTCCATTATTTTCATAAATAAATGTGCCAAAAATGCCATTTTTCCTTTCTAAAGCCTTTGCTAATTTCCTTAGCCATAATAAACCAAATGAAAATCCACTATGATGTTTTGCCCAACATTCAACTTGGAATAAGTGTCCCATCAACCGTGGTTATTACATGGAATTTTCACTAGGTTGTTACAAACATAGTCTTAAGTACTTTCTCAAACAAAGGCTATTCTCAACTAGAACAACACAAGTGGGTTAACAAGTTACTAGGGTATGATTATGAGATTATCTATAAAAAGGGTAAATATAATATGGTAGTGATGACTTATCATGAAAATTTCCGGAAGTTGGGTCCCTCTTTGCCTTATCTTTACCTGTGATAGGTTGGAAAATGACACTATCATGAAAATCATCCATGGGGTTTTGGAATATTTCAACCCTCTTAAAAGGTATACATGGAAACTAGATACATTTTGTTATAAAGGTTTCATTGTTATAGGAAAGCATTCTTCCTTAAAACAAAGAATCTTAGAGGATTTTCATTCATCACCTACAATAGGAAACTCTATATTTCATAAAACATATGAATGGACTAAATGTTTATTCTTTTGGGAGGGCACGAAAGTTGACATCTAGGATTTTGTGGCAACTTGTGATCATTTCCAAAGAAACAATGGGAATACAATAGAGATATTAGGTGCATTGCCACAACTACCAATTCCAATACATGCATGGGTTGACATCAATATGGATTTTATATTGGAAATTCCAAAGGCAAGAATCAAATATGTGATCATTGTGGTAGTTGACTGTATCTCCAAATATGCTCTTTTTTGTGCCTTAACACTTCCATTTACCCCCTCCTTAGTTGCCCAAGTCACCTTGATAAAAAATTTAAGTTGCATGGCATGTCCACCTCTATTGTCTCAGATCAGGACCCTACCTTCACTAGAAAATTTTGGTAAGAATTGTCTAAAGCACATGATACCCAGTCAAAATGAGCATTGTAAATTACCCCAAATACATGATCAAACTAAAGTAGTCAACAAGTTCCTAGAAACATAATTCAAATGCTTTCTTGCTAAAAAACTACACTAGTGAGCACAATGGATTTCCCTCATAGAATGGTGGTACAATACCTCTTACTATGGATCTGCCAAAATGACCTTATTTGAAGACTGCTTTTTATGGCCAACAACCATATTAGTCACATCTTGTTTACCAAGTGCTTCCAAGATTCAAGCAATGGATCTGTTAGGTCCCTATATTACTAGTATAGTCCCTTATTATTGTTAGTGTAACCCCCTTATTTTTATTTTTCTACCCTTGTAACCCCCTTTTTGTTATTATTGTGCCCTTAATTTATTATTGTTAGGTCGGCTAGGATTACATTGTGGCCCACTAGGATTACATTATGGCCCCATGGACTCCTATATATAGAAAGGAGGTTTTGTAAATTGTATCATCCAAGAACTGTTCATTCATGTAATGTATTGGAGGTTTCCCCCTCGAAGTAGCTTATTTCTAAGGCATTGATATCTCTTATCTATTTTCGGAGCTGGTTACACAACATTTGGTATCAGAGCTTTGGATTCTAGGGTTTCGCTGCTCTAAACAGGTCATCGTGGGATTTTTGCTATAACGTTTTTTCTACGAAGGTTTAGAATCTGAAATTTTTAGGGTGCGAAGATGAAATCTTGAGGAAACTCGTCAAAAAATTTCAAAGCTTGGTTGGCAACATTTTCGGAGATATGATCTGTGGAAGGTACTGCTTTTTCAGGCTCCCGAATTTCATATCAAAGAGGTGATCGTGGGAAAATACTCATAACTCTCTCTCTGAGCATCGGATTGGAGTGTCGTAAAAATTGGTCGCAAGTACACATACTTTATTTTCTTGGCTATCAATTTCAGAGCCAAAGGAAGAAACAGTGACACGTGTAAAGTCGTACAAGTTTGATCTACTGAACCAGTCCATAATTAGGTCATTGTGGGATATTGGACACAACTTTGTCTCGGAGAATCCAAATCAGGTCAGACCTGTGGCATTCAAAAGAGAATTCATAGGGCTACATCGGTGCCAAAATTAAAATATTGAAGTCTTGCAATCACAGAGATAATCCAATTTCAATATCGATCTCCTCAAAAGCAAGAAAAAGGTGTGTATTTTTTTTTCCGAATTGCATAAGTCTTGTTTGAAGAATCAATTTGAATTGATTCCAAGGGCATATTGTAGAATAGATATCAGTATTGATTCCAAAATATGCCTCGAAAATAATTCAACACCCATTAAGCCTTTAGAAGGCTCCTTAACATGACTCATGAAGATGAAGAATTGCAACATGATCTATCAAAATTACAAGAGCAAGTGCACCAAATTTTGCTCTCGCAAAGAGAAACAAAAAATGAAATGGAAGTTTTGAAGAAAGGCGTGGAAGCGAAGATGGACATTTTGAAGAAAGGTGTGGAAGTTAAGATGGATGGCATGGAAGCTGGCATGGAAGCTAAGATGGATGACATGAAGAATGATCTAAAAGCAGACATGGAAGGTTTGACAAAGTTGATATAAGAAATGTTTCCTAATGGTGAAAATATAGTAGAAGAACCTCATGATGAGAACAAAATAAATATTAATCGTGATTTCATAAACTCTAATTTTGGTGGGAAGAACCACCATATTCCAAAAATGGATATGAGGAAGTTTTATGGAAAGGATCCTGTAACATGGATACTACAGATGGAGCAATATTTTGATCTCCATAACGTGCAAAACACACAAAAGGTACGCATTGCAACTTTACATTTAGAACAAAATACATTTGTATGGTATCGATGGTTTTTCTCCCGTAAAAAAATTGTCACTTGGTCAATTTTTACGGAAGAAATGATAGCACATTATGAGGATACAAAGAGCAACACCTTCTTTAGCCAATTGATAAATCTCAAACAAAAGGGTTTAGTGGGGCAGCACATTGAGGAATTCCAAAAATTGAATATAAGGGTAACTGATATTCGAGAGGAACACAGGATTGATCTCTTCATAGGCACTCTAAAGCATAACATCCAACATGAATTTCGTGTTTTGGAACCCGATTCATTGGAGAAGGCATTCAGGTTGGCAAGAAAAGTCGAATGTAAAATTATGGTGACAAGGAAACCTACCACTCAATTCTATAAAGAAGGAAGTGTTGCTACGCCTAGATTTCCACAACCTACAAGGTTGACACCACAACAATTGGAAGAAAAAAGAGCAAAAGGGCTTTGCTACAGTTGTGATAGCAAATACACTAAAGGTCATAAGTGGGCTGAGAAGAAATTATTTTACATAGATTGTGAAGAAGAAGAAGAAAATGAACAAGAAGAGGATATACACCAGGAACCACCCCTAGAAGAGGAAGAAATAAATCCGACCATATCGTGTAATGCACTGGCAGGAATTACCACTCCTCAAACTCTCAAGATAGAAGGACATATAAAGAAGAAAAGGGTAATAGTGTTGATTGATTCAGGTAGCACCCATAATTTTATTCATTATAAGGTAGCCAAGGAATTAAAATGTTTCCTATACCCAGCACCAGAATGTCAAGTGATGGTTGCAAATGGAGGAACTATAAATTGCTCTGGAAAATTCCATAATATCAAGCTAACCATGGGGGAATATGTATTTACTAGTCCAATGCTTTCCATTCCTATGGGAGGTGTTGATGTTGTACTAGGAGTACAATGGTTACAATCTTTGGGGATGGTAGCTTTTAATTTTCAAGAACTTTTCTTGAAATTTTTTTTCAGAAGGAAAGGAAGTCGAATTACGGGGTATTTTAGGGAAGTCGGGAAGGATAATAAGCTCTAATGTCATGACAAATCTTCTAAAGAAATAACAACGAGGTGTAATTGCACAATTATGCTCACTAGAAGTTCCAACATCAAAATCATCTATTTCTGCAGATCTCCAACAAGTCTTGGACAATCATTCCAAGGTGTTTGAAACTCTCAAAGGACTCCCACCTATTCGTGATCATGATCATGCTATTCATTTGATTCCGGGAAGTGTTCCTCCAAACATCAGGCCTTATAGATATCCTTACTTCCAAAAGAGCGAAATTGAACGTATGATTGCAGAAATGTTAGAGGCGGGTATAATTCAACCTAGTCAAAGTTCTTTCTCTGCTCCTGTAGTATTGGTACACAATAAGGATGGATCATGGCGAATGTATCTGGATTATAGGGAGCTCAATAAGCTCACCATTAAAGACAAATTTCCCATTCCTGTGATTGATGAATTATTGGATGAATTACATGGAGCAATTTATTTTACCAAGTTGGATCTTCATTCAGGATATCATCAAATTAGAATGAAGACTGAAGATATTCCAAAAACAACATTTCGAACTCATGAGGGTCATTATGAATTTTTGGTCACGCCTTTTGGCCTTACCAATGCACCTTCTACATTTCAAGGGTTGATGAATTCCATTTTCAAACCCTTCCTTAGAAAATTTGTGCTAGTATTTTTGATGATATACTAATCTACAACAGGTCTTGGAAGGATCATGTTCAACATGTTGACAGGGTACTCAAACTATTGGAGGAGAAACAATTATATGAAAAAACATCCAAATGTTTCTTTGGAGTACAAGAGGTGGAATATCTGGGTCATATTGTATCTCATGAGGGTGTTAAGGTAGACCCTAACAAAATTAAAGCCATTAAGGAATGGAAAGTCCCCACGACCATAAAGCAGTTGCGCAAATTTCTCGTGTTAACAGGGTATTATCGCAAGTTTGTTAAGAATTATGGGAGAATAGCAGCACCTCTAACAACATTATTGAAGAAAGATGCATTTTCATGGACTCCTGAAGCAACTAATGCCTTTGAACATCTTAAAGAGGCAATGTGCCTAGCACCGGTCTTAGCTACGCCAGACTTCACAAAAACCTTTATTGTGGAATGTGATGCCTCAGGAAATGGAATTGGTGTTGTTTTAATGCAGGAAGGAAGACCCATTGCTTTTGAAAGTCGTCCAATCAAAGGAAAGTATTTACAGAAACCTATTTATGAGAAGGAAATGTTAACAATATTGCATGCACTAAAGAAATGGCGAACTTACCTAATGGGAAGACACTTCAAGGTAAAAACTGATCATGATAGTCTTAAACACTTTTTGGAACAAAGACTATCTTCAGAAGAACAGCAAAAATGGGTCACAAAGATGTTGGGTTATGACTTTGAAATAATCTACAAAAAAGGAAAGCTTAATGTTGTTGCAGAGGCACTCTCAAGAAAGAATGAAGAGGTGGAAGCATTGCTTTGTGCCATTTCTATTATCCAACCAGATTGGATAACCGAAGCAAGAGATGAATGGAAGAAGGACAAAGATGTATGGACACTTATTCAAAAGTTGCAGCAAGATCCTAGTACATCTGATACATTTAGTTGGAAAAATGATTCCTTATGGTACAAAGATCGCTTATATCTTTGTAATAATTCCCAACTAAAACAAAAGATTCTTCTGGAATTGTACACTTCTCCTTTAGGAGGACACTCAGGATTTTTAAAAACTTACCACAGGGTGAAGAAAGAATTTTTTTGGGATGGCCTTAAATCAGATATTCAAAAGTTTGTGGCGGAATGTTTGGTTTGCCAGCAGAATAAAGTGGAGACAATTAAGACCCCGGGACTTCTACAACCTTTATCCATTCCATGTCAATGTTGGGAGGAGATTTCAATGGATTTTATCATAGGTTTACCGAAGTCCGAAGGCAAGAATGTCATCATGGTGGTAGTTGATAGACTTACCAAGTATGCACACTTTTGTGCATTATCTCATCCATTTAAAGCAAGTACAGTTGCTACTACATTTATGGACAGAATTCAAAAGCTACATGAAAGCCCAAGGGTTATTGTGAGCGACAGAGATCCCATTTTTACTAGAAATTTTTGGACGGAGTTATTTTCTTGTTTGGGTACTCAATTAGCTCATAGCTCATCTTATCATCCTCAATCTGATGGTCAAACCGAGATAGTAAATAAATGTTTGGAAGGATATCTTTGTTGTTTTGTATCTGATAAACAAACACAATGGGTCAAGTGGTTACCTCTCGCTGAATGGTGGTATAACACTTCCTTCCATACTGCAGCAAAAATGACCCCATTTATGGCACTTTATGGGTATCATCCACCATCCATCACATCATCTTTAAGGGAAAATTCGAAGGTTCAAGCAGTGGAAGATCACATCGAGCATCAGCAAGAAGTTCTCCAACTCTTAAAGGATAACCTGAATTTGGCACAAAATCGAATGAAACAACAGGTAGATCAACATCGCAGTGAGAGAAGTTTTGATGTAGGAGATTGGGTATTTTTACGACTACAACCATACAAACAAATTTCCCTCAAGAAAGCTAAGAAGGATAATAAATTATCTACATGGGAGGATAAGAATTTTATACAGAAGCACCCAGAGCTACTCAAGCATTGAGGACAACAATTTTTTGAAGGAGAGGGGCATGTTAGGTCCCTATATTTTTTTTTTTTGACAGAAACGGTTATGGAGTATTAATATTCATCTTGGCCTGAATGCCGGAAATCTGATTACATTGAGGATGTCTATATCCTGATGCATCTCACTGCTAATATTGAGAATGCAGCCGAAGCTTGCAAACTTCTTCCATGATAGAAAATCTAAAAATTTGATTTCAGAGATTTTCCCCAACTTAAAGATACAAACAAATTTATTTAAGAGCCAACAATAAAACATGACAATGAACAACTTATGGGATAAGTTCCCAAGATTCTTCTTCGTCTTTCATCTTGACCCCGGCAGAGAGGAGGGTAGCTTTATTGGCTTCAATGTCCACCTGTTTATTATGAGTTCTCAGCACATGGTAGTAGTTCAACTTCTGAAAAGCGTTTTCCAAACCCTTAATTCTGGATATCAGCCTTGCTAGTTTGAGATCTGAGGCTGGGGAGTTGGAAACCATTGCGTTTATAATGATCTCGGAATCACCTATGACATTAGCTTCACTTATATTTAAATGTTTGAGGATCTTGAGGCCTTGGTAGAGGGCCAAAGCCTCAGCTTGAATGCTGGATGAGAATCCAAGCCCCCAAGAAAAGGTATGAATTTTTTCCCCAATTGGACTTACAACAACACCTCCTGCACCAGCTTTGCCCAGATTTCCCTTTGCTACCCCATCAAAAAAGAGAGATTGCCTTGAGTGTGAATTGAGCCAGTCTTGAAGGTCAGTTTCGGATTTCCTTATTTGCCAGTCTTTGAGAGGAGGGACGTTTCTAACTGCTGATTGAAATTGCAAGTCAAGGGAAGATCCCCAAGCAATGTCCTGTTGGCTAATATTGGAATCATCTTTTATATCAATCAAGCACTCCTTTAAATGACATTTAATCTTAATTTCTAAGACCTTGTGATTATGTTTAATGTTTCTGAAGATTCTTCTGTTTCGTTCTAGCCAGATCTGCCAACAAATAACCTTTGGAAGGACAGCCCATGCAGATTTAATTATCTGATTTTTAGGAGGGGGGCCAGGATATCTGATTGCCCAATTAGAAAAAAGATCAGCAGTGGAACAAGGAAGCAAAAAGTTGGGATCCAAATTGTGGATAAAGGAGAACCAGATCTGCTTAGAGAACTTGCATTCGAGGACTAAATGGACAGCTGTCTCTGCATTTTCGTTGCACAACGAGCAGATGGAGGGACCATAGAACCCTTTTCTCTGCAGGATGTCATACGTAAGGATCTTTCCGTGGCAGAGAAGCCAAGCAAAGAAGTCGACTTTGGGCCATGAAGGAAAATTCCAGACCCCCTGCCAAGGTGCAGGGTCAGGGGGGATGTATGGCCTCTCTTTCAGCTTGTCATATCCCATGGAGACAGTGTAACCTTTGGCATTCGGCCCCCAGCCTTTCATATCTCTTTTCCTCATGCGCGTGGGCACCAAGCCATGAAGGAGGTCCAGCAACGTGGACCATTCGAGGGTCAGATGAGCCGACACCTCGATTCGTTTCCAACCTACCCAGACAGAGTCGTTCCAAAGAGAAATATCCCACAATGAACACGGCCCCTCTCTATCCATCCAGCAACACAGCGCTCTAATGGAGGCTCTGTCTTCAATTGGGTCCTTATTCATAATTTTATCAGCCCATATATTAATCTTTTTGCCATTTCCTGGAATCCAATAGGAGTGCGCATTGATTAAGGGAGCATCTTTAACATACAGTTTGAGAAAAGACGAAAAAGGCAAATGGATTACATTGTCTAAACAGGTAGAACGAGGACCTCTAAAATACTTTTTCCAGAGAGCCAATTGGGCCCAGCCAGGCTTGGGCGCAATGATCCTCCAAATAATCTTAGCTGCCATAGCCACGTTTTTCTCACAGAGATTTTTGAAATTCAAACCACCCTCCCACAGAGGCTTGGAGATGGTTTCCCAACTGATAAGGGGAATCTTGTTTTCATTCTGTTTGCCTCCCTTCCAAAAAAACCTCCGCATGAATTCTTCCATTTTTTTTAATATACTTGCCGGAGCGAGAAGCACAACAAATTGAAATAGAGGAAGACTGGAGAGCACAGATTTAATAAGGACATATTTGCCAGCAGTGTTGAGCCAGGAGAAGCCCCAGGCTTGGATCCTAGACTTGAATTTTTCAAGCTGAGGGAGCCAGTCTTTGCTTGTAGATTTCTTATGAAAAACAGGAAGGCCCAAATATTTGAAGGAGATCCAAGTGGAGGAGGCTGCAAAAACATCTAGAAATAGCGGAGAGAAATCTGGGCGAGGTGTTCCAGCTGTAGATATGACATTTGTTCTTATTTACAACGCTGCCAGAGGCTTCACTGAATTCATCCAAAACTGCTTTAAATTTAGAGGCAGAGGAGAGAGAGGCAGCTCCCAAAAACAAAGTGTCGTCCGCAAATAGGGCGTGGTTTATATCTTTTACCCCTCTTGTAATACACAGTCCGTTGATATCTTGATCTTGCATCTTTTTGTCTAACAGGAAACTAAGGACAGAGGCTTGGATGACAAAAAGCATAGGGGAAAGAGGACACCCCTGCCTTAGCCCTCTTGAAGCTTTGAAGAATTCAGTGGCTCTTCCATTTACAAGAGGAGCCATCCATGGCTCCGAGATGCATGCCCGGATCCATTTGATGAAATTTGCTCCAAAACCAAACTTGCTCATGACTTTTAAAAGAAAGCTATGATTTACTCGATCAAAATCATTTGCTAAATCAAGTTTAATCACCATACCTTGTTCTTTTCGAAGAAGACTTGAGTGGATTGCCTCTTGAACAAGGGTGAAGTTGTCCACGATTTGTCTTCCTTGGATGAAGCCTCCTTGATTCTCCGGAATTATTTTGGGAAGAATGAGCTTCAGTCTATTTGCAATAACTTTAGTGATTAGCTTGTACCCAGTATTGCATAAGGAAATCGGGTGAAATCTGCTGAAATTGTTGGCGCCTTTTTCCTTTGGTATGAGGGCTAGGAAAGCGGAGTTTGTGCTGCCTCCTATTTTCTAAGTATTTTGAGACTTCTGAACCATTTTGAGCAGATCCTTTTCAACAATCGGCCAACAAACTTGAAGGAACCTGGCAGAAAAGCCATCCGGCCCGGGGGCCTTATCCAGATCCATATCAAAGAGGGCCTTTTTGACTTCGTCTTTGGTGACTTTGGCCTCAAGGATCTCATTCATACGAGGAGAAATTGTAGAAGGAATAATGTCTAGCAGATCTGAGTATTGGTCCGAGTCCTTATCCTCACTATACAAGTTTTGAAAGTGAGAGAAGGCTGATTTTTTAATGTCTTCAAAATCCTTGAAGGTGACCTTATCCTCCTTAATCTCAGAAATAGTGTTGAAGCATTTCCTGGCCTGGGTTTGTTTGTGGAAAAAGGCAGAGTTCCTGTCCCTTGCTTTGAGCCAGAGATTTCGAGATTTTAATCTCCAGTATTCTTCTTCAGCTAGGCAGGCCTTATGAAAGCGTTGTTGCAACTGAGCCTCTTGGTCTAACATCTCCTCTGTGACAATAGCGTGCTCCATATGAGTTTGATGAGAGGCGAGAGAGACTTTGATGGATTTTCTTTCTGTAGTCGGGTTGGACAGGGTTTTGGCCCATCGTTTTAGATCGCCTTTTACCCTTCTAAGTTTTTCCTCCCAGATATAGAAGGGAGAACCATTGACAGGCTGACTCCAACAATCCTTGACCATTTGCATGAAGTCTGATTCCTTGACCCAGAGAGGACTAAATCGAAATGGAATAGGACCCAGATCTAGATGGGCCAGGAGCTCGAGCTTTATAGGCTTATGGTCCGAGGTGCTGTTAGCAAGGATGTGCATTCTGGGTTCTAATCCTAATAACAGATAAGAGCTTTGAATGAAAAATCTATCTAATCTGGAAGCGATATGACCAGGGCCCACTCTTTTGTTAGACCAAGAGAACTTACCGGAAGAGGGTTTGATATCCAGCAAGTCCCAGTCCTACAGTAGATCCTCTGCCCATTCCCTTGTCGGATCTCGAACAGCGCTACCTCCTCTTTTTTCAGACGAGTGGAGAGTGAGATTGAGATCTCCAGCAATAATTATATTTTCCAGATTTGTCAAGTCTGCTTGTTGCCTTATAGAATCCCAGCATTCCTTTTTTTCCCCAACATTGACTGGAGAATATACATTGAAGAGGCAAAATATTTCCTTAGTATCCCGATTCTGCATTTTCAGCAGCAACCAGTGAGTATTACTAGCCTCAAAGGTGACTACAAATTTGTTAGGGTTCCATAGAGTGCCAATCCCTCCCGAAACGCCCCGGGCAGAGAATGCTCTTGCTTCACTTTTGAACCAAATTTTCTTGCATGCTTGCAGGAAGACTACGTCTTCCAACTTAGTCTCCTGGACGAGAAGTATGTCTGGAGTTTCTATTCTTATTAAGCTTCTCATGGCTTCTTCCTTAACTTTACTCCCCATACCTCTACAATTCCAGGAGATGACCTTCATTATTTATGTTTCTGGTGGGCTCCCTTGGAGCCTTGGGTCTGATTTTTCAACATCCTAGGCTTTGAGGCAAGCAACTTTTCCAGAGTTGGTTGGCTGCCCTGTAACTTATCTTTATAAGTCTCCTGCTCTCTTTTTTCCCTGTCAGATTTACGGCCTCTTGTAGATCTTCGTACCGAGGTTTGGGATTCTCCTATTTCTCCTTCCTCCTCTGACTCGTCCGTTTCTTGCTCTTCTTCCTCATCTTCTGAGGTCATACCATTGGGATCTTCGACACTTGTTCCTTTAAGGGAGGCTGAGGGAGTGTCTTTGCTAGGAGAAACTGGATTTTGTGTCTCGTTCTCCTGAGTATCTTCTGTCTGCTAGCTTAGAGGGTCAAATTTGTTTCCTTGCGCCTTTTTGGGAGGGGGGCGTTGAACATTAGCCTGTAGAAAGCCTTTTCCAGAGGGTCCTCCCAGTTTTTGCCCTTTGTGATTGGTTTTTTCTCATTTGACTTGGTTCCAACCCTCTTCAATCCCTTTCTCTGGCTCAGCGTTGGACGGATAGTTTCTAGCAAAATGTCCATGAACGTGGCATTTCCTACATTTGAACAGAAATTGCTCATAGTCCAAGATCTGTACATGAGACCAGCTTCCGACTTTGATTTTTATAGCCTCTGGAAGACCAACCTCTAGATCTACTTCCACGCAGATCCTGGCACAGTCGTACTGGTCCTTATTGTTTGCCCGATCTATGAATTTCCCGAGAGTGTTGCCAATGTGTCTCAAGGAACTCTAGTTCCAGCAGTGAACTGGGAGGTTTGGAAGACGAACCCACACCGGAACAGCCTTGGGGACATCGATAGCCGGATCAAAGTCCGGAGTCCATTTGTTCAGATAGAGGCCCTGAGAACCCATGAAATACGGCCCATTTTGAAAGATCAAGTCTTTGTCTTCTTTGGAGGAGAATTCGAAGAGGAAGTACCCTTTCCCCAGAAATTAAGAGGTGACCTTTTCCTTGATCAAAGGAGCCCAGTTCCTGCTAACCCATTTCTCAGTAGTTTTCGGAGAAGGCCACAGACCCGTGAACTGGAAAATGAGACCTCGATCCACCAAAGATAAAGCTACTTGAATGGGGGCCTCCGAAGGCAAAGAGATCTCAGGAATTTCATCTAGCTTCTTAACAAATTTGGATGCTTCGCTTCTTTTCTTTTGAGGCAAACCGGCAAGAAGCTGGTTGAAGGCGTCGATGGCAGGAGAAGAATGCGGATCCATAGAGGGACCCAGTGTCTCCATAGGGAGGGCCTGAGGCCGGCCGCCGCAGGGGCAGCCACGCAGCAGAAACCCTAGCAAAGCTCAGGACGCGCAGGGAGAGCCGTCGGATCCCGACCTAGACATTGACACGACACAGCAGGACGCAGCCAGAAGGGCGCAGCAGGAGGAAGCAGGTACAACAAGACGCAGCAGGAACAGAAGCAACAGGGCCCTGCGAGGACAGACGCAGCGCAGGGGCACTCGCAAGCCGGGTTAAAACTTCAGTTAGAGTTGTAGAATATTGCTTCCTACATTTGTATGAGCTATATTACTGCTATTTCCAATTTATGTTAGGTCCCTATATTACTAGTATAGTCCCTTATTATTGTTAGTGTAACCCCCTTATTGTTATTATTGTACCCTTGTAACCCCCATTTTTTTATTATTGTGCCCTTAATTTATTATTATTAGGTCGGCTAGGATTACATTGTGGCCCACTAGGATTGCATTATGGCCCCATGGACTCCTATATATAGAAAGGAGGTTTTGTAAATTGTATCATCCAAGAATTGTTCATTCATGTAATGTATTGAAGGTTTCCCCCTTGAAATGGCTTATTTCTAAGGCGTTGATATCTCTTTTCTTCTATTTTTGGAGTTGGTTACACAACAGGATCACACACTTCACCTTAAAAAAAACATTATTTGTATATTAAAGGATAATTTGGTTGTGGATCAAAATAGAATGAAGTAATGATCAAATCATAATCATTGTAAACATTTTTTTGTAATAGGGGACTGGATGTTTCTTCACCTTCAACGCTATAAACAAAGATCGCTCAAAGACAAAACATTCAAAAATTAGCACCAAAGTTTTATGAACTCTATAAGATCATTGAACCCATCTCAATGTATAAATGAAATTGGTGTTTTGAAAAATCCTTACAATATTTATATTATGCAAATTTTATAATCTAGATTTGCGATTCTAACCAATACTTAGTAATTTTTTGATTATATATATATATATATATATATATATAAACAAAAAAATAAAATCATTTATTAAAAAAATATATATATCAATCTTCAAATTTTAAATTATATATATATATATATATATATATATATATATATATATATATTTAAAAAATATAATATACATTCTTTATATAATTTTATAATTATTTAAAAGATATTTATCTTCACATGGATTAAAAAAAATTATCTCTTTATTTTTAATTTTTATTCACTTCAATTTTTTTATAATTTATAGTAATTTTTTTTTCTCCTTATATCAAAAATATAAGCTCTCTGTCTCTTTATTATATTGTACCCTTTTGTTTTAACCTTGATTTTGAACATTTTAACAATATATAAAATATTTTTAAAAGCACTCGTTAATATCAAAATTGTATTTTATTTTTTTCAAAGTTTAATGATTTAAAGTAATTTAATACTTAATTTTAAATTAATGTTAGCCCTTGTAATTTTAATTTGGAAGTGTTTATCGTTAATTCCATGAAATATGATGAAGTGCTTATCATTAATTTCATGAAATATTTTATATTATTATTGAATTATTTAAATTTCAAAAGTATTTTTTTCTTTTCGCAATTTAGTTTTTTATTTTATTGAAATATTAATATATAATATGTGATAGGTTTTGTCTATGTTTAATTAGTTATTTTTCAAAATGGTTTGACATATTTCACAAAATACGAAAGGGAGACCATATAAACATAATTTATGCATGCAAACTCAAAGAAAACAAAACCTTCCAATTCTTCTTAAGACAGAAAACTAAGTTTGTTCAAAATGAAGTCAAGACCTACCCAATATAGGAGAGCAAGTCTATAAATACAAAAAATGGTTGACATAAATCCTATAGGCCAGCTTGATGGAAACAAGGCTTGAGGGGTCTATTAGTTTATTATCTATTATTCTCCATAGTAGTTAACATCTAACAAAGGGAGAGAAACAAAACAAAACAAAAAAACATACATCAAAGAGGAGTGGTATGACCTGCCTCCTTTGAGGACAACTGGAGAACAATAAGGTTGTGTTGAGAAGATCATGGTGCCTCTACCACTATTCTACCTCTATGCTTCTTAATCAACCATGAAACCAAGGTGATCAAGAAGAAATTATGCTTCTCAAGAATCTCTAAATGCACACAAGTTTCTTGTTGATATTAGTGCTAAGTATATAGAGCTTGGGCCGTGAAATTTTTCTTGTGCCAGTAAAACTATAGTATCCTCCAAGATTTAGTTTCACTTATTTGAGTTGAACTAGGGTCTACAATGAAGGGTAACACATCAACCTTAGTTTGGCATTTTTCCTAGAGATCTATCGAATCTCAAACTTTTTCTTCTAAGAGTTGTGCACATTGATGTTGACCCAACAAAGAAGAGTAGAGGAATGCTATCTTTACATCTAAAGCATCAGCCTCTGTCTTAGTATGTCGTGGGTGGGTGGGCGGGGGCGAGGGGTAAGGATATTTGTCTTTACGAGCTAAAATTTGAGCCATGAAATAAAAAATCCAACTATTCACTTGGAGTACCTATGAGAAATTGACAAGGCCTAACACTAGAATTCATAAATTTGAGAGAAGGTTATGAGGTAAATAAGGGTAGAACCATGATAACCTTCCTAAATCCTCCAGAGTAGACATTAAATCACAACATAATCAGAAATAGTTGGTAGGATTACATTATGATCTGCCTCACTTCTCTCCTTCATTTGTCATCCATCCTCATCATTCCAAGCACTAGCATTGATTCCCTCAATCTGCTTCTGCATTGAAACTCTCTATACTTTGTCAGTGAAAATCCTTCGAACCATATGATCCCCTCACAAATGTACAAGATTGTCGCTAGTGGGTTGTAGGAAGGCAAGAGCTAATCTTGAGATCTTGTAGCTTTTGCATGAGTCAAATGAAGTGGGGCAAGGGGGTTTCACCATTTGCAATATCTCTCTTGTACACTCTTGCAACCTTACGTGGAGAGTTATAAGTAATTATATTAATACATAACTAATTTTAAGTTTTAAAAATAAATTGTAAATAAGTAAATAAATTAAATGATAAAATTCTATTAATAACACTTTCTTTTTAAAATAAGTTCTACTCTTTTGTATATTATAATAATAATAATAATAAAACAAACTATTTTTTAAAACAATGGTAAATAAAAAAAAAAATTAATAAACAAGCTTTACTTCTTAAACTATTAAATACAAATTTTCTCAAAAATATTATAAGAAAATAACCATTAAATACCAACTTTTATAATCGAGATCTCATCTACATTTTTTTCATATACCTATATATCAATCCAAACACACATTAAACTACTCATTTGTAAATCCACAATAAGTTTGTAAGAAAATATATATCTTATAAACTATAAGTAATTGAGTAAGCTATTTACGAAATTCGTTTTGACATTGAGGAGTTGGATTTTGGAGCATCATTGGTTATGTGTTTATGTTCTGATCTTTATATATTAAATGTATTGGACAATGCATTGGGTGCCATTTTGATATAATAGATATATTCATGAGCGTACTTTGATAAGGTGTTGTCTTCTCTCTATTATTCTAATGCTTTGAGTTTGGAAACATGAATGAAAATATTTAAAATTGTGATTTTTCATCAAAAAGTAAATATTTAATGTACTTTTAACAAAGATCGAGTCAAGTAATCAACTAGTTTGAGTCGATATCGAGTCAGAGTGATCTATATATGAAAGCTTGAGGTCTCATGGTAAAATTTGCAAGTGAATATATAAGGGTTTTTAACCTCCTATGTAAAATTCATTAACATATAAACATGCATTAAAACTCATTTTTGCAGATATAATGAAGACTATAATGCCATAACAGTAAACACAAAACAACAAGTGATGAAGGGGTTCCCCCTCTTGGTCTACATCTCCTTTTCCAGCTTCCAATGGTTGGGCCTCTTTCATTATGCCCAAAAAATGTCATTGCATCAAGTTATAGTGCTCAGATAGCTTAAAAAATGTCTCCAATGGCTCCAGAAAAATAAAAAATCCCTAGTTGGGCTCTTTCTACTCCAAAAAAGGCTAAAAACTAAATGATTTATGCTCAAATGAATTTTTTGCACTATTTGTCCTACAATTCTCACCTTCCTGCAATTGGTTCTACAAATTCCACCTTTCGTGGCCACGTGGGGCAACAATTTCACCCTGTGCCAGCGAGATTTCCGTTGCCATGGGTGAAAATTGTCACCGCCTTAATTGTGCCAGTTAGCCCATTATCTAGCTAAATTTTCGCTAAGTAGCATCATGGGTGTTGTTGATCTCAGATTCGGGTACGAATTCCTACCGGTTGCAAACCTCAATTTCTAATTACAGTTTCAGGGTTGTTTCGCTTGTGGATAGAGTTAACATGACCACGACGATAAACTATTTGTGACCATCCGTATGTGAACTCCCTGACAGTTAGATAACCAACTCCGAAATAGTTATAAAACCCATCGCACAAAACTTGAATCATGAAATTATATATGGAGCCTTCACCATGTGAATGCCCCATGACTTTCATGGTAACCTCCAACTCTCCGTTGCACAGGACTTTGGATATGGTATATCATATGGTTCGATGGTTTCATATCTGTTCACTCCACCATGTTATATGTATTGCCTCCAATCTTTGGTTATGATTTATACCATATTTAGGGGTCAGTTTTATCCCCTAACCCTGGTTTGTTGACTGGGGTTAACCCCAGTCCCCTCCCCCAATGCCAAAGTAAATAAAATTTAAATAGAAGCAGAGGGCTATAGTAGTTAAGAACTATTATAGTTGAGTTGGTTGGAAGACATTGTTGCTTGGTGGAGGTATTGCGCTCGAATCCCCAGAGGCTTGCTCTGGCCCTTAACATAATTTTTCATGGCCACCATGATGCCACGTGGAAGCCTCTGGTTGGCCCACATGGTCCTCTCTAGTTGGTCCAACACACCAACCTGTAACCCAATGAAAATCAACCAATTTCAGCCCAGTAAGAATATTCAAAGTGTCATAAAACCATTGACCGATGAAGCACATTCACCCTATATAGTCAGGGTCCAGTCAGCAGTACATACCGCTAATTGTGCAGCCCTGCATCCCAATTCCAAATTTTTGTTGTTATTTCCCAAAATGGATAGAACACAATATCAGGAGCATATGATGTCGGATTCTAGTGAAACAAGTTGTGCCAGATTCAAGATGAAAAGATCTACGCA
Organism: Pinus albicaulis; assembly: GCA_034641835.2. Classification (NCBI taxonomy): domain Eukaryota; kingdom Viridiplantae; phylum Streptophyta; class Pinopsida; order Pinales; family Pinaceae; genus Pinus; species Pinus albicaulis. Next base: position 1,055,528,691 of record CM076583.1, read on the forward strand.
TTGATGCTAGTTTCAAGCCAATCTGAGAACTTTGAAATTTGAGCATTTTCTTGATCCACTAGATCATTCCTCCCAACTAGAAGCTTTTGGACCCCAAAATATCACTTTAAAGTATTGAGGGAATTTTGCAAAGCATTATATTAGATTCATTTTTTGGGATTCAACTGCGTTAAGTAAGTCATTTATCTATTACCATTTCCATGAGAGGTAGTCGTAACTGACTAATTTCTCATGATTTTTGAATAGTCCACTTAGCACTCATTGCATCGGGTGATGCTCACAGGGGTGAAGAAGTGGGATTGAAACTAGTGAAATGAATCACATAGTGTCAATCATCACTTTTTGGTCTTGCACACGGTAACCACCACTTCCTGGGAGGTCACCCATCCCAGATCGCCTCTGGATCAAGCACACTTAACTGTGAATTTTTCCCCACAATCAAGCCCACTTAGCATTATGGGGAAAACTTCACAGTTAAGCGTGCTTGATCCAAAGGAAATATAGGATGGGTGACCTCCCGGGAAATGCTGGTTACCAAGTGCAAGCCCCAAAATTGATGATTGACACCATGCAATTCATTTCACTAGTTTCAATCCCACTTATTCACCCATGTAAGAATCAACCGTTGCAATGAGTGCTAAGTGTACTATTAAAAAATCGTGAGAAATTAGTCAGTTACAACTACCTCTCATGGAAATGCTCATAGATTAATGACTTACTTAACGCAGTTGAATCCCAAAAAATGATATCTAAGATCACTTTCAGTTAAAAAACATATGAGGTTAAAGTTCCCTCACCCTTCAAATCTCAATACATTTGGCTTTACTTGGATTTGTTCCCTTGAGCCCCACACAAAGGTACTCTATGTTCCCTCATTTTGAAGTCCTTTCTTTTCTGTCAAGGATAATGTCTTGCTGCAATTCATCAAGATATTCAGGAGAGAAATATTCAATTGAAGGAATATGAACATTTTATCTTTGATCTTCAATCGAAGGAGGCTCATACAATCTTGAATTCTCAACATTAAAAACTGCATAAATTTGATATGAAGACACATCCAACCTGAAGGCATTATTAGCAATCTTTTCCAAAATTTTGAATGGACCATATCGAATTGGTTTCAACTTCTTACCTTCACCTTGGAATCTCTCTTTGCTAATGTGAATCCAATCTTCATCACCGACTTGGAAACTATGATATACATGATGCTTATCATGTCTTATCTTGTACTTGACTTGACTCTTCTCCAATTTCTCTTGAACTGTTTGATATACCAATTGAACTTGCTCAATGAACCTTTTAGCTTTGTCTATGTCACTATGACCATCAATAGCAAAATCTTTCCCAAATATAAAATCTAAAGGAGATTTGGGCAAGTATCCCAAGCATGCCTCAAATGGTGATGTTTGAGTCGAAGAATGCTTGGCCTGACTGTAAGCCCGTTGAATATAGTGCAAATGTTCATCCCACAACTTAGGATGCTTGCTGCAATACCCACGAAGAAGATGTATTACCGTTTTGTTCACCACCTCTGTTTAGCCAAATGTTTGCGGATGAAATGTTGTACTCTTTTTCAATTTGGTGTCCATGAGTCCCAATAAGATTGACCAAAAGTTCCCGACAAAGCAAGAATCTAGATCACTAATAATGGATGTGGGAAACCCAAAATGCACCTATACATTCTGAAGGAATAACTGAGCAGTTTGTTTAGCTGTAATCTTATTTTTACAAGGCATCAAAATACACATTTTTTTGAACCTACCCACGACTACATAAAGATAATCGTGACATCTCCTAGACATAGGTAGACTTCCTAAAAAATCCATAGAAACACTCTCCCATGGATGAGAAGGTATAGGAAGTGGTGTATACAATCCCAACTTTCCCTTGCTAGGCTTATTGATAGCACATACTAAATATCCTCTTACAAATCATGACACACTTTCAAGCATACAAGGCCAATAACAATACCTATGTAATTGTGCCACCATCTTACCTACACCAAAATGACCAGCAATAAGAGAATTATGTGCTTCCATTATGATGTTGACTCTCTCTCCCCATGGGATATAAAGCTTGCCACGACTGTACAACAAGTTATCATGCACATGATGATCTAATTCCTCTACTTGGTTACCTTGACACAAAGTCACATATACATCTTTAAAATTACTATCTAAAGCATATTTTTCAACATAGCTCTCATGCATGACATAATTATGCTTAAGAATAATGGATGCACTAACAATTGGTCTAGAAAGTATATTATTAACCTTGTTATAGATACCTTTATTATACCTTATCAGCAAGTGGAATTTTTGAAGAAATCCCATGCATCGAAAGTGCCTTGCTTGTTGCAACTTTGTTTGTGATTGCAAGTATTGCAATGGCTAATGATCTGTGTGAATGATTGTTTCCTTACCCATCAAATAGTGTTTCCATTTTTTCACAATTTGCACCAATGCATACAATTCCTTGTCATATGTAGGATAGTTAATCACTGTAACATTAATTTTTTTTGAATGAAAACAAATGAGCTTACCATGTTGCATTAGGATTGTGCCCATGGCACAGTCGCTTGCATCAATATTTATCTCAACTGATTGTCTCAAGTCAAGAAGTGCAAGTACATGAGATTAACTAATCTTTTCCTTCAATGGATCAAATGATTTTTGTTGTTTACCTCCCCACTAAAAAACCTGGTTCACACTTGTCAATGCATGCAATGGAGCTACGATAGAAGAAAATTTAACAATAAACTTCCTCCAATATTGGGTTGCTCCAAAAACACTTCTAACCTCTGTCACTATTGTGGGCCTCGTCCAATTCAAAATGAAATCAACATTAGATGGATCTATTTTCAACTCTACTCCTCCAACAATATGACCCAAGTAGACTAAAGTAGTTTTTCCAAATTCACATTTCGACAAATTTAAAAAAAATTATTATTTATTTAATAAATCTAATACTTTCTTGACATGCATGACATGTTCTTCATGAGACTTGCTGAAAATTAATATGTCATCTAATTAGACTATCGCAAAGTCATCTAGAAAAGACCTCAATACATCATTCATCACATACATGAAAGTAGTAGGATAATTACAAAGCCAAAAGGGCATAACCAACCATTCAAACAAACATTTCTTTGTTTTGAATGTTGTCCTCCATATGTCTCCTTCAACGATTCTGATTTTATGATAGCCACCCATCAAGTCCACCTTAATGAAACACACAACATATTTCAATTGATCAAGTAAATCAACAATTCTAGGAAGTGGGTAACGGTTCTTACCGTAACATTGTTTAATGCACGGAAGTCCACACACATGCGCCACGTTCCATATTTATTTGGCACCAAAAAAATAGGTGAATCACATGTTGAAGTACTTGTTTAGATGATCCCCTTGTCAAGAAACTCTTGGATTTGTTTTTTAATTTCTTCATTTTCAATCATTGACATCCTATACATGCCAATGTTAGGAATAGGAAAATCTTGTTGCAATTGGATTTCATGTTGGATTCCTCTTTTGGGAGGCAATCCCTTAGGCTCTTGAAACATATCATCATACTGGTTAACAACCTCAACCAAATCAGATTTAAGCTTTGAATCACAACCTTGAAAAGCTTTGTTATCAACATCAATCTTGGGTTTGATCATTAGAAGCACAAAAATCTTGCTAGAGTTAACAAGTCTCTTCATTTGTTCAACATTCATAAGTGAAAGGTTTAGTTTATTGTGATGTGCTCTAACAATGTTCTCAATACCATCTTTGAACAAGTGAGAATTTTTGTTCATGTGGATAAAAGATAGCTTTCCTTTCATAAAGATATGGGCTTCCCAAATGAATACCACATATGTCTAATGGCACTACAACAATCTCTACCCCATCAATGAAGTTTGCAGTAATGGCGAATTTCAGTTTGCATTTTCTAGTTACTTGCAACTTTGCATTGTCAAACACCCGACCTAAAGGATATGGTTTATGATGTGGAATGGTATCCAAATACAATTTTTTGACAATGTTTTCATAAATGAGATTTTCTTGTGAGACACTATCAAATAGAGTGTCAATCTTGTTATGTTTTGAGATGTTTCTAATATGGAAAATTTCTATCCTCTCTTTTTCATTTTGAGTTTCATTATGACTATTTGAAGAACTAGTGCTAGCAATGGATTCCTTACCTTTCAATCCCATAACTATGATCTTTGTTTCATCTCCTGAATCAGATCCTAAATCATGTTGTGTATTTGCAACTGTCTTTTTTTTCCCTTTGTTGTTAAATTTTTTGGGTCTCATCTCAGGATGAAGTTTCCAACAGTTTTCTTCATTGTTACCATATTTTGAACAATGCTTGCATGTTAGTTTTTTTCCCTCTTTCTTGATGGAAGAATTCTTCTTCCATTCTCCTTTGAACTTACCATTTCCTTTGTCTCCACCTTTAAATGGATTTTTTCCCCCTCTTGTGGAACATTTTTCCCTCTTGCTTCTAGATGTGTTTCTTGTACACAGACCTCATCTAAGCTTGTAGGGTTAAACATGAAAATGGTATGTCTCAAATAGCGATGCAAACCTCCAATGTATTTCAACAAAGTGTTGAAAAGTCAACAAGAAATGTGTGTCTAATTTAATTTTCCCTTAATTAAATTGGACAGTAAATTGTAATCTTATCTCATAATCACTTGTAATAGTTAACTGAGTGTGATAGACTCAGTTAGCTCATGAAATTCGAGTTCGGGTTGGTTGGTGAGGCATGCAGAGTGATTCTATTTGTTTTAGAGTCCAAGTTGTAGTTAGTGTATTAGTTTAATGCATGAGAAATCAATTAACTCAATTAAGTGAGTTAAAGTCAGTCTAACTAGTTGTAACTTATTGTTGCACTAGTGAGAGGTAAAGTGAATTAAATCAGATTTAATTCACATGTAGTGATATTTCAAGTGACTGATGATTTACTATTAATAGTTGCATGCATGTCAGTTCTGATGAAGACCTAGTTGAGACAGAGGTTAAAGGGATGCTATCTATCAGTTATATTATTAGTAAATTGTTGGCACGTAATTAGAAAACCATAGGATTTCCCATGATGTATTGCGCATTTTTGGAAGGCTGAATTTCCTAAATAATAGGGATCAATTGTTCTTAGAATTGTGCAAGTAAAGAAGGCTGAGCAAAGGCAGGAAATTGGCTAAGTGTTGGTCGAGTTTGTCTAGATCAGTGTGAGATAGTTGGTAGAGTGCAACAGACTCTTGTGAGAAGAGTGCATTGTATTGTTTCATAATTCCTTGGTTGATTATACAATAAAGATAGAGGGGTTTTGAGCAGCAAGCTTTCCCCAGGAAAAAAATATGTGTTGTGCGATTGATTTTCTTCTTTCTCTTACTTGGTGTGATTGTGCGGTCGTGTTTATTTTCCACAAATATTGTATAAGGATTCAATATATTATTTTAGTATATTACATGATCGGATTGAATCCATTGATATAATTTCTACATGAAATCAGAGCGCCAGAAATCACTATAGTGGAGAATAAATTGAGTTTGTGTTTAACAACATTCGAATTTTCAAAAGTATTCTTTGGTGTGATAGGTAGATCAAGATGGCTTTCAATGGATTAAGATTGGAATATGCACTCGAGGGAAGTTCTAATCATATTGCATGGAAATACATAATGGAGGCAGTTCTGGAGGACAACGAGTTGAAAGAATTTATCGACACTGATATTCCAACGCCCGCAGCAGCAAACGTCGCTCTTCTTGATGCTTGGAAAAAGAAGGTTGCAAAGGCGAGGAGGATCTTATCAAAGGGAGTTCGAGATCACATTGTCTCGAGTCTCCATGGAAAGGTGACTCCATATATAATGTGGAAGGCCTTGACAGATCTGTTTTAGAACAACAGTGACCACATAAAATTGGCACTGAAGGACAAGCTCAGGAAAATCAAAATGGAGAGAGGCGACACTATTCTGAAATACTTGACCAAGTTCATCCAATGTCGAGATGAGATTGGAAGTGTCAGGATTAATATAGCAAATGATGACTTGGTGAGCCTAGAACTTCTAGGCCTCCCCAAGAGCTGGCATAGTTATCGGGACTTTGTTAATGGGAGGGAGAAGCTACCAGATTGGGAGCGACTTTGGTCGGATTTGGTACAAGAAGAGTTCAGGCGGAATACCAGGGATAGATCCTCATCCAAGATAGATGATGAGGAATATTGCGCCTTGGATGGTAAGGTAAAGAAGGGGAAGGGAAAGAAATCATATTCCAAATCTGAGACTGGAAAAGAATGAAAGAAGCGTGACATGTCCAGAGTGAAATGTTTTCATTGTCACGAGCATGGATATTATGCCACTAATTTTCCACAGAAGAAGAAGAACAACAAGAAGGCTTCAGGATCTGCAGCAGGTGATGATTTGGCTTCACAGTTCGAGTTGGACTTCTCACTCATCGCATGCATGGTGTCTAGTGCGATGGGATTAGTGTGGTACTTGGATAGTGGTGCATATTTCCACATGATGGGAGACAAATAACTCTTTAGTAGCTTGGAGGAGAAGGATATTCATATGCACATCGAGATGGGTGATGATGGGAGGTATAGCGCTACCATAATTGGTACAGTTACTTTCCAGAGACAATCAGGTAAACCGTTCTTATTAAAAGATGTCATGCATGTACCAGGCTTGAAAATTAATTTAGTTTCAGTTGCTATGTTGGAGGATAAAGGATATGATATGGTTTTCAGTGAAGGGAAATCATTCCTTCGTCACAAAGCCACAGGACAGGTTAAGAAGATTGGGGTTTCTGTGAATAACCTCTACAAACTTGATGTAGATGGTTGCGTAGGATTGATGAGTAAATCAAACGAAGTGGTGAGCTGGGATGAGGGTGAGTTATGGCATAGGAGATTGGGCCATCTAAACCACAGTGATTTGAAGGTCATGCATCAGATTTCTACGGGGCTTCCAAAGGGTACTCTTGCACAGATAGACACATGCAAGGGATGTACCATGGGGAAGTATACAAAGGCCACTTTTCACAAGAAGGAGAACCGAGCAGCAAAAATCCTTAGGAGAGTTCACTCAGATGTGTGTGGACCATTTTCTACAGCTTCTATAGCAAAACACATGTATTATGTGATTTTTTTTTATGATTTTTCTAGAAAGTTTTGGATCTACTTCATGTAGAAGAAAGATCATATTTTCTCAAAATTTTGTGATTTCAAAGCACTGGTTGAGAAAGATATAGGAAAGCGAGTAAAGGATCTGAGGAGAAACAATGGTGGTGAGTACATATCCAATGAATTCAAGAACTTCTGTGCCAAATAAGGAATTCAAAGCTCAGATTTGATTGCGCCTCATAACCCACAATAGAATGGGGTTGCAGAAAGAAAGAATAGAACAATTGTGGGTGCAACACGAGCTATGTTACATGATCAGGGCCTACCGTTGCATTTGTGGGCATAGGTATGCAATACAATGGTATTTGTGTAGAGCCGTAGTCCTCATCGGATACTTGGCATGAGTACACCAAACCCGATGTTTCATATTTTAAAATTTTTGGCTCATCTATCTATTGCCATGTGACCAAAGATTCCAGAAAGCAGCTAGAACCAACAACAAAGATTGGGATATTTCTGGGGTACACTGATACTCCCCACAACTATCAGGTGTATTTTCTGAACAATAGGGTGATATTTGTCAGACATGATGGAAAATTTGATGTTGAGAAAGCCATGTGATTGTCCCTTGAGATGGATCTTGATTTGCATGCAGATGAGAAACTCTTGGTTCCAAAGGATGAACCTCAAGATGAGGAGCAACCACATGAGGAGGATCATAGAGAGGCATAAAACACTCATGCAGAGCCATCCACCAGACATGGTAGGAGGCACACCACAGAGGCTGACAGATTGAGACTTGATGCGAAAGAACATGTAGGAGCACCTACATCACAATGCAAATAGAGATAGTCACGAGACATGTATACTGGATACATGGCTCTTATGATCAAGTGTATTGTGATAGGACCATACTATTTTGAGGAAGCATTGCAGCAACCAACTTGGGTTGACTCCATGGTTGAGGAGTATGACTCCATCGACAGGAACAATGCATGGGAAGTTGTCCGAAGACCAGTCAGGAAGTCAGTGGTTGGATCTAGATGGATCTATAAGGTGAAGAAAGCAGCAAATGGGAGTGTGGAGAAGTACAAGACTAGATTTTTAGCCCGAGGATTCTCACAGGTTGAAGGGATTAACTATGAGGAGACTTTTGCACCAGTTGCACAATACTCATCGATTAGATCTATCCTTGCACTCTCAACGCAGATGGGTTGTAGATACATCAAATGGATGTGAAGAATGAATTTATCAATGGAGTTATTGAGGAAGAAGTGTACATTGAGAATCCAAAAGGTTTTGAGACCTTTGGCATGGAGTCGCATGTGTGTAGAATCAAGAGAGCACTGTATGGGCTGAAGCATCCACCTTGTGATTGGTACACCAGGATTGACAACTATTTCACCGGGTTGGGCTTCACGAAGAGTGAAGCAGATGTGAACTTGTACCAGATTGTGGTTTATGGTAAGCTTCTGATTATTGTACTCTATTTAGATGATCTTATTTTGATATGTGATGAGCAGCTCATAACTTCTTGCAAAGAGGATCTTGCAAGAGGGTTTGAGATGGAGGACATGAGACTCCTTCACTATTTCCTTTGTTTGGAGATATGGCAGCGGGATGGGGAGCTATTTTGTTTCTTAAGGAAAGTATGCCAAAGAGATTCTGAGGAAGTTCCACATGGAGAGCTGTGAACCCATGGAGACTCCTCTTGCAAGAAACTGGAGGAAGGAGGATGCTAATTCAGGTGAGGTAGTGGATGCTACTGTTTACAGGCAGCTTGTGGTTTCACTCATGTACTTGGCGAACACATGACCAGACATATGCTACGGAGTTAACCAACTTAGTCAAGTTATGGTTAAGCCGACCAAGCTCTTTTGGAAGGCAGGGAAGCATGTATTGAGATATCTCAAGAGCACTATAGAGTATGGATTATGGTACATACGGAAAGAGGGAGTGAAGCTTCAAGGCTTCACCGATGCAGATTAGGCAGGCAGTCCATCAGACAGGAAGAGCACATCAGAAGAGATCTTCAACATAAGATCGACAGTAGTTTCTTGGTACAATAGGAAGTAGAGATCAGTTACACTCTGTTCATCCGAGGCAGAGTACATGGCAGCCAAATAGGTAGCATGTGAGGCCATCTGGATGAGGAAGATACTTGTTGGTTTTTTTGGTCATCATACGGATTCGACGGTGATACATTGTGACAACCAGAATTGCATAAAACTCTCGGTTAATCTAGTATTCCATGACAGGTCCAAGCATATTGACACCCAGTACCACCATCTCAGAGATTGTGTTTAGAGACACATTATGTTACTTTAGTGCATTCCCACGGAGGATCAGGACGCAAATATTTTGACGTCAAGGTAGCTAATAATCCCTTTCTTGTTGAGTGGGAGTGTTGAAAAGTTAACAAGAAATGTGTGTCTAATTTAATTTTCTCTTAATTAAATTGGACAATAAATTGTAATCTTATCTCATAATCACTTGTAATAGTTAACTGAGTGTGATAGACTTAGTTAGCTCATGAAATTCGAGTTGAGGGTGGTTGGTGAGGCATGTAGAGTGATTCTATTTATTTTAGAATCCAAGTTGCAGTTAGTGTATTAGTTTAATGCATGAGAAATCAGTTAACTCAATTAAGTGAGTTAAAGTTAGTCTAACTAGTTGTAATTGTTTGTTGCACTAGTAAGAGGTCAAGTGAATTAAATCAGATTTAATTCACATGTAGTTATCTGTCAAGTGATTGATGATTTACTATTAATAGCTGCATGCATGTCAGTTCTGATGAAGACCTAGTTGAGACAGAGGTTAAAGGGATGTTATCTATCAGTTGTATTATTAGTAAATTTCCGACGTGCAATTAGAAAACCATAGGATTTCCCATGATGTATTGCGCAGATTTGGAAGGTTCAATTTCCTAATTAATAGGGATCAATTGTTCTTAGAATTGTGCAAGCAAGGCAGGATGAGCAGAGGCAATAAATTGGCGAAGTGCTAGTCGATTTTGTCTGGATCAGTGTGAGACAGTTGGTAGAGTGCAACAAACTATTGTGAGAAGAGTGCATTGTATTGTTTCATGATTCCTTGGTTGATTATACAATAAAGATAGAGGGGTTTTGAGCAACAAGCTTTCCCCAGGAAAATATCTTTGTTGTGCGATTGATTTGCTTCTTTCTCTTTCTTGGTGTGATTATGTGATCATGTTTATTTTCCACAAATATTGTAGAAGGATTTAGTATCTTGTTTTAGTATATTACATGATCGGATTGAATCCATTGGTGTAATTTCTACACAAAGTGTCTTGAGATGAAAAATCTACACCCAATATTAGTGCTCTTCTTCTAAACTATTGAGTATATATTTGGAAACTTTGACCCTTTAATTGCCTAAAGTCTTGCCAATCCATGATAGCTTTTTGCATGTATGCTAATGGATATAATTTTCTTCTCAATGCATCAAAAAAATTATTCCAAGAGGTTAAGAACTTACCATGTTTCCTCACGTCCTCTTGAGTTTTGGCTTGTCGCCAAACACGTGCTGCACTTTCCAACCTTAATGAAGCAAGTCGAAAGCAAGTCAAATTTTGGCCTCATCATCCTTGATCCTTTGTATCCTACAATACACTTCAAGCTAACGGACCCAATTATCTAATCGCTCAACATTTACCTCTCCACTATACATAGAAAATTCAAATTTTATATCAATTTTCAACATAGGAGTTTTATCATGTCCCTTTGGATAATGTGGAGGTGTTTGTGAAGGGTTTGTTGTGGAATATGGTGATGGTGAAGATGGTGGTGAGGATGAAGGCGAAGAGAATGGTGGTGTCAAAGGTGGTTTGTCACCATTCCCTCCATTACCTTTTTTAGTCTTGTATCAATCTCCTCCATCTCCTTTTGAAGACTTATCTCCCTTTGGTGGATTGGAGCACTCACCTTGCAACCTTGTGTTTCTCTCTTCATAGATAAATTTCATCATTTGTGTCATGTCAAAGAATGTTTTTCTGAAATCATTTTCATCCTCTGACATATTTTCAGGCTCTCCTTCATGTGACATGATTGTTGAAGCTTTAGGTACAACTTGAGGTGGAATTTGTGGTGGAGATTGTGGAAAATTTGCTCTCCGTGTCCTTGACCTAACTTGAGGACTTGCAACCACAAGCTTTCCTTCTCCTCTCTTGAGCTTCAACCTTGTAAGCATGAGAAACACTTGAAAACAAAGTAAACCCTAAAAGCAACAAAGAACCAAAGATCTGATACCAAACTGATCTATATATGAAAGCTTGGGGTATTATGGTAAAATTTGCAAGTGAATAGATAAGGGTTTTTAACCTCTTACGTAAAATTCATTAACATATAAACATGCATTAAAACTTAGTTTTTGCAGAAATAATGAAGACTATAATACCATAACAGTAAACACAAAACAACAAGTGATGAAGGAATTTGTTGGGTCGTGAATACGGCCACTTTTTAACACTTATTTCATCCATTTTGACTCTTATTTATCATATAAATCCATTTTATAATGATTTATGCTCTTATGGATGAATATTATTTCTTCTACTTTATTTTTAATAAATTGATGATTATTATGCATAATTTTATCAATAATGGTTTATTAATATATTTTGTAATATCACTCACCATTTTAGCCTCCAAGATATTTTCCAGATTGCAGATTTGATCTTCAAATCATCATCAAATATTCCAACTCAGAAATTCGCTGGAATAAGAAGTGACAGTTTTGAGGTTGATATTCTGGGAAAATGAAGAAGAATCTGGAAAATCCGGAACATGGGTTTTGTCTAGAACGGGCCCAATTAATTTTAGAAAAGAACATTTTGCCCAAATTCAGCCAGTATTGAGAGAAACACATGGTTCTTTGAGCATGATTTTCTCAGATTTGTTGTTGCGGCCGTCCTCCAAATCTCAGCTGCAAAGCCAAATTCGCCTTGCTCTTGTTGAAAGATTGTTGGAAATATATTTTCTGGTTGATCAATTTGTTGGGAACAATCCAATATTGTTATGGGAGATCATATTTTCTATTTAATTTCTCCTCCTTCTAATTATAAAAGGAGAACATGTATTGTGTATTGAAAAAACAATGGATGATTATTGAATTCCCTTTGTAACATTGTAATTCCTTGACTCTTGTGAGCAAAGAGCAACTGATGTAAAAGCTATTTATGTTTGATTAATACAAAGAGGCGTTCTTGTTCCATTTATCAAGTTCTGCAGTAGCCCAGCGGCGCTTTCACCTGCAGTTGAGGGCCCGGCCCTGGTGGAGTGATCGGTTGTTTGTATTTCTATTCTTTTATTTCTGTTGTGTGATAATTGCATTTAGATTTATTACGATTACAGAGTTATTTGATTGTTGTTGGATTGAATTCAGATTTGATGTATACGTTGCACTGCTATTCTATCTTAGCAAGGATCATATTTATTATCTTATTCATCTTGCTATCTTTTATAAAGTGTTGTTGTTCCATTGATTTATGATTCATTCCAATGAACTGTTTCATAGTATTGGCTGTCGACAGGATTGGAGTATTGATATTAGTTGCCTGATTGCGTTAGAATTAGAATTGTTGTTCATATTGCTGTTCCATTTCTGTTTATTGTTTATTTCTGATTCGTAGCTTCAGATTAGAAAATAGATGAGTTACAATTGGTATGCATAGGAATTACAAGCTGCTGTTCCTTTCCAGATTTTGTTCCTTTCAGTTATTTTCATCAGCACGAAGATTGAGTTTGCTTTCATTTCGATTGCTTTAAGATCACCAACTGTAGAGGACACTTCTTATTGCTTCCAAGTTCCCAGATTGGTTATCTTGCATCGATTTCTAAGGGAAGGATTTATTGCTACTGTATCCCTGATCGATGTTTTGCAGATTGGTTTAATTAAGGTTTCAGAGCATTTGAGTTTATGTTGTTGTAGTTAGATTTCTTTTCCAAGCATCCGTTACTTTTGCATTTGAAACACTGTACTACATCTTACAACACATTACTCTTAGATTGAATTGTTGCCTCAGACAGAGTACACTCTTGAAATAAAAAGTCGCTCCCAGATTGATAATTAATGTGAGATAAATAGGTGTTAAAAAGATACCGTTTATACCTCAACAGAGTTCACCCCTCCTGGGCTACATCTCCTGGTCCAACTTCCAATGGTTGGGACTCTTTCATTATGCTCAAAAAAGTGTGATTGTGTCAATTTATAGTTCTTAAATGGCTTAAATAATGTCTCCAATGACTCTAGAACAGTCAAAACTCCCTAGTTGGGCTCTTTCTGGTCCAAAAAAGGCTAAAAAATGAATGAGTTATGCTCCAGTGAAGTTTTTCACTATCTTTCCTACAATTTGCACCTGCCTGCAATTGGTTCTACAAATTTTACCTCTCGCAGCCACATGGGGCAACAATTTTGCCTCGCGCCAGCCAGATTCACGCTGCCCAGGGTGCAAATTGTCACCTCCTTAATCCCGCTGGTTAGCCCATTGTCCAGCTACATTTTTTTCAATGGCTTCATGGATGTCGTTGATCCCAGATTCAGGTACGGATTCCCACCGTTTGCAAACCCAGGTTTCTGACTGTTGTTTTAGGGTTGGTTCGCTTATGGTTAGGGTTAACCTAACCATGGCGATAAACTGTTTGTGATCGCCAGTATGTGAACTCCCGAAGGTTAGATAAATAACTTTGAAATAGTTAGAAAACCTGCTGCCAAAAGCTTGATCCGTGACATTATACATGGAGCCTCCGCCATGTGAACGCCTCGTGACTGTCATGGTAACCGCCAACTCTTTGCTGCATAGGACTTTGGATATGGTATATCATATGCTTCAATGATTTTGTATGTGTTCACTCCCCTATATTATATGTATTTCCTCTGAACTTTGGTTATGAGTTATACAATATTTCGGGGCCGAGGTTAGCCCCTAACCCTGGTCTGTAGATTGGGGTCGGGGGTTAACCCCATTCCCCTCCCCTAATGCCAAAGAAAATAAACTTTAAATAGAAGTGGAGGGCTATACTAGTTAAGAAGTACTACAACCGAGTTGGTTGGAAGACTTTGCTACTTGGTGGAGGTCTTGCACTCGAATCCATGGAGGCCTGTTCCGGCCCTTAACATAATTTTGCATGGCCACCAGGAGGCTATGTGGTAGCCTCTGGTTTCTCCAACACACCAACCTATAACCTAATGAAAATAAACCAATTTTGAACCAGTAATAATCTTCCAAGTGTCAGAAAACCATTGGCCGATGAAGCATAGTCACCCTATCCAGTCAGGGTCCAATCAACAGTACAAAGTGCTGACTGTGCAGCCCTACATACCAATTCCATTTTTTTTGTTTCCCAAAACATACATAACGTGATATCGGGAGCATTTGATGTCGGATTTGAGTGAAACGAGTTGCGTTGGATTTAGGATGACGATATCTACACATTGGCATTAGTTTCAAGCCAATCTAAGAAATTTTAAATTTGAGAATTTTCTTGATCCACTAGATCACGGAATCCAAGTCGGAGTTGACCCTCATTTGGTTCTGAGTCTGAGTTTGAGTTTTAAAACATTTCTCTACATGATTTGAACATGTGACCTCTGGACCCCTTGCCAAAAAAAAGGTAGGGAAAATTGTCCTTTATGTTATTTTTTAAATGAAATTTCCCATATTTTATGGATTTGTTGTTTAGTTTCATCTATTTTTTTTTCGAGTGTAAAGATGATGGAATTTTTGTAGAGACTAAGTTTCACAAATTTGGTATATAGTGTTATTTAGGAGCCCTTGGCATCTTCAACCTATAGTAAATGATCATGATCCACATGAATGGAAAGAGATAACCACCATCGAAAAATGTTGACACCATGCAAACAAATATGGTTACACCATCATACATCCATCTAGACATTGAGAAAGTCACAATAGGATCTCCAATGTTAGGAACTATAGATGAGTGGGGGATCATGTCCATAGTTCAAAGGGTAAGGAGAATGACAAGCTTCTAGACCATAGCTTGCAAAATTAGTGGAATTGAAGAGCGAGTTGGATAATGTGTGTATTTTTTTTATGCAAACAAAACCATGATTATTGGAAGCCAACAAAAATAAAAAGAATAGGTTTTGATTCCTACATCAACATAATCAATGATTTTTTTTTTGTAATAAATTTAGTTTTGATATTCTAATCCAACATCTATCAAATGAATAAAGAAAATTAATCTATATTTGTGAAAAAATTGAGTTATAGATGTGTAAAATTCTTCATTAAAATTGTTTGTGAGATAAGTTGTGTTGTGTGACTCCTAAAGAAGCCTTATCGATGCATTACTATATTGAGATATGCATTTTTGTACATATGGGTATTTAGGTGTTCCTAGCTACCTTGTGTTGGAAAATGATGACTACAACTAGAATCAACCCTTGGATTATGAAGATATTATATTTTGTTGTAGAATTTTTTTTACCATGATCAAGTACTGGTTTCCTGCATAAAGGAAAAGTCCTTTTGATTTCCAAAGGAAAAATTAAAATCATTCTTAGTGGAAAGACTCAAAGTTAGATAATGATTAGGTAGAGCCAAAGAACGCTTTGTGCCACTCATTGTTCCAATGTTTAATGGTAATGTAAAAGTCGTTGTTATTTCCATGCCTCTGGAAAGACAAGTTCACAACTCCCCTCCCATTGTTTCCCAAACATAAAATTCCCTTTAAACCAAGAAAGAGGAGAAATGAATAAAATTCCTTATACCAAGAAAATGCTTCAATTTTGGTGTCTTTAGTGCATGTAAAAAATCAATTAATGATTATAGCTACTATAAAAATAAACAATCCAAGGCTTGGTTACATTGAAATCAAGATAAATACAAGGAAAATGAATAGAAACATAAATGCATTTGTCTTTGTATGAGATTCTTATTAGGATATGTATCTTTATGTTTGTAAATTTGTTAAATTTATGTTTTAGCATGTGACTAGCTAAGTTCAAAGCACATTGGAAGGAAGAAAAGTTTCACTCAAAGTTGTGTAGAAAATTTGAATAATTGATATATTATTCACCGAGATTCTCCTGATCACACACTATTTTAGCTTCATGCACAATACAAAATATCTTCTACCATTGATCATTACATGCGGAAATAAAATCAATTGCATGCACACATTAAAACCATAAACATTCACACATATGAACACATTATTTCATGGGAAAGCTTAAAGCTGAAAACCCCCAACTATCTGTATATTATATGTCATAGAGATCATGTAACAATCATTGTACAAAGCTCCTCACAAGCTCTCAGCACAACCTCAAATTGCTACACACTAATCAAGCTAGATCTAGCAAATCACATGCTCCAATCTCTGCCACCTAATAGCCAGCCTCTATTGCGTAATCGATGTTGTAGGATGGCTCATAAATAACTTTGAACCACCTGGCTTGTACTGCGCAATCCTCATTGGCTTCTCCAATCACTGGTTGTTGCAAACATGCAACTGTATAGTCACAACTGATAGTTAACCTGCTCTTTCACCTATCTCTTCACTGGTCTCCACTGAAACTGTCCATGCACTGAAGTTAACTGATGTATTCTTTAGTTGATGAATGAGTTTATAATTAGTGAATTAATTAATAATTAATTCACACCACTCTCCACTAGTGTATCAATTAGTTAGATTAGATGCAACTAGTTCCACTATGTTTAGATTAGTTAAACTGAACACAACTCCATTAATTCCTCAATCAACACCACCAAACTCTGTCACATGAGTTCTAACTAAAGTATCCATGCAATAGCTCCACTTAACCCTCAGGAATAGCGTAATTCCTTCTGTCAGCTTCTGTGCCACATCTGTGCACTTAACTGAAGTGCTCCAAAAGAATAAGATAATGTTTATAGTCCAAATATTATTAAGAGCTAATAATATTCGACATATCTATTTTTAGACTAGCAATCTAAAAATAGATTCCGCCCAATATGTCTAAAAATAGAAGTCCATCTATTTTTCCAACTTGACCAACCATTCACAAATAGCATCCTGCAACCCATAGAACATGATCCATATGTCTAAAAATAGACTTTGCACCAAAAATAGCCTGCGGGCCCACTTAGTGAAGGCGACTTCTTTCCACTAAGCTCATCATCTTGTTGCAATCTCAACAAGTTGGATATGCAAAGAACAATGGTTAAAGGAAACAAGTAAACTCCCCATTTTGCAAATAATCCTAACATGTGTGGCAATCGATTCTCAACAAAGCATGACCTCAACATAAAAAAATAAAAATAAAATAAAGACAAAAACAAAAACAAAAACAAAAAAAACTAGAACAACAAGGTATGCATCATCTCAACTTAACACTTAACACATGTTCAATATATTTGTGTCAATTGTGTGATGCATTTCAACTTCAAAACTCAGGAAAATGTAGGAACAAAAGAGACCTTAAAAGAACTTATTTTGGGCATGCAACACGACTGAGCTCCAAACATAATGAAAGTAAGGTAAAATCAAATAAAAAGGAAATAAAAAGGAGAGTGATCAAATAAAGAGAAGTTGTTTTTCAAGTTTTAGCCCTTGTCACTCTTAATTTAACTTGAAATTGTGCATTATAAGTACTAGGATGAACTTCCAATACACAACCATGTTATAAGACATTGTTTGTGTCCAAGCTTGCTTTAGAAATATAATAGTGAATTACATGTTACCATGGCACTTAGCACATGATATACATATTTATTTTAGCCACACAAATAATAAATAAAGAAGCATAAACAAATTCATACAAGTGAACAACCACAACTATGCATTCAATAAGCAAAGGAGAATTATAATAGTTTTGTTCTTTTGTTACATACTAGAGGAAGTATTCAGAAACACCTCCTTGCAAGTTCCCACTATTGATATGTTGTTGGGTAAGGTGCTAGAGTACTCTCATAATGATCGTTCTAATCATTTATATACATTATAAGAAAGAGGTTTCTTGTTTTCCTTCTAATCTATGATCAAGATCACAACTCGCTCGTGTACCTTCAGTCATGCTAATATGTAGACCAACAAACAACGGATAGTGGTAATCCCACAATAGAAAAAGATACATGTTGCTAGCATCCTACCTCTACTTGACCAAAAGTGTGATTATATGCAACAAATAACGATGACCCATGTATGTGCATTTAACAACACTATAAATCACAAAGCATACAACAAACATAATGCTAATTTTTTCAAACATTTGGAATGATACTTTTCCAAAGGTTCTACCACATCATTTACTAGCCATTCACACACACACACACACACACACACACATATATATATATATATTAAAATGTCTCAAAGAAGCCCAAGCTTAACACCTATTGTAATAGAACTAGTCAAATGCCCAACAACACTAATTACAACTCATTGATCTAACCCTACGAATTCTCCCTACTCAATTAAATTTGAACCTATAACATTTAGCATCTTTATCAACAACATCCAATAACTTAATTAATAAATTAACCAACCTACATTATAACCTCCTATATTATAACTCTAAATAATTCAAAACTCCACCACCCACCTTTAAAAATACCAATCAAGCAACCAATCACCTTTACCAAATTTTTAAAGCAACCAATCATACCCCATTAATGTCCCAACCATAATTAAAATCAAAATCAAAATCTACCTGGCTATCAAGCAGGACTAATGTAATGTTATTATGTAAATTTACCAAACCTATGTGACTCTTCATGAATTATTCCTTTCATCCCATGGGTGTATAGAGAGTTTAAAAAGTAAACCCAAATGCATGGACAAAGTTGCATCAGTCCCTTACGAGCGTAAGTGTGCATACTACCATGCTTTCCAAACCCACGTGAACCTCGAGAAGGAAACGCAACACTCGTGAAGGGACATTATTGTCCTTATATTTGTATTCAAGTTCTTTTTCTTATTAAATATAATATAATTTTTTCCCGGGAGGAAAATTTGAATATTTAGATATATTAGTTTAATTCTGGCTGATAATTTAAAAATTCAAAGTATAAATTAAACTTTTTTAATTGAAATCATTTTTTTTATAATGTGCAAGGAAGAAGATTTCAGTTTATGAGAAATAATTTTGATTTTGGAGTTGTTAACTTGTTTTTAAAGACTGGGAAAATAACAGAATTTTATTTATGAAAATTGTTTACGAGTTTGAAATGGTTAATTCGTTCTTAAGGATTTAGAAAAAATAATTTTTTAATAAATTAGAAATAGTTTTAGGTCATATTTTAACATGCGAAAGAGAGTTTTTGTTTAAATAATATAAATAAATAAAGCTAATACCTTTAGTATCATTCTTGACACTAATAATATAGCCATATATTTCAAGTAACATATAATCTAATTCCACACATATAACTATAGATTACCCAAATTACTCATCATGAATACAAATCTTAACATATAAATTGAAAAATTCAAATATAAATAGAGGGATCTATATGGCTAAGATATTTCATAAATTTACAGTTCATAAAAGGATAGATAAATGGATGGGATGTCTATATATGGATTTA
This sequence comes from Pinus albicaulis, assembly GCA_034641835.2. Lineage (NCBI taxonomy): Eukaryota > Viridiplantae > Streptophyta > Pinopsida > Pinales > Pinaceae > Pinus > Pinus albicaulis. The sequence goes on from CM076583.1 coordinate 1,055,548,359, forward strand.
AATACGCTTTAGATTTTGACATATTGTTTAACAATGAATGCAAAATGATGTAGTGAAACAAGATGGTTGGGTGTTCATTGAACCAATAAACAATGATTAATTGTCTTTTCATTTATATATGAATGAATGATTGATTGATGTTTTAAAGTCCATGAGACTAAAAATAGTTTGTGGGACTATCAATTTTCTTGTTTTCTGCCTTCTGTAATTCAATCATTTTCTTACTCAAATTGATGATGAACAAACCCAAATTTCTAAGAGTTCCCTCACTGAAAAGACAATGCCACGAAATTGATGCTAACATAATGTGGTAACTGTCCGTGATGTCTCTGAAAGCATCACATTCCAAAATGAAATGTTTTTCTGATTCCATTACCCAGATATGCAAAAAGTACATACCCTTTCTTCCCAAGCTTCTTTAGGTATCTTCAATAGTCCGTTTCACACCGAAGTCGATGTGAGTTAGTTCTTAATGTCGTAGTCTAAAAAACCCACAGAATAACCCAGAAATTCTGGTAATATTTTGAAAAATTCCGATAAAGATTTATTAGAATCTTGTTTACAGTCGTTAAACTTCAGTATTTTGGGTGCTCTAAGGATTTTTGATAGTGCTTAATCCATTTCCACTATCAAAAATGCAATTTAAACACTCCAACTCCCTGATTTTTTGAATTTTTTTTACCAGATTCCGGCAAAAAATTGCCATCTAAACTATTTTGTTGGGTCGGTAGACAACTCCGTTCTTAATTAAGCAATAAGAACCTTTGCTCTCTACATAATGACTATTAATTATAGTTGTAGATCCCATTGCTACCCTTCTTTGTTTCTCTCTCAACTTCAATATGTTATAGACTTATTACAATACTTCATAATTTAGTATTCTTTTTATTGTTAGAAGAAAGTTAGACAAATTGTCATTTTCTTTTATTTAATGTTTGTATATTTTTGATAAAAACATAATTTTTATATTAATTCTCTCCTTATTATTTTTTATACTATTATTTCCACTTTATTGATTTCCAAAATTATATTTGATAATCACATTAAAATATATTTTACTCAAAAATTATATTTAATAACCACATTAAAATATAATTTACTGATTATGTGTACATGTGTATGTAGAAAAAGGGATCATCTTAAACTTTTGATGGGTAGCAAAAGGCATATTTAAAAAAAATATGTGATAAATAAAAATTGAAACTAAAAAATAATCGAGCATTCAAATTAACTTATTATGTTCCGTACTGTCAATTTCATCATATTTAACTTTTAATTATATTTATTTAATATATTAAAGGGTTAACTTTAACTATATTTATTATTTAATATATTAAAGGGTTAAAGAGTGACATACGTGCGAGGCAAAATAGTTATAATTCTTCCAACGAAGTGAAGTAGCAGGAAAGCAATCTAAATTAGAAATCAAAGAATTAATGAACTAGTTGACGCAGACAAGGTTTCTAACAAATCCCAATCCCTCACCATCCACAAATACAGAGCAAATTGCAAAGATTAATCCATTACAGTCCAAATTACGAAGTAAATACAAAAGAAAAATCTATTGCAGCACTGTGGAATGTGGGCTATAATTTTAAAATGAAAACGAACTATCTCCTACCGTGCATACATTTAGGAGAGCGATCCTCGTCAATGGTTCACAGGCCACATCCTTCCCACTTACACTCTATACAATGCAGAATTTATTATGCCCATCTCATCTGATCTGCAGTTTTCTCTGCACAACACAAATCTAGATAAATAGATCAACAGATACAATGGGGCCGAAGCTGCTGCCATGGCTGTCAATACTTTTGCCACTGTTGCTGGTCTCTGCAGCAAGTCTAAAACCAGGTACTAGCGCGTTTTCAAATCCATTATAAATCATGGATAGTCCACCATTCTACATTCATCACAGCATAAAAGTATAGATGTAGCGAGTAGATCTTGCAAGGATCCAATAGCCCAAGTAAATGGATTTTACATGCCTTTTGTTTGCAGAGATTTTATTTGGATTCAGCTATGGTTATAGTGTTAGTAACTGGTTTTGGGTATCCAGAACCAGGAAAAAAAAAATCAAGCATTATGAACTTTAATGATATCTTATATTGAATGTTTCATGGCTTAACAAGAGAAAAACAGGGATAAGGAAACGTAGCCCTTCATTTTACATTCCTGTAAAGGATCTGAGGATCTGAGTATTGCTGGGGAAAATTCTTGAGCAGGCATTGCCATCTTTAGACTCTCCAGTTTTTTTCTTGTTTTGCTTAACATGAGATTTAGTAGTGTGTTATTAGTATTACTGAACATGATGGGGCTGTTAAGATCTGAATCTCCACGAAAGATTAATCTTATGGAAAGATTTCTGAGTGGATAGGCATGTTGTTAAACTGGACGCTTTTCAAATCACCAGAGGTCCCAAGTTCTATTCTCAGTCCATGTTATTTGGGTGGTTCAGACAGACTGCCCTTAAAGATCTATTCCCTGGATTATCATGATGTAATGTACAATGCAAGTTACATAATTACAGTGCTCCGCGCTACCAACTAATTGATTCCCTTTACAAGAGGGAAGGTTCTCAGATGCATCTCACACAGTTGCTAGTTCCATTTGAAGTCTGTCTGTGCATTGACTCTAACGCTCTTTGATTTTTACTTTCAGCTGGGTAAGGGCTCAAATGCGTCTTCATACTTGTAAGACACCCTCGTTGTTACTGTGGGTTGGGAGGTTCACACCATCTACTTACAAATTTACAAAATTTCAATTATCATGGTCTATCTACTAACAATTTCTCTCACTCAGGGCACTGTCCCAATCACCTTCCACGAAAGGATAAAAAAAAAAGCCACTCAAATGAACAGGGGTGAATTCCAAATCTCCTTCCACGAAAGGATCAAAACAAAGGCACTCTAAAGATCAGGGGTGAATGATAATGTCCATTAATCCTCCTCCCTGTACAGTTAAATCCCCTGATCTGCGAGATGACTCTTTATTGTCTATGTTATAATTCAAGATTTTATGAAAGTTCCGAAATTATTTGCTGGCATCAGCCGTAAAAATAGGTGCCTGGAAGAGTGGTTTTTTCTGTCCCGTTAAAAGAGTGAGAAGGTCTGGACTTTGTAAAGCAAGTGATAAACTAATAATAGTGAAACGGGTTGCATTTCTACACAAATGGCAAAGAAACTTTTATTGTGAAATCCATAAACAGGGTTGTAGGAGAATAATGTCCATATTAATGTTTGCAAGACAGGTATGCAATATGAAAAAGTAAATCAATATGCAGTCATTGGGAAGGCAATGATACTTACATTCTTTGATGGCATCTCTAGTAAACTTCTTGGTGTAGACTAGTGTGCCTCACCTAAAAGGTTTCAAAATTGTGTGCCTCACCTAAAAGGTTTCAAATTGTGTACGCACTAGGGTTCAATATATTACAAGCAAGAATTTAACTTGGGTGGAGAAGAAAACAACTTTTCCTTTTAAACCTTTAATCTAAACCCAATTTGTTTAAAATATCTCATCCCACCCTTAAACAATTAAGCTAAAATGAGATCAAGTAGTACCCCGCCCACTGCAATTGACCCACTAGGAGAAAACATGTCACAATTTACAATTAAACCTATGTGGAGAGGATAACTACTCTATCCCACCCTTTAACACTTAAGCTAAAATGAGATCAAGTAGTACCCCGCTCACTGCAATTGAACTACTAGGAGAAAACATAAAACATGTCACACGTTACAATTAAACCTATGTGGAGAGGATAACTAGTCTTACCCGCCCAAGGTAAACTGAACTGACAAAAAAATGTTTGGAACATCTTTACCCACCCAAGTTAAACTGAACTGACAAAAAAATGTTTGGAACATCTTTTCCCACCCTGTAAGAGTGAGATTGCTCATACCTAACCAACCCTAATTGGCACATGAAGAGCAACGCTAGTTGTCATTACCTCTAGTTGATCCTACACTCAAAATTTCGGCCATGTCATGGCACTCTCATGCAATCCTCTACTACCGTTTCTCAATGCTAGATAGCTTTTTCTAAGAAATTAGACTCCAAGCTGAACCATCCTACGAGAAAAATCTAATATTATACTGAAACAAGAACTAGGTTGTTGAACTAGTTCTACTGGAGAATGATTAGCTAGAAATTGGGTAATGCTATAGAGTGGACAGAAGCAAGAAGAAAAGGGAGCAGTCATTCAATGGATGGTAATTTACAACTCTTTGCAAATACGCATACTGTCTGAAACGGACATTGGCAAGTAAGCGAAATATGGAAGCAAAGTTCAATAGATGATCGATAATTTCCTAGAATGCTTGCATGATGAACTTTTCACGATAGAATGAGATTGGATGCAACCAATGGATTCTAGGAAATTGTGCTGGCAGCCATGTCTATAAGCTCAGAGCAGTTTCCATTGTCTCTATTGAATGGATAGCCTAATGAATATCATAATTCCTATACTGAAAAATGTAGACCTAAACCTGGAGCCTTCTGAGATCAACTATTAGCATCCCATGTACGCTTGTTCAAGTGGGCTTTATAAAGAAGCAAGAGTAGGTTTTCTATATTAGGATATTTGGGTAAAAATCCGGTCTAAGATTATAATAAAAGGGATACTTTTGTAGAAGTCACCAGTTCACTATGCCACTACATAGGACAGAGAAAGCCGCGGTGAACAGACTCTCATAAATGACAGGTGAACCAAGGTCTTTTTTCTTCTTGCTGCTCTAGGTGGCAGGTAAGTATTTTTGTTGCAAGACACATTTTTGGTAGATCAGCTAAGAACGAAAAAGAACATCACAAATACTAGCTACATTATGGATCAGAAAAGTTTTAGATCTAGCTGTAAATATGTTGTTGAATGTCATCTGTGATAATGAGGGAGTTGATGAGATGGATGTTCATATCTAAGTATTGGTTTATTTTTTCTGAAAGTAAGAGAATTGTATGGTATTTACTATTTGGGTAACCATGTAAGACCTCCAATTAGTCTGAATTTCTTGGCCGTTAGCAGAAATAAGGGAATCGAACATCATGATCCTTAACTCTAGGCAAGCCTCACCAACAGGTTAATCTATAAATTGATTGTATTTTGAGCTTCTAAATGGACTTTATCTCCAGCCTGTCATAACTGTAGTATCAATCACTTTACAAGTTTGGGGATAGATCTGAAATGTGTTTGTAAACAAAAAAATGTGGATTCAAATTCTTTAGTATGGACAAGGAAAACTTGTTGCAAGTCAAAGAGAACTGTTACTCATAAGATTGATGTATTCATATTTGCATACCATAATTAAAATCCAAAGTTCAGACCATGTAGAAATAACTAATGTCGTGAACAAGAACGGATGGCATATAATGAGGGGCCTAATAGTGATACAAGATGGACATGATCACTTGCACTTTGGGAAGTTCCTTCAATAGAGTGAACAATGTAGATGCAAATCACTTTCTGTATAGTTTAGCTATTGAGCAAAGATAGGTAGTAAAGAATAGAGTATTTTGATGTCAAAGATGTTCTTGGATTTTGTCAATGGAGCACTTAGATGTGACAATGCAAATGAGGCTACGAGGTGGAATGTTTGACTTCTTTCCTTGTGAACTGGTCTCTAGAAAGGCCTTAAATCCTTGGAGCTGCCGCTTTAACGAGTCTGATTAGAAAAAACCTCTATAACATATTTATGCAGTGCCCATGCTAGAATCGAGGAGATCTACAGCGGCCTTTGATCTTATAATGGGTTATAGGCTTTGAAGATGACTTCTGTTAGTTTGCATAAGAAAACACGTTCATGGAGGTACATTGTGAATTTTTCTTTGAGTGAAAAGTTAAAACAGATAACACTTCCAGAGCTTCATGAAGCCTGTCACTGGCAGATTGAAACATTACCTTAACTGTTTCCAGGTATGCATGGAAACAGATTATGCTAAGTTACCGTTTAATGAGAAGAATACGAATTTCTTCTAGTACAGTATAATGATCAAATGTTATTTTTTATGAAATACTAGAATTAAATTTCATGCTATAGGAGGGATCGGTTCTATGCAGAAGTTGCCCTTTTACAGACATAAAAATGCTGAACCTTGTAGTTTTTATTGGCAAATTGTATCCGACAGTTCTATGCTAGACAACCTCACTTTTAATGAAGATGGCATTTTCAAAATTTACTGTATTGATAATAATTTGAATTGTTGTTGAGAACTTTGGGAAACTTGTGTATTTTGTTCGAAGAGCCCAACTATACAATACACAGGTTTCTAAAAGTTCTCAACAACATTATGTTACTAACTGTGGAAATATACTCGCCATAATAATTTGAATTGTTCTAGGTTGAGCTTGAATTCTCATTGTTTTATTCAATGCATCTAGCTTATGCAAAGCCAAGTAATACAACATTAAAAGAGATGCTTTTCATGCATCTAGTATTCTAAAATGATTAGGAAGTGTTATTTGTTTTCACTAAAATCAAAGGAAGGTTCATCAAATGATTGAAATAAACGAGGCTTTTGCAACCATGATATGCTGATAGCTGTATGCTTCTTTATAGCTTCTAAACAACGACCAGCTCCAGCTCCTAGTTCCAGAAATATTGATTCAAAAGCATATGCACCTGGTCCGAAAGCCACCTCAGGAGATGCACTTGCTCTTTCTCCTTCACCTCTCGGAATCACTTCTGGAAATGTTGATTCAGAAGCATATGCACCTGCTCCGAGAGCTACCTCAGGAGATGCACTTGCTCCTTCCCCATCACCTCTTGGAATCACTTCACCTACAAGTGAGAACTCCTCAGCACCTGAACCAGCAGCTGAAGACACTGATCCAACTACAGAGCTACCTGAAGAAACTGATCCAAGTTCAGAGCTACCTGAAGAAACTGGTTTTAAGACTGTGAAATGGTGTGCAGTAGGGGATGAGTTTGTGGACTGCCAATACTATATAAGTCTTTTGAGTCCAGTGGATGATTACAGCTGGAAGTGGTATGTCCTTTATCTAAATTGTTTCCAGTTTGATTGAAGATGCTCATTTCACTCAACAAGCAACTTTGTTTTGTACTGAATGTATATGAATTAAATAACCTTTCTACATTGCAGTGTAAAGAGGAAAACAGCTTTTGACTGTATGGAAGCAATAAAAAATAAGGAAGCAGACCTGATCTCCCTTGATTCAGGCCTAGGATACGTTGCTTTTAAGAACTATTCCATGAAGGCTATAATGGCCGAAGAGTACTGCAACCATGCTGATTCATACGATGCTGTCGCTGTTGTGAACAAGAGAATGTGTAACAAGAAAAGTGACTTGAGCTTGAACAATTACCGGGGCATGAAGTCTTGCCATTCAGGCTATATGACCGCAGCTGGATGGAACTATCCAGTGCACTACCTTGTAAATTCTGTTTTACGGCAGCAGCCCGGAAAGAGTCTTTCTGTGAGAAATGATGAATCTATCATATCAAATTTTTTCTCTGCATCTTGTGCACCCTCAGAAGTAGAAGGAAGGGGGTTGTGTAGTGCTTGTGGTAATAGCAGCTCATGCCCTCCAGACAATACATATGCTGGGTATTCAGGAGCTTTTCGCTGTCTCGTTGAAGGAATTGGAGATATTGCTTTCTTAAAAGCTGATACTGCCCTATTGTATTCTCTCGAAGGCCTGAATAATCAATCATGGTCAACAAAGTCCATCACTGATTTCATGTGAGTAAACGAGAAGCATATCACATGAAAATTTTACGCAGTACTTCTATAAATAAGTCTTACTAACCTTCCTTGTGAACTGTCTTTAGGTACCTCTGCCCACAAGGAGGTTGCCGGCCCATCAACAACAATCCTGGAGATTGCAAGTGAGTTTGAAGTAACTGAGTGTCAAGTATCTTCTTGTAACATGGACAATTATTCTTATCTAAACTAACGACCATCACTGTCAGTATTTTGTATTAATTTAAATTTTAGAGCTGTTTGTACAACCAAAGTTGTAATCAGCAATGCCAAGGCCTGATCCTCTTTTCACGTTGGTGCATTTTTCAGATTTGGCTCTGTGCCAGCAAATACAATAATGACCCGGAACTCGCTCCCACATTCCAAGAAGCTGGCTATAGTGCAGGCTCTACAGAATGCAAGCTGGACGGATGCCCTGTATAGTGGGAAGAACTGGGCTGATCATCTGCTTACTGTTGGGTATGCAACAACACACACTAAGTGGAAAGCTATTGTCAACCCTAATTGATTAGATAGCTAATGATGTATACGGAATTTAAAGAGAAAAATGTAAAATGCAAAAACGTGTTACTAATAGATCTTAAATAGCAATATGTGCACAGTTGTTGGCTATCTTTTTAGGAAAACTGTAGATGTTCTTGAAATTAGAGCCATAGTGGACTTGCTATATCTCCTTGCTTATGCTTATGTAGGAAGAAGTAAACCGTGTGAACGAACATTGGATCTATGCTGTACCATTCTTGATGTTATGTAGGAAGAAGTAAACCGTGTGAACGAACATTGGATCTATGCTGTACCATTCTTGATGTAAGTTTTAATGGTTTAGAAATGAAAAATAAGATGCATTTCCCCGCTCCGAACCCCTCGCCCCGTCCACCGCCCCTTCCCCACCCCCCGCAAAAAAATGAAGATACATGGTTTTAACAGAATCCATAGCGCCCCCCCCCCCAAAAAAAAATGAAGGCACATAGTTTCAACAAAATCTATAGCGCCCATTCCCTCAATACTTTATGTTATGGTCAATTTCAGTAATATTATGCTAGGCTTGTTTCCTATTAGATGGGGCAATGTTATTGAAATTAACAATAAGCTGGAATCCACACCTTGGGCCTCGGACAGTTTGAATTGTTCAAATATATTTTGGGTTGGTGCATGCACTACGACCTTATCAGTAAAACATTCTTCTTGGACACCCAAATAGACCTAAAATTACTGGAATAGTTCCATTCTCAAGAACCGGTTTTGCGTCAGCAGCTGCTATTCTTGACCCATAGCCTTCTCTATAGCTTCCCTCATTTTCAAGCATTTTTAGTTCTGTACTTTCATGCGCTGTAACTGTGATCTTAATACATGGGAAACAAACCATTTATTCTTCATCCATTCATAGTTTTGCTAAAATGCACTTCATGTCTTTTAATAATTGCCAATGCTCCTTAATGGCAATGCAATTGACCATTCAGTAATTTGTATGCAGCACACAAAGTTTGCAAGAAGTCAAGCAATTAACAAGATCTTACCTGGGATTTTCGGCTCGTGTTTCTCAGATTATAGAAGATCTCAATACTAAAAGGGTCGAAACTGAAGATTTTACAAAAAGTCTTCCTCAAGGTACAAACAAGCCAACCTATGATCTTATGCCGATTTTGATAAATTCTTTTGTCACAATACAGTGGACATTCATGCTTGCAAAAGTCTGATTGGTGGGTTTCTTTTCCATGGGCAGTTGCTTCCTCTTCATCAAAGCGAAGTCAACTTGTATGGACCCTTTCTGGTCTTTTATCATTATATATGCTGTTATGATCAATGTAAGTTTATATGGGCAGAATAATTTTTGTATCACTTTGTTTTCTTTTGATTAATCTCTAGTAAGTTAAACTCAATATTTTGATCTGACTTGAGGAATATGGCAGGTGATTCTTCAGGATGTGTGTCGTTTCTATATGCTTTCATGATTCATCGCATAACATGGACCCTGGCAGGGTGCATTGCATGGAAAACAGGGGATCGGAATGCTTATTGCCTTAATCAACACAATTCAAGTTGCCTTATCTTTGCCTTCATATGGCTTTGTTTTACTAAGAAGTTCAAACTGAGATGGAGCTCCTGGCTTGGCTAAACAGCCATTTAAGCTAGAACAAGGATCAGTTTCTTCTCATAAGCATAGGCCATGTTGGAAGCTTTTGCTAGAATATACAGCCAGGCCTTAAGAAACTGTACTGCATCCATAGAATAAAGCTGCCTTCTTGGTGACCAGTGGCTTCTTTAAAGTTTTAAGTATAACAATTTTTTATTACCTTCACTTAGGATATGGCTGCCACTGCTCACTAAGAAAGGACAGTTCATTCATTTCTCTTGTAACTTTAGAACTAAGCTTTTGCTAGAATAGACAGCCAGGCCTTAAGAAACTGTACTGCATCCATAGAATAAAGCTGCCTTTTTGGTGACCAATGGCTTCTTTAAAGTTTCAAGTATAACAATTTTTTATTACCTTCACTTAGGATATGGCTGCCACTGCTCACTAAGAAAGGACAGTTCATTCATTTCTCTTGTAACTTTAGAACTAATTGTTTTCACAGCAACTGTTTTGCATACATTTAGGATAGTTGTGTTTTTAATACGATTTCATCATAGAAATTATATTACCATAATTCTGTTGTGTTTCGTCATATGTTACTTTCAGTATGTAAAGGCTTGCACTAATTTCAATAGGAATTATTTGATATTTCATAATATGGGAGTAACACCCTCAGGAATGTTTGGCAGCCCTGGTAGCCAACAAATTGCCTTTCAGGGACCATGAAAGTTATCCAAGGTGTCTTGCAAGTTGCAATTCACTTATAACAGCTTTTAGTTAGATTTTAAGGTTGTAGCTTAAGAACTTGTTTTCTTAAAAGCTTATCTTGGGCTTCGAGGGAAACAATCAAGGGCTGAGCTTGATGGAAATCAGTGCTTACACAAGGCTGGTTAACGTACCATTGTCTTGGATTTTACCATATATTCTATGTCACATCGTTATTTTGACCAGGCATTACGAAGTAAGATTTTATTATTATTTCTCCATCAACCAATGATAACTAATTCATGCTCTTGATGAGGTATTTATTTTCCAATAATGTGAAATTTTATGTCTTTAACTTAGAATCAATAAGAAGAATGAAATCCCTTCATAAACACAATGAAGCATAATCACCATTATGTAGTAGTATCAAATATTACTCATCTTGTATAAACATTCAAAGAAGTCCTCCATATATAGCAATCCAATTCATTACTGATAATGCTTCCAATTGTAAGGCAGTGGGAGCAATCATTGAGGATAGATATACAACATATTTTGGTTTGGGTGTTTGGGTTACACAATGAACCTTTTGATACTGTTAGGTCCCCGTAATTTGTCAGATTGGCAAGACCAAATGTACGAGGGTAACATCAAACCAATCTATGGAGTCCTAGGACCTAGCCTTCCTAGACTCAGAGAGGGTTCTCTCTATATTTGTATGAAAGATATGAACTTGATTGATTTTAGGGTTTTGATTTTAGGGTAGTTATAAAGATTAGGGTTTGTTTTGTTTGGTTGGGTTGCTTGTCAAGAAGAACAGACAGAGTAAGAGAGGTTTAGACCATTGGGCTGTGGAGTTTGCAAAAGGCCTTGAAAAGCATAGCAATAGGTCAAGGGTGTTTTGGAGGGCAAGTATAACAAAGCCAAATCGATCTTCAAGGCTTATGTGAGTGAAGTGAACATTAAATTGTGAACAAAGTAGGTGCAAAGGGAAATTAAGAATCCTTTAACAAATACTACAAAAAGAAAAGTCTTTAAGAACACTATGCATAAAGAAATAACCAAATACGGGGCATACCATACTTCTTTGACCAAACCCTAGCAAGTAAACATTAAGACAACAATCCAGCAAACCGTAGAGAGAAGTAAACTTGTAAAGTCTCTAGTGATTTCACCTTCAGGCAAAGAAAACATTTAAGATAACATATAGTAATGATCAAGAAACAGGGAACTCCTAAATTCCTTAATCAGACTACAAAGACCTTCAAAGCAATCATTCAAGAATGGACAAAAGGGCATAGGCAAACCATAAACCTCTTCAGCCAAAACCCTAATTAGCAATACTTCAAAGTAAAGACCTCAAAAACAGTGTTTAAAGTGATTCCAAAGGGCAGGGCTAACCATAAACTACTTTGGCACTGACTCCATTAAATCATCCTTGAGATAAACAAGTTGAGTGGGATTAGAGAGCAACTAAGAATTCTCTAAACTGACCTAGCAAAGGAAAACATGAGAGCAAAAGAAGCAGGCAGACTTAAGGTGCTTTTGACAACATATCTTAAGCTAAAATTTCTATCTTATTGTAAGAGAAAGATGAAACAATATGTAAAACATACGATGACAAGTACAAAATGAGAAAGTCATCACCATTAGCCATGTTCATGAATCCTGCAAATGAGCTTGTCTTATTGATATTCAGTCCAAAACCTTCATAATGCTCCAATGCCAAAAACTCCTCGCAACTCAAAGTCTATGAAGTTTTTCTCCACAATCAACCCACATGTACAATGAGGCCTCAATGCAGTATTTAACTAGCAAGGAGGACAACAACCCTAACTAGGGTTTCCAAAATTTCATTAATACATCATAAATGCCATTTTTGTCCAAAGAGACCATGCAAGGCCTAAGGCACAAAATATCTAACTTAATAAATGTAAAATAACTTCAAACATAAATTCTGAGTTAACTAGGAGTGATTTGTCTTAAAAGTCCTCAAAAATATATATTTTCAATAACTTTGTGTGTTCTGTTGACTTTGCAGGCAAGGGCGCAGCACTAAGATCCAAGGGCACAATGCCTGCACCGGAAAAATTGCTTGTTTTGTGACCAAGATTTGGAGGCCTTCCATGTGTCCAAATGAGCTACGTAATAGCTCATTGGAAAGCTTGTCCAGTCTAGTTTCCAAATTTGCTTTTTGGTTTTCCATTTGGTGTCCATTTTCCTGCCCAAAAACTCAATCTCCCAAGACTGCTTAGGGTGCAGCGCCAACTCTGAAAATAGGGTAGAAAGGTGATTTTTTGGGTGTTTTTGGCACTTTTGGAGGACCATTTTTGCTCTAAATAAGCTGAAATTTTCTGTGAGTGATTTCCTTAGCAATATGAACATGAAAATGTAAGTCATTCATCCATTTAGTTCCCCAAAAAAGAGTGCAGTGCTGCGCCTTTGGCCCTTCAAAACAGTCAAAAACCAAAATTTACAAAAAGATGCCAATTTTTTAATTTGCCTTGCTAATTATGTTTGGGATACCTGTAGGGATGCATCAGCGGGGATGTCAAGGTTTTCTTTATCTTTAGCCTCCTTGGTCCCACCATAATCTTCATAGGCCTCATTGTTATCAACCTTACTGCTTTCTTCATGGCTCTTTGACCCACTGCCATCATCACTCTGCTATGTGCTTCATTATTTTTTGCCTCACTACTCTTACTGCTCTTATGCTTGCCATCATCACTCTTTGTCTCACATCATCATTGATTTATTCTTCATTTACATTTGCCTCACTGATGTTTTGGCTTTTTGACCTATTTCCATCATCATTTCTGCTCTCTGCCTTATCACTGCCAACATCATCACTGCTGATCTCTACCTCATTGCTCTCTGTATCATTGACATCTGACCTTCTCCCTCACTTCCACTGTCTCCTTCTCTTGACATTTTGACCACTCTGCCTTTGAAACCCTAGGACTGCAAATGAAACTGATATGGAATAGGGTAATGGAATGGCAGTCTGCTTGTGAATGAGATGAATGAGTGAGGGTGTAAGTATGTAAGAATGAGGGATAAGCTAACCACTCAATGAAAACCCTCTGTTGATGTGTCAAACTCTGTTTTGCCAACCTTGGAGTGTCAATGGAAAGGGAGTGAAAAGATGGTGATGAAATGGCAGTTTAGGCTAATGAGGGAATTAGTAAGTGAAGGTATAGGTATATTAAGTTCAGTGAGAGGTTAAAACACTTAATGACAACCCTCAATTGTACAATCACTCTTAGTTTTGACTGATATTCTTCATAGACAGAAGGAAAGAGGTTTAAACAGTGACTTCAAGCATGATTTTTTAGGGTTTTCTCCTTAGGGTTTGATTTCATCCAATTTAAACCATCAAAATGCTGGAAGATGTGGTTAGGGTAACCACTTACCTCTTAGCAATGCCTATAATACCCTAGGCAGAGATTTGGAGACACTTGACTTGATTTGGAGGGTTAATTTGCTTGAAGGGCCCTCCTGGCCAAGCGCACAATGCCTAGGCCAAGGGCGCAACGCCAAAAGAAAGCTTGTTGTGGGTGTCGGGCAAGGGCGCAGCGCCTTGCCAGGTGTGCAACGACTTCAGAATTTATAAGGGAAAAATTGCCAGTGGCGCAGCGCCACTTTCCAGGCATGCAGTGCCACAAAAATTTGCCCAGTTTGACTTGAAAACTCAAATTTTCTTCTGGTGTGAGTTGTCTTCTCTTAGGAACAGGCCATCTACCTTATCAAAACCTTCTGCTAATGGCAACTTCAATACTCCTGTATAAGTGTCAAAGTTTGTCCATTACCTCATGTGCAGACTCTGAAACTGAATGATAGTCTTCTTTGGAAACTCTTTAGGTTTTTCTTGAATAATCATGTCTCAACATTCCAATACCTCTGAACCAGATTCTAACAAAGAAAAACAGTGTCTGAAACATCAATGATGACCTTGGAACATATGAAAACCCTAATTGACCTAGTGGGGGGGTTCTTTGACCTGACCTTGACTGAAAATTGGCTTTGGAGGCTTTAAGTGAAAATAGAGTATTTGTCAAAGTGTTGTATTGAAGATCCAAAATCCAAAGTACTTGATTTATCTAAAGAGCCTACAGAGATAGTTTTGAGACCATTAATGCTCGATGAACCTGGGGAACATGGAAAACCCTAGATGGAAAATGGAGCTATGGGAAAGGGAAAACAAAGTACTAAGGTCATAGGAAGGAAAAAGGATGGAGGTGAGTGGCACAAGCCTATAAGGAGTCTTTTGGGAGTGGCAGGGTGACCATGAAATGGCAAGGTTGGTAAAATAGTGAAAATTTTTCTATAAGGATAATGAAGGCATTGAGATTTCTAAAACTCACAATGTTCAAAGAATGTTGTTTTTAAAAATCTAGAACCAATCTATAGTCATCTACCAATAGTGAAAAATACTAATGACTAACAGTGCCTCCACTTAGGGAGGGCATCTCCTTTTCAGGAGGTGTCAAGAACCTCAGAGTTCAGATCTCTGAGTTTTGAAGATCAATACCTTACTTGTACATGGCATATTCCTCTTCCTTCATTTGTTGATGTTCTCTTGAAGCTATGATCTCAAAAATCTGAATAGACATGATTGCTTCAATATCAGTTCTACCTACCCATCATATTTTGCCTAACATTTTTCTTCACTTGGGTGCATTTGAATTGGCAAACCCTTGACATTCTTCTCTTTTGAAAGCATAAAAACTATCTATGTCTACCCTTATGTCATCCAAGAGTTCAGAGTAGGCTGATGAACTCTTTTATTCTCTACCTACTCTACTTATTTTTCAAGGTTAAGCTTCTTGACAGATTTTCATTCTCTAACCTACTAACATGAAATTGAAAACATGGCCAAACCAAGGTTAAGCAATCTGATTTGTCATGGGCTGTAGCATTTTGGACAAGCTGCACACAGATTCTATTTTTGTACAAGTGAAACTAGAAAGTTGAGGGCTAATGATTTAGAATTTTTTACCTATCCCTCTCTTTCTCCTTTGGTTTAGATTTGAGCATTGAAACCAAATAACTTTTCCTAATCTAATCTACTGACAAGCCAAGTTTACATGGTTTGGAAAGTCTTCTTTCACTGACCTATCAACAGAAATTTAAAACATGTTCAATCATGATTAGGCTAGATGACTGAACACGACTTTCTTTTCTTCAGAAGTAGTGGCATTTAAGCTTGCACACTTTCAGAAATACTCTCTTTTTTGGTATGGGGTTGTACCTCTTCTTTTTTCCTGCCCTCTTTTTCTTCTTTTCTTTGTTTTTGTGTCTTTTTTGGATCAACATTCTAAGACTAAAAACTAGGAAGATACTCATAGTGCTGAGCTTATTTGCACATCTATCTATCCTAATCTAACTTACATATGATATATATTCATTTGGTGAACTCCCTTTTCCAATATAACCAATCAAGTAGATGATTCCACGAGTGATCTTTGTTCAGCTCTTTGAGTGTGCTGAAAAAATAAAAAGGCCACTCCCACCTCACTTGTTTTTGAACAATAGTGCCTAAAATTTTCTTTAAACCTTGCATCAAGCTGCTCCTGACATATTTTACTCCCTCTTCAAATGTTTCTAAGAAAAAAGCAAAGGGATATTGAAATAATACCTAGCTCTGAATATTTGAATAGCCCGCTGCATCCAGGATCATTCCTTGTTCCAGCTTCTTAAGCTTGAGATTCTTTTGAGAAAGAATCTCTTCCCTTTCCTCCTGATAATCTGTACTGGCAGCCTTATCATATATTGCAATGTTGTCCTCTAGTAAACCTGATATGCTTTGATTGGGTGGGCTGAATTTTATCTGAAAGACATTATTAGGAGCATCCTTTGGAAATAGGTCTTCTAGAAGAGGTAGTGCAACAACTCTCCTGTGATTATCAATTTCCAAGCCTTCATCTGCAATTTGAAATTCAATGGAACTTGGTGGCTAAAAATTTGGATCTATGGAGAATTCTATGTTGCAAATGATTTCCTCAACCATTTCAGGAAAAGGTTTCTCATTAACAACTTGCTCAAGAAGTTCATTATCTTCCCCAACCTCAACATCAAAATTGAAAGACTGTTGATTTCTAAACATATGAAAGTTATCTCTGATGGACTGAAATGAAGTAGAACAAAGCGGCAGAGATGATTCACTTACTTCCAAATTTTCTAGACTTTCTTCATCACTGTCATAGCTGATATGTATTGGCTGATTACTGTTTTCAAGTTGATGAAACTGAACTTCCTCCCACAAACCAACTGTTGATTTCTCTGCAATATTAGCTTATGTTTGGAGAACATAATCATCATCATATTGATCATACTTGGGCAACTTATTCATAGGAGGAATGTCATCCAATATGCACACTAGATTAGCAGATTGCTCCACCATATGTTGACCTATAAGTTTACTTTCTAGTCTATGGTAGTTTGGATTAAAAGGAGAGTGTTTATGGCCAATAGCTTATTCTCTAGCAATCTGAAATGAATCGAAGCACAAGGGTAGAGACTCAAAAGGTGCTGGCTCATCCTCCATTTCTCGTTTTGTAATCCCAGCAGCCACACCAAGATGACTTAAGGAGAGAACTGTTGAATTTGAAAAAGAGTTTGTATCATCCATTTCTTCCCTGACTAATTCTTTAGAGCATTCCTCCTTGTTTCTATTTACGACTTGCTTGTAATGCTCTCTTAGTAGTGAAGCACAAGATTTAGGAAGGCATCTAGTACTTGACAACTTTCTGCATTTTCTTCTTTGCAATCTTTCTCAGCATGCATATTTTTATTATTATTCTTGCTTTGTAATGACTGAGTTTGTTTATCAAGAAAATAGTACTGGCTGTTTTGAATAAGCAGCTCCAGCCTCAACCTTGTACTCTTCCTCTTTCCTGCTAATCATATGCATCATTTTGCTGATTGTGTTTGTCAACATCTTTAGCTTTATCTCTGAAGATATCAGTTTCTTTTGATCTGCTTTGTCTTTCTCTATTGCTCTTAGCTTTGCCTCCTTGTTTAGTATGTTGGCTTCCACATCAACTGCCATCCTTTCCATTTCCTCCAGGGTCAAAGGGTCTCTTTCTCTTATCTGGAATGCAATCTCTGGGTCAAAGGTATCTGGGTAATGCAAGAGAGCCCACTTTGGGGGTGGATTTATCTTAGCAGGTATTGTATGGTATAATTTATTGAGAATGGCTGAAAAGTGTTGTATTGTCTCCCCTGACTGCCTTTTCAAATGGTTATATTCCCTTATGATGAGAAAAACATTTCCCATGATTGCCCACCTATCTAGGAAAAATTGAGTGAATTGATGAAAATTGCTAATGCTTGTAGCTGGAAGATCCTTAAAAAACTCTTAAATTTTCCTTGAAATGATAAGGCAAACATTCTAATACGCACATCATCTTTTCCTACTTCAAATAGGTCAAGTAAATCATCAAGTTTTTGAATGTGTTTTTCAATGGTGATCTTTGTATTTTCTCCATCAAAATCGGGCAGCTTATTTGCAAGATTTGCAGGGAGGGCCTGGAGGATAGGAGGCAAAACCAGAGGCTTGTATCTGTCTGGGACCTTTGTGGGTATAGGGTGCAAAAAGAGATTTATGATTGTTTGAGGTTTTAGCAGGAGCAAGAAAGACAACATGATGCTTATGTTTCACTAGGTCTTTCACAGGTGTATCTGGAGTAGGCACAGGTGTATAAGTATGTTCATGGTCTGCAATTTGAGGCTTAGATTTTTGAAGCTTGAGATCTGTCCAATGATGAATGTAGACCTCATTAGTGTATTCTTGATCAAACTTAAAGTAGGATAGAACACAGTTATAGATAAAAACAATAATTTCTAGAATCCAAATTAGGCTTGGATACCCTCTCTTTCTAGGATGACTGGTCATGTTTCAGGTTCTTCCTCCAATGGAGTCTTTAGGCTTATTGAGAGTTGTGGAGTCGCCAAGTGGAAGATTTCAACTTTGCTGTCCACCATTAGCAATATTAGGATTGATGGATGCATTCCTAGGAGAGTCTGTGAGAACTAGTGGGGTCAACAGGGCTACTGAAGACCAGTGGAGTCATCAGGTGGAGGATGTTTACTATTTTAAGGATGTACTTGTTGTCCACCATCAACAACTGAATACCAATCTAAAGATGTTTTTGGGTTTTATGAGGTTCTAAGGAATACTTAGGTTGTCACTGACTCAAAACGTCCCACCGTGATCACCATTATGTTAGGTCCCCGTAATTTGTCAGATTGGCAAGAACAAATGTACAAGGGTAACATCAAACCAATCTTTGGAGTCCTAGGACCTAGGCTTCCTGGACTCAGAAAGGGAACTCTCTATATTTGTATGAAAGATATGAACTTGATTGATTTTAGGCTAGTTATAAAGATTAGGGTTTGTTTTGTTTGTTTTGTTTGGTTGGTTTGCTTGTCAAGTAGAACATATAGAGTAGGAGAGGTTTAGACCATTGGGATATGGAGTCCGCGAAAGGCCTTGAAAAGTACAACAATAGGTCAAGGGTTTTTCAGAGGGAAAGTATAACAAAGCCAAATGGATCTTCAAGGCTTATGTGAGTGAAGTGAACATTAAATTGTGAACAAAGTAGGTGCAAATGGCAATTAAGAATCCTTTAACAAATACTACAACAAGAAAAGTCTTTAAGAACACTATGCATAAAGGAATAACCAAAGACGAGGCATACCATACTTCTTTGACCAAACCCTAGCAACTAAACTTTAAGACAAGAATCCAGCAAACCCTAGAGAGCAATAAACTTGTAAAGTCTCTAGTGATTTCACCTTCAGGCAAAGAAAACATTTAAGATAACATATAGTAATGATAAAGAAATAGGGAACTCCTAAATTCATTAATCATACTACAAAGACCTTCAA
Organism: Pinus albicaulis; assembly: GCA_034641835.2. Taxonomy (NCBI): domain Eukaryota; kingdom Viridiplantae; phylum Streptophyta; class Pinopsida; order Pinales; family Pinaceae; genus Pinus; species Pinus albicaulis. Next base: position 1,055,567,749 of record CM076583.1, read on the forward strand.
AGAAACCATTCAAGAATGGACAAAAGGGCATGGGCAAACCATAAGCCTCTTCAGCCAAAAACCTAATTAGCAATACTTCGAAGTAAAGACCTCAAAAACAGTGTTTAAAGTGATTCCAAAGGGCAGGGCTAACCATAAACTACTTTTACACTGACTCCATTAAATCATTCTTGAGATAAACAAGTCGAGTGGGATTAGAGAGCAACTAAGAATTCTCTAAACTGACCTAGCAGAGGAAAGCATGAGAGCAAAAGAAGCAGACAGACTTAAGGTGCTTTTGGTAACATATCTTAAGCTAAAATTTCTATCTTATTGCAAGAGAAAGATGAAACAATATGTAAAACATAAGGTGACAAGTAAAAAAGAAGAAATACATCACCATTAGCCATGTTCATGAATCCTGCAAATGAGCTTGTCTTATTGATATTCAATCCAAAACCTTCACAATGCTCCAAAGCCAAAAACTCCTCACAACTCAAAGTCTATGAAGTTTTTCTCCACAATCAACCCACATGTATAATGAGGCCTCAATGTAGTATTTAACTAGCAAGGAGGACCAAAAAACTCACTAGGGTTTCCAAAATGTCATTAATACATCATAAATGCCATTTTTGTCCAAAGAGACCATGCAAGGCCCAAGGCACAAAATATCTAACTTAATAAATGCAAAATAACTTCAAACATAAATTCTGAGCTAACTAGGAGTGATTTTCCTTAAAATTCCTGAAAAATATTTTTTTCAATAATTTTGTGTGTTTTGTTGACTTTGTAGGCAAGGGCACAACACTCAGGTCTAAGGGCGCAGCGCATGCACCAGAAAAACTACTTGTTTTTTGACCAAGATTTGGAGGCCTTCCAGGTGTCCAAATGAGCTCCATAATAGCTCATTGGAAAGCTTGTCAAATCTAGTTTCCAAATATTCTTTTGGTTTTCCATTTGGTGTCCATTTTCCTACCCAAAAACTCAATCTCCCAAGACTGCTTAGGGCACAGTGTTAGCTCTGAAAATAGGGCAAAAAGGTGATTTTTTGGGTGTTTTTGGCACTTTTGGAGGACTAGTTTTGTTCCAAATGAGCTGAAATTTTTTGTGAGTGATTTCCTTGGAAATATGAACATGAAAATGTAAGCCATTCCTCCATTGGGTGCCCCAAAAAAGAGCGCAGCACCAGTGGCGCTGCGCCTTTGGCCCTTCAAAACAGTGAAAAACCAAAATTTACAAAAAGATGCCAAAATTTGAATTTGCCTTGCTAATTATGTTTGGGATGATTGTAGGGATGCATCAACAAGGACACCAAGGTTTTCTTTGTCTTTAGCCTCCTTGGTCCCACCAAATTCTTCATAGGCCTCATTTTTATCAGCCTTACTGCTTTCTTCATGGCTCTTTGACCCACTGCCATCATCACTCTGCTATGTGCTTCATCATTTTTTTGCCTCACTGCTCTTACTTCTCTTATGATTGCCATCATCACTCTTTGTCTCACATCATCATTGATTTCTTCTTCATTTACATTTGCCTCACTGATGTTTTGGCTTTCTAACCTATTTCCATCATCATTTCTGCTCTCTGCCTTATCACTGCTGATATCTACGTCATTTCTCTCTTTCTCATTGACATCTGACCTTCTCCCTCACTTCCACTGTCTTCTTCTCTTGACATTTTGACCACTCTGCCTTTAAAACCCTAGGACTACAAATGAAACTGATATAGAAGAGGGTAATGGAATGGCAGTCTACTTGTGAATGAGATGAATGAGTGAGGGTGTAAGTATGTGAGAATGAGGGATAAGCTAACCACTCAATGATAGCCCTCTGCTGATGTGTCAAACTCTGTTTTTCCAACCTTGGAGTGTCAATGGAAATGGAGTGAAAAGATGGTGATGAAATGGCAGTTTAGGCTAATGAGGGAATAAGTAAGTGAAGGTATAGGTATATTAACCTGAGTGAGAGGTTAAAACACTTAATGACAACCCTCAGCTGTACAATCACTCTTTGTTTTGATTAATATTCTTCATAGGCAGAAGGAAAGAGGTTTAAACAGTGACTTCAAGCATGATTTTTTAGGGTTTTCTCCTTAGCGTTTGATTTCATCCAATTTAAACCATCAAAATGATAGAAGATGTGGCTAGGGTATCCACTTACCTCTTAGCAATGCTTGTAATACCTTGGGCAGAGATTTGGAGGCACTTGACTTGATTTGGAGGGTTAATTTTCTTGGAGGGCCCTCCTGGCCATGCGCGCAGCGCTTAGGCCAAGGGCGCAACACTGAAGGAAAGCTTGCTGTGGGTGTCAGGCAAGGGTGCAATGCCTTGCCAGGTGCACAACGCCTTCAGAATTTATAAGGGAAAAATTTCCAGGGGCACAACACCACTTTCCAGGAGTGCAACGCCTAGCCCAGGGAGCAACGCCACAAAAATTTGCCCAGTTTTACTTGAAAACTCAAATTTTCTTCTGGTGTGAGTTGTCTTCTCTTAGGAACATACCATCTACCTTATCAATATCTTCTGCTGATGACAACTTCAACACTCCTGTAGAAGTGCCAAAGTTTGTCCATTACCTCATGTGCAGACTCTGAAACTGAATGATAGTCTTCTTTGGAAACTCTTTAGGTTTTTCTTGAATACCCATGTATCAACATTCCAATACCTATGAACCAGATTCTAACAAAGAAAAATAATGTCTGAAACACCAATGATGACCTTGGAACATATGAAAACCCTAATTGACCTAGTGGGGGGTTCTTTGACCTGACCTTGACTGAAAATTGGGTTTGGAGGCTTTAAGTGAAAATAGAGTATTTTCCAAAGTGTTGTATTGAAGATCCAAAATCCAATGTACTTGATTTATCTAAAGAGCCTACAGAGATATTTTTGAGGCCATTAATGCTCAATGAACCCGGGGAACATGGAAAAGGGTAGGCTATAGGAAACCCTAGATGGAAAATGGAGTTATGGGTAAGGGAAAATAGAGTATTGAGGTCATAGGTAGAAAAAATGATGGAGATGAGTGGTACAAGCCTATAAGGAGTCTTTTGGGAGTGGGAGGGTGACCATGAAATGGCAAGGTTGATAGAATAGTGAAAAATTTTCTATAAGGATAATGAAGGCAGTGAGATTTCTAAAACTCACAATGTTCAAAGAATGTTGTTTTTAGAAATCTAGATTGAAAAATACTGATGACTAACATATACATGGCATTATTAAGATAAACGAACTTGAATACAAATGGATTGGTTCATTATACAAGAAAGGAAATTACACGATGAGATTTATTACCAATCATAGCAATGTCCATGGCTTTTTTTGCAGTCACTCAAGGTTGGAGCTATTAAAGATTGAAAAGACTAGATTTTACAACTATTACCTCACCTTTAGGGACCTTTTGAAGGTAAGAGAGGCATTGGCTAGCATGGTATCAAGTGAATCATGGTAGGTATTAAAGGATAGGGTTGAAACCACATTTGTTGGGGAAGAGTTTCAAGAGGTGGAGGAAATTGTTCTTGATGGCTAGTTTTGGGTAAGTGTGAAGAGTGCTTTGCAATTTACCAAGCCCATTTATCACATGATTTTTTTTGCAGATACAGATGGATAACATGCTAGTGAAAATCAAATATATTGTTCAGCAGAAAGATGTCATCTTGTATGATCATATTCACAATCATGAGGTCAAAAGATGGGATAATCTTAATGTTCCACTCCATGCCTTGGTGTATGTCCTTATGCCAAAATACAACTCTCCATCTTGGTTGGCCAAACCTACCTGGGGGTGGGGTTAGGAGAAAACCCCATACAAATCCAAAGGTATAAAATGGGTGCATGCTAGCATTAGACAAGCTAGTCCCTAATAGGGAGGAGTGTGCTAGATTGTGTGGAGAATTAAGCAAATACTTTAGTCAAACTAGAATTTTTGATACTTTTCATGCAATTCAATGATAGAGTAGATTGGATCTTGTTGAATGGTGGAACATGCATGACTTCGAGGAACATTTGGAAAAATTAGCAGTTAAAGTGCTTTCACAGTTGGTTAATACTTCTTCTGCAAAGAGGTGTTGGAGCACCTATAACTTCATCCACAATGTAAAAAGAAACTATCTCAGTGAAAACTAGGCAAAAAGCTTGGTTTATGTACACTACGACTTGAGGTTGTTCACAAATTATTGTGAGTGGGCTGGATTTGATAGAGCATATATCACTTGGGACAACAACCCAAAGGAAGATAATTTGGAGGATGGAGCCTTACATTTTGAACATTTGGAAGTAAAAATTTTAGATGATGAGGATGATGGTCATCAAGCAACAACAAACGCATCAACAATAGTGCCACCCCCATGCACTAGCAGAGCTCAAGTTGCACCAACTTTGCTGCCACCTCCATCTGTAGCATTGCTTGGAGGTCATGTGCCTTCTAGTTCTAGATGTGGTTCATGACCATTGCAGAGTTAGACTATGCAGGAGGAGACTCCCATTGTTCATAAATCACAAGAAAAGAAATTAGAAACTTCTCATGGAAAGAAGAAATTTTAGTAGATAGTAGATTTACTTGTCTTTTCTAGTTTCTAATACTTTTTATAATCGCTGACTCTTTAATATTTATTATGGTATTTTTTGTAAACAATATATGAAAATTTAAGTTTGAAGTTTGAAATTATAACTCATTGGCAATGAATTATGAATATGATGCTTCATGAAACGTTTCATTTCATGTTTGATATTCTTTGTTATAGTTTGGTAATGGTTACACATACAACTTTAGTGATGACAAATGTTATATCTTGAATTTCAAAACTTTGAAACTTTAAGTTCGATGAGAATTGAGATGTTGTGGATCTATGGTTGATGAAGATTATAACTACTATATGATTGATGTTATATGGTTTAATCCACGTTTTTATGATTTTTATAACAAATTCACCATTCTACATGCTTTTATTGACATATATGCATCAAAATATAAAAATATATATTATATAAAAAAACGCTCTCAACTCGGAAGCTTCTGAAAATTGTTGCTCCTACTCCCGCCCGCCCCCCCCTTCCAAGCAACCTTGAGCTAAATATAGTTATGAAAATTGGGTAGATAAGAACATATGTGAGATTACAACTCACAACAATTGGTACAATGGAAAAATGAGCATTCAGAAATACCAATGCTAACAGCCTCCTTTAAGAAAAATGTAAGAGGTAAAAATAAAGAAATGGGTCCCAACAACAAGGCCTGATAAGGTACCTAACTACCTGAGAAAAGGAGAAAAATTCATTGTAAAAAAAGATCTCTCCAAAGAGAGAGAGAGCTAGTAGTGCTTAGATAAACATGGAAGTTGAAATTGTATATCCCACAATGATCCACTGAATGGAAAGAACAAAAGGTCACTCTAATTAGGAAATACCAAAACTATGAAGATGAGAGCAAAGAAACCTCAATGAACTTGGTTGAACTTTGAAGTAGAAGATGTTGCAGAGGCATAAGAAATACAAACATTGACAACTACTTCATAAATGCTTTAGATAGGCACTCGTGAAGAACCAAAAAAAAGGTTCAAACAAAAGCAACCACCATCAACCAACAAACAACCATTGAGGATTGTAGATATTGAAAGGTCCAAACAAGAAGTATGGAAAACTCATAAACTCAGTTTAAAGAAAACAAATTACTGAGCATAGCTTCCCCCCTTAATTTGTTATGACTACAAAATCTAATCAAAATATGGTACAACAATACTCTTGAAGATATCTAAACATTGTCATCGCCATCATTGATCAAACACAAATAAAGAAAGGCTATCAAAGTAGTCAACAACTAGATGACAAGACAACAAAGTCCAATTGATCAATTAACTAGACAAAAAAGCAGCAACAAAAAACTCGATCATCATCAAACTTCTTGTCCTTAAACACAATTGAGGGAGCCACAACAATTAACAACAAAAAAGAGGACCATTTTATGATTGCACAACAGATGATACACAATAGTATCAAGTTTTCTAACACCTATTCAAATGTTGCCACGAACATTCATCAATCCATCCACACTCAATGCTGATGGTTGGTACTGGTCCACGATTCATCCTTGTCGTTTTTACAACAATATGAACGCATAGTTAGTAGGTTTCTTTCATTTTGTCATTTTTTGAAGAATTTTCTCTAAAAATTTCAATGTAAAACTTCTGAGATATTTTCTACAACTAGGTATAGATTTAATGAAAGAATTACTCATTATTATTAAAAAATTGCCCAATCTATATTTTTTTTTCCAATAGAAAAAAATGTTATCTTTTATATAGAAAAAATAAATACAAATTATATAATTCTTTTTCTACTCAATAATATGGCAGAATTTATATGTCCATAACAATCTTTCTTTTAAAAATAATTTGACATTTTAAAAACCTACCAAATCTATATTTGTCCAAACATTTGATATTATTACAATAATTCTCTATAATTCTATCATATTAACTCTATTCCTAAATTTACATATATAAAGATCTTCACATGTGATTTCTTCACCTCATTTCACTTAGTACTTCCTTAAAATTACTTCAATCAATTTTAATATATAAACTCTATTCTCAAATTTACACATAAAGATCTTCACAATGTGATTTCTTCACCTCATATCACTTGGCATTTGTGTACTTCCTTAAAATTACTTCAACCAACTTTAATTTATAAGATGGATTCAATAATGGTTTTTTTCATTTACTACTCTAAAATCAAAATAATTTTTAAAAGATTTGTCCTTCCACACAAAGTGTTGTATTGTTTTTTCAACTTTTTATATTAGTGTTATAGAGTCTATTGTTTTTTCAACTTTTGTATTGTTTTTTCAAATTTTTTTATTAGTGTTATAGAGTTTATTGTTTTTTCAACTTTTTATATTAGTGTTATAGAGTCTTCTTAGAAAAAGATTTATTGGTAATTTTAGTGTTTTTTTAATAGAATAGTTGAGGTTTATTTGGATTTTATTATCCAGAAATCTAGAAAGTTATTATTTTTTTTTAGAGATTATATTTAGTGATTATTTTTATTTTTATACAAATATTTTTTTTAGATAAATTACAAATTTTTGATATCAAATAAACATTTTAAAAATAAAATTATTTTTTAAATAAAAAAGTGATGCTCTCAACATTATCCATTCGTGAGAAAAGTTAAAATTAAAACTTGTTTCAAATCATAATCTTAACCATCAATACTATTATAAACAAAAATATTAAATTAGATATTAAAATAAAAAATAATAATAACAATAACAATATATATTTTTAATTAAAATTAAAATTAAATTGGTTTCAAACAATGACCTTGACACGTAATAATGACAAGATATAATGTTGTGAATCAATTTCCAAAATAAAAAAATAAATCATATTTTCAATATAGTGATACAGGTCACACCTTTGTTTTTATAAAGACTTAAAATTGTAACATTTTAAAATCATAACCTAAAAAATCAACAAATAAAAATAAACATTTTAAATGAAATAAACGAATTAGCCTCGACAAGTGATAAACAACCTTAAAATATAACCCAAAACTAAACGGTTACTTTTGACTTTTTGGATTAAAATTATAAATTAATTTAAATTATGGTATTGACTATTGATCTTAGAAAATAAAAATTATAAAATCAATAGTATTATTTGAAAATTTTTAATTAATTTAATATTATTTTTTAAAATAATTTACAATAAAGAATATTATTATTTTTTAAAATAAAAGAATAATTAAATTAAAAAAATGTAAATATTTTTTTTTAAGAAAAACAAAATAATTTAGAATTAAAAAAAAAAAGAAAAAAAAAGAAAAAGAAAAAACTTAAAGAATAAAAACAAATTATAACTAAATAAATAAAATTAAAAATCAATTAAAATGATTAAAAAGTGTTAGTAAAATAAGTTAAAACATTTTAAAAACTTTTTACTAAAAGAATTATAAATCTATGTTAACTTTTGATCTATTAAGTGTCAAGAAAGATTAGATCTCTTTAAAAGAAAACTTCTTTTATGGTACAAAATTTGAAAAAAAGGACTTTCACTTAACTAAAACTCAATAACATCTTTATCCAAACTAAGTTGTTATGAATATTTGAGAGACATATTCCAATGAATTCTCGACTGAGAAATCTAGGGGCAAATTAATTAAGTGATTTCTCTTACTTTGTGTTGTAGTTGCTACAACCACCCTCCAAAATTTTGCCTATGCTTTGATTTTGGAGCCTTCCTTTCTATCCACAAGAGCTTATCTTGTATTGTCGTCAAGTATTTATGATGTGATCAAGACTTATTTTTTTCATCTGTGCTTGTGTCTGCTTGTTTTCATACTTATCTGATCTTTTGAGTCACAAGCTAACCTTATGACTTGACCTTACAGCAGTTTTGGGCTTGCCTCCAAAAATTGTCCAATCCATGAGGACAAGCCAGCCTTGATGATGGAAACTGCACAATCCAGGATGACAGCTCAACCTTGAACTTGAGAACTACATAGTCATGGATGGAAGCCCAACACTAAGCTCAGAAACTGCGCTATCAATTCTTTGAGCTCATAAACTACGCAATGCACTGAGCCGAGAAGTTGTCGAGTTTCCCAGAATTTCATAATCTTCCTTGGAATTGTGCATATCAAGTTTCCTGAAAAAGTAAAAAATAAAATAAAAATAAAAAAAGCGAAAAATCATCCCTAGAAAATAGGGATTCATTATTAGTTTCTCGAAGGCAGCACAATTTCTATTTTTAGAAATTTTTGCCAAGTGTCGCTTTTTCCTTGATTTTAGGCATGCACGTCATAAACCCTAATCCACTCAAATATATTTAATTGATGCAACTAGATCTCATTTGTACATTCGATCTTGGATCTCTAGCATTCCCAAGGATATCAGGGAGCCTTTGGTGGAGTTTGCATTGCTTTTCTGGGTGAGTTTTGCTTTTGTCTTCTTTTGCTGTTTCTTTTGTCGTTTCGCTTATGTGAATGTTGTTTTTCTTGTTCCTCTTCATGGTTGCTGGTATTTTAACTTATATTATCTTGTAGAAGTGCTGATTCAGTTTATCATTTTCATTTCATAAGTGTCACATTAGTTTTCTTGTTTTTAAACACCGGTGATCGTTGTTTTGGTGACTCTCCTCACATATTTTTTTTCCCTTCCGTTTATTGATTTTATGCACTTGATTCACACCGATCCAACCATACTTGGTCAGATCTACACTTTAACTTGCATTATCTCTTGGATATGCTTGTTTCCCACACCCTCACCTGACATATCTGCACCTCACTTGGTCATGCACTGCCTTGCCTAGCAGTACAGGATGGCCTAACTGCGCATTACGCAGTCCCGTGGCTCAATTTCCCACCTTGGCCACTAAGACTGCGCAATGCGCAGTATCTCCCTGATATTGCCCTAGCAGAAATGATCACTACATAGTCTCAAGCCTCAAGATGCATCCTTGGCTGATGAGAGTACGCAATTTTTAGTTCCCTTAGGCAGTCTCCCTCACTTGATCATGAAAATTGTGAAATCTGACTCATTATTCCATGTGTTTGTTGTCTGATATTGATTTGAAAGTTGATTTGAAAAAAATAATGTTTCTTGCCAAGAGTGCCTTTTCCCTCCTGTAGGTACCACAGTTGTTGAGCACTTCTCTTCATCAATCACTGTTACCATGGCACCTAAGAGAGATGCCTCAAAGGATAACACAAAAAGAAGTACCAAGGAAGCAATTGAGAGCACACCAATTAAATTTCCAGTGTATTTAGACACCCAACTATTTGTGCAAAAGGAATCAGATCTCACATGGTAGAAAGTGAATGAATATTTTTAAGCAAAGAGCTTCAAGGAAGATTTAGAGGACCGATAAGTATATGTTATTGTTCAATGGTCGAGATTACACAGGGTTGCATGTAAATATCCAACCTTCCCACGTGAAGATGTTATCAGCTGGATCTTTTCACGTATTGATGTGAATACTGACTTTGAATAATTCCAACTAACATGAGCTTACTACGTTTATGGAAGAAGATTATCGTCTCATGTACCATATGCTCGAGCTAGTAATGCTCACGGATTCATACTTCTATGCCAACAACAATTTTCTGAGTATGAAGGACATTGTTAAAGGTTGGGTGAAAGAGCTATCAAAGTTTCGAAAAACACCCACTAATACATACAAACAAAATCTCTCAAGAGGGCCTATCATCTCTTGGTTATCCTAGCTTGCAAAATCTATGGTCGAAAGAGCACAGAGACCTTTCTTGAAGGGTGGGTAGCCTTATTGACCTAGGTTGTGAATGAGGGGAAGTCGTTCAATTGGTCAGATTTATTGGCTCGACAGTTAAGAGTCCATGTAGCAAACACCTAGAATCCTCCCAAGGGCGGGCAACCAAGATTCTACATGTATGCATATTTATTGGATGCAATCTGTGCACATAATGCATTCCCTGGCATGAACTGGATCTGGACACCTCGAGACCCTGTCGTGTACATCCACTATAGAATTCTCTTGGATTGCAACCATCGAGGAGTAATGGAGAAGCTATCTGACCACTTCCTCATTCCATTGCACAAGATTATCTTTGAGGAAGAGCCATATTGCATGTCACGTGGAGAAATGGAGGTAGTAGTGGAGATAACATATTGGTTTGCCTCACCAGATGGAACCTTCCTTAGAGTGTTCACCGGTCAGAAGTCGTTGCATATTTTTCCAAGGTATGCCACCGACAAGGATCACCATTGAATAAGTTTCATATCATCTCTCCACAGGGTTGTCAGCATCTTTGCATAGGAAGAAGAAAGCACCATTGCCAACTTTTCCTATGCAATTTAGATTGTACGAGATCAAGAACCTAGAAATCATGGATATCGAAGGAAATGTGATAGACCAGTTTGCATTCGGTACTCGAGACTTTAATTTGTATGATTCCCATGGTATTTGCAAATATCATTGTGAGAGAATTCACTTCCAGTGGATCAGTCATAAATTTTATTGGTTGGAGGAGGATCCATGGACGAATTTATATAATGCCTCCAAAGCCTGCAAGTCGGTCAGTTTTTCAGTAACTTCACAGATGACTCCATAGAAGGAAGCTACGTCAAAATCAGTGCCAACAACAGAGAGCAACCCCTCGCAAGATAAGGGAAAGATAAAGATTGATTATATTCTAGGGGGAGAACGAATCCGTAAGATGAAAGCATATTATGAAAGTGGCTTTAGCAGCAAATGCAAAGAGGAAATAGAGGATGCATAGAGTAGAACAAAGGAAGAGGGAAGAGAAGAGAAGATTGGAAGAGGAAAATCAGAAGCAAGAACACCAAGGGAAGAAGAGGAGATTGGAAGAAAAAAAAGTAGAAGCAAGAACAACAAGATAAGAAGAAGTAGGAAGAAGAAGAGAAGCAAAGCGCAATAGCAGAATAAACAATGAAAAATCAAGTTGAAGAGCAAGAACAAAACCAAAAACTAGCAGAGGAGGAGAGCGGATCAATGCATGACACCAAGCTTTCTTAGCAGATTGAAGAATTTGTTAGGTCCCTATAATACTAGTGTAGCCCCATTATTGTTATTATTAGTGTATCCCCCTTATTGTTATTTTTGTGCTCATGTAGCCCCCATATTGTTATTTTTGCGCCCCATAGAAGCCCACTATTGTTATTATTGTTCCTTTACATTATTATTGTTATGTAGGTTATGATTATTTTGTGACCCCTTAGACTCCTATATATACAAAAGAAGTATTTTAATTTGTATCATCCAAGAATTGTTCATTTATGTAATATAAAGGAGGTTTCCTCCCCGAAAAGGATAGTTTTTAAGTCGTTGATCTATCTTTTCTTCTATTTTATAATTTGGTTGCATAACATTTGGTTTCAGAGCTTTGGATTCTAGGGTTTCATTGCTGCAAATAGGTTAGAAGTTTCAAAAGCTGAAAATTTTACCATGATGAGCCGAAATCTTGATGAAATTCCTGTAAAAATTTCAGATCTTGGTTCACTACATTTTTGGATATATGGTTTGAAGAAGTTAATTATTTTTCAAGCTCCAAAATTTCGTCTCAAATAGGTGACCTTAGGAAAAGTGTCATAACTTCCTCTACCATCATCGAATTTGAATTTTATAAAAAACAACAGAAAGTAAATAGATAATAGTATCATGTGTATCATTTTCAGGGATGAAGGTTGAAACAGTGACACATGGAACTCTGTACAAATTATCCCTACTGAAAAATTCCATAATAAGGTCATTGTGGGAGATTGGGCATAAATTTAACTTGAAAAACCCGAATTTGGTGTGACTTGTGGAATTGGAAATAAGACTCATAGGGATACGACATGACCAGATTTTAGATCTCGGAGATCTGAAATCATAAAGATACAACAATTTCAATATCAAGCTCTTAAAAAGCAAGAAAAATGTGTGTATTTTTTAATTTTGCATAGCTTTTGTTTGAAAAAATAGTTTTAAGTGATTTAAAGTGCATATTGAAGCACATATATCAATATTTTTTTCTAAAATTCCTCCCAAACAAAATAATTCTACACTCATTAAGCCCTCATAAATACCTACTATGATGCATGAAGAGGAATAAATGCAACACAATATATCAAAATTACGAGACCAAGTGCAACAAATTTCTATCTCGTAAAGATTAGAAAAAAATGAATTGGAAGCTAAGATGGATGGTACAAAAGAAAAAAATAAAGGCAACATGGAAAATTTGAAGAATGGTTTAAAAGCATACATGGAAGGTTTGAAGGAAGGTTTGACAAAGTTGCTACAAGAAATGCTTCCTAGTGGAGAAAAGGTAATAGATGAAACTCACGATGAGAACAAAAGGAATTTTAATAATGATTCCATAGACTCTAACTTTAGATTGAAGACCCACCATATTCCAAATATCAATATGAAGAAGTTTGATGGAAAGGATCTGATAACATTGATACTACAGATAGATAAATATTTTAATCTCCGTAATGTGAAACACACACAAAAGGTATGCATTGCAACTTTATTTTTAGAACCCAATCAATTTGTATGGTATCAATGGCTCTTTTCTCGTAAACCACTTGTCAGTTGGTCAATTTTTACGGAAGAAATGATAGCACATTATGAGTTACAAAGAGAAACACCTTCTTTAGCCAATTGATACATCTCAAACAAAAGGGTTCAATGGTAGAGCACATTGAGGACTTCCAAAAATTGAATATCAGGGTAAATGATATTCCAGAGGAGCATAGGATTCATGTCTTCATAGGGACCTTAAAGGATAACTTCCAACATGAGGTTCGCCTTTGGGAACCTGATTCATTGGAGAAGGCATTCAGGGTGGCAAGAAAAGTTTAAAGAAAAATTATGGCAACAAGGAAGTCTATCACCCATAACTGTAAATATGGAAGTGTTGTTTCTCCTTGTAGCGCAACCTACAAGGTTGACACCACAACAATTAGAGGAAAAAATAGCAAAAGGGATTTGATACAATTGTGATAGAAAATGCACTAAAGGTCATAAGTGCGCTGAGAATAAATTATTTTACATATATTGTGAAGAGGAGGGAGAAAAGGAACAAGAAATGTCAAAAGAAGATGATATACAACAGGAACCGACCCAAAGAAAGAAGAAATGAATTTGACCATATCTTGTAATGCATTGGCAGGAATTACCAATCCTCAAAATCTAAAGATAGGAGGACATATCAAGAAGAAAAATGTAATAATGTTGATTTATTCGGGTAGTACCCATAATTATATTCATTGTAAGATAGCCAAGAAATTGAATTGCTTCCTATATCCAACACTAGAGTGTCAAGTGATGGTTGCAAATGGAGGAACTATAAATTTCTCCGAAAATTTCCATATGTAGGTTTTAACCCTGTACATAAATTATTTGCAAATGAATATTAAAAACAGAAAATATATAATAGCGAGAGAATAAAACATAAACCAGATATACACAAAGATTTTCCCCTAGATCTCAAATCAGGACTACCAACGTGATTTTTCATTATATTACTTTTAGTATTACAACACACACACACACACACATATATACATGCCGAAACATTCATAAACCCCAATCCATTAACCCTGGATTAGAACATAACTGTATTTCCCTTGACCAGATCTACAAAATACCAGGGGTTGAAAACCATCATGCCCCAAAACCATGTGTAAACCCATGCACAAAACAATGGGTGGGTTTGCCCACTGAAAAATAGGGTCCAATTTTTTTTTACCTGGGGTGTTGCCTCGGACCCTGAATAAGGGGGGCTGCCACCCCCTATGACCCCCCTGCTGCACCTGGTGCAACGTACAAGGGGGGATGTCGCCCCCCCCTGTGACTCCCATGCACATGCGACTAATCAGGGAAAGAATATAACACATACCCAACATTCTCCCACTTGTTGTTTTCTTTCCGCAGGGGGCCACATGAGAGCTTAGTCATTAGTCAAGCTCTGCAATACCCATTGTTTCTTTACACCAAGAGAACTTATGAGTGCTCATAGAATTCGTCAATGCATCTGCAACATTCTTCAAAGTGTCCACCTTTAACAGCAAGACCCTTTTATCCTCAACCATATCTCTCAAAAAGTGATATTGAACATTAATGTGCTTTGGCTTTGAATGATAAGAAGGGTTCTTAGCCAAGAAAATTTCACTTTGGCTATCACAGTCTATCCTTGTAGCTCACTGCACCAAACTCATACTTGAACACAATCTCTGCAACCAAACTCCTTGCTTGCTTGCATGAGTGGTTGCCATGTATTCTGCCTCTGTAGTTGAAAGAGCCACTACAGACTGTCTTTTACTCATCCAATTAACTGCACCTCCAAATAGGATAAACACATACCTACTTGTAGATCTTCTTTGGTTTAGATCTCCAACACATTTTGCATAAAAAAAACATGGATGTCCAAAACTCTGTCCAATCCTAGTTTTCCTTTGGTAGCACAAATCATAATCACTAGTGCCACGCAAATATTTGAAAACCCATTTCACTATTGTCCAATGCTCCTTCCTTGGTTTTCACATAAACCTGCTCAATACTCCCATTGCATGTGCAATGTATGGTCTAGTACAGACCATTGCATACATCAGGCTACCCAGTTCACTTGCATATGGAACATGGGACATATCCTCCTCTTCTTCTTGTGTCTTGGGACACTGTTCAACAGATAGCTTTACACCTACAGGAATAGGAACCTTCACCAGTTTACTATCCTGCATATTGAACCTATGCAATATTGTCTCGACATACTTACTATGGTTTAACCAGAGCTTCCTCTTTTCCCAATCTCTCTTAATTTTCATGCCCAAAATATAGTTTGCAACACAAATATCCTTCATGTCAAATTTGGAGAACAATTGGGTCTTCAAATCTTGGATAATTTCTTTGTCATTTCCAATCAACAACATATCATCCACATACAAGACCAAATAAATAATACAGTCACCAATTAATTTAAAATAAACACAGTGATCCTCTTTTCTTCTGGTGAAGCCAAGTCCCCATATATAGCTATCAAATTTTTGATACCACATCCTTGTTGTCTGTTTTAACCCATACAGAGAATTTTTTAACCTACATACAAGTTCTTCCTTACCCTTCACCATCAAGACTTCAGGTTGCTTCATGTAGATCTCCTCTTCCAGATCCCTGTGAAGAAATGTTGTCTTCACATCCATCTGTTCTACCTCAAAATCAAATGCAACAACAACAGATAAAAGTAATCTAATAGAAGTAACCTTGGCAACAGGAGAAAAAATATCACCAAAATCAATTCCTGACAACCGGGAATAACCTTTTTCTACCAACCTAGCTTTGTGTTTCTCCACCTTGCCTTCTACATCCATCTTCTTCTTAAACACCCATTTTCTCTCGATGGGCTTCCTTCCAGCCGACAACTCCACCAGATCCCGTGCCTCATTTTTGTGCAAGGATGGCATTTCATCAACCATGGCCTCCTTCTATAGTTTTCCATCCTCTGAATCCACTACCTCCCTGACAATTATGGGATAATCATTAGTGATAGTTAAAGAAAAATTTGAACAGAAAGCAGATGGACTATACCTTTCTGGCTATCTTCTTTCCCGAACTGATCTTCTCACAGCTGGAGTTTGTGGCTCTTCCTCTTTTGAATCTTGTTCTGTTGTAGAGTATAATTCATCCTCCTTTAGTTAAAAATTTATCTTCTCAAGTTCCTATGGTAGGAATTCATGTTTAACAACATCTTTCACCTCTCTAAACACCACATCTCGGTTTTACACAACCTTCCTTGTTTTTGGGTTCCAAATCTTGTAACCTTTTAAACCATCCTTATACCCAATAAAGATGCACCTTTTAGATTTATTATCCAACTCAGTCCTCTTATCCTTTGGAACATGTACATATGCATCACATCCTAATATCCTCATATGTGAAAGAGAGGGTTTCTTACTAGTCCATACCTCATATGGAGTCTTATCCTCCAACACTGATGAAGGTGATATGTTAACCAGGTAACATGAAATCTTCACTACCTCTACCCAGAATTTCTGTCCTAACTCGGTATCAATGAGCATGCTTCTTGCCTTTTCCATCAGTTTTCTGCTCATTCTTTCTATAACTACGTTTTCCTAAGGTGTTTATGGAGTAGTATTCAACCATGATATACCACACTTCTTATAGAATTCTTCAAAATCCTTCTTGTAGAACTCTCCACCATTATCTATCCTCAACACCTTTATCTTCTTCTCTGTTTGGTTTTCCACCAGAGCCTTAAATTATTTAAATTTGTCAAAGACTTCAGATTTCTTCCTCAAGAAATATGTACATGTATTCCTTGAGAAGTCAACTATGAATGAAAAATAGTACACAGACTTACCTAGTTATGGAACCAACACAGGTCCAAACACATCACTGTGCACAAGCTCTAATATCTTGTTCGCCCTCTTAGCACCAGAAGGAAAACTCAACCGATTCTGCTTCCCATGTACACAATGTTCGCAAAAATAAAAATCCAGAGAGAAATTGGACATACCTTCTACCATACCATTACCATGCAGTATTTGAAGGCCCTTCTCTCCAATATGTCAAAGCCTTTGATGCCATAGCATGGTATTTTTTCTAGATACCGCTAGGCTTTCTACTCCACTTTCAGGAACCACAAAACTGTTGCACCCATCAATAACAATGCTACCCTAAAGCTTGTAAAAAGTTCCAATTTTAACTTCTAGCATTAATACCAGTGCTCCCCGAACCATCTTGCAGGTATCTTTCTTGAACACTGTTTTTACACCTGCATCATCCATCTTGCTTACAGAAATTAGATTTAGGCCAATGCAGGAATATGCAGAACACTAGGAAGTGTTCTAATCCTTCCACCTTGTAGCTTCAACTTGAATTTTCCATGTCCGACAATTTTGGCCTTCCTATCACACCCTAAGAAGACATCACCACCATCATACTTCTCATACTCGCAGAACCACTCCCTATGGGGAGTGAAGTGAAAGGATGCACCCGAGTCAATCAACCATACCTCATGATCTACATGTGTATTTTAAGAAGAAGCCAAATACACATCCCCACCTTCATCTAAGGTGGTTTTTTCCTCTGCAGAAGGAGCATCATCAAATACATTTCCTTTCTCAGGAGTTTTAGATCTACAATCCTTTTTGTAGTGCCCTTCCTTTCCGCATTTCTAGCGCACCTTTACAAAATTTCTTGGATATTTAGAACTCCCTATAGATTTAGATCTCCCACTCAAAATTTTTTTTTTTTTTTCTGTTTTGGGACCTTCCTTGTACATATAAGGCATCTCCATTCTGGTCCTCCATATTTCTCTATCTCATTTCCTTTGATAGCAAGGCTAAGACAATTTCATCAAAATTCAAGGTAGTTGTATTGCTACCTATTGCAATAACCAAACTGTCCCACGATTTTGGTAGAGAACACAAAAAACTGATGCAATTATCTTCATCTGAGATTTTAATATCAACAGATGACAACTAACTTACCACAGTATTGAAGGCGTTTAGATGCTCTGTCACCGAGTCTCCATCCTTCATCCTCAGGGTATACAAATTTTTCCACAGGAACAGTTTATTCACCAAAGACATAGATTGGTACAAAGTCCCTAGCTTGTCCCACAAAGTCTTCGTCGTAGCTTCCCCAGATACATTCAAAAATACCAAATCTGAGATACACAAACGTATTGTGCTCTTTGCCTTCTGATCCAACTCCTTCTAGTCTTTATTTGACATTGCCATTGGTTTAGTACCTAGATATACCATGATCCACTGATCTTTATCCACTAGTAGATCCTCCATATTGAGCTTCCACAACTCAAAACTCTGACCATTACATTTATCGATCTCTATCTTTCCACTGCTCACCATCTTCTTTCACAGATCTCCCACTAAACAGGATCTACCACAAGCCTGAGCAAAAAACCCCTCAGCAGAAAAGGCGTCCCCTTGAAGCTGAAACTTGGCTCTGATACCAAATGTATATTTTAACCCTTTATAGAAATTATCTGCAAGCCCCCTTGCTACGCCTAGCGCAACGTACAAGAGAGTCTATGGTCGACTTCCAACCAGACACCATCGCACATTTTGGGGATGTCATTGCACAATACCAAGCTTGGAATTGATATATGACCGAAAGACATCAAGTGGAAGTTGTTGAGTTAGAGTTTCCCAAAACTCAAGCATGATAGTGTTTTTTCTTGTTAGGCTGTCATTTGTCTCTACCCTATTTTGTCTTATATGGGTATGAGTGTATTGTAATATTCTTTTGTAA
The DNA here is from genome assembly GCA_034641835.2 of Pinus albicaulis. Classification (NCBI taxonomy): domain Eukaryota; kingdom Viridiplantae; phylum Streptophyta; class Pinopsida; order Pinales; family Pinaceae; genus Pinus; species Pinus albicaulis. Next base: position 1,055,586,505 of record CM076583.1, read on the forward strand.
ATAATTTGTAAGTGAAATTCCAAGTGTCAATTGTGGAATGTGAAAATTCATGATGTAATGTAATTGAATAGTAATTTGTAAAGAAGTTGAATATTCTTGAGGGAATTCCAAGAGTCACAAAGGGGAATGTGAATAGTAACCCCATTTTGCTGTAAATACATCCTCATAACTCATGTAAAGGGATTTTTGGAGCCAAGCTTTTGGCTAGGCTTAGGCTCAAAATCAGGAGCTTGGGAGTTTTGTGTGAGCCTTGGATTATTTGTAGCATAGAGGGAGTACCTTTCTTTGGAGGAGAATGTGATGTTGACTTCACATTCCACTATTGGGGCTAGTGGTTTGTCAATGGTGTATGTATGATTGGAACTTTCACTTTAATAAAAGCTCAGATACAACACATTTTCATGCATATGTTGTGAATATAGTAGGATTATTCTTGTTGTATTTGCAATGTATGTTATTTAAATTACGCTTATTCTTATGAACTATTTTTTGTTTGCATTGATACGAATCTTGTTGAATGTGTGTTTTATTATTTCATCACTGTTAACTTGTGAAATATTTCACATATTAGTTTGTGATGTCTTTATGCTCGTGTGTTCCTTTCAAAATGCATACTATTACAGGATTTTAAGGGGCTCACTTATTTTCCCTTCATGTGTTGGAACCTTCATTCACCGCACTTGAATTTTTGCAGGGTCACACACTTTCTCTCACAAAAGTCACCATACATCACTCTATGTGTTATTACAGCTAAGGCATATCATAAATGCCCACTGCATCGACAACTAGGTTGTATTCTAGATTGGAATCCTACACCAAACCATGTGAGGTCTAATTGGGACTTCATATCTGGGAGGTCCCTTAAATGTTGGCCAGCCCAGCACTGTCAACATTTCTGGTGCTAGAAGGAGGGACAGATGACAAGCTGAGCCCATGAAGTCTGTTTGAATTTCCACACTCATTTATGGCTTCTTCCCATAGCTCAGCCCCGACATATTTTTTGAGAACTGCAAAACTGAAAGTGCCAAGGGAAATTATTAATGACTTGTAAATTATGAATTTAATGGTGAGGGTGGCACAAACGTTTTTGAGCACACCCCTCGCTTTCTTGATTTTTGCACAAAACACAATATCAACTGTGAGGATGTTGCAGTTTTTCGTCCTCACGTTCGAAGGGAGCATAAGGGAATGGTGTTACCCATTTCTTCTCTTTCGAACATCTTGCCACAAAAATTTTTGACACCTTTGATAAGTATGATTATAAATCCGTGTCCAAGAAAATTATGAGATTGTGAACAACACCTGATGAATCCCTTGATGATTTTCACGATCTTTTCATTCATTTTTTTTTTGAATTTTTTGAAGATGATTTTGATTGGCCTTTTTTGAAAGAGAAATTTGAATTTCTTGTTCACATTTCGATGAATCCGCATGAATATGAATCTTTCAAAATTCGCCCAACATACTACGGTGTTAGAGCTTATAAATATGCAATGGATAAATTTGTTATTCCAGATAACCCTCCATATCCTTCTAATCAAACAACTCCACTTCCATAGGTTGAGGTGGGAGAGCTTGAGAATTCATTTGTTGATTTAACGCCATTTTCTCCCACCCCACATACTCAGAATTTCAACGCAGGTTTGTACTATGAATTTTATGTTTGATGAAGTGTTATACCCTTGTCTTCCATCCTTTGGTCCTCCTGATTATGAGTTGTTGTGTTCATCCATTTCGAATGTTTCTTTTGATTGTCGTAAGGATCAAATTCAAGATGGAGTTGGTGTTGAGAATCCAACTTGCGATACCATTTAGGATGAGTATGTGTGGGAGTCCACATCTAAACAAGGATCTGCATTGAATGATGATTCTTCTCATTCCGCACCTCTGTCTCATTATCCTGACATTTTATGTGATTTTATTATTCCTTTTGAATCTTGTGAAGAATTACCTTATGATGATATTATTACTTTCAATCACTCTCAAAACTTGTGGAATGTCAATTTTACATCCAAATGCAGAGAGGACAAATCCTCTTCTCTCTCGCTCCCAAGACTATCTTCTCATCATTATGAAGAATTAGAGGGTGAAATTTCTTGTTTTAAATATTCCCCTATTTACAATTGTTCAGATCATGAGGATTCCTATGTTTTCAATTTTGAACTATTTTATTGCGGCTGTCATGATATTTTAATTGGTTCATTCGGTCATGACTTTGATTTTTCCAATGTTGATCTTCAAAGTCACCAATCACGATGGTCTATATTCTAATGAGTTGGGACTTCTGCAATATGTCGAGACACTTCAACCCAAGATGATGGTTATTTCAGGTTCTCTTGGTCTAGAGGTCAGTTCCACCTATGATCAGAACAATGTTGAATCTTTCAATGCCTCATCATCACTCTACCACACAAATTGAAAATCAATTTGTTTCATAGTTTTCGCATCGTCCATCTATATTGCACAATCCTATCGCTAAGTCATTGGAGGAGTCATACCCAGTGAACATTTTTGTGAAACACAAGTTTTTCTCTTCATTGATGTTCTCCCTCTTCCGCAGTTCAAAAGTTTGTTCTTGCATGTCTTTGATTCACAACGTGTTTGAACATCATAATCTGTCCGCAGAATTCTTTGCATGTGCATTTATTTCATATGTTTTTGCGTGCAATTTAAAACTTCAAATGCCTTGGTTTGTATTGCCTTATATTTCTTATCTGTTTTTATTTCTGAATATATTTCTTTATATGAATTCCCTCGCTTATATAGGCCAACAGATGCACCGATGGCTTCACTAAAAGTTTCATTTTATGTAATTATGGCCTATTCTCTGATTAGGTTAGGAGTAAGAGTAGTTTTTTGTTTTGCTTTTAATTTTTTTATTGTGATTTATTTTCCACTCTGCTCCTTTCTATTCGTTCCTTTTCAAGTCGTAGGATAGCTTCCACATGAGACCGTATTTGGTTTCCAAAGCAATCATGGTGAAATCCAAGAGGAATTTGTGCTACTGTCAATGCTTGGTTTTCCGTTTATTCCCTCTCTTTGCATGGATATTGCATTATTTTAGTCAATGATACTTAGATGGAAAATACATTCCTTTTCCGAGAAAACCATAGTGGAACCATGACACTTGAATCTTTAACTATTACTGCCTAATCTAATTGGTCTTTCTAATTTTTAGTTAATCCTTGTGAACTAAGTTGAGTAGAGTAAGGAGGGGAGGAAAAACTTAACAAGTGTGTCATAGGTATATATAAATATCCTTCTCCGAAGGGACAAACTCTTCTGCTCTGAATAAGTCGGGATCCATCTTCCACCCTATGAAATGAATAAGTTGTTATGCACAGTTCTATGAAAAATGAAAAAAATGAAAAAAAATAAAATAAAGGTTGAAAGAAGAGAAATGATTCCTCCGCAAGGATGTGAAGCAAGCAACTCTGTTGAGGTACTATCCAAGCTTCCTGGCAACAGAGCAATGTTTGTGTTCTTGAAGTGAATCCGTTAGGGTACTGTCCAGGACTGCTAGTAGTGGAGCAACACCAAAGATGAAAAAAAATACTCTAACAATTCTTCTGCTTGTGCATCTATATACTCCTCATCCCCAATCGAAAAAATTTAGTTTGACTTCGCTTGGTTAAGTGTGTCGTCGATGAAGATAATGGTAGGGGCTATATATTTAACTCAAGCTAAGTAAATAAGCTACGGTAATCAACGAACTAAACAATACTTCTTGAAGAGATAGACCTATTTTTCATGAGAGAAGACCCATACAGAGAGCTGGAGTTATACTAGTGTGTTGCCAAGTGTTGTAGCTATTACAACCACCCTCCAAAATTTTTCCTATGCTTTGATTTTGGAGCCTTCATTTCTATCCACAAGAGCTTATCATTTATTGTCATGAAGTATTCATGATTTGATCAAGATTTATTCTTTTCATCTGTGCTTGTGTTTACTTGTTTTCATACTTATCTGATCTTTTGAGTCACAAGCTAACCTTATGACTTGACCTTACAAAAATTCTAGGCTTGCTACCAAAAACTACGCAATAAATGAGGGAAATCCAACCTTGATGATGGAAACTACGTAATCTAGAATGAAAAATAAACCTTGAAAGAACTGTGCAGTCATGGATGGCAGCCTAACACTAAGCTCAGAAACTGCACAATCCACTGAGTTGGAAAGTTTCCTAGTTCCCCAGAATTGTGCAATCTTCATTGGTAGTGTGCATAGAAAGTTTCCAAAAAAAGAAAAAAAATATAAAAAACAAAAAATCATCCCTAGAAAATATGGATTCATTATTAGTATCCTGAAGGTGGCACAATTGTTATTTTTAGAAATTCCAACAAAGTGTCGATTTTTCCTTGATTTTAGGAATGCATGTCATAAACCCTAATCCACTAAAATCTATTTAATTGATGCCTCTAGAGCTCATTGGTGCATTCAAACTTGGATCCCTAGCATTCCCAAGGAGATCAAGGAGCCTTATGTGGAGTTTGCATCGCTTTTCCAGGTGAATTTTGTTTTTGTCGTCTTTTTCCACTTTTTTTTTTGTTTCTTTTGTCGTTTCGCTTCTGTGAGTGTTGTTTTGCGTGTTTATCTTCATGGTTGTTGGTGTTTTAACTTATATTAGCTTGTATAATTTTTTATTCAATTTTTCGTTCGCCTTTCATAATTGTCACATTAGTTTTCTTGTTTTTTCACACCGGTTATCGTCGTTTCGGCGTCTCTCCTCACAAATTTTTTTCCCTTCCATTTGCTGATTTTATTCATTTAATTCACACTGATCCATCCATACTTGGTCATATATACAATTTAACTTGCATTGTCTCTTAGATCCTCTTGTTTCCCACACTCTCACTAGGAAAATCTACACCTCACTTGGCCATGCACTGCCTTGCCCAGTTGGGCATTGCATAAGTCTGAGGCTCAAGCTGAGGGACTGGCCTCTGATACTGCATAATTCATAGTATCGGATGGCCTAAGTGTGAATTGAATAGTCCCAAGACTTAGTCTCCCATCTTGGACACTAATACTGTGAAATTCACAGTCTCTCCTTGATCCGGATTTATGCAGGAACGCAATAGAATAAACATATAACCATAAATATAGAGATGCAGCAGAAATAACACTTCATTTCGTTAATATCAAAGAACTAAAATTTGCTTACAGATAGAATGGAAATAAAACTAGCTAGGGCGTTGGTAGCTATCTCTGAGAAGAGATGTGGCAGCTACAGGCCTCTGAACTGAGTTACAATGAGGCTCGAGGGCCTATTTATTATTGAGAAACAATGGAGAACCCTAAACATCCAAAAAATTAACCCTAGGAGATGAAGCGCCAAAACTATGGGCCCCGTTTGGGTAAATTGGTGTTTCAACTTCCCAGGGACGTAACTTTGGCATACTATCTCTGTTTGACGCACATGATACACCATTAGAAAGCTTTATCCAAGGACTACAAATTTCGCCACAAATATCATTCCAAAATGGAATGATAAGTGCGATGCCCAAAAAGCGTCGTTTAGGGCCTCAAAACGGCTCCGGAAGTTCAGGACCCGAAAAACTGCTAAAAATAGTAAGTTATGCCGAAACTGAAAAACTGAAAGAGACAATGGTGGGGGCCCAAGTGGAATAGGCGGGTGGTCACCAATATCCACCTGGATCATTCCTCCACCCTTAGGAAGCAATGGTCCCCATTGCGTTAAGTTCCTCCATGAGATGAGGAAATTTCTGCTGAACTTGGTCCCTGGTGAACCACTTTCCTTGGTGCAGGAGTTAGCCAGCTTTGACAACCCGATACAGTTGGATCTTCTGTTGGTGAGTGTTCTTGATTTGCATGTCCATGATACAATCTGTGGTGGCCTGTTCCATGCAGTCTAGTTTAACTCTGTTGGTGTGAGTTGTTCTGCAATGTCCGAGGTGTCCAGTAGAGGTGGGAAGTAAGGACGAAGGAGATCCACATTGAAGACTGGGTGCAGACCAAGGAATGGTGGAATACTGAGCTCGAATGCATTGTTCCCTACAGCCTTGGTGATGGTGTACGGCCCGTATCGGAGCGGGCGAAGCTTGCGGTGGGGTCCAGTGAGGCGCTCCTTCTGCAAATGTAGCCATACTTTGTCACCCACCCGGAAGTTGTGTGGCACCCGGTGTTGATCATGGCGTTGCTTGTACTTGGCATTGGCTCTGTCCAATATATCATGAACCTGTTGGCGGATGTGTTGAATGCGCTCGATGAAGCTACTTTCTTTGTCAACTTCAGACTGGACATGAGCTGAATTGGCCTGAGCAGCTGCAAATGGCATGGCTACGTCAATGGGACATAGTGGCTGGAATCCCAAGCCCACCCGAAAGGGGCTATGGCCGATTGAACTGTGGAGAGCCCGATTATAACTATGTTGTACATAAGGGAGGCTCTCGTCCCATGTGCGTGGATGCTTTGAATTGTACATGCGTAGAATGTGTACAATCATTCTGTTGACGACCTCTGTCTGGCCATCTGTTTGGGGATGGAAAGTTGTGGACTTGGTGAGCTTGGTATCCAACATCGACCAGAGGCTGGACCAAAATGTGCTGAGGAACCTGCTATCTCGATCTGATATGATAGACTGTGGGATCCCAAAGTGCACCCACACTCGTTCAAAGAAGAGTTTAGCAGTGGCTTCTGCTGTGATATTCTTCTTACAAGCCGCCATGATGGCCATCTTCGAGAATCTGTCAACGACCACGAAAACACAGTCATTTCCATTCTTAGTAGAAGGCAGGCCCGACATGTAATCCATGGAGATGGATTCCCAAGGTCGACTAGGGGTGGGTAGTGGAGTATATAGGCCTTGCTTCTTGATGGTCGGTTTGGCAATGGCACAAGCAGTGCAGGATCTGATGTGCTTCTCGACATCCTTTCGAAGGTTCGGCCAATAGAAATACTTCTATAGTATTGCTACTGTTTTCTCGACCCCAAAATGCCCAACAACTCGACTGTAGTGTGCTTCCCATATCATCTTGGCACGCTCGCTTGAAGGAACACAAAGGTGTCCCAGGTGACATAAAAGTGCATCTTGGAGGTGAAAATTTGGAACTTGCGTACCCCCCAAGAGTGCCTTGTAAGTGTGGCAAAATTCTGGGTTACTCTCATAGAGAAGAGGCCAATCAGAAGCCTCGTGCCCACAAGAGTTGAGCACGGTGGTGAGCGCCATGATCGATGGTCGGCTGAGGTAGTCTGCAACATTATCGGTGCTACCCTTCTTGTACTTGACGTTCAAATGAAACTGTTGCAGATATGTGGACCACTTCTGATGGCGATCATTCTGCAACTTCCCTTGTGTCTGTATGAACTGTAGGGGCCGGTGGTCTGTGTGGATGATTGTTTCCTTCCCCAAAATGTAACGCTTCCATTGTCGACAGGCTTGCACAATGGAATACATTTCTTTGTCATAGGTGGGATACTTGCGAAATGTCTCAGACAATGTCTCACTGTGATATGCCACTGGATGTCCCTGTTGAGTAAGAACTTCCCCAATAGCATAGTCAGAGGCATCTGTCTCGATCTCAAATGGCTGTTGCAAGTCTGGTAATGTGAGCATTGGGGTAGAATAGTGGCGATTTTTCAATTCTGTGAATGCCTTCTGTTGAGGTTCCGACCAAAAGAATTTTTCTGTCGCTCCTCCCTTGGTGACTTGACTCAAGGGCCAAGTGATATGAGAGAATCCCAACATGAATCTACGGTAGAAATTAGCAAGACCTAGAAAGCTGCGAAGCTCTGTTATAGTGGTTGGGGCTAGCGAATCCCAAATGACTTGGATCTTGGCTGGATCCACATGCACCCCCCTTTCATCAATAATGTATCCTAGATATTGAACCTGGGTCATGCCAAACATGCACTTCTCCAAATTGGCACACAACTTGTGTTGCCGCAATGTTTGGAGGACTTGTCGGATGTGGTGAAGGTGCTCTTCCCAAGTCTTGCTAAAGATCAGAATGTCATCCAAGTACACCACTACAAATGAGTTGGTGAATGGCCGCAAGATGTCGTCCATCATCCTCATGAAGGTTGCGAGAGCATTCGTCAACCCGAAAGGCATGACTAGCCATTCAAAAAGGCCTTCCTTGGCTTTGAAGGCAGTCTTCCACACATCAGAGGGTTCAATTGGTACCTGGTGATACCCAGACTTCAGGTCAATCTTGCTAAAATATTTTTCACCTTTGAGTTGGTCCAGAAGGTCATCAATCCGTGGGATTGGGTACCTATTCCGGACAGTGATCTTGTTCAGCGCCCGATAGTCAATACAGAGTCTCCACGTCCCATCCTTCTTCTGTACCAACACGATCGGGCTCCCACAGGGCGATGAACTTGGTATGATGTGACCTTTCTGCAACAGCTCCTGAATCTGCCTCTTGATTTCATCGTTCTCCAGAACAGAGCGCCGATAGATCGGTCCATTAGGTAGCGGCGCACCGGGGGTCAGATCAATCGGGTGCTTGACCTGACAGTGCAGAGGAACCCCCGTGGGTGAGGTGAATATGTCCCCGTACTCCTCCACAACCTTATCCATTTGTTGTTGTTGTGCAGAGGAGCCCTGTCTGGAGGTCGTGGCCACAGTCTTCTTCTTGCCCTGGGGGCGGATCATCAGGAAAATGAATTTCCCGGTTTGGGAAATGAGCTTACTGCATTGTTTTGCAGTAACCAAAGAGATAGCGGCAGGAGGTGGTACCTCTGGTATCCTGTACAACTTATTTCCCAAAGTAACAATAACAGCACGAGGCCGAGACTCATACACAGCATGACGCTTCCAAAAGTATGGTTGTCCTAATAATACATCAGAAACATCAATAGGAGCAACGTCACATAATACCTCATCCGTGAAGGGCTTGATGCTATAGGGAAGGCGGCACTGCTGGCTGACGCGGAGATCTCGTCCTTGGTGAAGCCACCCGATGGTGTATGGATGTGGGTGAGCCGTGGTCGGCAAGCCCAACCGCTTCACGGCGTCTGCTGAAATGAGGTTCTTTTGGCTCCCATTGTCGACAATGAACTGTACCGGGGAGCCCTTTACCCACATCCGGGAGTGGAAGAGACGTTCCTCCTCCTCTGGATCTTCCGGTTCCTCCTTTTGGATCTTTGTAGTGGCAACAATGGCATTGGGCTCCGCATCAATAATCTGTTTCCCTTTTTCATTCGCCTTTTCAGGTTCTGATTCGGAGTCAGAGCATGCATCTGACTCAGAAGCCCTCATCTCGGCCACTAGCGACTGCTTGGCCCGACACTCACTTGTGTTGTGAGTGGAGCTATTATGGAACTCACACCACTTTCCCGTGTCCTTCTTTGGCTTTGCGGTGCTGTTCTTTTCTTGTGGCTTCGATGAGTTGTCTTTAGCCGCCATGCCTTGGCTCGGTCCTTTTTTCTACGGTTTGGAAGCACCTTTCCCTTGCTTTTGATTCGCAGATCCAAAGTCTCGCTTCTTCTGCTTGAATTTCTGCTCAATCTTGGCAGCATACCGGTATGCCGTACCAAGCGAGGAGATGTCAAGGAACTCCATTTCCTCCTGAATGTATCTGTGCAGACAATTGCGATACTTTAGCACCAAATGTTTCTCTGAATCTTTGATACCCAACTTTGTGCGCAGGGTATGGAACAGATTCGTCAGCTCGTGCACATCTTGATCCCTTTGTTGTCGCAGCGTGGTCCATTGTATGTACTTGTCCTCATAGCTCCCCACGAGATAGTACTGTTCCTTGACGGCGTCTCAGAAAGAATTCCAAGTTGGTACGACCGAGAACAGAGAGGGTTCTATCTGGTCCTTATTCTCACAGTAGGCTTCCCACCAGTCCTTAACATGGGGGTTAACTTTGGGGAGTGCAAAAATAATCTTCTCCCGGTCTGAAAAGTCATGAACAGAGAAATATCCTTCTAATAGATTCAACCATCTATCTACGGCATCTGCGTCTATTTGACCCTCAAATATGGGAATGTCAAAATTTACTTGTACCTTAAAAGGATCGCACCTCCAGAGTGGCTGCTGGATGCAAATGCGCCGCCGGTGGTCAGCCATTGAAGGATCTGAGCAAAGTTATCCATCATCGCGTTCCTTTGTTTTTCAAGGGCCTCCTCGAGCAATATTTTGATAGGATCTCCTGCTCCCTCATCTTTCTTTTCATCCCCCATGGGCGTATGTCGAGGTTTGCGAGGCTGATCTTGCAAAGGTTCCACCAGATCAAGCCCTAGCTCCTTATACCTCGACCTCGTTGGGGTTATGCAAAGAAGGATCGAGAAAAAGCAGACCGCTCTGATACCACTAATCCAGATTTATGCAGGAACGAAACAGAATAAACATATAACCATAAATACAGAGATGTAGCAGAAATAACACTTCATTTCATTAATATCAAAGAACTAAAATTTGCTTACAGACAGAATGGAAATAAAACTAGCTAGGGCGCTAGTAGCTATCTCTGAGAAGATATGTGGCGGCTACAGGCCTCTGAACTGAGTTACAATGAGGCTCGAGGGCCTATTTATTATTGAGAAACAATGGAGAACCCTAAACATCCAAAAACCTAACCTTAGGAGATGAAGCGCCAAAACTATGGGCCCCGTTTGGGTAAATTGGTGTTTCAACTTCCCAGGGACATAACTTCTGCATACTATCTCCATTTGACGCACATGATACACCATTAGAAATCTCTATCCGAGGAATACAACTTTCGCCACAAATATCATTCTAAAACGAAATGATAAGTGCGATTCCCAAAAAACTTCGTTTAGGGCCTCAAAACGGCTCCGTAAGTTCAGGACCCGAAAAATTGCTAAAAATAATAAGTTATGCCAAAACTGAAAAACTGAAAGAGACAATGGTGGGGGCCCAAGTGGAATAGGAAAGTGGCCAGCAATATCCACCTGGGTCACTCCCAAACACTTCCCAGGCTAAATTGTGCATTGCACAGTCTCAAGCCTCAGGCTACATCCTTGGCTGATGAGACTACGCAATGCACAGTTCCCTCAACTATTCTCCCTCACTTGATCATGAGAATTATGTAATATGAATCATCATTCTGTGTGTTTGCTAATTGATCTTTCCTTGAAACTTGATTTGGAAAAGCTAATGTTTTCTTGCAATGAGTGCCTTTTCCCTCCTCCAGGTACCACAATTGTTGAGCAATTCTATTTAGAAGTCACTGTTACCATGGCACCCAAGAGAGTTGCCTCAAAGGATACCATAGAAATAAGTACCAGGGAAGTAGTTAAGAGCATGCCAATTAAATTTTCAGTGTATTCAGACACTCATTTGTTTGTGGAAAAGGAATCAAATCTCACATGGAAGAAAGTGAACGAGTATTTTTTAGAAAAGAGCTCCAAGGCATACTAGAGGATTGACAGGTATATGTCAATGTTTAGCGGTTGGGATTACATAGGGTTGCATGTAAATATCAAACCTTCCCATGTGTAGATTTTATCAGCTGGATTTTTTCACATATTGATGTGAAGACTATGAATTTGAATAGTGCTAGTGAACAGGAGCTTTCTATGTTTCAGGAAAAATATTACCATCTCATGTTTCATTTTCCCAAGCCATAAATTCTTATGGATTCATACTTCTATTCCACCAACAACTATCTAAGCACGAAGGAAATTGTTAAAGGTTTGGTGGAAGAGCCATCAAAGTTTCGACAGACACCCACCAATACATATAAGACAAAGTATCTCAGAAGGGCCTACCATCTCTTGGTTATCCTAGCTTGTATACTCTATGGTCAGCATAGCACAAATACCTCTCTTGAAGGGTGGGAAATATTATTGAACTAGGTTGTGAATGAGGGGAAGCCATTCAAATATTTAGATTTATTGGATTGACAGTTAAGAGCCCATGTAGAAAACGCCCGGAATCCTCCCAAGGGTGAGCAAGCAATATTCTACATGTTTGCATATTTATTGGATGCAATCTATGCACATAATGCATTCCCTGGCATGGAATGGATCTGGACACCCTGAGAACATGCCGTGTACATCCACTATAGATTTCTATCAGATTGCAGCTATTGAGGAGTAATGGAGAAGCTAGCTGACCACTTCCTCATTCTATCGTACAAGATGATCTTTGAAGAAGAACCACCTTGCAAGTCACATGTATAAATGGAGGCAGTAGCATAGATAACATATTTGTTTGCCTCGCCGGATGATACCTTTCTTAGAGTGTTCGATGGTAAGAAGTTGTCACATCTTTTTCCAAGGCATGCGACTGGCAATATTGTCATGCAATAAGTTTCATATCATCTCTCCATAGGGTTGTCAACATATTTTCCCAGGAAGAAGAAAGCACCATGGCCAAATCTTCCTATGGAAATTGGATTGTATGAGATAAATAACCTGAAAGTGGCAGATACCGAAGGAAAGACGATAGAGAAGTTTTCATTCGGTACTCTGGACTTTAATCTGTATGATCCCCATGGTATTTTAAAAGACAACTATGTGAGAATTAAATTCTAGTGGCTCAATAGGAAATTTCAATGGTTGGAGGAGGATCCATGGAATAATTTCTATAATTCCTCCAAATCTTGCAATCTGATCAGTTTTGTAAGAAATTCACAGATGAATTTGAAGAAGGAAGCTACGTCGGAAGCACTACCAGCAACCGGGAGTAGCCCCGTGCAAGACAAGAGAAAGAGAAAGGTTACTTATAGTTCAAGGGAGAGCGAAGCCTTAAGATGAAAGTGGATCCAACTATTATGAAATTGGCTTTAGCAACAGAGGAAAAGAGAAAACAAAGGATTCAAAGAACATAATGGAGGAAGAGGGAACAAAAGGGGATATTGGAGGAAGAAAAACAGAAGCACGAAGAATAAGAGAGGTGAAGTGCAATAGCAAAAGAAACATCGCAGAAGAAATTTGAAGAGAAAGAACATAACCAAAAACCAGCAGAGGAGGAGAGAAGATAGATGCAGGATACAAATATTTCTCAGTAGATTGAATAATTGATAAAGATCATGGACATGGAGGAGCAACTAGAGTTGCAAAAACAAGATGTCAACCTGATGGCGAGTGCACAACAAGTCACCAAACTGTCTCTGCCACTTCCAACAATAGAGTTAGCTCCAGGAAAGGAAGAGGAATTTGTTCCTCTTGATGATGATCTGGTTATGGACATGTAAAATATATGATATAATGAACTTTGGAAGAAGATTGTACAAGCGCGTAAGAATAATTTTTGTATGACCTCACATCTCCTGTGTTCATTAGAGAAAGGGTGATAGTGGCGAACACCAGGAATAATCTCGTTGCCATCGTCGCAGCTAACTTGGCCTTCACATGTCTATAAAGGTTAAGCACTCAATATTTTATGGTCGATAATAAGAAATTGGCACAGAACTTACAAGTTATTAGGCAAGAGGTAGAACAACTCCGCACATCTGCTCAAAGTGCAACTTTCACACAGATCTATCTGGAGGAAATGAGGGCAGCGATACTTAGTGAAGTATCGACACTTGGAGAGACCTTGTAGAATATTTATGAGGAGCTTGTTACCATACATAAGGAAATTTCTCACTTGCATGGCTTGCAGCAGAATTGTAATGACCTTTTCAAAACTCTCAGGAATGCACAAGCTTCCATCGCTGCCATGCATGAATGGTCAATGAGGTACAAAGGGGCACTGCTTGAATTGGGTAACAAAAAGAAGCAATAGAAAAATATGGAGAAAGAAAGAGTTCATTTGTTGATCCAGAACAAAAAGAATCTCGCCTCGTTCATTGGTAGAATTCAGACCTTGTATGCATGGTTATACAAAAATTTGGATTTCTTGGTCAACAAACACAAGATCCCATTAGATGGCTCACTCAAATAATCCAAACCCAGGAACCAGGTTAGGCATGAGATCGAAGAATACTTGGAGCAACTTAGAAAAATTTCCACCAAGGAATATTTGGAGCTAAACAAACAAAACATGCATAACTACATCAGTGGCCCTGTCTAAGTTAGAACAATTTTGCTCCTTCTCCAAACAGAATTTCAATCTGGTTCCAAATCATTGAACCCACATGCCATGGAGTTAGAGTCTGCTTCCATCCAGACACCATCACATAGTTTGGGGATGTCATCACACAGTACGAAACCTTGCACCGATACATGATCGAAAGACATCAAGTGGAATTTGTCGAGCTAGAGTTTCTGCAAAATCAAGCATGATAGTGTTTTGTCTTGTTAGGATATTAAGTTGTCTCTACCCTATTTTGTCTTATATGGGTATGGGTGCATTGTAATATTATTTTGTAAATATTTTGTAAGTGAAATTCCAAGTGTTAATTTTGGAATGTGAAAATTCACGATGTAATGTAATTGAATAGTCATTTGTAAAGAAGTTGAATAGTCATGAGGGAATTCCAAGATTCACAAAGGGGAATGTGAAGAGTCACCCCCTTTTGTTATAAATACATCCTCATAACTCATGTAAAGGTATTTTTGGAGCCAAGATTTTGGCTAAGCTTAGGCTCATAATCAGGAGCTTGGAAGTTTTGTGAGAGCACTGGATTCTCTGTAGTGTAGAGGGAGTATCTTTCTTTGGAGGAGAAGGTGATGTTGACTTCACGTTCCACTATTGGGGCTAGTGATCCATTAATGGTATATGTATGATTGAAACTTTCACTTTAGTAAAAGCTTAGAGCCAACACGTTTTCATGCATATGTTGTGAATATAGTAGGACTACTCTTGTTGTATTTTCAACGTATGCTATTTAACTTATTCTTATACTTATGAACTATTTAGTTTGCATTGGTACGAATGTTGTTGAATGTGTGTTGTTCTATTATTTCATCACTGTTAACTTGTGAAATATTTCACATATTATATTGTGATGTCTTTATGCTCGTGTGTTACTTTCAAGCTACATACTATTACAAGCTTATAAGGGGCTCAATTATTTTCCCTTCGTGTGTTGGAACCTTCATGCATTGCACTTGAATTTCCGCAGGGTCACATACTTTCTCTCACCAAAGTCACCATACATCTCTCTATGTGTTATTGCAGCCAAGGCATATCATTAGCACCCACTGCATTGGCAACGAAGCCATATTCCGGATGGGACTCCTACACCAAACGATGTGAGGTCTAATTGGGACTTCATATTGGGGAGTTCCCTTAAATGTTTTTGGTCCAACACCGTCAACACTTTGATAACTGTTTGTGAAGTATTTTTACTTAACTTGATTATCTTCTTCCTTCACTTGATTATTAATATGTTCTTATCATCAAAAAAATACCAAAATATGAGATACAATGAGACAATAGGACACAAAATAAAGGCTATAATCCAGGGCCAAAATCTCTCCTCTTGAGAGGAAAACCCATAAGAATTATTCTCTTCTTATAGAATTTTCATATGACAAATTCCAAGACCTAAGACCCTTGCCAATGACCTGTCCAAGACCAATCCAACTTTCCTTATTGATGAAAAACCTTGACCTAGAAGCTTCCAACAACTTCAACCTCCCTAGAAACTTCTTTTGAAACTTCACCTTCCCCATCAACTTCTTCAATTTTCATCTAGCAGCTTCTTGACTGCAATTTTCAACTACTACAGAAACCCTATCTCTTACACATGTGAAAGTATGGTGATTTCTTCCTTCCTTCTCCTTTGCTTGAATTGGTTCTTCCTTCTTTGGAATTCAACTTGAAAATTATACCTTTTTGTGCCCTAACTCAGCTCCTTTTCGCAATTCAATCTTGCTATATTGATGTAGCCCTAATATTCACACATGTGAGGAGATGATATCCTAAAAACAACTTTTAAAGACTTTGTTCCTTTCCTTCTTCTAGTCCTCCTTTTATTCTCTCTTTAAGATCTTCTCTTTCTTTCTTAATCAAAGTTCTTGTTGCTTGATTGATTTCTCCTAAATGAGGTCAATGTCTATGATATATAGGCTTCTTAGGAGGTTGAATTGATATCCACGAGGCCGACTTGATCCTTCTTGTAGGTCGACTTGTTTGAAAAGGTCTTGGAGGGTCTTTATGACACTTTTGACTTTACAAAAATTTTCTTTACAAGATACAACATGCCAAAGGGGTATTACATGTATGAGAATGAATATTTGGACTTCATAACTCTATGAAAACCTAAAAGCATTAATGGGTGCTCGATCTATAAATAAATTTATCTTGAGCATGAAAACCATGCATCAAGAATGAAAATAAAAAATTTATTTTCTCTTCAATATCAAATATATAAAATCACGATTACAATAGATATTATGAATACCTAATGTAGTTACACATTTCAACACTCCCTCTTAACTAGGGGGGTATTCAAAATTCATAGAATATACTTGGAAATTCTCATATTGAAGAATTATCATAAGAAGATTAGGCTTGGTAAGCCGTCTCATAGGTTATTTTTCCAACTTATCTTATTGCATCTCATAATACCAACCAAAATTATCACATAGCAAGACCTTGACTAAAAAATATATCTCTCCACAAGATAAGATCACAAATTTTTGCGAAAAAATGATTGATATATACCATCATCATTGTATCTTAAGGAACACACCCCACCTAGATGTTCACAAGGTATTTCCTTCTACTACAATTCTTATCTTTTATTAACACATCCTCGAGGAATTTCCTCTTCGACTACTCTTACCTATTGGATTCCTTACCACATCCTCAAAGAGTATCGAAAACCATATTCTTACCCAATCCTCTATTATTTCTTCATAACATGAAGACAATAATGATATTTATATCTCTTCCTCTCAACTAGGGGGATCTGAACATTCATATAAAAGGAATATATCCAAGCTCCCTCTTACCCAAGGACTTGTTATCAATAGTAGCTATCAACTTATTTGGTGGAGATCATGGTATTATTAATTACTTGTAGATCTCCTATTTTTGCATCATGTTATGAACTTCATCTCCTTCATTATGGAGCAATCTTCATCATAACTTCTTTGTAGGGAATCGACCATATTCTACATCAGTCTCTCTTCAAAAAACTATAGTGTGGAACTAATGGTAATACCATCCTTCTCTTCATCAAAAAGTGATATTCTAGTCCATATCTGAATTTTTATTCATAAAAATACCTCTTCCAATTCATGTTTCTTTCAATATATTCCATCCAATCTCATGAGTACTAACTGTAGAAGACTAAGTTCTACAAACCTCTTTCGGTAGCCCTGTTTCAACCAATTTTTTTCAAAAATAAAAATGAACATAAAATCAAAGTTACCTTTTTATGATGGCCTTTCGTCATGACATCAACATCCTACACATGTAGGAATCCATCTCCAAGAAATTCATTACCAATATTATTATTTTTCAGTATACATATCAAGGTATTCATACCTTCTTCCTCCATGGAGATGCCATAGCTAATTATTCTATTTATCAAATGTTGATCACTTATCATATCTTACGTGACTATAGCTACATATTTCATGAACTCTTCTTTATTTATTCACATATTTCTTCCCCAAGAACTTCTATACATAGTTCCTTAATAATAGGAACCATATTTACCAACCACATCATATTATTCATGAGGTCATTTTATGTTGATTTCAATTTGTCAATATATAGAAGGGTTCAAGACACATTTTCTACATGTCTTCATGTATCATTCGTAAGGAAGAGTCCCTTCTTATTCAATCATGCTCTAAGATAGAGCATTCAACCTTTCTATTTTCAGCCATATGATGACATGACTTTATCTATCTATTACCAAATATACACATAACTCTTCCTTCATGAGGTCATCTAGACTTCCTTCGACAACTTATTTTCCTTGCTTGACGATGAAAGTTCTTCAACCAAATTGACATGCTGCACTTATTCGTAACCACAACATCATCCTTCTAAACAATGTATCCCACACAAGGTGGAATGTATACTATCAGCGAGACACTTGCTTCTTATAAGTAGAGGTAAACCTTCTAATGACAATTCTGATGGTGGATTTGTGATGATCCTCGTTTTGTGAATGCTCCTTCCTAATGATGACGACGTATGATAATTTATTATCTTGTTGTATAAATTTTGTCCAACCATATATACTCCTACTTTGGTTGTCCTTATATGATTTCAATGGATATTCCATGAGCTAATTTTTTTCTATCATGCACCTATCATGATGACTACTACAACTATGTAGAGTTTCTACTTCATCTATCCTTTCATGAGTTTATGATGATGTCATCTATATCTCCACTATAATTCATCATATCATAATGTGATGTTTTACATCATGAAAACTATCTTATGCAAAATTGAAAAGAACTAAGTGTATGGTGTTATCTCAGTCATATTAGAGGTCTTTTACTTCCTTGTTATTTGTCTTCTTCTTTTCAGGTTCTTCCACTTCTTTGGTGACATGGGCTTCATTTATTTCCATTCTCTTCTTGCAATCCTTCTTGAGTTTAGGAAAATTTATTTTGAAATTCTCATATTCATTACACTCATAGTATTAGATATTTGACATGTCAAGCTTCTTATTTTTCCGAGGATCAAACTTTCCAAATTTCCCTTTCTTTCTATCCATAGTTGCATATTCTTGATTTTGTTCACTTGATCTAACATCTCTCTTTAACTTCAACCTAGTTTCTCCAATCTTACATAATGGCCAAAGTTCATTGAATGGAGTGGATTCATTCTTTCCATAAATACTTGATATAAAGTTTCCCTATTCATCAGGTAGTGCATTGAGCACAACAGTGGTCATTTCTTTATCAGACATTATTTCTCCTAGCTCTTGTAGTTGATCTCTTACTTGAGATACGCTCATAAGGTATGAGCCTACACCTTCTTCCTTTGATACCTTAATCTTGTATAGTTCGGTTCTCAATGATATACGTTCTCTTCCTATGCTTACGGAAAATAATTCTACCTACTTTTTTAGATTTCTTTTGATGTTTCCATTTTTTCTACATAAGGGATGAGTGAATCCTTGATTGATTCTATGAGGATCCTTTGATTCCTTACTTCCCATTTCATATACTTCAACAGTGCTTGAGCTTGATCTTGAGAAGGTTTGGAGATTGAACCCTTGACATATTCAATGACTTCATTTTCTATGAGGATCAAATCTATCCTCTTTATGCATGCAAGGTAGTTTGATGACCCAACCAATTCATTTCTCTCCTTGAAAAATGAAGTCATTTTGATATTAGATTCAGACATACATATAAAATACTTACTTTATGAGATGGAAATTCTTCCCTAATGATAATACATTCCAATGGATGTTTTATTGATGATGTTGACTTCCACTATTCCTTTGTTGTTGAAAATTTTGAGATGCCTTCTTGTTGACAATGCTTCTTCTTTTAGATGATGAGAGTGTCTTCAAAGATTGCTTGAGGTTTTATCCTAGATGAGGGAGTTTTCCTATTGCCTTGATTCCTTTGATGATGATGTGTGGATTATTCCTTCTTGAATGCCTTGACTATCCTTGTTGATATATTGTGCTTGGCCTTTAAGCATCCTTCTTCAATGGTGATATATTCAAGTTGTCTCTTTTTCTTGTTGTAGTCACCTTAGCTATGATATCATGCTAAGAAATATAGGGGCAAATTAATTAAGTGATTTCTCTTACTTTGACAACTACTTGTGATTTATCTTTACTTAATTTGATTATATTCTTATTTCACTTGATTATTATTATGTTCTTATCATCAAACAACTACCAAAATATGAGATAAAATGAGGCAAGAGGAAAAAAAATATAGGCTACAATCCATGGCCAAAACCCCTCCTCTTGAGAGGAAAACCCACACAAATTATTCTCTTCTTATAGAATGTTCAGATGACAAATTATAAGATCTAAGGCCCTTGTAAATGAACCCTCCAAGACCAAGCCAAATTTCCTTCTTGATGAGAAACATTTACGTAGCAACTTCCAACAAATTCGACCTCCCCAACAAATTCTTCTACAACTTCGAATTCCCCAACAACTTCTTCAATTTTGTTCTAGTAGCTTCTTGAATGAAATTTTCAACTACTGCAGAAACTCTAGCTCTTGCACCTGTGAAAATATGGTGATTTCTTCCTTCCTTCTCCTTTTCTTTAATTGGTTCTTCCTTATTTGGAATTCGACTTGAAAAGTAGACCTTTTGGTGCCCTAAATAAACTCCTTTCTACAATTTGATATTGTTATAGTGATGTAGCCCTAATCTTCGCACATTTGAGGAGATGATATCCCAAAAAAAACTTTCAAAGACTTTGTTCCTTTCCTTCTTCTAGTCCTCCTTTAATTCTCTCTTTTAGGTCTTCTCTTTCTTGTTTAATCAAGATTCTTGGTGATTTATTGATTGTTCCTTAAATGAGGTTGATGTCTCTTATATATAGGCTTATTAGGAGGTTGCCTTGTTGTCCATGAGTCCGACTTGATCCTTCTTATAGGTCGACTTGTTTGAAAAGGTTTTGGAGGGTCTTTATGACACTTTTGACTTTACAAATATTTTTTACAAGATACGACATGCCCAAAGGGGTCTTACATGTATGGCACTAAATCTTTTGACTTCATAACTATATGACAACCTAGAAGTACTCAATGGGTGCTTGATCTATAAATAAATTTATCTTGAGCATGAAACCCATGCATCAAGAATGACAATAACAAATATATTTTCTCTTTAATATCAAATATATAAAATCATGAGTATAATAGATATTACGAAGACCGAACATAGTTACACATTTCAAATTTTCATGTGGAGGTTGAAACTTCTAGTTGAAATAGTCTAAACTAGGCAACTCCAATAAATTTTAACTATAACTATAACATCACATAACTGCATATGTATAAAACAATAACATATAACGTAGTTCAATAAAAAAATAACATAATTTTCTCTTCATAATAACATAATATGGTTGATGCTCAACAACTTTATAAGACTCGAGTTTAGATCTATAAACTCTAATTTTCTTTAAAATTTCCACTAATATTTGTAGAATTATTTTAATTTAATGATATGACAAATATATCTCTTAGATCTCACCCTTATTAAATTAATTAGTTAAGTAATGAATTTGTAACTTACATTTCCTATTTTAACAATGGATTTTATTTAATTAGAGCCTACATCAAAATAATCTGATGTGACCGAGGTATGGTAGAATAACTAATCATGAACTATAAATAATTATGGAGGTGTTTTACGGTAAAACAACCCTCCCCATTTCAAAATTTTAGAATAAATTTCATTTAGAAACAGGTCCCCTTTATTTTTAAGATAGGAATAAAAAACTTTGAGGAAATCCGATCATTTTGAATAAAACAATAAAAGGTTCATTGTTTAGAAAAGCATATATCGCATATCGCATATCACAAATGTATATAAAAAAATGCAACATTGAAATTTTCTGATCCGATGAAATATAGTCTTTTATCGCATGAACATAGAACATAAAAGTATCCATATTGAATAAGTTCGATGTGATAAAGTAATCACAATCGCAAATCGGAGGAACCTTAAAGTTTCACATTTTCTTTGCAAAACTCTGATGCGATGCAATTTATTGCAAATCGCATTTTGGAGAAGCAATGTTACATGTACTTGTTTTATAAACTCTGATGCGATGTAACCCATCGCAAATCACAAAACAAAAAGAAAACCCCTCATTCAGTCAATTACAAAACTCTGATGCAATGCGATTTATCACAATCGCATTTCGGAGGAACAACATCATATTAATTCATTCTATAAAATCCCGATGCGATGGACCCCACCATCATCACAATCACAAATCGACGGATATCATTTGCAACTTATTTCCTTTGGAAAGAGCCGATGCGATACACCATCATTGCAATCTAAAATCGGTGGAGATCATGAGATGTTACTTGTTGTCCCTTTTGAAAACCCCCGATGCGATGGATGCTTAGTCTTTATTTTATTGCTATTTTGCACTGCGCATATATTATTTATTCATCACAACCGGGAAATTCAAAAGGAAAGTTTTATATTCACATTTCAAAATTGCTGATCTCCGATTGTACTCACATTAGTCTTTATTTTATTGCTATTTTGCACTGCGCATATATTATTTATTCATCACAACCGGGAAATTCAAAAGGAAAGTTTTATATTCACATTTCAAAATTGCTGATCTCCGATTGTACGTTCATTATTAATTAGAAAATCAAACGAATTATGGTGATTGATTCTAATTTGAATGCATGAGGTTGACTCTCATAGAGAGAATTTAAGTTTAAACATGGAGTTAATAAATTGAAATAATTGAATAAATATTTTCATATAGCTGTTCTCCTTACTTTATTTTACCATGTCTAAAAGTTTTTCTCATTTGCAGAACCATAGAATACCCAATCCTCTCGTTCGCCGAGCAAGTGAAATGATACCAGATGAGAAAATGTCTAAGAGATCTAAGAAAGCAAAGGCCACTGCCGCCGCAAATACCGCTGCTATTACCATAGTACCAAAAGAAAAACCAGCCAAAATTAAGCTGGTTACGGATACATCATGCCAGGGTCTTGGAAAAATTTCTTAGGAAAATGTATATAACTTGATTGAAAGAGAAATCCCTAAGGTCACTAAGGTGAAGGCGATAGTACCAGATGAAGAAGACTTAGATTCTGATTCTGAGACTCCTCTCAAAGTGCTTTCAAATTCATTCCTTCATAGAATTGCAGCTCGAGCAAACATTTTCCCCTATTATGATGTAATTTGGTGGGTGATAGACAATGTCACCATAAAAAACAGGACATTTGTTTCAGCTGTGGGAACAATATTTGGGTCTTTCAGAGCAGAGGATATAAAGGCAATGTACCATCTTCCAGACCCTCAAAAATTCTATAACAAAGCCTTCATTAAGGATTTCACTGCAAGCAATGAGACTCAGTTAGAACCAATTAGGGAATGGAGAAGAGCTCCAGAGAAACATAAAAATGAAGCATCAGGTATGTACTCCGTGGAGTCTCTTGCACCCCCATATTGTTATGCTACCGCAATGATGGGTAGGATTTTCAGAAATGATAATTCTACAAGATTTTCAATACAAATGGTACCCTTGATTCATTCTAATGTGAATTTTGAAATCATGGACTGGTCAGTTATCCTTTCGGACAAGATAGCTAATAGAATCCTAGAATATCGAAAGGATAAAGATACCAGAAATACGACCCTGTTTCATTTGTATGCCTACATTTTAGATGCCCTATGTTTCAATTCAAAATTTCCCATTCTAGGTTGGAAGTGGACCCCCCAAGATCTTGTTCCTATACATATTTACCATAAGTACTTGTGGAAGGTTCATTTTAAAAATCATGTATACAGAATTTGTCACGGTTTTTTGATTCCTGTTTATCAAACCATTTTTGACCAACTTCCTACCCGACTTTCTGAAAACGCTAAGAATGATATATCCTTGATTGGTGGCTGGTTCGGAGAAGAGAGATTTACCTATATCAGAGTTTTTGGAAGCATTGTGGAGCCCCATATCTTACCCCTATATGTTCTCGACAAACTGTTAGCCCAAGAAATTTCTTATCAGTTAACAGTAGAAGATATGCCAAGATGTCTAAAAAATAACAAGAAATTGATTTGGCCTAATTTTCCCTTTCATTGTGGAAATTACACTCTTAATGAATTCAAACATGCCGAGAAGGAAGTCATTAAAATAAGGGATCTTAAGCTCGCAACAGTCTCATGTAGGCAGTATGACCCGAAGAAAGTAGCATTTGATTTCACAACTTCGGTTCAAATCGCTAGATTTGAGCATGAGCCCGATGAATTTGATGATTTATTTGTTTCTATTGATAAATTTTCCCAAGTTTATGACTTGGCTAAATCCAGATTTTAGAAAGAGGATATGAATAAATTCATGCAGTTTATAAGTCAGAGACTGCTGAAAGCTCCTCTTGACCAGTTAAGAATTCCTTTGCAAGAATCTAAAAATATAGAAACAAAACAGAAGAAAAAGGAAGATGCAGCTAACAAAGCAGGAAAATAAGTTTATACCAGCAGAGTCAATGTACAAACTGAGAAGGAAAGCACAAGAAGCAAACCTGATGTACAGAAGGAGAACACTGGTAGAAAAACTAATGTAAACATTGAGAAAGGAAATACAGCTAGCATATTCAATGTTCAGAACGAAAAATGAAGTACATATATCAAGATCAATATACAAACTGAAAAGGAAAGTACGGGCAGCAAAGCTAATGTACAAACTAGAAAAGGAGATATAAGTAATAAACCAGATAATCAACTTGAAAGAGAAAAGACCACGGAGAAAGTGGTGGATTCTGCTGAAGTTATTGTTACTTCCCATTTTCTAAGTCAATATGAACAATTCACTCAGAAAATAGGGTCACAAAATAACCCTCAAGTTGACATTCTGAGAGATCAATATATGGAGATTATTCCTGAGCATCCTACATAATAAATTGTGTTGAAAGTAGAAGAAATTCCTCCTCTAGATATCTTTTATAGTCCTAATCATAAGGCTGTTGTTAGGAAACAGAGGAAGAGAAGAAGAACAGATCAAGAGTCACTTTCAAAATCACAAGTTGAATTTATGAACATTGTTTGGAAGAATACTAAGGTGAATCCTTCATAGGATCTCACCAAATTGTCACAATATGTAGGTGCCTATAGTGCAGCCACTATAGACAAAGCTTCTGAAGTCACCCAAATGATGAAACAAAAGGACTTAGAGATAGCTATGCTGGAGGAATAAGCAACATAAATCAACAAAAAATAATGTAGTTGGAGCAGCAGTTGCAAGAAGAAGGGCTCAGAGCTAAACAGTTGGAAGAGAAACTTGGCATTGAAAAGAAAAAGCTTGATCAACAAGCTTTGAACAAGCAACAAAAGTTAACTCAAGAAGTGGCAAAATTACAGACCCTACTGCAAAATAAGAAAACTGCTAAAGTTGAGCAAGAAAAAATATTCCAAGCAAGATTGGACAAACTTAAGGATTATCCTAAAATTGACCAATTTAAAACTGAAGCTCTTGAAACAAATAAAATACTATCTCAGCAGTTGAATGAACTCTATCAAAAGATGGCACAAGCTAAGCCCTTATGTGAAATAACATCATCTCTTATAGATGAAGCAGTTAGCCTCAGATTTGAATTTGACGATGCAAATGAAAAAAATTATGAATTTATTTCATGGCAAGACTCGGAGCAAGGAAGGAATGCAAACCTTCCTAGGATTGAGGAAAGGCACAAATAAATTCTATTTGCTGAATGGGAAAAACAGTTGATCAAAGGAGAAAGAGCCACATCAAGAGCCAAAACTATGATGAATAATATAACACAGTTGGTTAATGATAGCTTATATGCCACCAATTTAATTTCAGATTGTATTCCAGGTAAATTACCAAAGGTAAAAGAGACTGATACCAGGTGGAAACAAGAATTAGTCAACAAGAATCAGCAAATCAGAAAACTTCAAGGAATTTCATGGGATATCATGTGGAATATCTAATCAAGCCATAAAATCAACAAATGGAAATTAAATTCCTTTCCAATGCCATTAATTGCATCATTCCAGAGTTTTCTGATGCCACGTATACTGGTCAGTTGCATTCAAGGCTAATTCATCTAGTAGAGGTCAAAGATATGCTCAAAATCTACCATCTCGGCACATTGAATGCAGGAGAAAATTAATGAATCTATTTCATTTTAATATTGCAAGTCTATTTCCGGATTTCCGATGATAGATTGTAGCAATAGTTTTAGTTATTTTGTTTTATTAATTTCCTATTTAAACCCCTTCCGTGCATTTGAGAAGGGGTCCTGAGTTTGTAATATTTTGGCTTGGATGTTACATTTTTGTACCCCATCGACTATTTTATTTTTATAAAGGATCACATCCTGTGGTTTATGGCGAATTATCTCTAAGAATTGCATTTTATTACCTTGGAGTTTGTTTTACATTGAAGCACTGGATCTGGATATTGAATTGCATCAGGAAAAATATCAAGATGAATCTGGTATTTCTATCAATTTACTGTTATTTTTCTTATGTCACGAGATATTCTCTTTGAATTTGCTATCATTTATATGTACTTGCTTTACAAATATTTCTTTATACATATCATTTTTGAATGTGTAGAAATATTCATCTATCATAGTATATGCAAATGATATATATAATTATGAATGCAATATGTTATTATAACTCTTTTTAATTTCTTAAACAGAGTTATCATTATTTAATATTGCATATTTAAATTAAATTATAATACATTTTCATGGTTATTAATTTGATTGAAACAATCTTTAAGTTGTATTCATATTGAATACCTAGGTTAGTTTTAGAATTATTTGTAAGTTATAGATTAAATTAAATATATTAGTTCAGTCATTTATTTCCATCATCCATTCACACAATCATTCCATTACCAATCAATTTGTTATTAGGAAACTGGTCCTATAAATCCAGTTGGAGCCACCACACCAAACAGAAAAGGAGATTTCCTAAGGTCCTGACGGGGTGGTTTTCCCCTAATGTTTGAAGCAGCGATTTTCAAGGCTTCAACATTTTTGGCGCTAGAAGGAGGGCCTAAGCTATGAATGGCAAGTAAATCCAAATCTGTAGACCATTCTAAGAGCAATTCACCCTCATCACCTTCTTCAATTTCTTCTACATCTCAAATCTCTAGAGAAGAAATTGATAGAAATATTCAAACACCCACTACCAAAGTCTCAAATCAATCGGACAATCAACCTCCTGAGTCCCCTGAAGTACAAGCTTTAATTCACAAATTACAAGGGTTCTCATTATCTTTAGATGAGTCTGAATTATCTGAAGGTAGTGTAACTTCACAATTTGTTTCTTCCAAACCTCTTACTAGGTTACAGAGTGAAAAACTTGGTATTCCTCCAAAGGAATTTCATTTACCTAGTAGAGTTAAAACGAGAAAAACCCCATCGGAATCAGAGAGTGATATTAGTTCTTCATCACAAATTCAATCATCTGTTTCCCAAACATCATCTGTTCCAATATCATCTACTCAAACAATACCTGTCCAAACACCTATTGTCTCTTCTACTCCTTCAACAGTTATCACAACAATGGCACAGAGGCCATGGGCTAGTCCAGGAGCCGTTGCGATGGCTGCACCCTTACATGATTTACCAGATCATCCTGAAAAATGGCTGCCAAATTTAGTCCTGACCTTAACATACAAGCTGAAGAACATATCAATAACTTTATGCTTGCTGTAAACTTGAACGGGGTTGAACACGAGGATGTTGTAGTCAGGTTATTCCCCTATACTTTGCAAGGGGTAGCAAGATCCTGGTATTTTTCATTACCTTCAAGATCTATTACAAGTTGGGATATTTTTCAAGAACATTTATTAAATAAATTTGGAGATGATAGATTAATAACTACCCTAATCAATGATCTCTCCAATTTGAAGACAGAACCCAAAGAACCGATCAAAGATTTTAATTCCCAATTCAATAAAATCTTGAATAAAATCCCTACAACATTAAAGCCTAGTGAGTAGGTCCGAAGTGAATGGTATATAATAGCTTTGCCTTCAAATATAGCAATTTTTGTTGATAGAGCTGCTAAACCTACTTTGGCTAAAAACATGAAAGAAGCGATTGCAGTTGAAAGAAGGATTGTTGCTTTGGATAAGAAAAATTCTATTGAGGAAAGAAAATCCAAAAAGGTCAGCTTTAAGGATGATTCAAAGAAGAAAACACTGAGAGATCCATATGACATGGAAGGCTTATAGAAAGTTCTCAAAACTATGTCTAATGAGATGGTTGAGATTAAGAAGCAAGTGGCAGAAACTTCTACCAAAAGGCCATTCAAAAACTTCAAAGGAACACAAGTTGAATCTAAACCTCCCAATTCAATATCCAATGCAGAGTCAGAAGAAGAAGAAGAAGAAGAAGATACTCCTCCAGTATCAAATGAAGAATAAGAAAGAGAGGAAATAGCTGAATTACATGGGATGTGGGATTTTATTCTCCCTAACTCGGACAATGAAATAGAACAAGAAGCCATGCCAGTAAGTACAAGGAGTAAATCTACAGTGGAGCCTATTTAATCTGTTCCTAAGAAGAAAAGTAAAACTTCGACTACTAAAGACAAATCCCCTACAAAGAAAATTTCTTCTTTACCGACTCAAAATCAACCATCATCTTATAATCCTCCTACAACAACATCCAAAACTATGGTGGTATCAGATCCTATGGATTATAACATTGTTAAAGACATGAAGAAAACCAGAGAAAATATCTCTCTACATGAACTCAGCAAACTTAAACATCAACATAAGTTGTTATTGAAAGAATTAAATGCAACACTAAAAACTCCTCTACCAAGTAGTGTTGTTGCCAAAGCAGCTAAAGGATCAGGTAAGCCACTAGATAAAGTAGATGCTACTGATACTGTTCTTATTGGAGAAAGATCAAATTCTCAGACACCTCATTTTATTTTGACTTATGAAATATATAACAATAATTTTCATAATTGTTTGATAGATTCAAGAGCATCATCTAACATAATGCCTACTTCAGTTTGTGCAAAATTGAATATTGAACCACAAAAGTATGCAGTTCACATTGTTCAATTGGATCGGACTAAAGTGCAAGTTGTGGGAGAAATTAATTCAGTCACCATTTGGTTAGCCTCTGATCCCAGGATAGTCCAGAGAATTGATATAATAATTGCAAATATTCCCAAATTTTATGGATTAATATTGAGCATGGATTGGTCTGCAAAACTTAATGGTTACATTGCCACTGATTATTCTCACATGTGGCTTCCTTACAAAGGGAAACCAAATCAAATCAAGGTTGAGTGAGAAAAACATATGATGCATACTGTCACATAATTTGAACAAGCAAATGAACCTGTAGCCTTTAATAATAACATTCTTGGAGGTTATTCTGCAGAATCATTCCTTGGGAATTTTACAACACCACAATCACCTTTTTCTGTAAATACTTTTATTTCACAACTTGAAAATTTTTCACAAACTGATTCTTCAAGAATTGTTAATGTTTCTGATACATCTGTAGATAAACTTGTAAATAAATCTTTATTTTGGTCTTTGTATTTTGATGGATCAAAGTCTAGTGATGGTGTAGGAGTAGGATGCATTTTAATTGATCCAGAAGGAGAGAAAAATATGCTTTCATATAGGTTAGAATTTGAGTGTACAAATAACACTGCAGAGTATGAAGCCTTGATCCAAGGGCTTTATAAGGAAATAGGATTGAATGTTAAGTATTTGAAAGTATCTGGTGATTCTGAAATTGTCATAAGACAAGTAAGGAATACCATCCATTGTCTTTCAGGTCATCTCAAACATTATCAAACCCTTGTGCAAGACCTTACCACTCAATTTTTAGCATTTAATATCTCTTCTATTCCTAGAAATCAAAACACATCAGCTGATTTGTTAGCTAATGTTGCATCCAAACTCCTCCCTGCTGAAGATTATAGTCTTGATAGGTTTTCAGTCGAATTAATCTTTTGGCCATCTGTTCCTGATAATATCACAAACTGGAGAGTATTCTATCATGATGAAGATATCTTGAATTTCTTGACTTCAAAGAAATCCTATGATGAACAAATAATTGATGAAAATGATCATGATCTTCAAAATACCTCAAAAAGTAATGAAAATCCTATTCCCAAATCTGTTGTTAAACTTGAGGATCAATATGATATAAAAGATAGATTCAAGAAAGTTACTAATGCTAAACTTCAAAGTTCCACTTTGAAGTTTGAATTAGTAAATCTTGGCTCCGAGTCTAAACCTCAAAATATTAATTTAGGGCTCGAGTTAACTCTAGAGGAAAGAACTGCTTTCATCAAACTTCTCAGTAGGTATAAAAATGTTTTTGATTGGAATTATGAGGACTTGAAAACTTATGATACTTCTGTTATTCAACATACAATTCCAATGCTTTCTGATGTCAAACTTGTTCAACATAAGTTAAGAAAAATTCATCCAAATCTTGAAAGTCAAATCAAGGCAGAACTCAATAAAATTTTAAAGGCCAAAATCATTTTCCTGTAAGGCATTCTAATTGGGTTTCCAGCATGGTACCTATCAGGAAGAAGAATGGAGATATTAGAATCTGCATTGATTTTAGAAATTTAAACAATTCATGTCAAAAGGATAATTTACCATTGCCAACGATGGAACAAACACTTCAAAAAATAGCTGGTTCTGAACTCATGTCCTTTCTTGATGGTTTTTCAGGCTATAACCAAATATTGGTACATCCAGATGATAGGCTGAAAACTACTTTCAGAACCAAATGGGGAACCTATGCTTACTAGAAAATGCCTTTTGGTTTAATAAATGCAGGAGCTACTTTCCAGAGAGCCATGGATATAGCATTTAAGGGTCTGATTAATATATCACTTGTTATTTATCTTGATGACATAACAATATTTTCAAAGAAAAGAGCTAATCATCTACATGATTTGAAACAGATATTTGAAATATGTAGAAGGTTTGGTATTTCTTTAAATCCAAATAAATCCTTATTTTGTCTCAATGAAGGAAAAATATTAGGGTTTGTTGTGTCAAAATATGGTATATATATTGACCTTGACAGAGTGAAAGAAATTTCTGATATTTCTTTACCTCATAACAAAAAATCCATGTAATCATTTCTAGGGCAAATAAATTTTGTAAAAAGATTCATTCCTGATTTTTCTCAAATTGTTTTACATATGTAGAATATGATTACGAAAAATTCAGTATTCAAATGGGGGTATAAAGAGAAGGAAGCCTTTGAGGCAATCAAATAGGTAATCATTAATGCGCCTGCATTGAATACTCCTGGTTTTTCTAAAAAAATTATTCTGTATACCTTGGCTACTGAAACATCCTATGCTGCTATTTTAACATAGCTCAATGATCAACAAATAGAAGCACCAATTTCTTTCTTTAGCTCAAATTTGCAAGGAGACGAGCTTAATTATTACGATGTAGAAAAACAAGCCTTTGCTGTGTTTAAATCAATCAAACATTTTAGACCTTTTCTCCTAAAGACACATACAAAAATTATTGTCCCATTCTCTGCAGTGAGACAATTGTAATTCAAAAAGAAGTAGGAGAAAAGAGAGCTAATAGGGTAACAACTTTGCAAGAGTATGATATTGATATTAAGCCAGCCAAGATTGTTAGAGGACAAGGTTTTTGCAGATTGTTAGCAGGAGCTCACAACATACCAGAACATCAAAATCAAGCTAATATCATTCAAACAAATCAGATAAGTGTTATAGATTCTGAATCTCAATATGCTGATCTGATCTTCTACTTGAAAAATGGGTATTCTCCTTCTAATCTCAGCTATAAGAACAAACATGCTCTAATATTAAAAGCTAAACATTATGAAATCATTGATGATGTGTTATTAAGAAGGAATTATGATTCAATTATATTAATATGTCTTGAAAAGACTGAAGCAAAAAAGGTATTGCAGGAATTACATGATGGACCAGCAGGTGGAAATTTTGGAGGTGATACCATAGCTCACAAAATAATCCATGACGGATATTATTGGCCTACCCTTTTCAAAGATACACATGATTATGTAAGGAAGTGCGAGATTTGTCAAACTGCTAGTGGAAGACAAAGGAAGCCAGCTTTTCCTTTGCAACTAGTAAACATTGAGCAACCATTTGAGCAATGGGGGCTTGATATCATTGGAGAAATAGTAGCACACTCTTCCAAACAACACAGATACATCCTTACAACAACAGATTACTTCAAAAAGTGGGTAGAAGCAATTCCTTTAAAGGTAGCCAATTCTGATGGAATCATTGAATTCATTGATCAATTCATCATTACCAGGTTTGGTGTACCTAACGCTCTTGTTTTTGACAATGCATCTTATTTTTCTGGAAATATTATAATGGAATTTGCAATCAAAGAGGTTTCAAATTGAAATATTCAGCAAATTATTATCCACATGGTAATGTTTTAGCTGAATCTACTAATAAAAATCTCATCAAAATCATTAAAAAGACCATTGATCAGAATCAAAAGAATTGGCACAAGTCTTTAATTTTTGCACTATGGGCTGATCGTATTACTCATAAAGCTTCAATACGAACTTCACCTTTCAATCTAGTTTATGGAAAAGAAGCTGTGATACCATCAAATCTAGTTCTCCCATCATTAGCCCTAGTTCAATTTATTGAAGAGAATCCTTCATCATCTATTCAGTTGAGATTTGATCAAATTCTTAAATTAGAAGAAGATAGAGAAAAAGCAAAAAGTATTCATGAAAAAGATCAACAGTTTGTAAAATCTTCTTTTGATTCAAGTTCCACTGGATCCAAAGCTTTGAAAATTGGTGATCTTGTTTTGAAATGGGATAAAGCACATGAAGATAAAGGCAAGCATACCAAATTTCAAAAGATGTGGCTTGGACCATTTCAGATTGCTGAAAAGATAGGCTCATATACATTCATTCTGCAAGATTTAATAGGAAAGAGAGAATCTCTTCCTGTAAATTGGTTTATTTTAAAGAAATTATTTTCTTAAGGAGGTAACCCCTTCTTACTTGTACATATTCCTTTCTGCAATTTTTGTTTGTTTTGTAATTAAGGTTGTTAAATAGTCTTTAATTGACTTTTTACTATTTGAAAATATCTTCGAGAAAATATTATAAATACTTATTTTATGTAAATAAGAATTTTTATAGAAATGATTACAGTTTTGGATAGTTTAAAATAAAAGTTAAACTTTGAAAATTTGTTCAAAACATTTACATGATCTTTTGAAACCTTGAGAAAAATGTAAATCATTATAAGTTTATTAAACAGAGAAAGGTTATCCATAAAAAGTAAAGAATTTTCCAAGCTTTGGCATTCAAAAAACTCTGAAAACTATCATCCATTGATTCTTAAGGATAAAATCATTTCACCCCATCCATTAAGGTTGCGATTTTTTAGAATGTAATTCTAAGAAATTATATGTCAAAATTAAGAGATAAGAGGTCTCATCACGAGCCTGCTTACCATGATCATAAGAAGTAATAAAACTGACATTACCAACACTGCATACCAAAACAGGGTAATGGCTTATAATTATAAGACAAGGGGTCTCATCACGAGCCAGCTTGTTTAGTTTAATTACAACTGGTGAGTGGCATTGTTATCAACTGGCTACCAAACCAGAACAATGGCTTTTAAATTAAAATAAAAAGAAGAAAAACATAAGATACAATGTCTTATGAATTTATCTTTTAAAGAATCATGATCTTAGATGGATGGGACAATGAATGGTTGATGCTTAAAAGGTAACCCTGTCGAGACTATGAATGTTTGCGGGCAATAGAGGCAATATCTTTGACAATAGAGTAAAACACAAAAGCTAAAATTGGAGGAGTCCCCTACTTTATTATTATCAACCAATCAAGGCTTGAGAAGACCCATAAATGTTTTTATTTTTGAGGAATTAGAAAGAAATTGTAAGTGAATTTTATGATTTTTCAGAGTTAGATTTTATTTAAAATTTCTCTAAGATATTTTTCATTATCTTTAAAACTTTTTACTTACTAGAAATATAGTATTCATTTTATTTTTTCAGATATAAATATTTCTTCCAGTGAATCGCCAATTGTTGTACGGTACAATAACCCTCCCCATTTCAAAATTTTAGAATAAATTTCATTTAGAAATAGGTCCCCTTTCTTTTTAAGATAGGAATAAAAAACTTTGAGGAAATCCATTCATTTTGAATAAAACAATAAAAGGTTCATTGTTTAGAAAAGCATATATCGCATATCGCATATCACAAGTGTATATAAGCAAATGCAACATTGAAATTTTCTGATCCGATGAAATATAAAGTCTTTTATCGCATCAACATAGAACATAAAAGTATTCATATTGAATAAGTCCGATGTGATAAAGTAATCACAATCGCAAATTGGAGGAATCTTAAAGTTTCACATTTGCTTTGAAAAACTCCGATGCGATGTGATTTATCGCAAATCGCATTTCGGAGGAGAAATGTTACATGTACTTGTTTTATAAACTCCAATGTGATGTAACCCATTGCAAATCACAAAACGAAAAGAAAACCCCTCATTCAGTCAATTACAAAACTCCGATGTGATGTGATTTATCGCAATCGCATTTCAGAGGACCAACATCTTATTCATCATTCTATAAAATCCCGATGCGATGGACCCCACCATCATCGCAATTGCAAATCGGCGGATATCATTTACAACTTATTTCCTTTGGAAAGAGCCGATGCAATACAGCATCATCGCAATCGCAAACCGGTAGAGATCATGAGATGTTATTTGTTGTCCCTTTTGAAAACCCCCAATGCGATGGATACTTAGTCTTTATTTTATCGCTATTTTACACTGCGTATATATTATTTATTCATCGCAATCAGAAAATTCAAAAGGAAAGTTTTATATGCACATTTCAAAATTGCTAATCTCCGATTGTACGTTCATTATTAATTAGAAAATCAAACGAATTATGGTGATTGATTATAATTTGAATGCGTGAGTGTGACTCTCATAGAGAGAATTTAAGTTTAAACACAAACTTAATAAATTGAAATCATTGAATAAATATTTTCATATAGCTGTTCTCCTTAATTCATTTTACCGCGTCTGAAAGTTTTTCTCATTTGCAGAACCATAGAATACCCAATCCTCTCGTTCGCCGAGAAAGTGAAATGATACCAGACGAGAAAATGTCTAAGAGATCTAAGAAAGAAAAGGCCACTACCGCTGCAAAGACCACTGCTATTACCATAGTACCAAAAGAAAAACAAGCCAAAATTAAGCTGGTTATAGATACATCATGCTAGGGTCTTGGAAAAATTTCTTGGGAAGATGTATATAACTTGATTGAAAGAGAAAACCCTAAGGTCACTGAGGTGAAGGTGACAGTACCAAATGAATAACACTTAGATTCTGATTCTGAGACTCCTCTCAAAGCGCTTGCAAATTCATTCCTTCATAGAATTGCAGCTCGGGCAAACATTTTCCCCTATTATGATGTAATTCGGTGGGTGATAGACAATGTCACCATAAAAAATAGGACATTTGTTTCAGTTGTAGGAACAATATTTGGGTCTTTCAAAGCAGAGGATATAAAGGCAATGTACCATCTTCCAGACCCTCAAAAATTCTATAAAAAAGCCTTCATTAAGGATTTCGCTGCAAGAAATGAGACTCAGTCAGAACCAATTAGGGAATGGAGAAGAGCTCCAGAGAAACATAAAAATGAAGCATCAGGTATGTACTCCGTGGAGTCTCTTGCACCCCCATATTGTTATGCTTCTGCAATGATGTGTAGGCTTTTCAGAAATGATAATTCTGCAAGATTTTCAATACAAATGGTACCCTTGATTCATTCTGCTGTGAATTCTGAAATCATGGAGTGGTCAGTTATCCTTTCGGACAATATAGCTAATAGAATCCTAGAATATAGAAAGGATAAAGATACCATAAATACGACCCCGTTTCATTTCTGTGCCTACATTTTAGATGCCTTATGTTTCAATTAAGAATTTCCCATTCTAGGTTGGAAGTGGACCCCCCAAGATCCTATTCCTATACATATTTACCATAAGTACTTGTGGAAGGTTCATTTCAAAAATCATGTATACAGAATTTGTCACAGTTTTCTGATTCCTGTTTATCAAACCATTTTTGACCAATTTCCTCCCCGGCTTTCTGAAAAAACTTAGAATGATATATCCCTGATTGGTGACTAGTTCAGAGAAGAAATATTTACCTATATCAAAATTTTTGGAAGCATTGTGGAGCCCCATATCTTACCCCTATATGTTCTCGACAAAATATTAGCCCAAAAAATTTCTTATCAGTTAACAATAGAAGGTATGTCAAGATGTCTAAAGAATAACAAGAAATTGATGTGGCCTACTTTTCCATTTCATTGTGGAAATTACACTCTTAATGACTTCAAACATGCCGAGAAGGAAGTCATTAAAATAAGGGATCTTAAGCTTGCAACAGTCCCAGGCAGGCAGTATGTCCTGAAGAAAGTAGCATTTGATTTCACAACTTCGGTTCAAATTGCTAGATTTGAGCATGAGCCCGATGAATTTGATGATTTATTTGTTTCTATTGATAAATTTTCCCAAGTTGATGACTTGGCTAAATCCAAATTTCAGAAAGAGGATATGAATAAATTCATGCAGTTTAGAAGTCAGAGACTGCTGAAAGCTCCTCTTGACTAGTTAAGAATTCCTTTGCAAGAATCTGAAAATATAGAAATAGAACAGAAGAAAAAGGAAGATGCAGCTAACAAAGCAGGAAAAGAAGTTTCTACCAGTAGAGTCAGTGTACAGACTGAGAAGGAAAGCACAGGAAGCAAACCTGATGTACATAAGGAGAACACTGGCAGCAAAACTGATGTAAACACTGAGAAAGGAAATATAGCTAGCATACTCAATGTTCAGACAGAAAAAGGAAGTACAGGTATCAAGATCAATATACAAATATAAAAGGAAAGTATGGGCAGCAAAGCTAATGTACAGACTAGAAAAGGAGATATAAGTAATAAACCAAATAATCAACTTGAAAGAGAAAATACCACGGAGAAAGTGGTGGATTCTGGTGAAGTTATTGTTACTTCCCATTTGCTAAGTCAATATGAACAATTCACTCAGCAAATAGGGTTACAAAATAATCCTCAAGTTGACATTCTAAGAGATCAAGATATGGATATTATTCCTGAGCATCCTACAAAAGAAATTGTGTTGAAAGTAGAAGAAATTCCTCTTCTAGATATCTTTTATAGTCCTAAGCATAGGGCTGTTGTTAGAAAACAAAGGAAGAGAAGAAGAACAGATCAAAAGTCAATTTCAACATCGAATTTATGAACATTGTCTGGAAGAATACTGAGGTGAATCCTTCAGAGGATCTCACCAAATTTTCACAATATGCAGGTGCCTATAGTGCAGCCACTATAGACAAAGCTTCTGAAGTCACCCAAATGATGAAACAAAAGGACTTACAGATAGCTATGCTAGAGGAACAAGCAACATAAAATCAGCAAAAAATAATGCAGTTGGAGCAGCAGTTGCAAGAAGAAGGGCTTAGAGCTAAACAGTTGGAAGAGAAACTTGGCATTGAAAAGAAAAAGCTTGATCAACAGGCTTTGAACAAGCAACAACAGTTAACTCAAGAAGTGGAAAAATTACAGACCCTACTACAAAATGAGAAAACTACGAAAGTTGAGCAAGAAAAAATATTCCAAGCAAGATTGGACAAATTTAAGGATTATCCTAAAATTGACCAATTTAAAATTGAAGCTCTTGAAACAAATAAACTACTATCATAGTAGTTGAATGAACTCTATCAAAAGATGGCACAAGCTGAGTCCTTATGTGAAATAACATCATCTCTTATAGATGAAGCAGTTAGCCTTAGATTTGAATTTGACAATGCAGATGAGAAAATTTCTGAATTTCTTTCATGGCAAGACTCGGAGCAAGGAAGGAATGCAAACCTTCCCAGGATTGAGGAAAGGCACAAAGAAATTCTGTTTGCTGAATGGGAAAAACAGTTGATCAAAGGAGAAAGAGCAACATCAAGAGCCAAAAATAAGATGAATAATATAACACATTTGGTTAATGATAGCTTATATGCCACCAATTTAATTTCAGATTGTATTCCAGGTAAATTACCAAAGGTAAAAGAGATTGATACCAGGTGGAAACAAGAATTAGTCAACAAGAATCAGCAAATCATCAAACTTCAAGGAATTTCATGGGATATCATGTGGACATATCTAATCAAGCCACACAGTCAGCAAATGGCAATTAAATTCCTTTCCAATGCCATTAACTACATCATTCCAGAGTTTTTTGATTCCACGTATACTGGTCAGTTGCATTCAAAGCTAAGTCATCCAACAGAGGTCAAAGATATGCTCAAAATCTTCCATCTCGGCACATTGAATGCGAGAGAAAATCAATGAATCTGTTTCATTTTAATATCGCAAGTCTGTTTCCGGATTTCCGATGATAGATTGTAGCAATAGTTTTAGTTATTTTGTTTTATTAATTTCGTATTTAAACCCCTTCCATGCATTTGAGAAGGGGTCCTGAGTTTGTAATATTTTGGCTTGGATGTTACATTTTTGTACTCCATCGACTATTTTATTTTTATAAAGGATCACATCTTGTGGTTTATGGCGAATTATCTCTAAGAATTGCATTTTTGTACCTTGGAGTTTGTTTTACATTGAAGCACTGGATTTGGATATTGAATTGCATCAGGAAAAATATCAAGATGAATCTGGTATTTCTATCAATTTACTGTTATTTTTCTTATGTCACGAGATATTCTCTTTGAATTTGCTATCATTTATATGTACTTGCTTTACAAATATTTCTTTATACATATCATTTTTGAATGTGTAGAAATATTCATCTATCATAGTATATGCAAATAATATATATAATTATGAATGCAATGTGTTATTATAACTCTGTTTAATTTCTTAAACAGAGTTATCATTATTTAATATTGCATATTTCAATTAAATTATAATACATTTTCATGGTTATTAATTTGATTGAAACAATCTTTAAGTTGTATTCATATTGAATACCAGGGTTAGTTTTAGAACTATTTGTAAGTTATAGATTAAATTAAATAGATTAGTTCAGTCATTTATTTCCATCATCCATTCACACAATAATTCCATTACAAATCCATTTTTTATTAGGAAACTGGTCCTATAAATCCAGTCGGAGCCACCACACCAAATGGAAAAGGAGCTATCCTAAGGTCCCGACCGGGTGGTTTTCCCCGAATGTTTGAAGCAGCGATTTTCGAGGCTTCAACAGGAGGGCACTAATCAGATACTTGGAGTAAAAATTCCAAAGAAAAAAATTGTAATCTAAATATATATCTAATTATGTTAACTAGATGAGCTATATATATATATATATATATATATATATATATATATATATATATATATATGACATAAAGTTAAACTTTATGTGTTTATGTCTTGAAATTTTCTTTAATTTTTAAATCATCTTCAATTGATGTGTTTGAATTTAATTTCTATGTTATTATGCTTAGTTTTTTATATATGTTTATGATTTGAAAACCCTTAGCGAGTCAAATCTGAGTATCTTCCTACAACGTTGATCCTGCTGTGGAACGATGTGACAAACACTATTGCACTAGATTAAGTTAGGTCCCAACAGACATGGAGCACATGAGAGATGGGTAAAGTCCCTGCTAGGTCACCTACTAGGTGTAGTTTGACTTTGATGTTAGAAAGCATCGAAAGGTTGATCGATGCATACCAGAGGGCAGACCCATGTTGGACATTGGATAAACCAATGCTCCCCGTGTGTTTCGACATGTGCTTAACCACCTCGCGTGGATCCGTTAACTTTGGCAATGCACATGTTTACAAACACCTATAGGTTTTTGTGCAATGGAAATCATGATTCCAACAAGTGGTATCAGATCCAAAGGTATTGAGTTTTAACGACATCTACCTTATGCTGGGGAGGATATTTTTGGACATTAGATAAACCAGCACTCCTCGTGGTTTTCGTGACATGGACTTAACTGCCTATCGTGGATCCATTAACTCTAGAAATGCATCCATTTACTAACACCTACCGGTTTTGGTGTAATGAAAATCATGATTCCAATAGCCCAAAGAACCACCTCCTACATTATTTACATAGGATGAGGAGGTTAGAGGTTAAAGGCCCACATAATTGGGAGGTGGTGAAAACTGCCACCAAGGAGATTGATGTTCATGATGCATTGTTTTACATCCTTTCAGACTGTCATGCTAGACATGTTGGTCCAATCCCACTCAAATTTTGTAGCAATGTTTATGTGACCCCCTATGTTTATGATTGATTCATTGGAGCTTGGGGCCAATTCCCCCACCATGAGGTATCTGTTTACTTCGCAAAGCATATATATGTGAATTTTGTGCTACATATGATGTCAAGTTACAATAATATCGGATTTGAGATTTATGGATCTGGCTTGGGCATAACTATGATCATGGAAGGGCTCATAGGGACCTTGCGCATGTACCACCAACCCTAATATTATTTCCACTATCATCTCAGAGCATGGATGCCAATGGAGCTAGAGGAGTTGTCATGACTCGATGTTGAGACTATGCATACCATTGCACATAACATACGAACAACATTGACAAGTGTGCAGGTCGCATTGCATGGAGAGATGAGCAGACCACCATCATTGCCTCTTAACCCACCAATTCCATTATATGATGATGCATATCTTGAGAGTCTACCTGTCAACTACCCTTTTTCATATGCATGTATGTATTATGGTGCCATCAGTGACACTTGGATGGTGCACAACCCACGTGATCCAAGACAGGTACATATATACAGAAATTTTGACACTTATTTTCAAATTATACATAATTTATATTAATTAATAAGTTCGTATAAGGTTGGATTTATATTAATAAGTGCATGATAAAATGTAGACACAACCTGATTACATGGATTAGGTTCATAGGTCATCCAAGTAGGTAGTTGATCAACGAGAGCAACCTCCACTATTATAGGCCATTTTTTCACATCCAGGCATTAGGCTTTCTAATGGGATCAATCAAAATCCTATTCCCCTTTGTCAACATCATTGCAAAAAGATATAAGTGAACCTTCTTCATTTCCCATAATTTATACCTAAGGGCCATCTCATCTGAGCCAGTTTTTTGTGTAACCAGCTCCAAAAATAGAAGAAAAGAGATATCAATGCCTTAGAAATAAGCCACTTTGAGGGGGGAAACCTTCCTCATCAAGTTCTGGCAATATTGTTTGAACTGGAAGATTTTCACCTATAACCTTCTTTAAGCATGAAACATGGAAAACTGGATGCACTCGCGAAGAAGCAGGAAGCTCCAATTTGTATGCCATAGTACCAATCTTTTGCAACACCTTGTAAGGACCATAGTACTTTGGTGATAATTTATTATCCTTCTTAGCTTGCTTGAAGGACATTTTTTTGTATGGTTGTATCCTTAAAATACCCAATCTGCTACATCAAAACTTCTCTCACTCCGATGTTGATCTGCCTGTCGCTTCATTCAATTTTGTGCCAAAGTCAGGTTATCCTTTAAGAGTTGGAGAACTTCTTGCTGATGCTCGATGTGATCTTCCACTGCTTGAACCTTCGAATTTTCTCTTAAATATGATGTGATGGATGGTGGATGATATCCATAAAGTGCCATAAATGGGGTCATTTTTGCTGCGGTATGGAAGGAAGTGTTATACCACCATTCAGCGAGAGGTAACCACTTGACCCATTGTGTTTGTTTATCAGATACAAAACAACAAAGATATCCTTCCAAACATTTATTTACTATCTCAGTTTGACCATCTGATTGAGGATGATAAGATGAGCTATGAGCTAATTGAGTACCCAAACAAGAAAATAACTCCATCCAAAAATTTCCAGTAAAAATGGGATCTCTGTCGCTCACAATAACCCTTGGGTTTCCATGTAGCTTTTGAATTGTGTCCATAAATGTAGTAGCAATAGTACTTGCTTTAAATGGATGAGATAATGCACAAAAGTGTGCATACTTGGTAAGTCTATCAACTACCACCATGATGACACTCTTTCCTTTGGACTTAGGTAAACCTGTGATAAAATCCATTGAAATATCCTCCTAACGTTGACTTGGAATGGATAAAGGTTGTATAAGTCCTGGGGTCTTAATTGTCTCAACTTTAATCTGCTGGAAAACCAAAAATTCCGCCACAAACTTTTGAATATCAGATTTAAGGCCATCCCAAAAAAATTCTTTCTTCACCCTGTGGTAAGTTTTTAAAAATCCTGAGTGTCCTCCTAAAGGAGAAGTGTGCAGTTCCAAAAGAATATTTTTTTTTAGTTGGGAGCTCCTACAAAGATATAAGCGATCTTTGTACCATAAGGAATCATTTTTCCAGCTAAATGTATCAGATGTACTAGGATCTTGCTGCAACTTTTGAATGAGTGTCCATGCATCTTTGTCCTTCTTCCATCCATCTTTTTCTTCGGTTATCCAATCTGGTTGGATAATAGAAATGGCACAAAGCAATGCTTCCACGTCTTCATTATTTCTTGAGAGTGCATCTGCAACAACATTAAGCTTGCCTTTTTTGTAAATTATTTCAAAGTCATAACCCAACATCTTTGTGACGCATTTTTGCTGCTCTTCTAAAGATATTCTTTGTTCCAAAAAGTGTTTAAGACTATCATGATCAGTTTTTACCTCGAAGTGTCTTCCCGTTAGGTAAGTTCGCCATTTCTTTAGTGCATGCAGTATCACTAACATTTCCTTTTCATAAATAGGTTTCTGTAAATAATTTCCTTTGATTGGACGAATTTCAAAAGCAATGGGTCTTCTTTCCTGCATTAAAACAACACCAATTCCATTTCCTGAGGCATCACATTCCACAATAAAGGTTTTTGTGAAGTATGGCATAGCTAAGACTGGTGCTTGACACATTGCCCCTTTAAGATGTTAAAAGGCCTTAGTTGCTTCAGGAGTCCATGAAAATGCATCTTTCTTCAATAATGTTGTTATAGGTTCTACTATTCTCCCATAA
Organism: Pinus albicaulis; assembly: GCA_034641835.2. NCBI lineage: Eukaryota > Viridiplantae > Streptophyta > Pinopsida > Pinales > Pinaceae > Pinus > Pinus albicaulis. The sequence goes on from CM076583.1 coordinate 1,055,629,073, forward strand.
TTCTTAACAAACTTGCGATAATACCCTGTTAACCCGAGAAATCCTTGCAACTGCTTTATGGTTGTGGGGAATTTCCATTCCTTAATGACTTTAATTTTGTTAGGGTCTACCTTAACACCCTCGTGAGATATAATATGACCCAGATATTCCACCTCTTGTACTCCAAAGAAAAATTTGGATGTTTTTGCATATAATTGCTTCTCCTGCAATAGTTTGAGCACCTTATGAACATGTTCCACATGATCCTTCCAAGACCTACTGTAGATTAGTATATCATCAAAAAATACTAGCACAAATTTTCTAAGGAAGGGCTTGAAAATGGAATTCATCAACCCTTGAAATGTAGAAGGTGCATTGGTAAGGCCAAAAGGCATGACCAAAAATTCATAATGACCCTCATGAGTTCGAAATGTTGTTTTTGGAATATCTTCAGTCTTCATTCTAATTTGATGATATCCCGAACGAAGATCCAACTTGGTAAAATAAATTGCTCCATGTAATTCATCCAATAATTCATCAATCACAGGAATGGGAAATTTATCTTTAATGGTGAGCTTATTGAGCTCCCTATAATCCGGACACATTCGCCATGATCCATCCTTCTTGTGTACCAATACTACAGGAGCAGAGAAGAACTTTGACTAGGTTGAATTATACCCGCCTCTAACATTTCTGCAATCATACGTTCAATTTCTCTCTTTTGGAAGTAAGGATATCTATAAGGCCTGATGTTTGGAGGAACACTTCCTCGAATCAAATGAATAGCATGATCATGATCACGAATAGGTGGGAGTCCTTTGGGAGTTTCAAACACCTTGGAATGATTGTCCAAGACTTGTTGGAGATTTGTAGAAATAGATGATTTTGATGTTGGAACTTCTAGTGAGCATAATTGTGCAATTACGCCTCGTTGTTCTTTCTTTAGAAGCTTTTTCATGACATTAGAGCTTATTATCCTTCCTGGCTTCCCCGCAATACCCCATAATTCGACTTCCTTTCCTTCTAAAAAAAATTTCAAGAAAAGTTCTTGAAAATTAAAAGCTACCGTCCCCAAAGATTGTAACCATTGTACTCCTAGTACAACATCAGCACCTCCCATAGGAATGAAAAGCATTGGACTAGTCAACACATATTCCCCCATGGTTAGCTTGATATTATGGCATTTTCCGGAGCAATTTATAGTTCCTCCATTTGCAACCATCACTTGACATTCTGGTGCTGGGTATAGGAAACAATTTAATTCCTTGGCTACCTTATAATGAATAAAATTATGGGTGCTACCCGAATCAATCAACACTATTACCCTTTTCTTCTTGATATGTCCTTCTATCTTGAGAGTTTGAGGAGTGGTAATTCCTGCCAGTGCATTACACGATATGGCCGGATTCATTTCTTCCTCTTCTAGGGCTGGTTCCTGGTGTATATCCTCTTCTTGTTCATTTTCTTCTTCCTCTTCACAATCTATGTAAAATAATTTCTTCTCAGCACACTTATGACCTTTAGTGTATTTTATATCACAGCTGTAGCAAAGCCCTTTTTCTCTTTTTTCTTCCAATTTTTGTGGTGTCAACCTTGTAGGTTGTGGAAATCTAGGCGTAGCAACACTTCCTTCTTTACAGAAGTGAGTGGTAGGCTTCCTTGTTGCCATAATTTTACATTCAATTTTTCTTGCCAACCTGAATGCCTTCTCTAATGAATCAGGTTCCAAAAAGCGAACTTCATGTTGGATGTTATCCTTTAAAGTGCTTATGAAGAGATCAATCCTGTGTTCCTCTGGAATATCAGTTACCCTTATATTCAATTTTTGGAAGTCCTCAATGTGCTCCCCCACTAAGCCCTTTTGTTTGAGATTTATCAATTAGATAAAGAAGGTGTTGCTCTTTGTATCCTCATAATGTGCTATCATTTCCTCCGTAAAAATTGACCAAGTGACAATTTTTTCACGGGAGCAAAGCCATCGATACCATACAAATGTATTTTGTTCTAAATGTAAAGTTGCAATGCGTACCTTTTGTGTGTTTTGCACATTATGGAGATCAAAATATTGCTCCATTTGTAGTATCCATGTTACAGGATCCTTTCCATCAAACTTCCTCATCTCCATTTTTGGGATATGGTGGTTCTTCCCGCCAACATTAGAGTTTGTGAAATCACGATTAACATTTATTTTGTTCTCATCATGAGTTTCTTCTACTATCTTTTCACCATTATGAAACATTTATTGTATCAACTTTGTCAAACCTTCCATGTCTTATTTTAGATCATTCTTCATGTTTTCCATCTTAGCTTCCATGCCAGCTTCCATGCCATCCATCTTAGCTTCCATGCCTTTCTTCAAAACTTCCATTTCATTTTTTGTTGCTCTTTGCTAGAGCGAAATTTGGTGCACTTGCTCTTGTAATTTAGATAGATCATGTTGCAATTCTTCATCTTCATGAGTCACAATAGAGCCTTTTGAAGGCTTAATGGGTGTTGAGTTATTTTTACGGGGCATCTTTTAGAACCCAATACTGATATCTATTCTACAATATGCCCTTGGAATCAATTCAAATTGATTCTTCAAACAAGACTTATGCAATTTGGAAAAAAAAATACACACCTTTTTCTTGCTTTTGAGGAGCTCGATATTGAAATTGGATTATCTCTGTGATTGCAGCACTTCAATATTTGAATTTTGGTACCAAAGTAGCCCTTTCAGTTCTCTTTAGAATGCCATAGTTCTGACCTAATTTGGATTCTCCAAGAAAAATTTGTGTCCAATCTCCCACAATGACCTAATTATGGACTGGTTCAGTAGAGCGAACTTGTACGACTTTCCATGTGTTACGGTTTCATCCTTCGACTCTGAAATTGATAGCCAAGAAACTACAGTCTGTGTACTTGCGACCAATATTTACGACACTCCAATCCGATGCTCAGAGAGAGATTTATGAATCTTTTCCCACGATCACCTCTTTGAGATGAAATTTGGGAGCCTGAAAAAGCACTACCTTCCATAGATCATATCTCTGAAAATATTGCGAACCAAGATCTAAAATTTTTTGAAGAGTTTCCTCAGGATTTCTGCTTCGCACCCTAAAACTTTCATATTTTGAAACTTTTTAGAAAAAAAATTATAGATAAAATTCCACGATGACCTGTTTAGGAGCTTGAAAAAATACCTAACTTCCACAGATCATATCTCCGAAAATATTGCGAACCAAGATCTGAAAATTTTAGAAAATCTTCCTCAGTATTTTTCCTTCGTACCCTAAAAATTTTAGCTTCTGAAATTTCGTATAAAAAAATTTATAGCTAAAATTCCACGATGACCTGTTTGGAGCAGCGAAACCCTAGAATCCCAAAGCTCTGAAACCAAATGTTGTGTAACCAACTCCAAAAATAGAAGAAAAGAGATATCAATGCCTTACAAATAAGCCACTTCGAGGGGGTAAACCTCAAATACATTACATAAATGAACAATTCTTGGATGATACAATTTACAAAACATCCTTTCTATATTAGGAGTCCATGGGGCCATAATGTAATCTTAGTGGGGCCACAATGTAATCCTAGCCGACCTAACAATAATAATTTAGGGAAACAATAATAACAATATGGGGGTTACAAGGGTACAATAATAACAATAAGGGGGTTACACTAACAAAAATAAGGGACTATACTAGTAATATAGGGACCTAACACAGTTTTAGTGCCAACGCTCCCTAGCCTTCCTCTGGACAACGTTAACATACAGGTTGCTCCCCTTTTCACTTCCATTGGTTCTAGAAATTTGGGAAAAAGAGAGAATTTATAGAATCTTCCCCTTCTAGAAGCTTTTAGAATTTGTTACAACCATTTACCTCTTATTAAAATTTCAGATCCTATCTCATCCTTCTTTGGAGTTTCCATCCCTTATCCTTTGACCCCATCCTCCCATAAAAGGTGGATCTAAAACCTTAGATTGGTAATTTGATAAGAACTCTAAATTTACCCCACTCATCTATATTTTTAGTACCTTGAATATGCAAGGTGTGGGATTTAGGAGAGTTATTCTGCCCTTATGTTCCTGAGGTGAGAGGTTAGCATTCCATGCATTTAGGGTGGTTGGAGGTGCATATTGTGACAAGGAAAGGACAAGTTAACAAATTGGAGGAGCTCTTCTACAAGATCAACACCTATTTGTGGTTGTAATATCCTTCCATTTATATTAATGAAAATATTGCTTTGTTTTCCTATATTTGATGTCATTATTTCAATTATTTTAATACCATGTTAATCTATTGAATAGAGTAATTAGATGATAATGCATAGATCTTGTAGTTTCTTGTCTCACGTTATCTGACTATGCAGATTCTAATTTTGGAAAACAAAGATGGAATTGGAGCATTCAAGTTGAAGAAGGGATGAAACGTGCAATAGATTCAATGCAGGATTCATTCCATCATTTATTTACTTTAAGGAAATCATTGGGTTCCTTTTTTCTCTATTGTTCTAGGTTGGGCATCGAACCTAGGGGAGATAATTTTTTCTACAATCGTAAATCCCGTATAAAAAATTGGCAACTCCGTTGGCGATCAGTGCATTCCCTTGGTGGTTTTCCTTATCCATTTTTTTTAATTACCTCTCTCATAAACCTTTGCTACTTTGATCAGTCAAGAACATATTTAGGAAGTGATTTCATTGAGCCTTTTTTGAAATTTTTGTGTTGGAATCCTCCATCCTAGGACCAATGCTCCCCTAGTGCCTCTGACAGAGCATTGCACCTCACTCATGCCCACTATGTACCAACGTTTCATAGCACTGGTGCCTCTTGTACACCAACGTTGACCCCTATTTTTGCACAAAATTTTCCTCTGTTTCTAAGTCCCTCTTTGATCAACTTACTTCCAGCTGACCTTCCTTGAGTCTTGAGTGTCTTTTTGTATTCCTTAAGCCTCCATTTGGTTTTCATTTCTATTTGATAAATATTGGTAAGAATTGGTTTTTATTTCTCTTTATTCTTATCATTTGGTCGCTTTCATACTAATTTCTTTTGGTCATTGGTCACTTGGATGAATTGTTGTTCTAGTCCTCATTCTGAAAATTGCATTTGAATCAGCAATTAAACATTTGCATCTTAGTTTTCCGGATTTCAAAAATCAAGTATGGCGAAAAGAAAAGTTTTTGCATTTTGCATTTAGGGTGTTGTATGTGCATCAATGTAGGAATAGTTAAATTCAAAGGGAAATTACATCTTTCATCTTGTTTGTTGCATGTTGTATGCTGCATATTGATTGTTTCTTCCCTTCTTTAGCTGGATTTTCATTGAAAGAAAATGTTTTTCATTTTCTCATGCTAGATTTGAATTTATGATATTCAGGTGACATTCGTGGTGAGCCACAAAAATAAAAATTAATCAAAGATAAACAATAAAATTTATTAAATCAACCTAAGAAGAAGTTGTAACATTAATGCAAACACATAGAGGTCTAGGCTAGAGATGTGTTTCGACATTGCTAAACATAGGAGATGTCATTGATTTCCAGTGTTGCATCCCAGAGGAGATATCCTATTCCACATATGTGAGTGTATAGGATCATTCTCCATGTACCTTTGGGTATATTGGATGGAGCTCCACGCATGTAAAGTATAAGGGAACACTCTCATCGAACAATTACGCATTAGACAACAATAATACAGACTGCTCTCCCACATATCGTCAAGTGTATTTTGGGAGTCCCCTATAGATTTCTATCCATCCATAGGTAACTGATTCTACCAAATTTCATACCGTGATACACCGAACACAAAATTTAGGGTTATTGGTTGACATACGTTAAGTCCTTGGTTCGCCAAGGTGTATATTTCAGTTCACGGTTTCTTGGTAATCCTTTATGCCTAGATTACCCTCTTTTTGAATTTTTTTGTGTTAATAAAATTTATTGTACAACGTGGAAGAAAAATTACCCCCACCCCTTCATTCGCATAGAATGCAACATAAGACTCTGCTTCCACCAAAGGCTACTCTTGGCCGTCGTCAGAAGCATAAGAAGACGCAAACTACCAAATCAGGAACATTGGGAACCAAATCTGGCCCTGTTATAGGCCATTTTGTCACATTCGATTAATGAGCCTCCTAATGGGATCAATAGACATCATATTGTCCCTTGTCATAATCTTGCACAAATACCTAAGCATGTACCTTTCATCCCCAATAGTTTCAACCCTAAACTGCATCGTCTGAGCTAGTTTTAGGACTAATGCTCCTTGTATGCCTAGTGGGGTGCGACCACCTTTTATGCAATTATTATGCCATAATCCTCTTTCCTAGGCCCAACACTCCCCCAGTTCCTCTAACAAAGCATTTCACCTCACTCTGCCCCATTTTTTCCCAGCGTTGCAAAGAACTGGTGCCTCCTTTGCACCAACGTTGGCCCCTATTTTTACAAAAAATTTACCCTATTTTTTTAACCTCTCTTTCATCAGCTTGCTTCCAAATACTCTTCCCTGAGTCTTCAGTGTCTTGTGATCTCTCCAAAACCTCCATTTGGTTTGAATTTGTGTTATGTTTTCCTTTGGTAAGAATTGGTTTTGATTTTTCTTTATTCTTATCATTTGGTCATTTGCAAGCTGATTTTGTTTGGTTGTTGATCACTTGGATGAATTGTTTTTTGAGTCTTAATTATGAAAAGTGTAATTGAATCAATAATTGAAAATTTCCATCTTAATTTTCTTCATTATCGAAAATTAAGTGTGGTGAAAAGAAAAATTGTGCATTGGCATTTAGGGTTTTGTATGTGCATTAGTATATGAATAGTTGCATCAAAAGGGAAATTAGATATTCCATCTTGTTTGCTGCATATTGTGTAATGCATCTTGATTGTTTCTCCCCTTCTTTAGCTAGATTTTCATTGAAAGAGAAAAAATTTCTATTTTCTCATGCTAGATTTTCACTTTTGTATATTCAGGTGATGTTCGTGGTGAGCCCTAAAACTATAGCTTAATAAAAGATAAACAGTAAAATTGATTGAATCAACCTAAGGAGAATTTGTAACATTAATGCAAACATTTAGAGGTCTAGGCTAGAGATGTGTTTCGGCATCGTTAAATGTAGGAGCTGTTGTTGTTTTCCAACATTGCATCCCGGGGGTGAAATCTCGTTCCACAGACATAAGTGTATAGGATCGTTCTACATGTACCTTCAGGTATATCGAATGGTGCTCCACGCATTAAAAGTATATGGGAATGCTCTCATCGAATGATTACGCATTAGAAAACACTACTACAGAATGCACTCCCATGTACCTTCAAGTATATTTTGGGAGTCCCATATAGGTTTCTTTCCATCCATAGGTAGTTGAGTCTGCCGCCTTATATATCATGATACACCAAACATAACATTAAGGGAGATTAGCTATCGTACATGAAGTCCTTGGTTCACCAAGGTGTATATTGCAGTTCATGATTGCTTGGTATTCCTTTATGCCTAGATTACCCTCTTTTTGATTTATTTATTTTTTGTTAATAAAATTTATTATCCAACCTGGAAGAACAAAATCCCCCTCCCCTTTGTTCGCGTAGAGTGAAAAATAATCCTCCTCTTCCTGCAGAGGCTACACCTAACTCGCATAAAAAAATAAGAAGACACACACTACCAAATAAGGAACTTGAGGCAATACTTCTAGCCCTCCTCTTGATACTGATCCAATAGAATCATCTGTCCCTTTGAGTTCCGAACTCGAGATTACATATACTCATATTGGTGACACTAACACAATTGCAACATATGTCCCTGAAACTTTATCACCTGAGGTCATTGAACCCGAACTTCCTGAGTCAGACGCTTTTTTTCCTAAGGTTATTGAACTTGAGGAGCCTCAACCATTATCACCTAATTATTCGAGACCTTCCTCTTCTCTTCCTTTGTCTTAGATCAATACAGTATATCTTGGACCCGATGGATAACCTATTCCATATTTACTTTTGAGTATTCAAGAGATCCCTCAAGAAGAGCCTCGTCCTTCTACTCCTATTCATTGGGAAGGACTTCATTTTTATCAAACTGAGCCTTTTCCACCTCTTCAAACTATGACACAATCTCCTTTACCTGATTCTTTGGGCCTATCCGCGGATCTCTCACGACAATATTCATTAGGATTGTCAATCATGACTAGAACTTATTCGAAATCCCAAACCATGTCCACCACTATGGTTGAGACATCAAGTGTCACTTTCTCATCTATGTTTGAAACATCACCAAAAACTATTTGTATGGTGGCCCATCCATCTCGCCTGGTTATCAGTCATTATTTGGTACCTTTTCTGGTGTGGATTGCAATCCTTAGACCTCTCCCATGTCATCTAATTGAGGAATAATTCTAGTACTTATCTTATGAATGTCGCACAGTATTCTACCCTTCCTCTGACTATACCGACAATAGAGAAATAGGTTGGTCCTTATATTAGTGGACAAAGATACCCTCAATAACCTAACTCTCATTATGTTGGGTACCTTCCATCTGGATCGCAGATGCCTCCATCATCCTCTCCTCATTTTGCAGGGGGGAGGGAGGGGGCCTATTGTCAGTATGCCTCAATATGGTAATCCACTTAATTATAGTCCACCTTATCTTGGAATGGTTGTTAGTGTTTGGAAATATACTTTACCCTTTCAACCTAGTTCATTTTGGGATCAATTGTTGAATCCTCAAACTACACCATCCTCATCTCAAATTCCTATCTATCCATCAACACCTCAAAAAGATCAAATACATGTGAGCCAACCTTTAAAACCTATTCCAATGGTATATATTTCTCCCCAAGTACTGCTTAGTCAAATCATACAAGGTGACTCATCTTCTCAAATACTTGCGCAAGGTACTCCTTTAGTTTCGGTAGGTAAAATTATTCAAAATTTGGCACAATCTCAACCAAACCCACCATATTGGGTGGAAATACAAAAACCTATTGGGAAATAGTGTGGACCTCATCACACACCTTTTCAAGGCCAACATATCCAGACCTAACAATTCCAACATCTTTATCATCATCTTGGGGCTTGGAAAAAAACTCACTTGTATGTTGGTTATCAAAATCCTCCATATCCTGATAACCAGGTTCCTTATTATCAGAACCCTCCTTATCCAAGCATGCAAGTACCCATTTCCCAGGTTATTTCTTCTTATCTAGGTCATCCCCCTCCAAAATTTAATCAAAAATTTCCTTTTGTGGCTACTCTTGAATTACTTGACTTAATTCAACTTATTAACAACCCCATTTCTCATTCGCCATGGTGGCTGATTATTCCCACCAATTTTCCTTATGATATCCCAACATTCAATGGGAATACTGGAGAATATCTGTTGACGCATCTCATGATGTATCATCTATGGTGTTCATCCAACTCCCTCAATGATGATTCCATTCGATTCCATATTTTCCAACGAATGCTTACAGGTACCATAGCTAAATGGAATATTGAGTTACCTAGAGCATCATTTCACGATTTCAGAACTTTAGCCATCACATTCCTTAGACATTTCCATCTACCCATCATATACAAAACATGAATAGAACTATTTACTAACTTAAAACAATCAGATTCCACTCACATTTTATATCACATTCGTGAGTGGAGGCATCGTCGCCAGTTGGTCAAGACATTTGTTCCCGATCAGTTGTTAGCAAAATGGTTTGCCAAATCTATGTTAGCTCCCATAACAGAAGATATGGCCAAAGGTGGAATCGTGACCGAAGAGAAAGTTATTACTCATGCTCAGTATTTAGATCTGGTTTATACCCAATCAGATACACTCTATGATAAGATACCAAATGCTCTACGACCTTCAAAAATTGTTCCTCTTCTACCTAATAAGGAATATCATGTCGTTTATGGAATTATTGGTTCTACTAGTTTGCAGTTGATGAGTAAACCATCTGGTATTTCTCTCACTTCTCCTATGCAAAGCCCTCAATCCCACCCTCCTGCAGCTTCTGCTTATGAGATAAATGTCATTTCATATGATAAAGGGAAATCTCAAAAGAAACCTAGAAGCAAGAAGAAAGTTAAAGGTAAGAAAAATAAGTATTCCTCACCATGGGATAAACAAACAAATTTGTCTTCCGATGAGAAACGAAGGCCTATATACCCATGCTTGATTTGCAATGAGGATCACTTTACATATGAATGTCTACACTGCGCTGAAGTGAATCAATTTCTTAAATCATTCACTTATCCCACTATGTTGACCGACATGTTTCCCAATCATATGGTTTCTTGGGACCCCTCTTCCTCTAACACGATTTTGATGCTTTCCTCCTCAAAGCTGAGATATGACGTTTTGGTGGCCACTCAGAACAAATATTATGGTAATTCAATTCCACCAAATGGTCAGGCTACTAATAAACCTTCCAGTTCGACACTGACGTCATTTGATTCTGTTCTGCCTCCATAATTGACTATCAAGCCTCCAAAGGGTGTTATCCATAAGTCTAAATCATGTTTTATACTCCTTCGTTTCACTCATCACCATTATCAGTCTCAATATGACCGTCTCCATCATCATCACTAAAAAGTTCTAGGATTAGGTCACTCCATTTCATATAGGTCACTATTTAGGTTGATCTCTGCATGAAAAATATTCAAATTTTCATTTAAAATAAGGCATAAACCCTCCATTCCATTCATAAAACCCTAATGAAGGAGAAAGCATGTTTATGAATATGAAACAAAGGCCACCACTTGTGTTTCATATGGCTCAAGTTCCAAAAATTTGCAAATAACTCCATTCTATTTCACTTTCTCATAAAAAAAAGAAGAATTTTGTCTCACTATCTCATTTAAAGTAAAAAAAGGTCATCATTAACTATCAAATAGCTTCAAAAGAGGTCAATTTTGACCTATTGTCTCAGTTAAAGACAAGGGAGTCATTCTCAATTTTTAAAGACATCTCATCTTGTTAGAAAGGTCATATCCCATGTGAAAGTTCATAGGTGTGAAAGATTCCAAAGGTTTAAAAAAAAGTCTCATTGTCTTATTTGAAAGGAGAAGTTTGTATCAATGCCTCATTAAAATGTTTATAAAGTCACCTCAAGTGTCAAAAAGTTAAAAAGAGATATATTCTATCCTCTAATATTATTGTCAAGAGATAAAAGCCATTTCCAAGTTTCAAAAAGGGTTAAAAAAGTTTTTGTAAGTCTCAAAGGGGAAAGGTAAAGGGTCATCAAAGTTTATAAAAGGAAAGCAAACTTAAATTTTATTCATTGTTACCCTTTCCACATATGAGAGAGAAAATATTCACTCTACTTACCCTCCACACTCCCTAAAATCCAAAGCATAACCCTCAAATCTCATTAAAACCCGCTTGCAAACCTTCAAAATCCATTTGTGTTACGCTTATGGGCATCTTATTGCACTCCCAAACTGTTTTGTTATGCTTCTGGGAGTGCTACGTAGGTGTTGTTACCTTTCTGGAACGTTGCACGGGTGCTAGGCAAGCACTACACAACCATTGTTATGCTCCTATAAGCTTATGTGACGCTCCTGTGAGTATTGTTCCGCTTCTGTAAGGAGGTGTTATGCTCCTGTAAGTGAAATTTCTTGTGTTTGAAGCTCGGATAACCTCAATCCTTTCAAAGCTTATGCTCTCATCCTTAGTGTGGCCTCCATACAAGGTAAGGTATCATCTCATGCTTGTGTTTGATTGAATGTTGATGACTTAAAAGCATTTCATGCTCATTTTATGCTCTCTCCATATGTTCATTGTTCATATATTTAAAATTTTATTATGAAAAACCCTAACTTACCATATTTGACCTAAATCCTAACTCCATCACATAAAACCCAAACCATAAATTCCCTATACTTCATTATCACACTCCTATCACTTACACTACCGTTCATAACAACCCTAACAAAATCAAACCCTTATTCTAGCTTTTCAAAATAGTGAAAAAGTTAAAATAGGGGATGAATGTGTTTTAGGGTTTTGACTACCCTACACCTATCCATTTTCCCTCATTCCACTTGCACTGTGGAGCCAAGGTTCCATACTCCTCACTGAATTTTTATCAAAATTTTTAAGTAGCTTCATGGCCCTCTGTTGGTGAGGTAAATCCCCTCTGCGGACAGAGGCAATCCCACTAGCGCTAGAGGGGGTCTAGCCACAAATGAGACAAGCTATAATATTGATTCCTAGTTAACGAATGGACAAAGATTCGATAGATGAATTACCGGAGGTCCTACGCTGTTGTTGTCGTCGGAAAGAGTGGCTGCCCCTCGCTCTTGGTTTGAAAAATCACGATCTGCTCGCTTTCACACTCGGATACCTGCACACACACAAGAAACAATGACGATATACAACATACTATTTCACATTCGTAACTATCAGTCAGTTGAAGAAGAATAAATCAATTGCATCAGATAATCAACATAACACAATGATGGAACCAACCCCATAGTCGAGTATATTAATGAAAGAAAGGAAGAGTACAACCAAGCTTCGACGTTGCGGTCTCCTCAAACAGGGTTCTAGTGGAGCGTGTCTCACAAAGGCTCGTCGGGAATTAGGACATGACTCTCTCTACAAAATTCTCCTTGGTTCTACCTTCTCAATAGCAATTACTCAGCTACAGTATCTCTTCTCCAAGTTCAACTTCTTGGCTATATGTTAAGCTAGCTTTCATAAAGGGAGAAGGCCTTTTTATATAGAGGAAGAGGGAGAGGTTAGGATCCATATAATCATGGAGGGGAGTCCTATCTTCAAGGAGTGTTCCATGGGAGGTAAAAAACCACCACCTAAAGAGAGAGATCCGTGGCTCATCAACTTAACCACTTCTAATGGGTCATCCCTGAGGTAGTTAGAAGGAAACTTCTACCTCTATTTGTTAAAAAACATTCCTAAAAAAACTGGTGTGGGCACTACACTGAGAAAGAGCACCAAGTGGCACGGGCTCTAGTGAAAATCTTACACATCAGTGTGAGGGATGAACTGGCTAACCGTGCCAAAGCCAAAACATAGGTTTTTGTGTGTTTTTTGAGGAAATGTTCAATAGGAGAAATGATGTCCATATGCAGAAGGATGCAAAGAAGGTGTTTGCAGAGTATGACATTGTTCACAGGTCACGGGAATGATCCTCCAATATGCGGGATGAGGGATTGCAGGGACGGTGACAAAATGCTGTGTAACAGATGCGCCCTAAAGCATGAGGTCTGAGAGAGAGGGAGGGGTGAAATGCTTTATGAGAATGCGTTCGACCCAAACACCGCTGTTAGAAGACCTAAAAGTACAAATACAATTGATAGCTCTGATACATGAAATGTGGTATGGGCGCAACCATCCATAATAGAGTACATAAAAGTGAGATCCGAGGTATGGATGTAGCCATCCAGTAATAAGGATCAAGAAATAGACTCAGGTATGGTCACAACCATCCAATCAAAAGAGTCATGTAATAATTCATAGTAATCCAAAAAGAACCCGCAGCCTGGATTTCATCAGACAAAACCCAGGGTCTTGCGCTCCATCTCGATCCGAACAAAGTACAAGTTTGAGCACGCAAATATATGAGTTGAAGTCGAACATGTAGGAACATCTTCTGATTACCAGCCAATACTGAGAGCTGTTAACAGACGCGAGAAAAACCACCAATAATGACAATGGTTCTCAAGGTACTAGAGGTACAATCCACGAAATGTGAACAATGATCTGGCCTCAAACACCCACAGAATCATGCGATCTAAGGTCAATGATGTAAACCTTACGACGGATGCAAAGAACCTGCCATTAAGGCATGCAGGCCCCAGGGTACCTGAAGGGATTCTCTAGATAAACTTCCTGGATAATGAGCTGAAGTCGACAAGAAGTGACATAATCGAAGGTGGGCCATAATGTTTCCCACATCAATGACACGAGACAGAGGAATATGATGTTTGTGAATCAAGACCAACAAAGAATTAGAGGGAGGTTGAAAAATTCAGAGGCAAAATTCTCTTGAACATATCGGCGACACGACACTAGATTTGGCAGTATTTGACATCAAGGGATATGAGGTCATGGTGACGTGGCAAAGAGAAAATGAGAGGTCAAAAGATATTTCCAAAACCCATGGAGGCAAACAAATGACAAGGTGAGATGTCCCCAACCCGACACGAATGCAGACAAGTGCCATGTTCAAGAGCAACATACTACCAACACGACTACAATCTGGTTCCATTTTCCCCCACCATTTCTGGAAAGTACCCCAATTATTTTTGAAAACAAGCTTGAAGGGGATATCATATGCTTACGATGTAAGTTTGTCCTTCGGACAAATCCAGCCTAGTACATTTTACGAGCCCTAAGAAGAAGGAACTCGGGTAACGTCATAACGACGGAGTCCGATGTCATCAGTTTTTAACGAGTCTGACAAAGGAAGAAATAAACATCTTTTCATGTTTAGAGAGTTTGAAAAGAAAGCGAAAAAGAAAACTCTAGCAAGGCCATTTTTCGTAAATAGTCTCTCAGATCCGAAAAGGTAGAAAAAAAAATCTGAGAGAACCTCTTAGTCATGATAGGCTAAGGTATTCCTTTTTCGTAAATAATCTATCCTTGCCCGAAAAAGGGGTAAACATATACTAGGTAGATATCGTTTCGCAGCCATTTAACGAGTTCAAAATGACAAGCGTCTCAGAAATATTTTCAGTTTTAGAGAGTCAGAAAAGAGCTAAAAGGTGACTCCAGTAGTGACTTTTTCGTTTTCTTACCGAGTCCGAAAAAGTATAAAATACAACTCGTTTCTACGTCATAACCATGTGAAAACCTATTGCTGCAAAAAAAAGACGTGTGTAAAATCTATTCCTCGAAAACAATATGATGAAATAATCGAAAAATATGTTTTAAAACCTAATTTAAGATTTTGAAAAGTTATAAAATTCCATAAGTGGTAAAAAATATTCGCTTTTCACTTTTACCTCTTTGTGGAGCAACAGTGACCCATTTACCTTGCGATCTTGTGGCGATGATTGCGAGCGATCCAGTGAACCAATCTTGATTCCGTCAATCTCAGGTAAGAGCCAAAACCATTTTCCATCTTTTAAGCTGTATTTCATTACCTGTATTTTTCATTTTGAGTCCTTTAGGGGAGGATTTGTCAAAGCTAGGGCATCGCGGTTGGTGTGTGTTTCAGGCACGAACCCGCACCAATTGCCCCTTTTTTACATAGAGGGCGCGCCCATTGGTGCGATTGTTAGCTAAAAAACTACGCCAACTGCACAACCCAAAAATCCGCATAAATTTGAGAAAAATGAAGTCAATTGCTTGCAAATTTTGATGCCTAAGTAGACTAACAGTGCTCATATGAACAATGTGCAGGTACCAAGTAGAGAAAATGGTGATTGAGTGGAAAGAGAGAGAACAAAATGAGGAGGATAAACTTGCCATGGAGAATGGATGGTGCATTAATTCCCTCAGAGATTGTGGGATAAAGAAATTCTTCCTCACACCGTGCCTCCGGGCTCAGCTGAAATTGCTTCAATATTTGATAAGCATTTGGGACAAGGATCAAGAAAAATTTGTGCTTCGGGATCAGGAACTTAAACTCAAAGTATCTGATGTGTATTTTATCACAGGATTGTCGTGTAGGGGTGTAGTCCCTATCTTGACCACTACCCATCCTTTCGGGGAAACCATGGGAATGGTGATCGACAAGGTGTGCTGAGGGGCACGAAAAGGAACAGGGAGTGGAAAAATTGACATCCAAACCATCCCTGATCTGGCACTAAAATTAGTGTTGTAAACTATCACGTGGGCTACAGGATCGCAAGCATCACATGAGGCCACAAAGACACAACTGCTTCTTGCCTCAGAGTGCATGAACCCGAATCTCTTCAACTAGGTAGAGGCCGTGAATATTAACATTAAGCAGCAACTCACCAAGTGCAAGAAGACCAAACTAAAGTAGTTTGGGTATGGATATATTTTGGTATTGTTCTTCTTGGAACGACTACCCATATTCTAGCGTCAGGAGGTCATTGTCCCGATGCCACCACCCGGAGAACCACAGATGGCCCGATGGGCTGCGCTGATGCCTACAACAGGGGGTGGCCAACAGATGTCCTAGAGGCCAGAGTTTTTTGATTGGCTCCAACAACAACTGAATATCATGGAGGATTGGCCTTACTCTGGTACAGACTTCACTGGTGATCCAGACCTCCCACTCCCAGAGGGAGAGGATTGGGATGAAGAGCTAGGTGAGACTCCTTTTTTATTTTCATGAGTTTTATGGTTTTTTGGTATATATGCATGTTCTGACAGTTAATATTATATGTATGCAGATGTTGGCCCAGAGCGACCTGCAGGTATGTCGCCGATAGTGAGGCGAGCTCCTCATGATTTCGATCCTCATGGTGAGGGTAGTGATGAGGAGATAGTACAGAACCTGGAGGGGATCACCCATGGGATTCCAGACTATGCTCGTTTTGATGATGTTTCACGAGCCTATCAGAGGCACACTGTAGGGGTGCCAAGTCATGTCCACTACTTGCTGAGGCAGTTGGTATGGGTGGTGACGTGCTATGATGATCACCACACCGATTAGGCACTTAGGCTTTTATTTCTGCACATTTTGAGAGACATGTTGTCTTGCGATGTAACTGAAACAAACATATATATTTTTTGGGTTTTTGTGATGCACACGTTGCAAACAATCGATATATATACATATGTTTTATATAGGGGTCTATTTACATATGATGATGTTTTATAAATTGCGCAAATGTCTATCTAGCACAATGTTAGCTATTGCATCAGTTAATGTATTCATTCGTCTTGGTATATGTTGATATGTGATGAAATCAAAATGTCTTTCAAGTAAACAAATATGCAAATACAATCTCAAAATGCATGAGTTTCGAACCGAATAATGACTGTAAAGTTGAAGAACAACAAGTTGTGAATCTAAATTCACAAGCAATGCACATATGCCGAGGTTAACTGCCTAGGTTATTAGTTACAAAACAACACTATATTCAGTGACATTGTTTGTAGTTGGTCCTAGACAAATACCTTGTAAATTAATCAACTCACCAACAGGATCGTAAATTACCCAGGCTGCCGAAGACAAGTTCCTGGTACTACGGGAAGCACCATCTACGAAATTGACATAAAGGGAAATAGACAACTGCATAAAAAACAAGACCCAATAAGCAGAAAAAAGCTTACAAAACACATCAAACCAAAGCATGCACAAAAATGAAAAAATCACCTATGTACACATATCATGCATGAATGACTCAAGAATAATACTTTTTTAGGTACAACCCATTTCTGGGCTGTGCTAAGGGATAACCTTCATAATCAATAAGCTCATAAGCCCCATCCTGTAACACACGTTTGACGACGTAGGGCCCATGCCACATGGGTTGGAATTTACCTGCCCCCAGCTTGTCATGAGCTTGGTCGTACAAGAGAATGAGGTCACCTTCGATAAAAGAACGAGGGGAAACTGTTTGGTCAAAATGAGCTTTGACTCGCTTCTTCTGTGCTTCAATGACCAAGGCAGCTAAGCGACGAGTTTCATCCAATCTCTCTAAGTAGAGGAGATGTTCTTCCTTAGGTGAAGTATTAGGCAGTAATTCCACAGCTAGTTTAAGTGAAGGGATTTCACATTCAATCAGAAGAGTAGCTTCCAGACCATATATCAACTGAAATGGGGTGAATCCGGTTGCACTCTTAATCGATGTTCGGTAAGCTCATAGAGTTGAAAACAACATGAGATGCCAATTTGATTTATGGATCCCAATTGTTCGTTGAAGCATTGTAATAAGGAATTTGTTTACGGCTTCAACTTGGCCATTAGCTTGAGGGTAATAAGGCGTTGAACTGTCGTGACGCAAACCCAACTTAGATGTCAGCTCCGCCATCATATAGTCTCGAAAATGTGAACCATGATTAGTAATGATGGCTTGAGGGACACCAAACCGAGCAATAACATGATTTACTGTGAATTGTGCTGTTGTATTCCCTTCTGCAGCCACTGTAGGCATTGCTTCAACCCATTTTGTAAAATAATCGACAGTGAAGATAATGTAGGTATGCCCCTCGGCCGAACGAGGGTTACATGTCATTAAATCGATGCCCCATTTGGAAAAAGGACGAACGATATTTCCAGGGTGTAGTGGAACAGGTGGCGCATGCATTTTTCGTTGATATATCTGGCATGCATGACATTTGTGTACTGCGACAATGCAGTCTTTAAAAATGGATGGCCAAAAGTAGCCAGCACAAAGGATCTTCTGTGCGGTGGCATAACCAGATATGTGACCACCACAGGCATCACTGTGGTAGTCATTTAAAACTTTCTCAGCTTCCTCGAGGGTCAGACATCGGTGGAGTACCGAATCGAATCCAACACGATAGAGGGTATCTATGATAATATGATAAGGTTGCGACTGATGCCGAATGCGGCCCCGACATCTTTCGTTAACTCACACCTAAAAGTAGAAGTTTGGAGATACATGATGATATAACCATACCACGGATCAAGGGTGCTAATCAAGAAAAGAGTTTCATCCATAATCTAATCCTTAGAATAAGAAGGAGCAGAGTAGGCGGGAAGAGAACAAATAAAATTAGCGAAAACGAGCGATTTCTTTGATTTGGCGGTAGTAAATTCCAAATTAAACTCTTGGAGGATAATTATCCACTTCGAGTATATTTCCCCCAAAAATTGTTGAGACAGAATAGAAGTCATGGGGTTAATATCAGAATTCACGGTCACCGTGCGTAAAAGGATATAATGACGAAAACTCTGAACGGCTTGGACCGCAGCCAGCGCTAACTTCTCGACATGTGCATAACACGTTTTAGGGTCGAGAAGGTTTTGAGAAAAGTAGTAAACAACATGCTCATTACCATCATCATCATCTTGAACCAAAACCATGGCGATTGTATTGAAGGCGACAGCTAGATAGAGGGTGAAATCACGATGGTAATTCAGAGGACATAATAGAGGAACATTGACAAGAAATGTCGTAAGCATATCAAAATATTGTTGAGCAATATCATCCCAACAGAAAGGGACATCCTGCTTTAAAATTTGTGTGAACCCTTTGGCTACTTCGACATAGTTTTGGAGGTAAATCCCCTCTGCGAACAGAGGTGATCCCACTAGCCCTATAGTGGGTCTAGCCACAAACAAGACAAGCTATAATATTGATTCCTAGTTAACGAATGGACATAGATTCGATAAATGACTTACCAGAGGTCCTATGCTGTTGTCGCCGTCGGAAAGAGTGGCTACCCCTCGCTCTTGGTTTGATAGATCATGATCCGCTTGATTTCACGCTCGGATACCTGCACACACACAAGAAACAACGACGATATAAAACATACTATTTCACATTCGTAACTATCAGTCAGTCGAAGAAGACTAAATCAATTGCATTAGATAATCAACATAACACAATGATGGAACCAACACCATAGTCGAGTATATTGATGAAAGAAAGGAAGAGTACAACCAAGCTTCAACGTTGCGGTCTCCTCCAATAGAGTTCCAGTGGAGCGCATCTCACAAAGGCTCGTCGAGAATTTGGACGAGGCTCTCTCTACAGATTTCTCCTTGGTTCTACCTTCTCAATAGCAATTACTCAGCTATAGTATCTCTTCTCCAAGTTCAGCTTCTTGGCTATATGTTCAACTAGCTTTCATAAAGGGAGAAGGCCTGTTTATATAGAGGAAGAGGGAGAGGTTAGGATCCCTATAATCATGGAAGGGAGTCCTATCTTCAAGGAGTGTTCCATGGGAGGTAAAAAACCACTACCTAAAGAGATAGATTCGTGGATTATTAGCTTAACCACTTATAATGAGTCATCCCTGAGGTATTTAGAAGGAAAATTTTGCCTCTATTTGTTAAAAAACATTCCTAAAAAAGCTGGCGTGGGCACTACATTGAGACAGAGCGCCAGGTGGCGTAGGCTCTAGTGCAAATCTTCCACATTGGCGCGAGGGATGAACTGGCTAACTGCGCCAAAGCCAAAACATAGGTTTTTGTGTGTTTTTTGAGGAAATTTTCAACAGGAGAAATGATGTCCTTATGCAAAAGGATGAAAAGAAGGTGTTTGTAGAATATGACATTGTTCACAGGTCAAGGGAATGATCCTCTAATATGTGGGACGAGGGATTGTAGGGACGGTGAAAAAATGTTGTGTAACACCATCAAACATCAAAAACACTTTTTCAAAAGTTTTACCTATAGTCTACATTGAGAATTTCCCGTGTCTTGAGGTTTTGACCACCCTAAACTTATCCATTTCCCTTCATTCCACTTTCATTGTGGATTTAAGACACTACCATATCCACTCAAATATTCTTATAATTTTTACTTAACTCGATGACCGCCATTTCATATTACCAACTTACCCTACTATTTGATCTGAATATGGGAAAACTAGTTATTTCTATGCTAGCTCCCTCATCGGTATTAAATATATATGATTAGGATTGTCTCATGTTAGCCACTTGTGAAGGGGTTTATGTGTGTAGTTTCATGTGTTTTTGAGGATGAAATTTTGAGTTAATTAAATTTTAAAACTCATGTAAAGCAACTAAAATGCAGAAAAATAACTCACAACAATCACATAACACAATGGATGATAATGGAGTTCACCCCCCTTGGGCTACATCTCCATGGACCTGCTTTAACTAGCTAGTCCCTCTTGGGATTCAGGGTCAAATTTCTGATTATAAGAATTTTTATTCTTCGAATGGATTTTTTGACTGCACCATTGGCTTTAGAACACTCAAATATCCCAAAAATTACTATTCAATCTCTGAATTGGGTTGACAGCTGATATAGGCTTGACCTCCCATCTTGATGGCCATGGGCTTGTTTAATATCCAAAGTGACAAAATCACCTTCATATGTGCTCCAAAGCCTATGAAAACTATACCATTGTGTTCAGAACATAAAATACATCTAAAAATGACCATTCATTCACTCCATTTGGCCTTAAACAGATCTGGGCATGGCCTTCCCTCGTGGTGGCCCTAGGCTTTGAAATTATTCAAGTGACCAAAACCACTTGTATATTTTCTGCTCTGCCTCTGTAAGATGTTCCAATGGATTCAGAGCATGCCAATATACTAGGAATGACTATTCCTGAGCCAACATTGGTTGAAAATTGCTCAATATAGGCCTCATTAAAGTTTCTTCTACATTCTGCCTCTAAATCTGGAGAACTATCAATTAGCTCCGATAAATTTGGAAGTGGCGCCATATTTGGAGTTTCTACCAAATGTTAACTGAGCTTAATTAAGGGTCAACTAGGGATAATGGTGGCTTAACTATGCACTAATCCATGTTTAATTTAGGCACTGGGTCAAGGTTATAAGGCGCGGACACATGAGGAGGAGGGTTGGCCCACGGGGCTACCCCCGTCCATTCCGTCGTTGGAAATCTGCATTTACATTAAATAACATTTGGCACCAATCCTTTTGAAGGTTCAAGGTGGTGGCTCATTGGCGAGAGTGCTAGAATGGTTGGGGGAGGTCATGGGGTTGAACCCCGACATCCGCCGCCATACATTGGTTTTGCACTAATTATAAAACGATGAAGCTTAAACCAAAGTTTAATAAACCCTTTGACTTGCAGTCATTACATGTATTTGTGACTGTTTAATAATGTATCGCTCCAAACCATAGTAAAAGGACTTTGGCATATATTCTCCACAATATTAAATACAAAACCTTTGTAATATGCCAACCACCATATGTTATATGATTCCACCTTTGAAATGTATAACCCAAGGTTTAATACATATGCAGACTTGCAAATCGAACTTTAGGTTAATATTAATATATGTGGAAATTATATCATATATAAGGTTTGTAATTAAATATATATATATATATATATATATATATATATATATATATATAAACCATATAAAATATAAAATATATATATGTATAATATATATTAATCCAGCCTTAATACATAATAAAAAATAATTACTGACACATAAAAATTCATGAACCCACATTCAACCTTGGAGGACATTGGGCAAATTTCACCTTCAAAAACCAAACTGGAAAATCTCGCAGTAGCATTTGTCACAGTCCCATTGGATAAAAATTGAAGAATATTCCCTGCATGCTGATGGGGTTTCCATGTCATCAACGTGTACATGTTCTGCAATTTAAAAAAAAAACTTTCTTGTTCTGAACTACGATCAACGAACCATAACTTCTTCATCCGAACTCAGTTTTCAACGAAACGAGTTGTGTTGGATTCCCGATGACAGGTCGGTCATTTTAGTTCTAGTTTGGGGCAATTATGCGCACTTTGAATTTTGAGATAATTTTTTCCCCTGATCTAGATTATGATCACTCCTTCCCACTGACATGATTTTGGACCCACAAAAGTTGGTTATCTCATGATATCTAAATACTCTTATCTTTCCCAAGTTATATCATCTTTATTCTACTTGGAAAAATTGCTATGACAACCACTTGGTCACTGACATGCCTTGCCTTGCCTTGAAAATGGCTTGGCTCTTCAACCATTGTTCTCCTTTTGTTTCTGACCCAATCCAACACTTGTTGGCTTCTTGTTGACTGATATAACACTTTGATGTACCAAATTGATTCCTCGGTGCTTG
Source organism: Pinus albicaulis (assembly GCA_034641835.2). Classification (NCBI taxonomy): domain Eukaryota; kingdom Viridiplantae; phylum Streptophyta; class Pinopsida; order Pinales; family Pinaceae; genus Pinus; species Pinus albicaulis. Next base: position 1,055,651,673 of record CM076583.1, read on the forward strand.
GAAAACTAACTGATTTCCTTCCCACTGAGAATCATGTTCCTCCTTTGTGTGAACTACAAAAATGAGTTCCAACATCAGTAAAATTAAGAAAAGAAATGACCATTATTTTACCTCCACGGTTCCAAATTCCACATCTGGAAGAATGCATTCACCATCTCCATCTCTTCTTGGTGTCAACACATAAAATGGTCTACAATGACTACAATTTTTTTTGTTGACATCTTGTCACAAACACAACATTTTTAGATTCAACCATCAATCTGAAAAACACATCATGCAAGAAACATAACTTGACAACATATCCTATTTCTCCTTCAAAGCAACAAATTTCACATCATATGAACATCACTATGTACTCTCACATCTTGGTGTCAAAATTCATCGACCAAACACAAGTTGACAAAACATGCTTCCTCAAAAAAATGACTCTCAAGTCAGGAATAGGCATGTGTAATATTTTGATGATTCTTTTCCCAAACAAAATGAATTTCACATTTCATGAAACACTTCTTCAACATCTCCTTTTCATCTTTGGAGACAAAATAAACTCTTCCAAGCCGATATGACATGCATGTAATCACACAATCGATCAACAAAAGTCAACACCCATGCATGTGCAAATGATCAACACTCTTAGGTTGACAACAAACATGTTAAACAAAGCAATCAACCAACACAAGTGAATTACTCATGCATGTTCAAGAACAATGAAACCATCAAAATTCCATTGTTCATACACACAAAATCTCATGCATGTATACAATTCTTCAACTCTCTCACAAGTACAATCATTGATCAAGAGTTCATAAATTTTTCTTAAAATTTAAAGTTACAGGATTGGGTTGAAATTGGGATGGTTGCGTAGATCTTGTCTTCCCGATTCTGGCACCGTGAATGGTTCGAAAAACCGATGTCGTATGAGGGAGATATCGTGTTCTGATCAATTTACCAAATAGCTAAATTTTGCGACAGGTTTGACTGGGATGCCCAGTCAACATGAGGGTGCATAGTCAGCAAAAAAGGAGTATTCTGAAGAATATTCCTTTTCTCAGAGCCATTCAGAGGCTAACAAGTGTCACATTGTTATTTGATGTTGGAATTGTACGTTATATTTGATGGACCAATGGGAGGATGACACATGTATAGCCCTGAGGCCGCCACGTGTCCCCTTAATGGTAGTGTAAAACTTCTTTGAGGTCCGCAGGGCTCGACCCCATGATCGCCGGCATGACATCCACACAACTTAACTGCCTGTGCTACAATGGTTCTTAACTACATTAGTTCATCGGATATATTTAAGGTTTAGAACTTATGCATATGGGGTTTGGGATTGCCGGCGGTCCCAACCCACTGGAAGTCCATTGAACGTGGTCACATGACATTTGCAACCAACCTCAACATCAAACTGTTAAGGCTATCCACTCGGGGTTATCGCAAACCATTTCAAAGTTCAAACTTGTCACATGGTGGGGTTCTTGCAATGGTAACTCCGACAACATTATTTCGAAACCATTTCATGTTTTAAACCTATCACATGTTGCCTCTACCACGTGGTTCGTTTGCCATTGGTTTCAATTAACACAACCTTTAAACTTTGGTTTAAAGGAACTTACCATAGTTATCGCCTATAGTTCCGTTCAGCATAAATGTAACCGCGGGGTTTCAGGGGTTGGAATGTGGCCACCCCCTCCCCTTAATAGTTAAAATTTAATGTTACGGTTTAGAACTGGTGAAGAAATAACAACGCCCCAAAATTTTCAGAAATTGCCAAATGTAACTGCAGTTAAGTGCAATCCCCCAAAATTAGTGGAGGTTTTCTAGGAATTACTCGACAAATGATTTGGAGGGTCAATTTTCGCCCAAATGAAGTGAATGAAGAGTCAATATAGACTAATTGGAGCATTCTAAAGCCATTGGTGCAGAGAAAAAAACCATGGGAGGCCTGTAAACACATGTATTTGCTAAATTTTGAGCATAATGAAAGATGGACATGCCATTAGGAGATGGACTAGTAGATGTAGCCCCGGAGGGGTGAGCCGCTTCATCATTCCTGTTGTGTAAATGTTATGTTTGGTTTTATTTCTCTATTAAACATTGTTGTTCAGTGTTATTTTCTCTTATTTCATGCTTCTAATTCACAAAAATCACTTTATTTCATGGTTAAAATACTCAATTCTTAAGCAAACTATGGAGACAAGTATGCACATGTTTTATCACTGAAAAGACACTTATCACAACAAACTAATACAATCCTTTAAGATTAGGTTGGTATCAGAGCTAGAGTTTATTCTCTGGTGTTATTTTGTGCAAATATTTTTTTAAATGTTTTCAAGTTTCACATGTTTACTAGGCTCAAGCTCAAGAGAGGAGAAGGCACATTGGTGGAAGAAAGAGGGTCTCAAAGTGAGCCACAACAAAGGAGAGCAAGATTGCCACAATCTCCACCACCTAGTTCACCTCCTAAGGAATCAGAAGCAGCATTAAGCATGCCTCAAGAGGAAGGAGAAATCCATCAAGAAGTTGATCCCAAAGAGGAAGAAAGAGTGTTCAGGAAAGCATTTCTTGATTTGACTGAGATGGTTAGAATCGTTTATCAAGAAAGGAATGAGAAACTAGAAGGAGAAGGATCCAAACTTCATAAGGAAGGACATGGATCATCAGGAGGTCACAATGATGAAGATAAGTCAAATAATGGCAATGGAGGAAATGGAGGCAGTGGAAAGTCACCATCCTCACCCTCATCATCATCATCCTCTACTTCATTTTTAGTACGTCAGTCACAAAAGTAAAATAACACTGGTAAAATTCCTTTTTTAAAACTTGATGTTAAGTTTGAATTGCCAATGTTTAATGGTGAAGTCAATGCAGAAAAGATTTATAATTGGATTAGGAAATTGGAGGTCTATTTGAGAATCCAGAACCTTCAAGATGATGATACCAAAATCCAATTAGCTTCATTGAGAATGGAAGGTGCAACACTTGTTTGGTGGGAAGACAAGACAAAGGAGGAGATCAAGAAGCATGGTAAGATTATTCTATCATGGAATAATTTCATTTTTGCAATAAAACGACAGTTTTATCCATTATCTCATATGCAGAAAGCCATAATGAATTGGAAAAATTTTAGACAATTGAAGGACAGAATGTGCAAGAATACACCCAAGAATTTAGGAGAAGAGCTCTCTTATTAGGGGTAGATTTGCAGAGCCAAGATACTTTGCTCAAGTACATAGGAGGCTTACATAGTTACCTAAAACCTACAATCCTCATGTTTAACCCCACAAGTCTAGATGAGGTATGTGTTCGGGCCACACATCTAGAAGCTAGAGGGAAAAAAAATTCTGAAGAGGGTAGGAACAAACCTTTTAAGGGTAAAAACAAAGAGAAGATCTCAAAAGGTAAAATAAAAAATAATGCATCTGTTAAGGAAGAGGGAGAAAAATTGGTTTGTAAACATTGTTAAAAAGAAGGCTATGGTGAAAATCGTTGTTGGAAATTACATCCTGAAAAGAGTCCCAAAAATTTCAACAACAAAGGTAAAAAAAAAATGCAGCTACAAATAAACATGATTTAGGAGAGGATTCAAATGATGAATCTAAAATTACAGCCATGGGATTGAATAACATGAAGGGGAAATAAATTGAAACTAAACCCAGTACTAGTACATCAAACTGTCACATACATGCTCCAAATGAAGAAGAAATAATTGAAATGTTTCATGTGAGGGTCATATCCAAACATACTAATATTGACACATTGTTTGACAATGGGTCACAAGAAAAATTAATCTCTAAAGACTTGGTCAATAAACTTAATCTTGAGACCATACCACATCCAAAACCATATCCACTTGGTTGGATTTGTAAGGATGCAAATTTACAGGTTTCAAAGAAGTGTATATTGCAGTTTGCAATAACTGCACATTTTGTTGACACAGTTGAATTATATGTGGTTCCGCTTGAAATAACAGGTATTGTGTTGGGTAGTACTTACTTGTATGACAGGAAAGAGATCTTCCATCACCATGAGAAAAAATACCATTTATTCAAAGATGGCAAGGAGTACATTGTTAGAGCACATCGCAAGAAGAAAAACATTGCTATGGTAAATGCTGGACAGGTAAAGAGGCTGGTAAATTCAAGTAAGAATTTTGTTCTTCTAATGATTAAGCCTAAAGATGATGATAATAATGAATCATTTGAGGGTTGTGATCCTAATTTTAAATCAAATTTATATGATGTAGTTGATGCACATCATGATATGTTTCAGGAGCCAACATGATTGCCTCCAAAAAAGGAGATTCAACATGAGATTCAGTTGTAGCAAGATTTTCCTCTTCCAAACATCGGCATGTATCACATGTCGATAATGGAGAATGCTGAAATAAAGAGGAAAATCAAGGAGATGTTGGACAAAGGAATCATAAGGCCAAGCACTTCGCCATGCGGTTCACCCATAGTCTTGATTCCGAAGAAAGATGGGACTTGGCGCATGTGTGTAGATTTCAGAGCTTTGAACAAGATAATGGTAAAGAATCGATACCCATGCCCAAGGATACATGATTTTCTTGATCAGTTGAAAGAAACAAATTTTTTCACTAAGTTATATTTACGAAGTGAATATCATCAAGTAAGAGTTGCATAAAACGATGTATGGAATACTGCATTCAAAACCAAACAAGGACTCTTTGAGTGGTTGGTTATGCCATTTGGTTTGTGTAATGCACCGACAAAGTTCATGCGTGTTATGGATAGTGTTTTGCATCCATTTATTGATGACTTTGTGATTGTGTATTTAGATGACATACTGATTTTTAGAAAAACAAGAGAAGAACATGTCTTGCATGTGAATAGGGTTCTTGATGTTTTGAGAAAAGATAAATTGTTTCTTAAGATGTCAAAGTGTGAGTTTGGAAAGGCTTATTTAGTTTATTTGGGATACATTGTTGGAGGAGGAAAATTGAGAATCGATCCCTCTAAAGTGGAAGAAATTGTGAATTGGACCACTCCCAAAACAGTAACTGAGGTAAGAAGTTTCTTAGGTGCAGCTCAGTATTGGAGAAAGTTTATTGCTAACTTTTCTACCATCGCAGCTCCTATGAATTCAGTGACAAGTGTGAAGAAAGGCTTCCAATGGGGAGGCAAATAACAACAAGATTTTGAAGCTTTAAAAGACAAGATAAGTTCAACTCCAGTGCTTACATTATTGAATTTGAGATAGCCATTCGAGATACAAACTGATCCTAGTGATTATGCCATGGGCGGAGTTCTTTTGCAGCATGGTAAGCCTATCGCTTTTCATTCTAAAACATTCAATGGTGTTGTAACTAATTATCCTACATATGACAAAGATCTGTATGCATTAGTAAAAAGCGTCAAGAAGTGGAAACACTACTTGATGGGTAAAGAGACGATTATACATACCGATCATCAACCATTACAGTACTTGCAGTCGCAAACAAAATTGCAGCAATCATGACATTTCAAGTGGATGGGATTTCTTCAATAGTTTCACTTGGTTATAAGGTACAAGAAAGGTATTTTCAATAAACTTGTTGATATTATTTCAAGACCAATTATAAGTGCTTCTACTTTACTAAAAGATTATCCTATTGTACATGAGATTTACATAGAACAATATGCACATGATGTCAATTTTCAAGATGTGTATGCTAGTTTGAGTGAAGGGAATCAAGTTGAAGAAAATGATTATCACATGCATAACAATTTGCTGTTTCATTTGGGAAAACTGTGTATACCACAAGGAGAGAGGCTAAGTGTCATGAGAGAAGCTCATTCATATCTTATTGCTAGACACTTTGGGGTAAGAAAAGCAGTGGTGCATCTACATAGGTATTGATATTGGCCTCGCATGATAGATAGTGTGTCACGTTTTATAAGAGGTTGTTTTATGTGTGCAACAAGCAAGCCTAGAAATAGGAATATTGGGTTGTAAACGACACTACTGGTACCATCAAGGCAATGGGAGAGTTCTCCATGGAATTTGTTATAGGTATACCTATGTCAAGAAAACATCATGATTAACTTTATGTAGTTGTGGATAGATTCAGTAAAATGTGTATACTTATGCCATGTAAGAAAACCATTACTACTGAATAAACTAATGAACTTTATTTTCAACATGTATGGGTTCATTATGGATTTCCAACTTCTATTGTTAGTGATAGGGATTCTAGGTTCATTTTGAATTTTTGGTCCAATCTATGGAGTATGATGGTCACAAAGTTTAAAAATAGTACTGATTTTCATCTGCAAACTCATGGCCAGAGCGAGGTGGTGAACATAGACATTGTGAATCTATTAAGAGGATGTTGCAACAAACATCCTAAGTTGTGGCATGACCAACTACATTACATTCAACACGCTTACAACTGGAAAAATCACTCTTCTACAAATACATCACCTTTTGAAGTATGCTTTGGGTATTTGCCAAAACCGCCATTAGACTTCATCTTTGAGAAGGATGTTTCAATCGATGGGCATAGTTATATTGACAAGGCTCGAAAGTTCATTGAGAAAATTCAGATTATACATCAACAAGTTCAAGAACAACTTGAGAAAAGTCAAAGCAAATACAAGGAGAGGCATGAAAAACATAGAGTTGATCATAAGTTTCAAGAAGGAGATGAGGTATGGTTACACATAAGCAAAGAAAGGATGCAAGGAGAAGGTAAAAAAATCAAACCCATTCGCTATGGTCCATTCAAGATCATAAAGCGAGTTGGTAACAATGCATTTCAACTTGACTTGCCTTCATATATGCAAATGTATTCAGTTGTTAATGTTGAAAAATTATGCTTGTATGAGCCACCTTTGATCGATGATCAAGGAAGTGATGTTCAGTTGCCTTCTATTGAAGATTATTTTCTAGAATTTCTGGATGAGCTCAAAGAAGATACAATTCTTGATAGGAGGAAAAGAGCATCCAAGAGGGGAAGTGTTGACAACATTCGAGTTGGGCTCAAAGGAAGTAAGCCAAGCAAGGCAAAGTGGATGGAAGTTGGAAAGGTGAGGGAGCTGTACCCTCATCTACTAAACAAGTAATCAAGTATTTTGGGGTCCAAAAACTTCCCAATGGGGAGGTGTGATCAGGAGTTCATAAATTTTTCTCAAATTGAAAGTTGCAGGATTGGGTTGAAACTAGGATTGTTGCGTAGATCTCGTTTTCCTGATTCCGGCACTGCGAACGGTTCAAAAAACCAATGTCATATGAGGGATATATCACGTTCTGATCAATTTCCCAAACATCTAAATTTTGCGACAGGTTTGACTGGGATGCCCAATCAACATGAGGGTGCATAGTGAGCAAAAAATGAATATTCCAAAGAATATTCCTTTTCTCAGAGCCAGTTAGAGGCTAAAAAGTGTTGCGTTGTGATTTGATGTTGGAATTGTATGTTATATTTGATGGACCAATGGGAGGGTGACACGTGGTCAGTCCTGAGGCCACCACGTGTCCCCTTAGTGGTAGTGTCAAATTTATTGGAGGTCTGCAAGTCTCGACCCCGCGACCTCCGGCATGACGTCCATACAAATTAACCGTTTGCGCTACAATGGTTCTTAACTATATTAGTTCATCAGATATATTTAAGGTTTAGAAATTATGCATATGGGGATTGGGACCATCGGGGTCCATTGAACGTGGTCACATGACATTTGCAACCAACCTCAACATCAAACCGTTTAGGCTATCTGCTCGGGGTTATTGAAAACTGTTTCAAAGTTCAAACTTGTCACATTGCGGGGTTCTTGCAATGGTAACTCCGACATCATTATTCCGAAACTATTTCATGTTTTAAACCTATCACATGTTGCCTCTACCGTGTGGTTAGTTTGCCGTTGGTTTCTATTAACACAACCTCCAAACTCCGGTTTAAAGGAACTTACCACAGTTATCGCCTGCAGTTCCGCTCGGCGTAAATGCAACCACGGGGTTTCGGGAGTTGGCATGTGGCCACCCCCTCCCCTTAACAGTTAAAATTTAATGCTACGGTTTAGAACTGGAGGATAAATAGCGGCGCCCCAAAATTTTCGGAAATTGCCAAATGTAACTACAATTAAGTGCAGTTCACCAAAATTAATGAAGGTTTTGTAGGAATTACAGGGCAAATGACTTGGAGGGTCAATTTTCGCCCAAATGGATGAATGAAGAGTCAATATAGACTAATTAGAGCATTCTGGAGTCATTGGTGCAGAGAAAACAACCATTAGAGTCCTGTAAACACATTTATTTGCAAAAATTTGAGCATAATGAAAGATGGACATGCCATTGGGAGCTGGACCAGCAGATGTAGCCCAGGAGGGGTGAACTGCTTCATCATGCCTACTGTGTAAATGTTATGTGTGGTTTTATTTCTCCGTTATACACTGATTTTCATTGTTATTTGCTCTTATTTCATGCTTCTAATTCACAAAAATCACTTATATTTCATGGTTAAAATCCTCAATTATTAAGAAAACTATGGAGACAAGTATGCACATGTTTTATTGCTGAAAAGACACTTAGCACAACAAACTAATACAGTCCTTTCAGATCAATCATATGTACAAGAACCCCATTCATATGTACATGTACTTAAAAGTTGAAATGAACAATTTTTTGCTGCAATAAAGTGAGTCAACATACTCCACTTTCAATCACCTTCTTGGCGTAAAAATGTAAAATGAATTCAATAGGAAAATAATGCATCAACATCGAAAGACATGAAATTCCTTAATTGGATAAGAAATCTAACCATTTCTTACCAAACCATTTCAATGGCGCTTCTTTCAGCTGCATGTCATCATCATGTGAATCATATTGACCCATATCAATTATGGAATCCTCTTTTCTATTCTTGCCATTCTCTTTCTCCCCATTCTTCAAATATCATGGATGACTTGTTGGATACAAAGTCCAACACTTGCCTACAAGATGAACTTTCTTATGGAAATGAGTGCAAAATAATTGCATCTTGTTTTCAACATGGTTTCCATTATCCAATGGTCCTTTGGCTTTCTGCCCCCTTTGCTTTGAAGGTTTCTTGTGCATGGATATCTTCTTCCAACATCTTGAAACATTATGGTTATCCAAACCACAAAAGAAACATGCAAACTTTCTCCAAATCTTATGTGAGAATTTGCCATGTTTATCATAATAAAAAGAAACTTGATTAAAATTAGATTTATGCCTTGAACATTCACCTTTGTCACCTTCTTGAAGAGGTGAATTTGATAAGGTAGTGGCTCTATTTGCAATAAAAACAATGCATTCAATGACTGTAGAGAATTCAACATCCTCTTGTTCTTCATTCTCATTATTTGCACGTTTATGAGAAGCTTCTTGAAAAGTGGATGTAAAACTTTTTCATTCCTCATGAACACAATATTCACAAGCTTAAGGTAATGAACATGAAATGAAAGTCCTTCTTGGAATACCTTCATGTGCCTCCTTGGATTTAGAGCTTTTCCCATCATGTTCTCCATAACCAAGACCTAAATACCTAGGCATTTCCTCAACAACAATTGACTCAACTATGCCTTGTGCATGTTTTCCCAATCGTTTACCTTCATAGCCCATCTTCATTAATAATTTGGACCCTATTCCTTTAGTGTGTCTTTCAAAAGCACCTAAACATTCATTTTGAGAGGAAATTGAAGATAAAATTGAATTGCATTCCTCTTTTTAAAGCACATACTTGGCTAAGGCTTCCTTGGAATTATGGAGCTGAGTTTCCATCTCATGCATCCTTACTAGGTTCTCATTTGAAATATGGAGCTGAGTCTCATCTCATGCAACTTTTCAAGAAGCTCTTGCTTCTCCTCCTTCATGGCAATCAACTGCTCTTGAAGTTTAATGTTCTCCCTCTTATCTTCATACCTCTCTTGCATTATATCAATCATGATGCAGAGATTTTGCAACATCTCATTATCAAAGAGTTTTTGTAAGGAAGATTGACTAGAATCAGTGCTTAATGAAGCTGCCATCACACCTGTAATGCATACAAAGCTTTTTTTTTTTTATTTGAGATTTGAATTCTCAACCTTGACTTATTTTCCTTCACACACAAACTTGCAAGTTCACTGTGTACAAGTTCATAGTTAAATTATCCTTGCACAAATTCAAAAACCAATAGAGCAATAGAAGAATTAGCTAACCTTGCATAAAATTAGATAAAATGATGCTCTGATACCAACTTGATCTAAATATGGGCAAACTAGTTATTGCTATGCTGGTTCCCTCATTAGTATTAAAAATATATGATTAGGGTCGTCTCATGTTAACCACTTGTGAAGGGGTTTATGTGTGTAGTTTCATGTGTTTTTGAGGATCAAATTATGAGTTAATTAAATTTTAAAACTCATGTACAATAACTGAAATGTAGAAAAATAAGTCACAACAATCACATAACACAATGGATGATAATGGAGTTCACCCCTCCTGGGCTACATCTCCATGGACCTGCTTTAACTAGCTAGGCCCTCTTGGGATTAAGAGTCAAATGTATGATTACAAGCATATGTATTTCTCCAATGGATTTTATGACTGAAACATTAGATTCAAAACACTAAAATACCCCAAATGACTATTCAGTCTTTGAATATGGTTTACAACTAATCTAGGCTTGACCTCCCATCTTGGTGGAAATGGGCTTGTTTAATCTCCAAAGTGACAAAATCACCTTCAGATGTGCTCCAAAACCTCTAAATAATATTCCACTGTGTTCATAATATCAAATACATATAAAAATGACTTTTCATTCAATCCATTTGGCCTTCAGTTGATCTAGGCATGGCCTTCCCTCCTGGTGGCCCTAGGCTTGAAAATTCTTCAAGTGACCAAAAACACATGTATATTTTCCCCTCTACCTCTGAAAGTTGTTCCAATGGATTCCAAGCATGCCAATCTGCTAGGAATGATTATTCCTAAGCCAAAATTGGTCAAAAATTTCTCAAGATAGGCCTCATTAAAGTTTCCCCTAGTTTCTGCCTCTAAATTTGGAGAACTACAGTTAGCTCTGACAAATATGGAAGTGGCACTGGATTTGGATATTCTGCCAAAATTTTCACCAACTGTTAATTGAGATTAATTAAGGATAAGTTTGGGATAATGGTATCTTAAATGCGCACTAATCCATGTTTAATTCGAGCACTGGGTCGAGGTTATATGGCACAGACACGTGAGAAGGAGGGTTGGCTTGTGGGGATGTCCCCCTCCATTCTGCCGTTGGAAATCCGCATGAACATTGAATAGAGTTTGGCACTAATCCTTTTCAAGGTTCAAGGTGGTGGCTCATTGGTGAGAGCACTAGAGTGGTTGGGGGAGGTCATGGGTTTGAACCCCGACCTCTGCCCCCATCTATTATTTTTGCACTAATTATAAAACACTGAAACTTAAACCAAAGTTTGATAAACCCTTTGACTTGCGGACATTGCATGTATTTGCCACCATTTAATAGTGTATCACTCCAAACCACAGTCAAAGGACTTTGGCATATATGATCCACCATATTAAATATGAAACCTTTGTAATATGCCAACCACCATATGTTATACGATTCCACCTTTGAAATGTATAACCCAAGGTTTAATACATATGCGGACTTGCAAATCAGACTTTAGTTTAATATTAATATATGTGGAAATTGAATCATATATAAGGTTTGTAATTATATATATATATATATATATATATATATATATATATATATATATATATATATATATATATATATATATATATATATATATATATATCAACCTTAAAACATAATAAAAAATAATTTCCCACACATAAAAATTCATGAACCCACATTCAATCTTGGAGGACATTGGGAAAATTTCACCTTCATAAACCAAACTAGTGAATCCTACAGTGACACTTGTCACAGTCCCATTGGAAAAAAACTAAAGAAGATTTCCTACATGTTGACTGGGCTGCCATGTCATCAGCCTGTACGTGTTCTACAATTTTTTTTAAAAAATTGCATGTTCTGAACGATGGTGATCAGTAGACCATAAATTCTTCATCCGAACTAGTTTTCGATGAAACGAGTTGTGTTGGATTCCTAGCGACGGGTCAGTCATTGTCATTCTGGTTTGGTGAAATTCCGAGCACTTTGAATTTTGAGCTAATTTTTACCCCTGATCCAGATTTTGATCACTATTGCACAAGATATTCTCACAATCAAAATTAGGGATTTCTTGTGTTTTAGACATTTTGACAGCTTCGTCACATTCATTTTCTCTTGTTCCACCTGCAACTTGAAGCTAACACACAACACAACCTACTCAATTTTTTCTATAATTTTTCTCAGCTTCAAGGCCCTTCATTTCATCCACCAAACTCTCACTTTCCTACACTCTGTTTTTCCATATTTCCTTTCATTCACTCATTTCATTAACACCCTAGGGTTTTCATCATTCCAGTGACCATGGAAATTGACAAGAAATGCTTCCAAGGAGGGCACCACCTCAGGCTTGAACCATTCACCATGCATGAAATTAATGCTTCTCCATTGGCAAGAAGGTGCTTTGAAAGAGCTCAATGTTTGACATTTTGTGAAAGGCTTATGAAAGGGGGGTATCATCTTCAGTTGTCCAGCCTATTTGCAACAAGATACCGTATGGGAAAGGTCACTATTGCAGGTATGGAGATCAACCTATCATTTGACCTAATTGCTTCAGCTACAAGTATCCCTTTTCATGGAGAGCAGTGGTTCAAAGGCATGCACCTAGACATTGAAAACTACAAGAAATTCCTCAAGCCTCATGCTAGAGAGGAGCCATAATTTATTTTTCCTTTCAGACACCTCAGAAAAAATTATGCTTCTTTGATGATGTTGATAATTAAGTATTTCACTTGTGAAGGAAGATTCTCCAGGTTATATAGGTATCACATTAGGATTTTGATGCATTTTACCTCATCAAAACACTTGATTTGCCTCATTATTTGTACAAGATCTTGATTAATATGGCTGAGAAGGTTTAGAGTAGAAGAGAAGGTCATCACACTAGTCTTTTTCATCATGGCCTAATAAAGCTCATTGTGTTTCATCACTTGTCCTCCATAAATATGATCTGGGAAAACTTCTTGGAGAGATTGTCAGCAATGCTTTCTGTCTTGCCTATTACATCATCAATACAACCAATAGATATTTGCTCTTCTAGCATGCCTATTCAGCCTTCATATGTTCCTAGTGTTGTGGAATTTTCTCACACATATGAGAGGGGGAAGAGACAAGTATTTGCACCTATGTCTACCAGGAATTTTCTTACACTTGGCACCCTTGTTGAACAATGTCAGATATAGGAGCAACCTTTTTTCCATCAACATAATGAGTCAATTCCATTGGAGGCTGAGGTATCAAAGCATGAATAGGTCAAATCAGTTGAAGAAATCATCAAAGAGAAAGATACGGAGATAGCAGAATTGAAAGAAGCCTTCTCCATAGCCCAATCCCAAATTACTTTCCTCCAGTGGGAAAATTTTCAATTGCAAGTGAATCAACTCCTACAAAGAAATAAAAAAATAGACATGGAGGAAAACAGAGGTAAAGGAAAGAATATTGTTGTTTTTGACCAAATGCAATACATGGAGGCTAAAACAAAAACAAGAAGACCAAGAACAAGCGGCCTCAAAAGGGTGTTGGAGTGACAAATATAGTCAATTCATCAATCTAAAGAGTTGACCTTTGATGAGCTTATTGCCATGGAAATAAATGAGGAAAAATAGCTTTGGTTATCAAGGGTTAATGATCATTTTGAGAAGCTATTGAATAAGGCTAAAAGGGTAACAAGCTACAAAGGCGCATGGCAAACCATTATCGCACTAGGGATACCATTTCTCAAATAAGGTGAAACAAGTGAAGAAAAGGATTAAAGAGGCGCAAATGAAGCTCAAGGAGAAGGATATATTGGATTTATTGACTGAAGCTTCCTTAGTTATGTATAAAATCTCTTACAGGTGCTCGAAGAACCAATTTGAGAAATTGTGATCAATTTTGGTACTTTATATGAATTTTTGAAGAATTCTGGAAATTTCTCATTGCAGAAAGGTAACGGAATTTTGTTACTTTTATTTTGGAGGAATTCAAATGGTGATTTATTTACATGTATGGATGTATTTTTCTGATTACATCACAAATCAATAACCCTTATGGCATGGCAAGCTGTAATTTGGGAGAAAAATCTCAAAAACCTCTCATTTTTCATGTCTCTGCCTCCTTTTTGGACCCTTTGTTACGCTTTTGAGTGACCTCGGGAGAATGGATTTTTGAAGGCCTTCCCATGGTCCATTTTGCAAAATTAAATATGTTCTAGAAATTAGACACATAGGTATAGTTGACCGTTCTTTCAGAAGTATATTTAGACTTCTCAAAGTGCCTCAAAAGTTCCTCCAAAGTTCTATTACGCTTCTGCAAATTGTTTTTAAATTCTTATGTCAGAATTGTCACAAATCAACGTTGGATTCCTGAGGACACTTTTCAAGCTAAAAAATGGTCAAAAATTCGAGGAAATGCTGTCCTATGAGTTGTCATTAGAGTTATTGGGTTTTTTTGGCTTCCTATCATGAAGGAATTTGTAATTAATGTAAGGGACAAACACTCCTAGTTTATATCTAAAATTCAGGGAATGGTTTGTAACCTCCCTAGAAACTAGGAAATGACTCATCTTTTGAATTTATGATCCATTTTGCATGGGATTTCGACCTGATGAGGTGTCATAGTCTATATTTTCTATAAGTATACTCTCTTTATTCTTTTTTTGGGTTGGATAGTCTCATATTGCAGTGGAGCTCTTGTAATCAGTTTGTGGAATGGAATTAGAGACAAATTTGTAGGAATTGTGTTGAGATACTTGTGGTATGCTTTGGAGCATCTATGATTCTCATGTATGTTTATCATTTTATGCTTAATACCATGTATTATTATTTATATATGTTTATATTGTAAGTTTGAGAGCATAATTCATGTTTATGCATGCTCTGGTTTAGACAATATTCACCATATTATGTTTATTTACTCCTAAACTGAATGAATTCACCTTAGTGCTCATTTAAAGTCTCCTCCAGTTTCATACTATACTCAATGACTGATTAATATTATTTCAAACTACCTATCTTGCCTCACATATTCTTTGCAGGTTCACCTTTATGTTCAGACCTAAAAGCCTTATATACAGTCCAATCATTGACTTTTCTATCCAACATTCAAAACATAAAACAAATTCTATTTATTAATGTTACATACCTAGCCTAAAATCATTACATACTTAGCCATTCATTTTACTACTTAAAGTGACAACGAGAGAGCCCTCTCTGGTCTAGGTAGGGCTAGCTACCTAACCTAAAGTTTAGTCTGTGGTTACCTTTCACCAATCCTACTGTCAGCCTTGGTAAGTTGGGGAGAGTGATAACATTCTTGGCTTCGTTGCCAAGGAGAAATTGCTAAACATTCCCTTGGAATATTTCTTTTATCCTTTGAAAGTTATACTTGTTGATGACAAGCTATAGCATTCAAAACATGCTGAATTCTTAAATCTGAGCCAAAGTCCAAAATTCCTATCTCAAGTTGGCTCCTAAAAGACATACCAGGTCAAATCCTAACCTAAATCCCTCACCAATTGTGTATGAACCTAAGATTATTTTTAGAAAACATAAAACCAAGTCTTAGAAGGTTGGAAGAGTTGTTCCTCCACTTTTCAAATTAAATTATCTGCTTACCATATTTATTCCAGAAGTTTTTTTTTTATAGTTCAGAACCTGAAAAATCTTTATTTAGAACTAATTCTGAAACTTTTCTTCCAGAAGCCACCTTTGATCCTTTCAATTTCGAGTCCTTTTCACCATTTTTAGGGTCTTTGGAATCCGAAGTCGATAGTGAAGTCTGGTCTAATTTTCACAAACTAAAAGGATTGGTGGAAAAAATTCAAGAAACTTCAAAGAAGACTTATTTTCAATATCAGTAGCAGGCTTTTTCTTCACCTGTCATTTCACATTATCATACAGCTACATCATCAATACCTCCTTTCATTCTATCATTACCTTTGCAAGTTTTTACTCCATAAATTCCTCCACCACCTCCTCCATTATTCATGGCCATATTTTCTCATTTGATCTTACCACTTCAGCTCACTCCACTACCTCAGAACTATGGTCAGAGGCTTCCTCTTTTCGATGGAACATCAGAGGTTACAACTTATCAACATGTTTCCAAATTAATTGACTTCATAGATATTGAATAGATCGACAATGACGATGCCAAGATGCGCATCATTGCACAAAGTTTCTTTGGATAGGTAAAGAAATGGTTTTTCTCACTCACAGATGGTTCAATAGGTACTTCACAATAGCTGATTGATTTGTTTATGGTGAAATGGGAAGAAAAGAAAAATACATTGCAGACTTTAGCTGAGTATAATGCCTTGAAAAGGAATCCCAATGAGTTTGTCGAAGACTTTACAGCTAGATTCAACAAAATATATGATTCAATTCCTAAGAATATTAAGCCTCCTCCAAGCCTTTCTTTAATTCATTATCCTGATGGTTTTGATCTTGAAATGGCCTATTATTTGAGGGAAAGAAACCTATCAACTATTGAATAAATGCAGAGAACCGTGATGAGCGTGGAAGCCAATTTGATCATTAAAAATTCTAAAATCAAGACGGAAAAAAAAGTCACTATCAAAGAAGAAAAATCCACTTCATCAGAAGGAAAATCAGATACCTTGATCAAGAACATGGAGAATATGATGGATAAAATGTCCATCGTTGATTGACAAGCTGAACCCTCCATTAAAAATCCCAATTTCAGGGGTCAAAATCAACAACCTCAATACATGATCAAGAAAATGGAAAAAAGGGGCTAGGATCCACAAAGTCAGCATATAATTCACACTCCATTTCAACAGAATTATACTGAAGGCCCTGATGAAGATGATGAAGAAGAAATTTATGGCGAGAACCCTTTATTTGAGGAAAATCAACAACCTTTTTCTCTCACTGAAGAAGATCAATTTTCTGCAGAAATTTGTGCACCAGATGATCATAAATGTCTTGTCAAATGATGACATATTATCAATGCACATGAAATATTATTAGAGGGGATATCAAAATGATATTTCCCAAGTGCAGAGATAGTATGGCTTGAGGAAGATGAATGTTCCTATAACCTCCAATCATAAAGAAACAAAATTCTCAAGTAGATTCTCATCACAAAGAAGTTGTTGCCCCAAAACAAAGTAAAGACAAGGGACCTGATGTTGCTAATCATGCTAAAGGAAACGAAGATTCTTCCAGTGGTCTAAGAAAAGATAAAGAAGTTCAATAAGGAGGACATAAGAAAGAGTCTTCACACAAATATCAACTCGAGAAGGAATATGCACCATTGAAAGAGGTAGATTTTTTTTTTCTCTTTTTTCTCTTGAAAATGAAATTTCCAAATTGAAAGTCTCCATTCGTCTAACTAAAATAGTTAAGAATGATCAGTACAAAGTTCAAGTTGCTAAGTTTCTTAGATTTGATCAAATTTACGACATGGTTAATGTGAGTGATGATCACCCTAAGCTTCTTTTTGGTCCTGTTGTTGATGGAAATTTAGAAGATAGTGAAGTCCCTCCATTTTATCTAAACCTCAAAATCCATGAATTTATCCTCCATAACACCATGCTTGATCCCAGAGCCTCTGACAACCTCATGCCCAAGGCCATTATGGACATATTAGGACTAGACATCACAAGACCTTATCATGATCTTTACTCATTTGATTTAGGGAGGGTGAAATGTCTTGGCCTCATCAAGGACCTAGTCGTGTCATCAGAGAAAATCCCAACCAAGAATGTCCTTATAGATGTTGTTGTGGCTGATATCCTGCCTCGATATGGAGTGCTACTTTCTCGATCATGGGGGGCAAAGCTTAGAGTTACCTTACAACTTGATTTTTCATATCCTACCATTCTCATCTTTGGACAACTTAGGAAACTATATCGGGAAAGTAAGATGAAGTACATTATCAACAGCCAAGAAAAGCCAAATAAACATCCTATACATGTTTTTCATACAGACTTAGAGTAATTTATCTTGTTCAATGATGAATTTTAGCATCTTCTGAAGTATTGATTGAATAAAATGTAGAAAATTTTGAATTTTCAAATTCTGTTTTAGAATTGGCAAATGCATAAATTGTAATGGTTTGGAACCAAATGCATCACCTCAAAAAAGTGATGAAATAGTGAAATAAGTAGAAGTTTTTGGTATAGAATAAGTCTCTCAAACAAAAAGAAAAGTTCAGCCATCTGATTTGCAGTTTCCGGATGAGGAAAGTAGTTTGTGGACTATGGAATTCGATGGAGCTTTGGGCAAAGAAGGGCATGGTATTGGAGTTAGGATTCACAACCCTCTAAATTAGTCATTAAAAATTCCTTCCAATGTTCGAATGTCCTCCTACAATCTATCTTTCGAATGTTCAAACGATGAAGCTGAGTATGAGGGTTTGTCTAAAAATTCTCAAGAAGTTGGGTGCAAAGAAGATTTTTGTATACGGTGACTCTAAGTTAGTAATAAAGCAAGTCAAAGGGGAATACCAGGCCAAGCATCCAAGGATTCGAGCTTATCAAAATGCAGTGCTAGACATCCTCAAGACATTATCTGAGTACACTTTATTATTGGTCCCAAGGGGCAACAATTTCATTGTTGATTCTCTTGCTACTTCGGCCAGCATGTTAAAAATTCCATTGTATCCTAATAATAAGTATGAGATAAATGTAAAACACCGCCCTACTGTCCCATATAATGTTCAGTATTGGAAATTTTTTCAAGATGATAAACAGATCAGAAACTTATTGCAGAAAGGAGAGGAGTTTTTGAATTCTCAAATGGATAACCAGTGCTATGAAGATGACCAAGAAATCCATGCAGCAGAGATGCAAGTGCTCTAGCTGAAATATAACTCCATTCCAAGAGTTTTGGTACCTTTGGAAGAGCTTTTTGATCAAGATGATGTTCCATGCAAACCGACCATGTTATCGATAGAAGTGGGAGTGGAAGATCTCAATCTTGGCACTCCAGAAAATCCAAATATGGCAAAAATTTCAAAATATTTGAGTGAAGAAATGAAAGGTAAATATGCAGTGCTTATGTCTCAGTTTGGTGATGTATTTTCTTGGGAATATTTCGATTTGAAATTCTATGATAAGAGAATAATTTATCATACCATTCCCTTGAATCCAGATCAGAAACCTTTCCGCCAGAAGTTAAGGAGAATGAATCCTAAGTTGTTGCCCTCTATTCAGAAGGAGGTAAATAGATTATTTACAGTTGGTATTATAGTGCCTCTACGCTTTTCAAATTGGATGTCTAATCTAGTGCTAGTAAGGAAGAAGACATGAGAGATTCGATTGTGCATTGATTTCATAAATCTAAACAAAGTGTCATTGAAGGACAATTAACCACTACCGAAGATGGACCATATTCTACAAAGGGTAGTTGGATCTTTTAGACTTTCATTACCAGACAGATACTCCGGCTATAATTAGATTCTTGTCCATCCAGGTGATAAAAAAAAGACAACCTTCACAACACCTTGGGTTACCTTTATGTACGCCAAAATTCCTTTCGGATTGAAGAATGTAGGGGATACTTTTCAGCGAGCAATGGATATTGCCTTCGCCAATGAAAAGTATGTATTTTTTTTCATTTATCTTGACGATATCATTGTTTTTACCAAGAAAAAAGAGAAGCACTTGCAACACTTGAAAACAATTTTCAGATATGTAGAAATTTTGGCATATCAATGAACCCAAAGAAGAGTATTTTTGCTATGGAGGAAGGTAAATTGCTAGGTCATATGATATCCAAGATGAAATTAGGATAGATCCTTCAAGGATTGAAGAAATTCATACATTGGACTATCCTAGGAGAAAGAAATAAACTCAATCATTCAATGGAAAAATCAATTTTTGAGAAGGTTTGTTCCCAATCTTGTTGAACACTTAAGGCAAATTGCTGACATGCTGAAGAAATATAGTGAAGTAAAATGGTCCGAAGAGGTGAAGAAATCATTCAATAAAGTTAATTTGGCTTTATCTCATGCTCCTATTCTTATTATTCCAGACTATATACTTTATTTTATCATTTTTTCATTTGCCTCAGAGCATAATCTTGTTGATGTCCTCATGCAAAAGAAAAATCAGAATACGGAGCAACCCATCGCCTTCTTTAGTAGAACCATAAGAGACACAACATTGAAGTACAACATCATTGAGAAATAGGCCTTGGCATTAGTCAAAGCATTGAAATACTTCCAGGTCTATATTCTACATTCTCATGTCATTGCATATGTTCTAAATGTTTTTGTCAAAGATGTGCTTACACAGACTGATCTTGAAGGGTGGTGAGGTAAATGGATCAGAACTATTTTAGAATATGACTTGGAGATCAAGCCCACAAATCTGATCAAAGGACAGGGCCTAGCGAAGATTATGGTGGATTCAAATCTACATGCCTTGGACATCAATTTTATTGCTGCATTATCTGAAGAAAAATATGTTGAAACATTACCTAAGGTATATTAAATTTTTTCTCTATCGCCTTGGTATGATGATATAGTACATGTTTTGTAACACTTAAATCCTCCTCCTGGCTTTCCAAGTAGTAAAGCTAGATATTTGAAGTTAAGATATCTTATGTACTGCATTCTTAATGGTGTCTTGTATTGGAAAGATCCGGGTGGAGTATTTCTGAATTTTTTGGTTGAAGGAGAAGTTGAAAAAATCATGAAATTTTTTCATAAAGGTGAGTGTGGTAGTCATATTTATTGGAAGAATACAACTAAAAATATCTTGAGGGTGGGTTTCTAATGGCCAAGTTTATTTTCTGATGTTTATAAAACAATCATGAGCTATCATGAATGTCACATATTTTAGGGAAAGAGGAAGCTCTTGTCGTTGCCTTTAAAACCAATTGAAGTACAAGCTCCATCCCAGTGGTGGGTACTTGATTTTATAGGTGAGATACATCCCCCATAATCAGCTCAACAAAAATGGATACTCACTGCCACAGATTATTTCACCAAATGGATTGAAGCCATCCCCACAAGGAAAGCTACTAACATTGTTATCATTCAATTTCTAGAGAACAATATTTTATCTCCTTTTGGCTCTCCACACAAGATCATCATTGATAATGCAGATGCCTTCAAGTCCAAGAAAATGATTGAATTTTGTGTCAAGTATCACATTAGTATCGTTCATTCAACAACATACTATTATCAGGGAAACGAGCTTGTTGAATCACCAAATAAATATTTGGTCGACATAATCAAGAAGATGCTGCAAGAAAACAAGAGGAATATGCACAAAAATCTCACCATGAATGCTCTATGGGCGGATAGAGTTAGCACGAAGATATTAATCAACATTTCACCCTTCCAAATCATGTATGGTGTTGATACGGTGTTCCCTACTTCTCTAGCTGCACCGGTGATGAAAATTCTGCAAGAGATCGACAATGAGCCTAATGACATTCAACGAAGAATCAACCAAATGATCCATCTTCTGCAGTTAAGAGATGAAGTCTTCAGTCATACTTAAAAGGTTCATGAGAAAATAAAAAATAGTTATGATAGGAAGAACAAAGCGGATGATTTCAGGATTGGGGATGTTGTTCTTTGCTAGGATGCCCAGAATGAAGATAAGAGTAAGCATGGAACGTTCAACAATCTATGGAAAGGACCTTACAAGATCACTATATTCAGAGTTTAAAAATCATTTCTACTAGAAGATCTTGAAGGGAAAGAAGTGTTGGGAGGACCAATCAATGGTAGGTTCCTCAAAAACTATCTAACTTGATCATTGAAGAAGAAATTCACTGTCATTGTACAATCATTTTAAATTTGATGTCCTAGAAATAAGGAAGTTGTTGCAGAAGTTTGAAGCTTGAGGAAAAGGCCATGATAAATTTACATTCATCTCATGTTTTCTTTGAATTTTTTTTTAAAAATTTCAGTCAGAGTCAAGTCAGTTTTTTTTAGTCAAAGTCAATTCCAAAATTAGTTCATCATTTCCAGTTTGTCAAAATTTTCAAAGTCCAATTTGACTCCATCTCCCAATGGTAAGCCTAATTTATCTACGATGTTCTTGACACCTCCTGAAGGAGATTCCATCCACAGCTAGAGCCAATGTTAGCTCAGGTATGTCAGTGATCAAATAACTCTTTCATTTGTTTTCCACAAAGTCACAGGTCATTTTTTTACTTTTTTCGAACAAGTTCTTAGAAAATAATTTTGGTCACTAAAGAGATCTAAATCATGTTTATTGATCCTTCATTTCATCCATTTCCATCATCATTCTCAAGGTCACCATCTCCATCATCATCACTGAAAAGGTCTAGGGTTAGGTAACTCCATTTCATATAGGTCACTGTCTAGGTTCATCTCTACCTTTGAAAAATCTTCAAATTTTCATTTAAAATAAGGCAACAACCCTCCATTCCATTCATACAACCCTAATGAAGGAGAAATCATGTTTATGAAGATGAAACAAAGGCCACCACTCTTTTTTCATATGGCTCAAGTTCCAAAAAGTTGCAAATAACTCCATTATGTTTCACTGTCTCATAAAAAAAGAAGAATTCTATCTCACTATCTCATTTAAAGTAAAAAAAGGTCATCATTAACTGTCAATGAGCTTCAAAAGAGGTCAATTTTGATCTACTGTCCCAGTCAAAGAAAAAGGAGTCATTCTCAGTTTTTAAAGACATCTCATCTTGGTACAAAGGTCATAGCCCATGTGAAATTTCAAAGGCGTGAAAGATTCCAAAGGTTTAAAAAGTAGTCTCACTGTATTATTTGAAAGGAGAAGTTTGTCTCAATGTATCACTCAAATGTTTATAAAGTCACCTCAAGTGTCAAAATGTGAAAAAGAGATATATTTTGTCCTCAAATCTTATTGTCAAGAGCTAAAAGCCATTTCCATCTTGCAAAAAGGGTCAAATTTTTTTTTGTAAGTCTCAAAGGGAAAGGGTAAAGGGTCATCAAAGTTTATAAAAGGAAAGAAAACTTCATTTTTATTAATTGCTACCCTTTCCACGTATAAGAGAGAAAATCTTCACTCCATTTACCCTCCACAATCCCTAAACTCTAAAGCATAACCCTCAAATATCATTAAAACCCGCTTGCAAAACTTCAAAATCCATTTGTGTTACACTTTTGGGCATATTATTGCACACTCAAACTATTTTTTTACGCTTCTGGGAGTGCTATGCAGGTTTTGTTACCTTTCTTGAGCGCTGTGTAGGAAATGCGCAAGCACTATACAACCCTTGTTATGCTCCTGTAAGCTTATATTACACTCATGTGAGTGTTGTTACACTTCTGTAAGGAGGTGTTACGCTCCTGTAAGTGAAATTTCTGGTTTTTGAAGCTTAGATAACCTCAATCCTTTCAAAGCTTGTGCTCTCATCATTGGTGTGGCCTCCATACAAGGTAAGTCATCATCTCATGCTCGTGTTTGATTGAATTTTGAGGATTTAAAAGCATTTCATGCTCATTTTATGCTCTCTCCATATGTTCACTGTCCATCTATTTAAAAGTTTATTATGACAAACCATAACCTACCATATTTGACCTAAACCATAATTCCATCACATAAACCCTAAACTATACATTCCCTATACTTCATTACCACACTCATATCACTTACAATACCATTCATAACATCCCTAATACAATCAAACCCTTATTTTAGCTTTTCAACACAGTGAAAATAATCAAAATAGGGGTTGATTGTGTTTTATGGTTTTGACTATCCTACACCTATCCATTTTCCCGCGTTCCACTTTCACTGTGGAGCTAAGGTGCCATACTCCTCATTGAATTTTTATCAAAAATTTTAATTAGCTCCATGGCTCTCAAACATCAAACACACTTTTTTCACAAGTTTTTCCCACTGTCTAAATTGGTAATTTCTCATGTTTTGAGGTTTTGACCACCCTAAAATTATCCATTTCCCTTCATTCCACTTTTATTGTGGAGTTAAGACACTACCATATCCACTCAATTTTTCTCAAAACTTTTAATTAACCCCATGACCCCCATTTCATCTTACCAACTTACCCTACTATTTCACAAGCTATTATCATTGTCAAAATTCAAAATTTATTGTGTTTTAAACATTTTGACACCTTCCTCACATTCATTTTCTCTCGTTACACCTGCAACTTGAATCTAACACACAACACAACCTACTCAATTTTTTCTAGAATTTTTCTCATCTTAAATACCCTTCATTTCATCCACCAAACTCACACTTTCCTACACTCTATTTTTCCATATTTCATTTCATTCACCCATTTCATTAACATCCTAGGGTTTTCATCATTCCAGTGACAAAAACCATGGAAAGTGACAAGAAAATGCTCAAAGGAGGGTGCCACCTCAGGCTTGAACCATTCACCATGCATGAAATTAATGCTCCGCCATTGGCTAGAAGGTGCTTTGAAAGAGCTCAACATTTGACATTTTTTGAAAGGCTTATGGAAGGGGGCTATCATCTTCAGTTGTCTAGACTATTTACAGCAAGCTACAATATGGGAAAGTTCACTATTGCAGGTAAGGAGATTAACCTATCATCTGAACTAATTGATTTCGCTACAGGCATCCCTTTTCATGGAGAGTAGTTGTTCAAAGGCAGGGACCTAGGCATTGAAAACTACAACCAATTCCTCAAGCCTCATGCTAGAGAGGAGCCATAATTTCTTTTTCCTTTCAAACACCTAAAAAACAAGTATGCTCCTCTGATGATGTTGATAATGAATTACTTCACTTGTGAAGGAAGATTCTCCATGTTATATAGGTATCAAATTAAGCTATTGTTGCATTTTACCTCAGTCAAAACACTTGATTTGCCTCATTATTTGTATAGGAGCTTGAGTAATATGGCTGAGAAAGTGCAGAGTAGAAGAGAAGATCACCACACTAGTATTTTTCATCATGGCCTAATCAAGCTCATTGTGTTGCATCACTTGTCCTCCATAAACATGACTTGGGAAAAATTCTTGGATAGATTTTCAACACTCTTTTTTTCTTTCCTATTACATCATCAACACAACCAATGGAGATTAGCTCTTCTGGCATGCTATTCAGCCTTCACATGTTCCTAAGGTTGTGGAATTTTCACACATATATGAGAGGGGGAAGTGACAAGTATTTGCGCCTAAGTCTACCAAGAGTTTTTGATCTAAAATTGATTGTTAGTTATTGTTGTGCTAATATCAGTTTCAAATTTTATATGGAAGTGTTTATATTTGCTTCTTGTACAAGGGTTTATACATGTGGTTATGATTGATAAAAAAATAAACTTGATGAGAATAAGTGTATTTCATGAACATAAAGGCATGGAAACTAAATTTTGAACAACAACATATAAACACGCAACAAACATAGGTAACTTAGTCAAATACACATGGTTTTGATGAAGGAGTTCACCCCTCCTAGGCTACATCTACTTGGTCCAGCTTCCATGGCATGGGCCTTTGTATTAGATTCAATTGTGAAAAAAGGATGTTTATAGTCTCCTGTTGCCTTTGCAACCTTCTCCAATGGCTCCAAAACATCAAAATCTACAAAGAATGACTCTTCCTGAGCCAAAATTGGTTGAAAATTGCCTTAGTTATGGCAAAACTAGTTTTTCCTACAATTGCTCCACTAAATCTGGAAAATGGCCAAACAACTCCCCTAAATCTGGAGCTCCGCTGCATTTGGAGGACTTCGCCAACTCTGCTGCCAGTCTAACTACGCATTAAATTAACGATATAAATGGTGTTTAATGTGTAGTTAGCATTAAGCACGTTTAGCACTTAACTGCGGGTTATGGTGGCCTAAACCCGGTTTAGTATCATAAACACGTTTTAAATTGCATTTAATTTTCCGCCGATGAAAAATGCTCACCCTTGGTCTTCGCTCTCAAGCATATGGGAGGGCACTGGCCCCCTCTGGACCCCCAACTCTGGCGCTTATAAACTTCAAATATAAGCAGAATCCTTATGGGTTAAGACCCATGGTGTATGGTATGATGGTTGGTGCTGGTGCTTGTATGGGGGAGGTCGCGGGTTTGACCCCGACCTATGCCCCTTCTCAGTCATAAAATTTTGTTGAACGCGGACCTTAATACTTGAAATTTGGATACAAATAATGCACCCATTGACTTTGGTTATAAAACATGAATTCAACCTTGGTTATAAAATAATGCGCTATACTTCAATGCCATGGGGGAGGGCATGTGGCAGCCTCCAGCTGCTCCACGTGTCCCTTCTCCATTGGCTCCTCTATTACACTAGAATATATAAAAATTTCAATGCACCATACTTAGAAACTTTCAACCATAGGATTAGGAAGAAAAAAGTCAATTTCCCAAGCTACATTGGTGAATCTGACTGTGACACTTGTCATAGTGTCATTGGCTGAAAATTGGAGAATATTCCATGGATATTCTTAAGGTTTTAACTGGACTACCAAGTCATCAACCTGTCATTGTTCTGCACATTTTTTACCCATTTGAGAAAATGGACAACAGGTCATAACTTAATCATACAAACTCGGATTTTGATGAAACGAATTGCGCCAGAATCCTGGAAATGATTTCTATCTAATCGTTCTGTTTTGAAGAATTTATGAGCACTTTCATTTATGAGCTAAATACTGAGCCTCTGATCATTCCTCCCCACTAGAAGCCTTTTGGACCACAAAAGATACAATAAATTTTTCAGCAAGTGAGGGTAAAACTCTCTCACCCTTTCACTCTCCATCCATTTCGCCTTGGAAGGATTTTGTCCCTTGAGTCCCACTCTAAGGTATTCGACATTCCCTCTCCTTTAAGTTTTGGTTCTTTTGTCAAGTATGAGATCTTGCTGAAGTTCATCAAGATATTCTGCCGAGAAATCATCTGTTGATGGCAGCTGAACATGCTCTTCTTGATCATCAATCAAAGGAGGCTTAAACAATCTAAAATTCTCAACATTAACGACAGAATATATTTGCATATAAGGAGGAAAATCTAGCTTAAATGCATTATTACCAATCTTTTGGACCATAACGGATTGGCTTGAGATTTTTACCTTCTCCTTGCAATATTTCTTTGCTGATATATAACCAAACTTCATCTCCAAGCTGGAATTTGTGATCAACACGATGTTTATCATGCCTTGCCTTGTAGTTGCTTTGACTCTTTTCAAGTTTTTCTTGCACTGTGTGATGTAACGTCTGAATTTTCTCAATGAACTTCCTTGCCTTATCTATGTCACTATGACCATCTATAGCGACATCTTTCTCAAAGATGAATTCCAAAGGCGATCTTGGCAAGTACCCAAGGCATGCCTCAAATGGCAATGTGTTTATGGAAGAATGCTTTGCCCTATTGTATGCATGCTGAATATAATGCAACTGTTCATCTCACAACTTGGGATGTTTGCTGCAATATCCTCTAAGAAGATGAATGAATGTCTTGTTTACCACCTCGGTCTGACCATTTGTTTGCGGATGAAATGTTGTACTCTTCTTCAACTTTGTGTCCATCATTTCCCATAATTTTGACCAAAAATTCCCAACAAACCGGGAATCTCGATCACTTACAATAGAAGTAGGAAGAAAAAAATGAACCCATACATTTTGAAAGAAAAGATGATTTGTTTGTTCATCTATAAATTTTTTTTTACATGGCATCAAAAGACACATTTTTACAAACCTATCTACAACAACATACAAGTAATCATGACCTTTCCTTGACATTGGAAGACCACCAAAAAATCCATTGAGATACTCTCCCAAGGATGTGAAGGAACCAGAAGTTGATTGTACAATCCAAGTTTCCTATTACTAGGCTTGCTTATTGCACATAAAGAACATCCTCTAATAAAATAGGATACACTATCAATCATGTGTGGCCAATAACAATACATTTGGAGATTTTCTATTGTCTTGCCTACACTGAAATATCCAGCAATCAATGAAGTGTGTGCCTCCCGTATGATACTGTTTCTTTCTCCCTATGGTATACATAACTTGCCCAAGTGATACAACAAACTGCAATGCACATGATAATCTAACTCTTCATTTTGGTTTCCTTGTCTCAAGGTTTCATACACATCTTGAAAATCACTATCATATGCATATTTTTCAATGTAACTTTCATGCATAACTGAATTGTGCTTGAGTATAATAGATGAATTTACAATAGGCCTAGAGAGCATATCAGCTACCTTATTTTAGATTCCATTTTTATACCTAATAACCAAATGAAATTGTTGTATAAATCCAATCCATCTGAAATGTCTTGATTGCTAAAAATTTGTCTTTGATTGTAAGTACTGCAATAGCTGATGGTCGGTATGGATAATGGTTTCTTTCCCCATCAAATAGTGCTTCCATTTCTTTACACTTTGTACCAATGCATATAACTCTGTGTCATAGGTGGGATAGTTAGTCAAAAATCCATTAAAATTTTTAGAATGAAATGAAATAGGCTTACCACGCTGCATGATAACTTCTCCCATGGCATAATTGCTTACATATGTTTGGATCTCAAATGGCTTTCTAAGATCCAGAAGAGCTAATACCGGTGTTGAACTTATCTTTTGCTTTAAAGCATCAAATGTTTTTTTGCTTCATATCTCCCCAATGGGAGAATTTCTTGACACTTTTCAATGCATGTAACAGAGCTGCAATGGAAGAAAAATTAGCAATGAATTTCCTCCAATATTGTGTTTCCCCAAGAAATATTCTTATCTCTGTAACTGTATTGGGCTTGGGCCAATTCAGAATGATATCTACCTTGGAAGGGTCTATCTTCAACTCAACTCCTCCAGAAATGTGTCCCAAATACACTAAAGAAGTCTTGCCAAACTCACACTTAGACATCTTTAAAAATAGCTTCTCTTTTTTCAAGACGTCAAGTACCTTTTTCGCATGCATGACATGTTCATCTCTTGATTTGATGAATATAAAAATATCATCTAAGTAAACAATGATGAAGACATCTATAAATGGTCTTAGCACATCATTCATGACTCTCATGAAATTAGCTGGAGTATTTGTTAGACCGAATGGCATAACTAGCCACTCAAACAATCCTTGTCTAGTTTTAAATGTAGTTTTCCAAATGTCCTCCTCAACTATTCTAACTTGATGATAACCACTTTGTAAGTCTATCTTAGTGAAATGATTTTCATACTTTAACTTATCAATAAAATCATCATTGTGTGGGAGTGGATAGCGATTCTTTACTGTGATTTTATTCAGTGCACGGCAATCTATGCACATGCATCGAGTCTCGTCCTTCTTCGGTACCAAAAAAATTGGTGAACCACATGGAAAAGTAGATGGGCGTATGATACCTTTGTTCAAAAATTCTTGGATTTTCTTCTTGATTTCCAAACTCTCCATAATTGATATGCGATACATACCAATGTTTGGAAGTGGAACATCCTGCTGTAGCTGAATCTCATGCTAAATTCCCCTCTTGGGAGGTAACCCACTTAGTTCTTGAAACATCTCACCATGCTGACTTACCACATAAAAAAAATAAGATTTAATTTGTCATCAAATACTTCAAATGATTCATAGTCTACATCATTCTTTTTCATGATCATGAGAAACACAAAATTTTTACTTGCATTAACTAGCCCCTTCATTTTCCCTGCATTAACTAAAGAAATATTCAGCTTTTTGGGATGAGCTCTCACAATATACTCCACCCCATCCTTAAGAAAATGTTATTTGTTCTCATTGATATATGTGGATCGTATAGGTCCAAGTACAAGTGGCTTGAGTACAAAGGATAAAAAATGAAAGTGTCAGAAATGTGGCAAACTTAGTGTCAAGTTGAAGATCTTGTCTTTCTGATTCCAATGACGCAGACGACACTCGATTCCAAGTCTGTATGGAGGAGTTAGGAGCAGTCAAAGTTTGAGGGTTGACTTGGCGATGTCGTAGCTTAAGGAGGCAACACATTTGCAGAAATCTGGCTACCAGATTCTGGCCAACTCTGGCCGGATTTCAGGTGAAATTTTGGGAAGGTTAAATTGACTCCTTCGGTCAATTTCCGAAATTTTAAAAAATATCAGTTGGTTTTAAAAATAAATAAATAAGTGTGTATATATATATATTATTATTATTTTATTTATAGGAGGGTGGGCCATGACCCCCTCCCTCCCCATCCAATGAACATATAAAAAAATATGATTAAAAAAAGGTTGGGCCAAAGACCATGACCCCGCTGCCCACCGCTTATCCACTTCATGACAACCATATATGTATATATGGGTGGGTGGGGGTTGTTCACCACACCGCCAAAACCACAACCCTTCCACGCGCCATATAAAATGACATGCCATCGGCGGGGATATATATATTTAGGAGGGCGAGCCATGGCCCCCGCGTTCCCCATCCAACAAACATATAACAAAATATGATTAAAAAAAGGTTGGGCCAGTGGCCATGACCCTGCCGTCCACTGCTTATCCACTTCACGACAACCATATATGTATATATGGGTGGGTGGGGGTTATTAACCCCACCGCCCAACCCACAACCCGTAAAAAGTGCCATATAAAATGACATGCCACCGATGAGGATTAAGGGGTGGCCCGCCAATGTGGGCCCAACCCCCTAACGTACCCACTTGCCAGAAAACGTTAATGTGAGGGTGTTAAAACAAAATTTTATTCGTTGGGATTTTAAACTGAAATGCATTATTACGGAGGGGGCAGGGTTTGACCACCCAACGCCCTCCCCCAATACTTGGATCTTAAGAAACTCAGCCAGTGGACTCCTTGGGGAGTCTGCCCAAATTTTTAATATATAAACCTGCAATTCATAAGTGCGCCCAGGTAGTCCAGGAGCAGCACAGAGTACGAGATAGGGTGGAACCATGAGCACTTTGTAGGAGGGGGGGCGAAACCATGAACTGAGCCATTTTCCAGAGGGGCCAGATTTTCACTTTGTTAGAATCAGGCAAATTTTATATGGATTACTGCACTTCTGGAAGGCACGAATCCAAAGGTGTTGTCCATTTCTTCATTCGAGGTCTCCAATTTTCGGGCACTTCCAGCTATGGAGGTATAAGGGTGTAATTTTGCATTTAATGATTGTACTTTCATTTTTATTGCCACTTAATGAAAGAGGGCCTCCTCACTAATTGAGCAGGGCCCGGAGAGGTAGTCCCTCCTGGACGAACTACGATATCAATTATGTGTCTTCTTGCATGATTTTATGTGCTTCTCTCTTCTTATGTTTATGCATTTAAAGTTTCATGGTTAAGATGAAATTTTTACATGTAATTCTTTAATACATCTCAAAGAAACGATCTTGGATCAAGTGCTATCAGAGCAGGTCTTGTAGATGTGAATTTCATGTTTTTATGCTAAATAGAAACAGGATATGAAGAGGCGAAGGGAAACTAAAGTCTTTTGATCCCGAAGCGGGACATGCACCTCGAAAAAGAAACATGGATGACGATGTTCAAAATGAGGATGAGCTAAACTTCCGCAAGACCTTCTACACTATGGCAGATCGGTTCGAGAAGTTTTTCTCTAGACTTGAGAGAATAGAGAAAGTAGGGGAGAATGCTTTAGAAGGACAAGGTTCAGGGCATGGAGATAATGGAGGAGATCCACCTCCTTCTCCTCCCACGAGTGAAAGCTCGTCCTCCCCTTCTCACCATCATCATAGGAATTCAAGAAATGCATCTAATAAACCTTTCTTTAAATTAGATGTAAAATTTGATCTTCCCATGTATCATGGAGAAATTAATGCAGAAAATCTTAACAACTAGGTTAGGCAGATTGAAGTCTATTGCAGGATTTAGAAGATCGAGGATGAGACAAAGATCCAATTGGCCTCTCTTTGGCTGAACGACACTGCTCTTGTCTTGTGGGAGAGAAAACTGCAAGGCAACCAAAATGTGGGTAACCTTCTGTCCTCATGGTCAAATTTTGTTTCTACATTGAGAAACCAATTTTACCCTTTGGGTTATAAGCAAAAGGCATTAATGGAATGACAACACCTAAGGCAAAGCAGAGGTCAAAATTTACAAGACTTCACTGAAGAATTTAGAAAACAAGCATTGAATTTGGGAATTCCATTAGATTCACTAGAGATTGTAACCAAGTATCTTGGTTCTCTGCATAATTACATAAGACATTCATTATTGTTGTTGAGCCTCCTACCATCGATGAGGCCACTGTGAAGGCCATGCACATAGAAAGCAGGGGAACGCATTAAAAAAGTGACCACCCAAAAAGGACTACAACAACCAAAAGAAGGGGAGAAACCCCTCTTGCACACATTGTGAGAAAGAGGGACATGATGAATAAAATTGTTGGAAGCTACACCCCGAGTTGAAACCTAAGAGAAATGACAAAAATGGGAAGCAAAATACTGCCACCACCATATAGAGAAACCAAGATTTTGAATCTGAGGAAGATGAAAATGTCACAACTGCAGGATTTTCATGAGGTAGACCAATTGACCTGGGGTCTAATTCCGGTGATGAAATGAAGCTTGCATCCTTTGGGATCACAACAGAAGGACCCATAAAATTGGGTTCCGATTTAGGTGATGAAACAAAATTTCAACAGATATTATACCAAATATGAAAAGGACACTTACTGCGGCAGAGTTCCAAGAACTTGAAGAGATTAACCAAAGCATCCAAGCAGAGAATATTGAGCTAATAAGGCTCCTAAAGGAAGTAAAGGAAGAAAAACAAAGGTTGCTACGCCAGTTACAAGCTAAGGATGAGGCCTTGGAAAAGTTGCGACATAACCAACCCAAGGTAAAAATCAACCCTTGAATTTCATGAACTTTTCATGATGATGAATTTTCTACTTTTGAAAAAAATACTACAGGGTTCAGATCCAAACTGCTGAAGAAGATGGGGTATTGGGGAAAAGGCCTTAGCATCAATGGCCAAGGCATCGTAAATCCCATCGAAGTCGAGGAATTTCCACGCCATGCAGGAATCATATACACTAGAAAGGAAATGGGAGAAAGCTCCAATATAGCTAGTGAACAACCAAAAACAAACAATGAAATCCATTCCTCACAGTCCAATGATAGTGAGGGCTCCATGAACACTTATCAGATGAACACCAGGGGAAAGTGCCCCAAGGTGACACAGAAATTTTGGAGGAAAAAGAAACATTGTAGTCGTTGCAACGAAGTGGGACACCAAAAAGCCATGTGTCCAATGATTCATGCTCCAAAAGCATCGATAGGGGATCTGAAAGGTGAAAATGTTCAACAAATGAATCCACCACATTCACAGTGGTTTGCTTTATTAAGTTGGGTTTTTTAGAGGTAGTAGCTTGTTATGTCCATCGTTGTAAATCATACGTTGCAAGTAAATGTAAACGTGATGGTGTGTTTCCCATCACTTCGAAATAAAACGATGATGTTTTGGCCCTTCCTTATGAGTAGTTGAGGTATTGATTGTTTTTATGTAATCCTTGGCCAATTAGTGTGTGCTATAAACTCTTGGCAAGGAGGAGTTGTTGAGTCATGTGCAGTGTGCATGATTACAAATGATGTACTAGTTTTGCATGCAGGAGATTGAAAGTGTGGTTTTGAGTTTTTTAATGCTTTTGAGGGTCCAAAAGCTCTTCAGTGGGGAGGAATGATCTAGGTGGATCCTACAAGTCCAAGTACAAGTGGATTAAGTACAAAGTATCAAAAATCAAAGTGTCAGAAATGTGGAAAACTTAGTGTCAAGTTGAAGATATCGTCTTTCTAATTCCAAAGATCTAGATGACACTCAATCTCGAGTCCGTATGGAGGAGTTAGGAGCAGTGAAAGTTTGAGGGTTGACCTGGTGATGTGGCAGCTTAAGGAGGCAACAAATTTACAGAAATTCGGCCACCAGATTTCGGGTGAAATTGTGGGACGGTTAATAAATTGACTTCTTTGGTCAATTTCTAGAATTTTCAAAATATCAGTTGGTTTTAAAAATAAAAAATAAAAATATTTTTAGGAGGGCAGGCCATGACCCCCGCCCTCCCTATCCAATGAACATATAATGAAATATGATTAAAAAAAGGGTGGGCCAGCGGCCATGACCCCACCACCCATTGCTTATCCACTTCACGACAACCATATATGTATATATGGGTGGGTGGGGGTTGTTAACCCCACCTCCCAACCCACAACCCTTCCACATGCCACCGACGAGGATTAAGGGGTGGGCTACCCAATGTAGGCCCGACCCCCCAACGTACCCACTTGCCAGCAAACATTAATGCATCGACGTTAAATAAATGTTTATTCGTTGGGATTTCAAACCAAAATGCCTTATTACAGAGGGGGTGGGGTTTGACCACTCGACCCCCTCCCCTAATACTTGGATCTTAACGAACTCAACCAGCGGAATCCTTGGGGAGTCCGCCCAGATTTTTAATATATAAAACTACAATTCATAAGTGCTCCCAGGAAAGCCAGGAGTGACACAGAGTACGAGACAAGGTGGAACCATGAGCGCTATGTAGGATGGGGGGAAAAACCATGAACTGAGCCATTTTCCAGAGGGGCCAAATTTTCACTTTGTTAGAATCAGGAAAATTTTATATGGATTCTGCACCTCTCGGTTCCATGAATCCAATGATGCTGTCCATTTCTTCATTAAAGGTCTCCAATTTTTTGGCAATTCCAACTATGGAGGTATAAGGGTGTAAATTTGCATTTAATGTTTGTACTTTAATTTTTATTGCCACTTAATGAAAGAGGGCCTCCCCACTGATTGAGCAGGGCCTAGAGACGTAGTCCCTCCTGGAAAAACTCCGATATCAATTCTGTGTATTATTTCATGATTTTATGTGCTTCTCTCTTATTATGTTTATTAATTTGAAGTTTCATGGTTAAGATGAAACTTTTACATGTAATTCTTTAATACATCTCAAAGAAAAGATCTTGGATCACTCATGGAGATAAAACACCGCTTTCTTGTCATAACAATATTGACTTCCCAATATAATCCCAGAAATTTCAAGTGGAACCACATCTAACTCGACTTCATCAACAAAGTTTGCAGTAATAGAAAATCGAAATATGCATTTCCTTGTTACTTGTAAATTGGCATTCTTAACTATCCAACCCAAAGGGTATGGTTTATGATGTGGTATGGTTTCAAGGTTAAGATTTTTGACCAAGTCTCCTGAAATTAGGTTTGCTTGTGATCCATTATCAAACAATGCATCAATATTGTATGATTTGAAATCACTCTCACATGGAATAATTCTATCCTTGTGTCTTCATTTGGAGCGTTGTTGTGACTATTTGAGGAACTAGTAATTGCTATGGATTTCTTTCCCTTGTTAACCATGGCTACAATCTTGGTCCCATCTCCGGAATCGGATCCAAGATCATGTTGTTTGGTGGCAGTCATCTTTGTTTCCCCTTTTTATTTGGTTTCTTAGGCCTTAGTTCGGGATGTAGTTTCCAACAGTGGGCTTCATGATGCCCCTCTTTGGAACAATATTTGCATGTAGTTTTCTCCCCTTCTTTCTTGATGCTTGCATTCTTCTTTCCCTTCCATTTTCCCTTACCCTTGAATGGATTTTTCTTACTACCCTCTTCTTGAATGTTCTTTTCCCTCGCTTCAAGATGTGTGGCTTGCACACATACTTAATCTAAGTTTTTTGGGTTAAACATAAGGATTGTATGTTTCAAATAGGAATGTAAACCTCCAATTTATTTCAAGAGTTATTCTTTGGAATTCAAGTTTACTCCTAACAACAAAGCCCTCTTTCTAAACTCCTGGGTGTACTCTTGAACTGTTCAGCCTTGAGTTGCCTAAAGTTTTTCCAACTCATAATTGATTTTTGCATATAGGCTAATGGATAAAAATATATTTTAATGGAAGAAATAAATTCAACCCATGAAATGGATATCTTACCATGGATTCAAATTTCCTCTGGAGTCTTTGCCTCCCACCAAACTAGTGCTGCTCCCTCTAGCCTTAATGAAGCCAACTAGATCTTTATGTCGTCCTCTTGTAGATTTTGAATTCTACAATATACTTCCAATTGACGGATCTAATTGTCCAACTTCTCTACATTTACCTCACTATTTTACATGGGAAGTTCAAACTTAATGTCCAACTTGAGTAATGGAGTTTTTCCTTTTGGGGTTTTTGAATGAGTGTTGGTGGTTTTTGTGGTGGAAGTGGAAGATGATGTTGATGAAGATGATGAGGATGAGTATGGTGGAGATGGAGGTGGCTTTCCTCCACTTCCCTTCAAACTCTTCTCTTCATCCTTCTTATCATTTGAAGTTCCTTCTCCTTGTGGAGGCTTAGAACCTTCTCCTGCTCTTTCTGCAATGAATGCATCAAACATGATTTTAACCATTCTTTGAATGTCCTTGAACTCTCTCTTGAAATATTCCTCTTCTGATTTTCCTTGAATATCTCCAACACCTGACATAATTGCTAAGGATTCAAGCTCAACTTTTGATGCTTGTACATTTTCAATCACCTCAGCTTCTTGTGCAATTTGTACCTCTTTAATCTCAACTTTTGGAAATAGAACTTGAGGTGCTTCAAGTGCACCTATGAGTGGAAATTTGGGTGAATATTATGCTCTCTCAGCCCTCCTTTGTCTGGTACTAAATTTAGGACTAACAACCAATATCTCCCTTCTCCTCTTTGCAACTTCAACCTTGTAAGCATCACAAATTTGCAACTATTAAAACCCTTCTTGCACAATCTCAAGCAAAGCAAGAAAATAACCTTTGCTATGATAACCACATGATCTAAAATTGATTTTTAGTTATTGTTGTGCTAATATTAGTTTCAGATTTAATATGAAAGTGTTTATGTTTGCTTCTTGTACAAGGGTTTATACATGTGCTTATGATTGATAAACAAACAAACTTGATGAGATTAAGTGTATTTTACGAACATAAAATAATGGAAACTAAATGTTGAACAAAAACATATAAACACACAAAATACATAGACAACTAATTCAAATACACATGGTTTTGATGAAGGAGTTCACCACTCCTCGGATACATCTCCTTGGTTCAACTTCCATGGCATGGGCATTTGTATTAGCTTCAATTGTGTAAAAATGTTGTTTACAGTATCCCGTTGCCTTTGAAACCTGCTCCAATGTCTTTAAAACATCAAAATCTACCAAGAATGACTCTTCCTGAGCCAAAATTGTTCGAAAATTGCCTCAGTTATGGAAAAACCAATTTTTCCTACAATTTCTCCACTAAATATGGAAACTGGCCAGATAACTCAACTAAAAGTGGAGCTCCGCCAACTCTGCCACCAATATAAATGCGCATTAACTTAATGATAAGTGTGTTTTAAATGGATTTTAATGTGTAGTTAGTGCTAAGAGCATTTAATGATTAACCGCGGGTTATGGTGGCTTAAACCCAGTTTAATGGCATAAGCACATTTTAAATTGCGTTGAATTTTCCGCCAGTGAATAGTGCTCACCCTTGATCTTTGATCTTGAGCAGATGGGAGGGGGATGGCCCCCTTTGGACCCCCAACTATGGCACATATAAAATTCAAATATAAACGGAATCCTTATGGGTTAAGACCCACAATGCATGGTATGATGGTTGGTGTTGGCGCTTGTATGAGGGAGGTCACAGGGTCGACCCTGACCTCCACCCCTCCTCGGTCATAATTTTTTTTTGAAAATGGACCTTAATACTTGAACTTTGGATATATATAACATGCCCATTGACTTTGGTTATAAAACATGCATTCGACCTTGGTTATAAAATAATGCACCATCCTTCAATGCCATGGGGGAGGGCACGTGGCAGCCTCTGGCTACTACACGTGTCCCTTCTCCATTGGATCCCCAATTACACTAGAATATATACAAATTTCAATGCACCATACTTAAAAAAATTAAACCTTAGGATTAGGAAGAAAAAATTCAATTTCCTAAGCAACATTGGCGAATCTGAGTGTGAAAATTGTCACAGTGTCATTGGCTGAAAATTGGAGAATATTCCATGGATATTCCTGAGGTGCTGACTAGACTGCCAAGTCATCAGTCTGTCATTGTTCTGAACATTTTTTTATGTGTTTGAGAAAACAGACAACAGGTCATAACTTACTCATAAAACTCAGATTTTGATGAAATGAATTGCATTGGAATCATGGCAATGAGCTCTATCCGGTCATTCTGTTTTGAAGAATTTTAGAGCACTTTAATTTTTGAGCTAAACACTGAACCTTTGATCAATTTTCTTACACTTGGCACCCATGTTGAACAATGTCAGATAGAGGAGCAACATTTTTCCCATCAGCATAATGACTCAGTGCCATTGGAGGTTGATGTATTAGAGCATGAGGAGGTCAGATTTGAATAAATCATCAAAGAGAAATATAAAGAGGTAGCAGAATTTAAAGAAGCCTTCTCCATTGCCCAATCCCAAATTACTTTCCTTCAACGAGAAAATTTTCAATTGCAAGTGAATCAACTCCTACAAAGCAAGTGCAAATCAGACATGGAGGAAAACATAGGTAAATGCAAGAATATTTTTGTTTTTGATCAAATGTAGGACATGGAGTCTGAAACACAAACAAGAAGACCAAGAGCAAGAGGCCTCAAAAGGGTGCTGGAGTGAGAAAGATAGTCAATTCATCAATTTGAAGAATTTACCTTTGACGAGCTTATTTCCATGGAAATCAATGAGGACAGAGAGATTTGGTTATAAAGAGTTAATGATAATTTGGAGAAGCTATTGAAGAAGGTTAAAAAGGATAACGAGATGCAAAGGCACATGGAAAACCATTATCGTACTAGGGACACCATTTCTCAAATAAGGCTGAAACAAGTGAAGAAAAGGCTTAAAGAGGCACAAATGAAGCTCAAGGAGAAGGATAGCTTGGATTTATTGACTGAAGATTCCTTAGCTATGTAGCCTATCTCTTACAGGTTCCAAAGAACCAATTTTGAGAACTCTTGATCAATTTTGGTATTTTATATAATTTTTTGTAGAATTATGGAAATTTCTCATTGCAAAAGGGTAACGAACTTTTGTTACTTTTATTTTGGAGGCAGACAAATGGTGATTTGTTTACATGGATGGATGTATTTTGATGAGTACATCATAGATCAAGAACCCTTATGGAATGGAAAGCTGTAATATGGGAGAAAAATCTCAAAAAGATCTCATTTTTTAGGTTTCTACCTCCTTTTTGGACCCTCTGTTACGCTTTTGAGCGACCCTGGGAGAATGGATTTTTGAAGGCCTTCATGTGGTTCATTTTAAAAAATTAAAGATGGCATGGAAAATATACACACAATGATAGTTTACCATTCTTTTAAAAATGGATTTGGACTTCTTAAAGTGCCTCAAAAGTGCCTCCAAAGTTCTGTTACGCTTTTGCAATTTAAAAAAAAACTTCTGGTAGAATTCTCACAAATCAACATTGGATTCATGAGGATACTTGTCAAGCTCAAAAATGGTCAAAAATTCAATGCAATTATGTCCTATGAGTTTTCATTAGAGTTATTGGGTTTTTTTTGGCTTCCTATCATGAAGGAATTTGTAATTAATGTAAGGGACAAACACTCCTAGTTTATAGCTAAAATTTAGTGAATGGTTTCTAACCTCCTTAGAAACTAGGAAATGACTCATATTTTTCATTTATGATCCATTTTGGATGGGATTTCGACCTGATGAGGTGTCATAGTCTATATTTTCTATAAGTAGACTCTCTTTAGTATTTTTTTGGGTTGGATAGTCTCATATTGCAGTGGGGCTCTTGTAATCAGCTTGTGGAATGAAATCAGCGACGAATTTGCAGGAATTGTGTTGAGATACTTGTGGTATGATTTGGAGCATATGTGTTTCTCATGTATGTTGATAATTTTATGCTTAATACCATGTATTATTCTTCATATATGTTTATCTTGTAATTTTGAGAGCAAAATTCATGTTTATGCATGCTCTTTTTTAGACAAGATTCACCATATTATGTTTATTTACTTCTAAACTGAATGAATTCACCTCGGTGCTCATTAAAACTCTACTCCATTTTCATAATATACTCAATGATTGATTAATATGATTTAAAACTACCTATATTTCCTCACATATTATTTGCAGGTTCACCTTGAAGTTCAAACCTAAAAACCTTATATACAGTCCATTCATTGAATTTTCTATCCATCATTCAAAACATGAAACAAATTCTATTTATTAATCTTACATACCTAGCCTAAAATCATTACATACTCAACATTTCATTTGAATTCTTAAAGTGACAAAGAAAGAGCCCTTTATCGTCTGGGTAGGGATAGCTACCTGACCTAAAGTTTGGTCTGTGGTTACCTTTCTCCAATCCTACTGTCAACCTTGGGAAGTTGGGGAGAGTGATATCACCCTCTACGAATTTTGTTTCCATTCATGAGATCAACTCTAAGAAGAACCTGTCGAATATTGAAGAAACCATTACTCTCAACATTTAGATCAAACCAAGAATAGTAAAAAATATTCACAGCAATGCATCTTTTTCTTCATCTGAAATCAAGATCTACCGAGCCATTTTTCGTGATTTTAGAGATGTCTTTCCCTGGACATATGAGGAGATGCCAAGTATTGACCCAAACATAGTGGAGCACGAAATTAAGATGTATCCTGATGCCAAACGCGTCCAAAAATTCTTCCATCTGGTCCATCCTAAGAATGCTACCAGGATAAAATATGGAATTGAAAATATTCTTCAAGATGGTTTCATCTACCCCATTCCTTTAACCGTTTGGGTGTAAAATTTTGTCCCTGTCATGAATAAACAGGGCACGATTCGAGTATGTGTCGATTATCGAGATATTAATCGAGATTGTCTAAAAGAAAACTATACAACCTCATTTATCAACCAGATTGTTGATGACTACGTTGGTTGTGAGATTTATTCATTTATGGATGGATTCTCGGGCTACAATCAAATCAACATTCTCTCGACATACCAACCTAAGACCGCATTTATCTATCCATGAGGTACCTTTTATTATAGAAAGCTCCCATTTGGCCTCAAGAACACAGGGGCCACTTTTCAATGTGAAATGGATTATGATTTTCACGACATTAAGAATATCATGAAACCATATTTGGATGATCTCCCTGCTCATTCTAAGCATCGAGCTGATCATCCACTACATTTACAAGCTCTTTTTATTCGTTGTAGTCATTAAAACATTCAAATTAACCCGCACAAATTTGTGTTTTGTATTGGTTGTGGTCGAATCCTTGGTTTTGTTTTTTCGAAACAAGGAATTCTTATTGGTCCTCTGAAATTCCAGCCAATCGTTGATTTTCCTGTGAATTATACCCTCATTCAGTTACAAAGACTAAGGAAAAGCTAGCTTCATGTTATGAAACTAGCTCCAAATAGAAGAAAAGAGAGATTGACGCCTTAGAAATCAGCCACTTCGAGGGGGAAACCTCAAATACATTACATAAATGAAAAATTCTTGGATGATACAAATGACAGAAACCTTCTTATATATATAGGAGCACATGGGCGCACAATATAATCCTAGCCAACCTAACAATAAAAATGTAAGGGCACAATAATAACAATATTGGGGTTACAGGGGTACAACAATAACAATAAGGGGGCTATACTAATAACCATAAGGGACTAAACTAGTAATACAGGGACCTAACATGCCCCTCTCCTTCAAAAAAGTGTTGTCTTCAACGCTTGAGTAGCTCTGGGTGCTTCTGTATAAAATTCTCATCCGCCCATGTAGAATCTTCAGTGGGTAAGTTTTTCCACTTGACGAGATACTCTGAAATTGACCGATTTCGTAGTTGTCGAGTTCTTTTTTCCGTGACCACTTTAGGTTCCAATAATATTTTTCATTCCTCATCAAGTTCTAGAAATATTGTTTGAACTGGAAGATTTTCACCTATAAGCATGGAAAACATGGAAGATTTTCACCTATAAACATGGAAAACTGGATGCACTCGCGAAGAAGCAGGAAGCTCCAATTTGTATGCCATAGTACCAATATTTTGCAGCACCTTGTAAGGACCATAGTACTTTGGCAATAATTTATTATCCTTCTCAGCTTGCTTGAGGGACATTTGTTTGTATGGTTGTAGCCGTAAAAATACCCAGTCTCCTA
Source organism: Pinus albicaulis (assembly GCA_034641835.2). Lineage (NCBI taxonomy): Eukaryota > Viridiplantae > Streptophyta > Pinopsida > Pinales > Pinaceae > Pinus > Pinus albicaulis. The sequence continues at coordinate 1,055,693,826 of CM076583.1, forward strand.
CATTAAAAATTCTCTCACTGCGATGTTGATTTGATTGTTGTTTCATTCAATATTGTGCCAAATTTAGGTTATCCTTTAAGAGTTGCAGAACTTCTTGTTGATGCTCGATGTGATATTCCACTGCTTGAACCTTAGAATTTTCTCTTAAATATGATGTGATGGACAGTGGATGATATCCATAAAGTGCCATAAATGGGTCATTTTTGCTGCAGTATGGAAGGAAGTGTTATACCACCATTCAGCGAGAGGTAACCACTTGACCCATTGTGTTTGTTTATCATATACAAAACAACGAAGATATCATTCCAAACATTTATTCACTATCTCAGTTTGACCATCGGATTGAGGATGATAAGATGAGGTATGAGCCAATTGAGTACCCAAACAAGAAAATAACTCCGTCCAAAGATTTCCAGTAAAAATGGGATCTCTGTCGCTCACAATAACCTTTGGGTTTCCATGTAGCTTCTTAATTGTGTCCATAAATGTAGTAGCAACTGTACTTGCTTTAAATGGATGAGATAATGCACAAAAGTGTGCATACTTGGTAAGTCTATCAACTACCACCATGATGACACTCTTTCCTTCGGACTTAGGTAAACCTGTGTTAAAATCCATTTAAATCTCCTCCCAACGTTGACTTGGAATGATAAAGGTTGTAGAAGACCCGGGGTCTTAATTGTCTCAACTTTATTTTGCTGGCAAACCAAACATTCTACCATAAAATTTTGAATATCAAATTTAAGGCCATCCCCAAAAAATTATTTCTTTACCCTGTGGTAAGTTTTTAAAAATCCTTAGTGTCCTCCTAAAGGAGTAGTGTGCAATTCCAAAAGAATATTTTGTTTTAGTCGGGAATTCTTACAAATATATAAGCGATCTTTGTACCATAGGGAATCATTTTTCCAACTGAATGTATCATATGTACTAATATCTTGTTGCAACTTTTGAATGAGTGTCCACACTTCTTCATCCTTCTTCCATTCATCCCTTGATTCAGTTATCCAATCTGGTTGGATAATAGAAATGGCACAAAGCAATGCTTCCACCTCTTCATTCTTTCTTGAGAGTGCATCTGCAACAACATTTAGCTTCCCTTTTTTTGTATATTATTTCAAAGTCATAACCCAACATCTTTGTGACCCATTTTTGCTGCTCTTCTGAAGATAGTCTTTGTTCCAAAAAGTGTTTAAGACTATCATGATCATTTTTTACCTTGAAGTGTCTTCCCATTAGGTAAGTTCGCCATTTCTTTAGTGCATGCAGTATTGCTAACATTTCATTCTCATAAATAGGTTTCTGTAAATAATTTCCTTTGATTGAATGACTTTAAAAAGAAATGGGTCTTCCTTCCATGACTAACGGTTTTGTGAAGTCACGGCATAACTAAGACTTGTCTTTAGGCACATTGCCTCTTTAAGATGTTCAAAGGCCTTAGTTGCTTCAGGAGTCCATGAAAATGCATCTTACTTCAATAATGTTGTTAGAGGTGCTGCTATTCTCCCATAATTCTTAACACTAGTACATTTGGAAAATTTCGACACTTGGTTCTGACACTTTTGACCAAATGTCGGAAATTTCCCCAAATTTTTTCAATCCCGCCCGAAACCGTCGCTATATCGACGTCTAGAGAAATGTGTCACAATACCGACACTTAGACAAAGTGTCACAATTGCGAAGTTTGAAGGAAGACGTCGCAATTGCGACACTATGCCCAAAAGCGTCGCTATTGCGACGGCTGCTTCCAAACGTCGCAATTGTGACACAATGTCTAAGTGTCGCAATTACGACGTTTGGAGGCAGCCATCGCAATCATGATGCTTTGTTTGCGACACAATGTCTAAGTGTTGCAATTACGACGTTTAGAGGGATCCATGAGTAACGCGCTGGTCTTCATCGGTATAACGACACTTATATGCAATAAACGATAGTTATATGCCTTTGCAAAAATGGTCGGCTTACAGAGCAGCGCGAGGAGTAGTTAATGGAGGCACCTTTGCGATTGCGCATAATTTGGAGAGAAAATAGTAATAATGAGAGAGGCTCCTTTAATTGCGTCTTTGATTTGTGAAGGTATGGATTTTCCAGCCTGCAATTCTATGCTGTCAAGAAAGACTCGCAATCCTATGGAAACAAGACTGTTGTGAATATGCCTGGCGAAGAAACAGACATCGGGTTCACGACTGTTGATGAACACATCGTAGTCCGGCGAAGAAGGAACCAAGGAGGGTATTCTTAAAAAGCAGGCGGTTGTATTGTTTTGGAAATAAGAAATTTAATAGTAAACGCGGGAGATTTTAATTCAGAAGAACGTGGTCCCACAGACCACAAACCAAATCAGCCATCCACGTGGAAGCAGGCGATTCGATCGCGTTATTTTTTGGCCCATCTGCATTGTGGAATTCCGGACCCGAAACATTATAGGGCGGAATTAATTTGATTTTCGCGTCACAGTTTTCCTTCGTACGAAAAGCCAAAAAACGGACCCGAATTTTTATATGGCGTATTCTATGAAGTTTTTGCGTCACAAATTAGGGTGACATCAGCAGGCTATTTTGGAACACGAATTTGTGATTGAAATCAGGTTTATTTTTTTTGAAGTCCGGACGTATGATATAGTTTTATTAATATTTTGTTATAATTTTTGTTTCACCGCCTGATAGTTATTTAAACCATTGGTTCATATATAACATATGCGAAAATATTTCACTTTGGGCATTTGTAATGTGGGCCCCGAATACTTTAAATAGGTACATATACATTAGACAGTTTAAAATTTTTGAGGATTGCACCCTCGGTGCAATTGTTTGTTTATAAGATTATATGATACATGTGAGATAAAGGTTTATTATTTATCATATATAAATAAATTTTATCAATATTGGAAATTTACACTTTTATGAGGTGATGTTATAAGTAAATTCATAAATATCTCTTTTTAATCCTCATTTTACTCCATGAATATGTTTGGAAATGAAATTTCAATAGATTAATTTCTCCTAACCTATGTATCATCAATATTGTACATTTACATTCTTAATTATGAGGTGATGTTATAGGTAAATCCATGAATATCTCCTTTTAATCTTCATTTTACTCCATGAATATGTTTGGAAATGAAATTTCAATAGATTAATTTTCTTGCTATTATATGTTTTACGAAGATATGGTAAGGAATTCTCTCTTGTTCTTCTTAAAAATAATTATATATAATTTTTATTTTTTTTCAAAATAGATTAAAAAAATTATATGAGAAAAATTATTAATTCATCAATATGTGTGTGTGTGTGTTGTGAGGAATAATTTCATAGTTCAACTTAATAGTTCATTATATAATCATGTGATCATCACCAATGATATATCTTAAAAAGCAACTGAAAAGCCATGTGTACAAAATCGATGTATACTCTAGAGAGTGGTTCTCATATCACTATGTAAATTGTTGTATGCTACTTCAAAAAAATTATAAGATAAACTATAATACACATCATATATGCACCATAACAATTGGTACAGGGTAAAACCCACCTGCCACACCTTTGTACTCGATCCAATTTTCTCTGTCAACTCTTCTAGCTATGGGAGTTTCCTCCAAGGATCATAATACCCACAAGGCCTGTTATCACCCTAGTAATTCTCAGGCTGTGGGATAGGGATTTTTGTAGTTAAGAACACCAGGGGTAACCAAGAACCGCTTTGGGAATTCAAGATCTAGCCTTCTTGAACTCTAGAGAGGGATCTCTCCGTATGATTTAGCTTTGTTTTAGTAACAGATATTAGGCTAGCTATGATTGTTTATTTGGGTTTGATTTTAAAAGATTGGTGGGAATAAAGAGATTTCAAGGTAAACCAAAAGGATCTACCAGAATATTGGGCAATGGAGTCAACTCTCTAGGCAAGCAGAACTAAGAAATAATGCTCAGAGATGCAAATGTGCTAAGGGCAAGATAGGTGACCTTCTAAGGCTATGTATAGGCTTGATTTGATGGAGTGGATGGAATCTGAGCAAAAGGGCACTTAAGAATCCTTAAGCTACAGATAAGAAGATTGAAGAAGGGGATCTAACTAGGAACCGTAGAACTTCCCATAAGGTTTTACGAATAGGCTATTACTGGCCTACCATCTTTAAGGATGCCAAAAAATTCGTGCAGGCCTGTGATAGCTGCCAAAGGGAAGGACGCCCTGGGCAGTCTGATGAAATGCCTTTGAAACCTCAACTAGTGATTGAACCATTTGAACGCTGGGCACTTGATTTTGTTGGCCCTATTAGTCCTCCCTCAAACCAAAAAACATACATCCTAGTTGCAACCGAATATGTCACTAAGTGGGTCGAAGCAGAAGCAGTTTCAAAAGCTACAGAGGACTCTGTAGTACAGTTTCTTTTCCAAATCTTTGTGCGCTATGGTCTCCCAAGGGACATAATCACAGATGGAGGACCACAATTTCTAGGTAATAAATTAGCTAAAACATTGCAAAACTACCACATTCAGCACAATATTACAACTCCATATCACCTAGAGGCCAATGGCCAAGTAGAGAGCACGAACAAAGTAGAAAACATTAAAATGCCAAGTACAGAGCACAAACTATAGTTGTCTTGAGAAATTTTATTCACACTGAATACTTCGAATTGTGAAGTATTTATACAAAAAAATGTTTACAAAATATCTTAGGAATTGAGATAATGTTTTAATCAAAAATAGGAAAGAAAACTTAAAAAGAGGGACAGCTGCAAAACAGTTTGCAAGCTGTTACCTTTTTACAAGAAAAAATAGAACTGATTATTCTAATTTGAACTGATTGTTGTTGTGCACTTTAGCCCTATATTTTTACCATTTGAGGTAACAGTAAAAAATGAATTTCCAAGTGAATTTCCTGTTTTTTATCCATTAAATTCACAGCAGATCTGTGAATTCTTGCCACTTTTTTGCAGAGGGGATCTTCATAGTCTTCAATTTTTTGTAACTTTCATCTGCCTCTGTATACTTGGAAAAGTTAGGCTTGATAGTGAACATATGCTGATCTCATTATCTAAAAAGAACAGATTTTCAAAATACTGAAGAAGTATTTTGCCTGTTGGTGATCCTTGAGGCAGTTGTTGTCTGGCTTGCTCTTTTGCATGATTTCTGATTTTTAGATCATAATCTTTCTGAGGCATTAACTTGTCATTCAATGCGTGAATATCAGGCAAACCTTCTTCTGACAATGTTTTGTATTTGGCTAAAAATCTTGAGATGGATAAATTCATGTCTTTACATTGGTACTCTAGATTACTCATTATGTTTATTTTGTTCATGACCTTTTTGATTTGAAGAATGGTTTCTGTTCTATCAACAATTTTCAATTCTTCCAACTCTTCCCTAGTTTTACTGTTTAAAAAAGCTATGAGTTGGATTGCTTGGGCTGGTTTTTTGTCAATTTCCCTCTTAGTATTGTCAATCTCTGCACTAGCAACTTGAAGTAACTCCCTCTGTTCATAAATTATCCGAATTGAAGGCCATTGAGAATGAATGCCATCAATAATTTTGGTCCATAAATGATTTTTTATAAAGGCCACTTGATCTATAAGATTTACTTGTGCTTGCAGAATATTTACCTGTTCTTGTAGTCGATCAACCCTTTTCTCATGTCCTCTAGAAGTAGTCAAGGCATCATTTTTGGATTTTTCTAAATTTTTAATAGTGTCTCTCAAACTAAGAATCTCTTTATCTTGGTCTTGTGGTGTGCACCTCTGTGAGGATGAAGAAGAAGAGGCAGAGATTAGAGAAGTAATTGGCATTGCAGTTGGCAGTACTCCGTTCGGTGCCAAGTGTTCTGCCAAAGTAGATGGTATAGCAATGTTTACAGTGGGGATCACTGTAGGAATGACCATTGGTTGTGCTTTTCTTAGTTCTTCATTCTCTTTCATTAGAGCTTCTATTTGACTTTCCATTGTTTTTATCTAATCTGTCATTTGATGTACAAGCTGCTTTAAATCATCATTCTCTGTTTTTTGCTGTAGAATTTCTTTTGCTTGAGAGTTTTCACTCTGAGGCAACTTCAACTGTTTTCTAAGAGCAGCTATATCCTCATTTTTCTGTTTAATTAAGACTTTTCCCCTTCAATGTTGGTTGGGTCACCCCCTGCTTCAATCACTATATCTTCTAGTGCTTTTATTCTTAAATTATTAGCATACAGTGAGGCTTTGTCCAACCTCATTTGATTTTGGAGGTTGAGCACTGTTTTCTCAAGCCTAATTGATTTCATAGTTTTACTGACAATTTTGGAATATAGCATTTCAGTATTGCTCCTATGAAATTAAATTTGATCTAATTCATGAGTGGCATCTGCATCCAGTTCAAGATCTGTTTTGGAATAATCTGCCACTGATTTTGGCTCAGCCACTGTAGGCTTCAAGAATGACATTACCAATTTATTGGATGAATAATCAAATGCTGAAAGAAGCCTGTCTTTGTTTCCAGGCTTTTCCTTAGGAAATCTAGAATGAGCTTGATTCTTGAGCTCTTCATTCTTCTCTTTAATCTGTCTGAATCTGATCTGAATCTCTGACTCTGTATTGTCAGTTTCCTGAGAAGGAGGCAAATCGACAGTAGCCTGGTTTTCCTTCATGACTGTATCTTTTTGTTGTGTTCCAATTTTTACATTTTGAAGATCTTTTAATGTTTGAGTGACTATTCTTGTTGCTTCATCATTTATATCAATATTTACAGCCTTATCCTTTTCTTCTTCTGTTGACTTGCTTATTTTACTATAAGGAGTTCTGAATTTTATGTCCTCAATAGTCTCAGCTATGAAACTATCTCCTTCTCTGTCTCTTTTATGTACATTATCAATATCTTTTATTGTAGAAGCCACCTGTAATGTCTGTTCAATCTGTTTGCCTTTGCCACTGTCTACCTGTATTACCTGTACTGCCTGTGAATCATCATCAGATAGGGTGTTTGGCTCCCATTCAATTTTATTTACATATCTTTCAATATGGGGCTTAGGATCATGAAACAGGCAACTTAGATTTTACCCTTATTGCACTCAAAATATCTTGTGGGTCATACTTCCATGTAAAACTACATGGGAACTTATACTCTTTAAGTTTGACATTTATCTCATTGGCAGCTTCTCTGTTATTCACAATGAATGGCCCAATTTGATTTTTCAGCTTAAATTGGGTCTTTTTCTTGAAAGCTATGAAGTGGATTTCATCTACATTCAATAGTTGTCTCAAATATTCTAAAGCAAATATTCTTGTAGTAACAAATCTTGGTAACTTATATGGGGCTAGGGATGAGCCATACACTCTGATTTCTGTATGATTTTTATATAAATACCAATCTCTAGTTTTGTAGCTCTCTGATAACTACAGAATTCTTCTTGTCTCATCATTGATCCTAGGGATCTCCTCTTTTTCCAAGAGATACATAGCAGGGGCTATAAATGATTCATTGAAATATGTAAAACTATACTTTCTGTTCCATTTCCTTAAAATAGATGACCAAAATACTACTGATAGAACTTTTCCTTCTGCATCCACTTTCTTACATTCAATTGGAAACTTATCTGTTTGATAATATAGGAAGAGGTGGAGTAGATAAGAGGAATATCTAAAAACTCGTTCTTCTGGTAATCTGGATAACTGATAATGCATACTTTCAGCAATAAATTTAGCAAAATTGAACTGAATGGATGGTGATTGACTAGGGCTTAGAGTTGACAGAAAACCTAGGATAGCCACATCAGTGAATTCATCACTATGGTATCCTAGTATGAAGGAGAGCAGTGAGACAATATGTCTAGTTTCATCTGGGAAATCAACAGTGTCGAAAGGAGGATTTAACTTAGGAATATCAACTTGATTTGGACAAAAATTCTGGTATATTTTGAATCTAGCATTGAAATCCAAGTCAAGATATAGTTGGGTTAAATCTTCTATTGATAGGGAAGCAGAATTGGGGTCATGATTCATTTGCAGCATGGAATTTATCGACTCTTCGGTGATGTAAAACAGGATATCTTTTTCTTTGTTTACAATACATCTTTGTTCTGGCATATAATAGGCTTGGCATAATATGATAAAGTTAGGAACAGAATGAGTGAGAGGGACAATATATCTAGGCAGATTGGATTCCAAAATTGGAATATCTTTGTCACCCTTTTCCACTGATTTGCCATAGCACCAATTATAGACATCAAGCAGGTTAAATTCTACATTAGGGTCTAGTATTCTATAGTCCAGATCAACTAAAGGGCTGTTCTCTAGAGAAATGACTGGAGGCTGGACTGGTCTGACCACTTCTATAGAATCAGCCGTGAGTACAGGAGTTGGTTTGTCAATTTTGAAGGACATAGGCTGAGGAATCTTTGCAGAAGACTTCTTTTGAGATTTTGGGCCTCCATTCTTGAGGGTTACCTGTTTCTTGGTCATTTTTAATAATGAACGAATCAAGATTAAACGGTTTGCTAAGTTCCTTTACGAGAAACAGGGGTTTCTTGGCGAATTTCCGCTGAAAATGGGGTTTCTGAGCAGGGTTTTTAGGAAATGCAAGGAATTTAAAGCTTAGAACGTGTATTTAAAATCGATTTCAACAGCAAAATGGACCAGGGTATGGAAAAAACTGCGAGAAAGGGCAATTAGGGATTCTAGGGAAATTTTGACAGAGTTTCCCCTGAAAAATGGACACTTTTTTGCAGTAACTTTGGTAATTATTTTAAATCGACCGGAATTTTGAAATCTTAGAGGGCAACTTCAAAGAAAAGTACCTGGAGAACCAGCAGAATTCGGTTGAAGACGTTGTAGAGGTGCTCAGTCTTCAATTTTTTGAAAATGGCTTCGCAGAGGACAATGTAGTACTTTGTAATGGAAATTCAGGGCAATGGGCGTCGAAAAATGGTACTGGTAGGTTGAAAATGGCTCTGCAAATTTTCTCAGGGTTCAAACGGCGTGATTTTGAGGAAAAACGGTTCTGCAATGTTTTTAGAGGTTTAAAGTGAAAAGGTGAAAATTTGAATGAAAAATATAATTTTAATGTATTAAACGATGGTATAACCATAGTTAAATGACATTAAACTCGGGTTAAACGGGTGAGGTTTAGGGAATACCACCAGTGGTATTCGCGAGGGTAAATGGTGGTAAGCAGAAACTAGCTTTTCGAACGCGATACAACGTGGTGGCGACACGTAAGTGCGGGTAGTTTGGAAAAACCAGCCATTTCGCGCGGCTTTGCCAAAACATCAAACAATTACTTTATGAGCGCGGAAATGTATTAGCGTCGTTAGATCTGGATTCAACGAGCGAGCGGCCACGATCAAAAGGAAAGGTGCGGGGAAAAGGTAAGTTATCGGGTTCACTTTGGGCCATTGATCTTGGGAAACCATTGCTATACCGACATTTAGAGAAAAGTGTCGCAATACCGACACTTAGAAAAAGTGTCATAATTGCGACACTATGCCCCAAAGCGTCGCTAGACGTCTGCCTCCAAACGTCGCAATTGCCTCCAAACGTCGCTATTATATGTTTTACGAAGATATGGTAAGGAACTCTCTCTTGTTCTTCTTAGAAATAATTATATATAATTTTTTTTTTTTTCAAAATAGATTAAAAAAATTATATGAGAAAAATTATTAATTCATCAATATGTGTGTGTTGTGAGGAATGATTTCATAGTTCAACTTAATGGTTCATTATATAATCATGTGAGCATCACCAATGATATATCTTAAAAATCAATTGAAAAGCCATGTGTACAAAATCGATGTATACTCTAGAGAGTGGTTCTCATATCACTATGTAAATTTTTGTATGCTACTTCAACAAAATTATAAGATAAACTGTAATACACATCATATATGCACCATAACAATTGCCGTACAACTAATTTGTTTTAGGATACATGTGGAATTCTAGGGGTAAATTCTATATGATGTGTATATCAATCTATTAGGTATTGGTAAGTTGTTAGTATCTAAGAAATGATAAAGAATATCCATACATCGTGATCTTGTAATGTGATTATAAATTGTGTCTATAATTTCCATAAAATGTATAAATGATTTGTTTAAAAAAAAATCAACACAATCAACCCTAAACAATGCTCATGATGTGGAATGTCATTGGCAAAACCAAAATGATGGTCACATGTCCCATTTCTATGGTAATGGTGATCATATATATGTTGTAGCGACACTTGATGAGTAATTAAATAAATCTCATAGTGTGACTCATTGTGCCATACTTTTTTAAAGCATGATTTGTTTTCCTAGTTTTTACTAATTTGTTAACATATTTTATTCATTTGGAAAGCTAATTAATGATGCTTTAAGTAATTAGGACCAAATGAGAGATCATCTTCACATCTTCACTGAAATATATTTGGTAATTGTAGTCACTAATTGGACCGCACATGCATGCTACTTAAGAAAAATTGAAATATAAACTATAATATACATCTTATATCTGCCATAACAATTGTCATACAACTTATTTACTTCTAGATACATATGAAATACTTCAGGTAAATGCCATATTATGTGTATACCAATATAGTAGGTGTTGGTAAGTTATGAGGATCTAATAAATGATAGGGTATCCACACATTAGTAGTGCCCTGGTGAATTTTTTGCATAATTTTCTTTTTGTTGTAATTTTGTTGCCTGGATTTGTTATAGATTTTAAATAATATATAAAATTATCTACCAATTGTTCTTTATAAAGAAGAAGTACAATAAATAGTCACCTAAAAGTGAGCCCTGTGAAAATATTGGTAACATGAGTAACTTGGTAAGCTGTAAATGAAAAGTGAATAACTTCCACTCACCAACAAGTGGCAGGCAGGGTTGTAATTTGGATTTCTCTTTACCTGTCACACAAATTTTTTTGACGTTTTGGTCATTATTTTTCTAGTCAATAAACATTACGTTTAAAATTTTGCACTTCATTAATGATGTTCTCGTAATAAATTAACCCTTCACCAATAAAAATTTGATTAAAAAAATTGAACACTCTTCCATTTTCTTTGGATTTTGGAGTGTGATATATCTGTGTCATGGACTTTTAATACCTAAAGTTTCAAGAGAAATAACTGATTCTTGTCAAACTAATATTTCCTCAATATATGCTATGATCTACTAAAAATTACTTCAAAAATCAAGTAACCTTCCAATATAAAGAAAAAAACATGAACGAGCTTTCCCTAAATTGCAACCAGCCTAGATCCATCTAACCTCTGGAGTAAGTATAAATTCATTTTACAAATATTTAATTAAAAGAAATATTAAAAGATTTTGGATTTTGATTGTTTGTGTTGAATTAAATCTTTTCCTTTGATTTAGGAAATGGTATTGACTTTAGTAAAGAGTAAAGATGTTTAAAATTTTACTTAATTTGGAAATTCAATGTGGTAATTTTTTTTGTTAAAGTTAAATTTATGATCCATTCAAATTCACGTACATAATTTACTATCCATTCAAATTATATAAATAGTACATAATTGTATTAGAAATTGATATATGTTCTAGCACAATGCGATTTATTTATTTATTTGTTTATTTATTTTAATTTAAAACTTAAGCCGACATTTTGTATGAGGACGTGACCCACCTGACATCGGGGTCATATTGCATAATCTGTCTTATAAAAATTGCATAGTCGGACTAAGAACAAATCCTTAGTGAATTTTTTATTTTTGTTGTGATTAAAAAAATGAGCCAAAGAATGCTAAGGCACTCAGAGAAATCAATCTATGTATTATTTCTCACAAAATCATGTTGAGTAGTGGAGACTAAGAGCTAGATTTTTTTCTGTCCTCAATCTCTCTATTAATTATGTCTATGTAGTTATAAGAATAACAAGCCAAAGAAATCTCAGGCTTCCAGAGAAATTAGTCTCTGTGTGCAGAAATTGATGATCACTGTTGACTAAATGTTATACCATTTGAAATTGCTGAGAGAAATTAATCAGATGTACCATTTGTCAATATCTATTTTCTCATGTATGAAAGTTTTTTTTTTTCTAAGTAAAAGTAATTCTGTTAACAAAAGGAGTATAGTACAGCGGGCCAAAGCCTGATCATTGCCGAGTGCTGTGGCATTTGAAACAAAAAACCATAGTTTGAAGACTGCCCTGCAAGAGGGAAACCAGTCTGAAACAGTTCATTTGAAAAATCCCGCTTAGGGGAACCAGAGAATTGTAGTACTGTATACCATATCGAAGCAAAAAAAATAGATGCATTTTCAGAGACAGCAGGAAACACATGAACAGGCCCATGAGAATGGGCAAAAATAGAGCAAAAAACTAGAGTGAAGAGGATGAACTACTCATCAGGAGGTTTGTAGAAAAATCTGCACCAGAGTTCATCTGGTTCCCCGTCAGCATTATACAGGTCAGCAATAGAATGGATCACCTTCCCGGGAGGAGGAGGATTAATCTGCGCCTCGATCGCTTGCACTGCGTCCTGCCTCTCAGTAGGTTGACCCACTACTTCCTTGTTCGCCAGGTCCTGCGTGGCCTTGCCCATCTAACCCTGCACGTCCGCACTATCAGGGTGCTTCAGCCCAAAAAACTGCGCCGAATCCTGAGCCGCCGAGAGGCTGAATTCCACCGGGCGAGAACTGGGAACAATTTCCTGAGGCTCTTCACGAAAGACGACCGTAATTGAGGCAGTCACCCTGGGTCGATTGAGAGTGCTGTTAAAGGAAAAATGCGCGGTGTGGGTTTGAGCAGGAGGAGCGGAAGGAGTGGGGGAAGCAAGGCGACGGCCCGAGCAGAGAAGGAGCCCTCTAGGTTGACTGTCAGAGTGGGAGGTAGACGCAGAGGAGGTGCCAGAGGTGGAGGGAGAGCGTCGAATTTGGTGCCTCGTGGAGCCTCTTCGGCAACGAATTCTCTGCCTGAGGCGTGGCATAGTCGCACTCGAGACAGCAGGGCAGGGAGGCAAAAGATGGATAGAAGACTGAGGCGAGAGGGGAAACAGGGCGACAGAAGCAAGCTTGCAGGAACCAGCGTGGGAGAAGTGGATATTTTCTCCAAAATCCAAACAACAATTGAGACAGCTCCTCTTACCAGTTACAGTGCGAACATTAGAAAGCCCTGCTCCTGGAGCGCACCATAGATTCACAGGCGGGGGAATTATGTTCAGACCAGAGGGACACTCCATAATAACAACCCAGTCTACCGTACAACTGTGAATCGACTGCAATAAACCACCATAAGTATGAACTGGAGGCTGAGCCATGTCGCAGCATGCGAATGTGTATCGAGGAGCACCAGGAGTAAATGGCATTAAACGCCGATCAGTCGACATTAAGAACTGAATGACAGCACTCTTGCGGGTGGGCGAGTTTAATAACTATATATATATATATATATATATATATATATTTTTTTTTTTAATTTAATGATTAATAATAATTAAATTAAAATTCTTAAAAGAAAAAATAAAAGCTTAATAATCACGAACTATTATGATAATTTAAAAATATAGAACTCGGGTTGAACATAGTTACAAAGATACCAAGAAAAGAAGAGTGCATGTGCATGATAACCTCTTTCTTGAAAACCTATGAATGCCATTCTCAATGAAGACTCAAGACTCAACTGGATTGGATTGTGTATCAAAACAGTAGGAATGAATCAAAGTTCAATGAATGAATAACTTGATCGAGAAAATTTATAGGGAAAGGTAACTTGACTATAAATCTACTAAACCTCACTTCCATGATTAAAGAAAAACCCCCACCTTCTCAGTGGTCCCATCATGGTCATGAACCTATAAATATCCTTCTAATAGATTCAACCATCTATCTACGACATCTGCATCTATTTGACCCTCAAATATGGGAATGTCAAAATTTACTTGTACCTTAAAAGGAGTCACACCTCCATAGTGGCTGCTGGATGCAGATGTTGTTAGGTCCCTATATTACTAGCATAGTCCCTTATTGTTGTTAGTGTAACCTCCTTATTGTTATTATTGTACCCTTGTAAACTCCATTTTGTTATTATTGTGCCCATAAATTATTATTGTTAGGTCGGATAGGATTACATTGTGGCCCACTAGGATTACATTATGGCCCCATGGACTCCTATATATAGAAAGGAGGTTTTGTAAATTGTATCATCCAAGAATTGTTCATTTATGTAATGTATTTGAGGTTTCCCCCTCGAAGTGGCTCATTTCTAAGGCGTCGATATCTCTTTTCTTCTCTTTTTGGAGCTGGTTACACAACATTTGGTATCAAAGCTTTGGATTCTAGGGTTTCGCTGCTCCAAACAGGTCATCGTGGAATTTTCACTATAAATCTTTTTCTACGAAGTTTCAGAAGCTGAAAGTTTTAGGGTGCGAAGCTGAAATCCTGAGGAAGATTTTCTAAAAATTTCGGAGCTTGGTTCACAATATTTTCTGAGATATCATCTATGGAAGTTAGGTCTTTTTGCAGGCTCCTAAACAGGTCATCGTGGCATTTGCGCTATAACCTTTTTTTCTACGAAGGTTCAGAATCTGAAATTCGTATGGTGCAAAGCTGAAATCCTGAGGAAATTTGTCAAAAAATTTCAGAGCTTGGTTCGCAATTTTTTGGGAGATATGATCTGTGGAAGGTAGTGCTTTTTTAGGCTCCTGAATTTAATCTCAAAGAGGTGATCATGGGAAAATTTCAATAACTCTCTCTCTGGGCATCAGATTGGAGTTCCATAAAAAGTGGTCACAAGTACATAGACTGTAGTTTATTGGCTATCAATTTTAGAGACAAAGGACGAAACAGTAAGACGTGGCAAGTCATACAAGTTCGCTCTACTGAACCAGTCCAGAATTAGGTCATTGTGGGAGATTGGACACAACTTTGTCTTGGATAATCCAAATCAGGTCAGACCTGTGGCATTCGAAAGATAATTTAGAGGGCTACGTTGATAACGAAATTAAAATATTGAAGTGTTGCAATCATAGAGATAATCCAATTTCAATATCAAGTTCCTCAAAAGCAAGAAAAAGGTGTGTATATTTTTTTTCTTTCCAAATTGCATGAGTCTTCTTGAAGAATCAATTTGAATTGATTCCAAGGGCATATTGTAGAATATATAGCAGTATTGGGTTCTAAAAGATGCCCCATAAAAATAATTCAACACCCATTAAGCCTTCGGAAGGCTCTACTATGACTCATGAAGATGAAGAATTGCAACATGATCTATCAAAATTACAAGAGCAAGTGCAACAAATTTCACTCTCGCAAAGAGCAACAAAAAATGAAATGGAAGTTTTGAAGAAAGGCATGGAAGCTAAGATGGATGGCGTGGAAGCTAAGATGGATGGCATGGAGGCTGGCATGGAATCTAAGATGGATGATATGGAAGCTAAGATCGATGAGAAAATGGAAAACATGAAGAATTTTCTAAAAGCAGACATGGAAGGTTTGACAAAGTTGATACAAGAAAGGTTTCCTAATGGTGAAAAGATAGTAGAAGAACCTCATGATGAGAACAAAATAAATGTTAATCGTGATTTCATAAACTCTAATGTTGGCGGGAAAAACCACCATATTCCAAAAATGGATATGAGGAAGTTTGATGGAAAGGATCCTGTAACATGGATACTACAGATGGAGCAATATTTTGATCTCAATAATGTGAAAAACACACAAAAGGTACGCATTGCAACTTTACATTTAGAACAAAATACATTTGTATGGTATCGATGGCTTTGCTCTAGTAAAAAAATTGTCACTTGGTCAATTTTTACGGAGGAAATGATAGCACATTATGAGGATACAAAGAGCAACACCTTCTTTAGCCACTTGATAAATCTCAAACAAAAGGGTTTAGTGGGGGAGCACATTGAGGACTTCAAAAATTGAATATAAGGGTAACTGATATTCCAGAGGAACACAGGATTGATCTCTTCATAGGTACTTTAAAGGATAACATCCAACATGAAGTTCGCGTTTTGGAACCTGATTCATTGGAGAAGGCATTCAGGTTGGCAAGAAAAATTGAATGTAAAAATATGGCGACAAGGAAGCCTACCACTCACTTCTATAAAGAGGGAAGTGTTGCTACTCCTAGATTTCCACAACCTACAAGGTTGACACCACAACAATTGGAAGAAAAAAGAGCAAAAGGGCTTTGCTAATAGAAAATACACTAAAGGTCATAAGTGTGCTGAGAAGAAATTATTTTACATAGATTGTGAAGAGGAAGAAGAAAATGAACAAGAAGAGGATATACACATGGAACCAGCCCTAGAAGAGGAAGAAATGAATCCGACCATATCGTGTAATGCACTGGCAGGAATTACCACTCCTCAAAATCTCAAGATAGAAGAACAAATCAAGAAGAAAAAGGTAATAGTGTTGATTGATTCAGGTAGCACCCATAATTTTATTCATTGTAAGGTAGCCAAGGAATTAAATTGTTTCCTATACCCAACACCAGAATGTCAAGTGATGGTTGCAAATGGAGGAACTATAAATTGCTCTGGAAAATGCCATAATATCAAGCTAACCATGGGGGAATATGTATTGACTAGTCCTATGCTTTCCATTCCTATGGGAGGTGCTGATGTTGTACTAGGAGTACAATGGTTACAATCTTTGGGGACGGTAGCTTTTAATTTTCAAGAACTTTTCTTGAAATTTTTTTCAGAAGGAAAGGATGTCGAATTACGAGGTATTGAAGGGAAGCCGGGAAGGATAATAAGCTCTAATGTCATGACAAAGCTTCTAAAGAAAGAACAACGAGGCGTAATTGCAAAATTATGCTCACTAGAAGTTCCGACATCAAAATCATCTATTTCTGCAGATCTCCAACAAGTCTTGGACAATCATTCCAAGGTGTTTGAAACTCCCAAAGGACTCCCACCTATTCGTGATCATGATCATGCTATTCATTTGATTCCGGGAAGTGTTCCTCCAAACATCGGCCTTATATATATCCTTACTTCCAAAAGAGCGAAATTGAACGTATGATTGCAGAAATGTTAGAGGCGGGTATAATTCAACCTAGTCAAAGTTCTTTCTCTGCTCCTGTAGTATTGGTACACAAGAAGGATGGATCATGGCGAATGCGTCCGGATTATAGGGAGCTCAATAAGCTCACCATTAAAGATAGATTTCCCATTCCTGTGATTGATGAATTATTGGATGAATTACATGGAGCAATTTATTTTACCAAGTTGGATCTTCGTTCAGGATATCATCAAATTAGTAAATTGGGCCTCATTTGGGTAAATTGGTGTTTCAACTTCCCAGGGACATAACTTTGGCATACTATCTCTGTTTGACGCACATGATACATCATTAGAAAGATCTATTCGAGGACTACAACTTTTTCCACAAATATAATTCCAGAATGGAATGATACAGAATGATATTCGCTGGAGGCGTGATGCCCAAAAAACTTCGTTTAGGGCCTCAAAACGACTCCGGAAGTTCAGGACCCGAAAAACTGCTAAAAATAGTAAGTTGTGCCGAAACTGAAAAAACGAAAGAGACAATGGTGGGGCCCCAAGTGGAATAGGCGGGTGGCCACCAGTATCCACCTGGATCATTGAGTGAGCCAAAAAAGTAACTTTCCTTACTTTTTGAGTACAGCCTTGCAATTGCGAAGAGGACTAGTGTTGCAAAATGATTGGTAAGTGGAAATTAAAGGGCGTAAGAACATTTTTGAAAAAATTTCAAACGTCAAAATTAAGTCTTCTATCCTTCCTAGCACCTCATGGAAAACGGGAATCTGCAAATTCTAGTCGTCAAATATGTGCAAAATGCCTTATGACGGGCAAAATGAAGGACTGGTCCTATGCTGCTACATGAGTTAGGGTTTCATGTGGCAACAGGGAACCTTGTATAGTTTTTCAAGGATAGGAAAGGAGAATATTGTCGGTTAATCATCACATGAAACTTCATCACCATTTGAAAATTGTGTCCTAATTTGAAACAATAAGACTACCCAACTATTTCATTATTTAATTTTGATTGTGTAATACAAAAAATATCCTAGATAACTTAAATAATGTAAGCACTTTTGCAAAAATTTAGTGGAGAGAACCTTCAATTACATTTATTTTTAAGTTCCACTTGCATTTTAAGCCATTTTAATTAGTCTTTCATGGCTATCTAGTAAAAATTTCAACCTCTTGTAGAAATTTGTTTGTCACTTGTATTAGAAATGCAAAAATCAAATGTAAATAAAAATGATTTGAAATGCTAAAATTCAAATGCGCGCTACATAAAAATGATTTTTTAAAAAACTACATTAACGTTTGATATCACGCGCGCATTCACCCTCAGCTCTTGCAGGACAACATTCGCCCTCAGCATTCACCCTCAGCTCTTGCAGAACAACATTCTCCCTCAGCATTTGCCCTCAGCTCTTGCAGAACAACATTCGCCCTCAGTTCTTGCAAAATGGTAAGTTCTTACTGCAGGCCCTTCCTCCTGTAGTAGGGTTGACCCTATTTGGGTTTTTTTGGAGCCTCTGAGAATACAAAGGTTGTGATTGATTACGGGGCACTGCCTATATTTGTGGAACTTCTTGCCTCTGGGAATGATAATGTTCGAGAACAGGTAGCACGTTCATTTTAGAGGCATAAAATTATTCTTCCCAACTATCTTTATACGTATGTAATTTTGGAATTTGATTTAAAAAACTACTACCCAACTTTGAGTTCAACTGGTTTTCGTGTAAGGCTGTTTGGGCTTTGGGAAATATTGCTGGAGACTCTGCATCATTTAGGGATCTTGCCCTCAGTCATGGAGCTCCGAGGCAGGTGCTTGCCCAGTTGAATGATACTGCCATAATTTCAATGATACGAAATGCTACATGGGCTCTGTCAAATTTTTGTCATGGTCAACCCCAACCACTATTCGAACAGGTAAGCATAATACATTTTCTGCCTCTTCTTCTTAGTTTGCAGATACTGTGGATTTTTTTTTATAGATCTTGGTGCTTGGTAGATTTGGACGTAATATGGACCTAGGCGCTTGTTCATTACAATGAATCCGTCATCAGGTTTTAGAAAATGCTCAGAAATTTGGGTTTCACAAGGGGATTACCCTTGCTTGCAATTATCGATTATCAATCACATTCAAAAAAATCTTTCGTAGCATTGCTGAGCTCTTTGTAGGTGAATTTCCGAGGCAATTTCACAATATCTGAACTAAATTTGTCTGTCCTTTTCAATACTCTGCGCTTGTAACAGAACCAGACAAACAATCTAGTGGCCAATGCAACAACAACAACACCTCCTGTTGCAATGCCTGCAATTCACCCTCTCTGCACGCATGAATGAATATGGCACCCTCTTTTGTGAACATGTACTGGAGCTGAAGGTACTGGTTTCCATTAGGATCGTGGAATTCAACATCCAAAATAGTATCAAATTCCACTGCAATAGTATTCCCCAGCGAGGGCAGCAGTTCATTGAGACCTATTGGACTCATCACCCCCAAATAGCCTCCAGGGCTACCCAAAGTGTGATCATATGGAGCAATAAAAAATGCTCATCCATCCCCAATTGAAACAAGAACAGGACCCACATTGGTTACAGAAAAGGAGAAACACGTTTTGAAAGAAGAAGAAACTTTTGTATTAGGGTCCAGAAATCTAACTGGTCTATTGTACAATGCCCTACCTGCACTTCAAATTGGTACTCCCAAATCCATGCTAAGGCTCACTGTGCCATTCTTCAGATGAGCATCTTAACCTGAAGTTTGATTCCAAAAAACCCAAGTCCCCTGTTCTATGCCCAAGACCTCTGTTACAATGAGTAGAGTTCTAAGCGAAATACTTCACAATAGGAAGCAAAAGAAACATCGAAAAATTGCTCCGCTTTAGACTGATAATTTTATTTGCGAAAATTCAACTGCGGACAGTAAAAACATAATATCAAACACAACCAATCCACAATGGAATTTGAACATGAGGATTTATAACGACAGAAAACCCTCTCCAGGTTAAAATAATTCCAGAATGGCTTTAAGATTCTACTAATGAGCGCTTACAACACCATAGAAATTACTGTCACAATGAAATCTACTGGAAGCAAAGCCCTTGTACTGTTTCTACATTTCCACAGTGGAAGCAAGAATCTTGCTATCTCTCATGATCTGGTTCTGTGGTCAAATCCTTTATTATGGCTGTCTTGTTTTGCTAAACATGGATCTGTCTTAGCTTTGGCTCTGGTTCTCATTTAGGATCGTGGCTATCTGATCTTGCTGTGGCTTTGACTATACAAACTTGTTCAATAGGAAAATGTCGACTCTGCTATATATAGGAGCTTCAATGGGTGCTCTCAAACACTTTTTTGGGTAGCTTTGTTTTGTCTCTGATTCAAGGCAGAACTATGTTGGCCTTGGTTTTTTAGTCCTTGGAACTTAGTTCTCTCATATTTTCCATCCTATCCCCAGTTTTCTATCGAGAAAGACATAACTTCACGATATCAAAATTGACTATTTTTGGCCATTTATCTTTAGTAATGGTACAACCTTAATTTGGTGCATTCGTGCAGTATCTGAAGAGCACTCTCAAGCTATTATTCAGTATTTTAGCATAACTACTACATTTAACTACCATGCTCTAATATTTATATCAACCATAAGCATTCTTAAGGTAGTTCTACGTTTGTGAAGTAGAAGGAATGCTTCTGACAGCTTCTTATCATAGTGGTACAATTCTGTTTGCAGTTTATCTTTTATAAACCTCCAATTTTCCAAACATAGTAGAGACTACAGTTTGCATCTAAAATTTTGGACAAATATGTTTAGTATTCTACAGAAAATGAATTAAGAATAAAAAAATCCCACAATTTGTAAAAAGCCCACAATTTTGAAAAAAGCCCACATTTTGTAAAAAGCTCACAATTTGTAAAATGCCCACTTTTATTTTCTTTTTGCTTATATATTGAGCTCCCATTGAGTTCAACAAGTCTTGGGTTTTCTACAACATTGAGAGATATTTATTGTTTTCTTTATAGGATAATTTGCATCAATGGAAGAAAACATTGGAGCTGGAAAAAAAATTCAAAAGGGTGAAAGGGGTGATGGTAGAGTTTATTGCCCTTGTAAAAAATGTTGTATGAGAAATAATGTTAGAGTTTTAATAGCAACATCCACAGTGCATTGTAGGAAATATGGGCACATTGATGGTGGATCGAATGACTATCGTCCCGTGGTAATTAATTATCTATCTTCATTTTGATTATATCGTAAAATTTTATATTATTTTAATATTTTTTATATGCGCACTAATGTTTAATTTTTAATGTTTGTAATTTTCATAAAGGCACAGTTGCCCCCCAACTTTTTGCAGATGATCAACCAGCTTCCACAGCAAAATAGTAGTATATTAGATGATGTTGCACCAGTACAAGAGAATATTGCAGCAAATATTAGTATTGGAAATGATGTTGTACAAGGTGAAGAACATGAAGCGAATGATGAAGGTAATTTTAATGATCCCGTGGAGGTAGATCATGATGACAGTAATGAGACAATTCACATTAATGATGGGACAAATCAAATGCTCCAAGACTTGTATGGTGAGTCAGATGATGATGGTGGAGATAGCAGTGACGGTATTTATGATGTACCTCTGATTGAAAGGTCAAGTGAACGACTTTTTGAACACTCAAATGCAACTCTTCTCTCTGCTGCATTGTTGCTGGTGAACTTAAAGGTTATGAATAATTTGTCGAACAGATATATGACACAACTCCTAGGGTATGCAATATGTATATATGATCACATATATGTAAATGTTGATTATTTTCCCTTTTTTTAAATTGTAATAAATGTGTAAAATAATAACTTATATATAATTTATTATTTTACACATTTATTACAATTAAAAAAAAGGGAAAATAATCAACATTTACATATATGTGATCATATATACATGTTGCATACCCTAGGAGTTGTGTCATACATCTGTTCGACAAATTATTCATAACCTTTAAGTTCACCAGCTCTCTACTATTGTTGCTGGTGAACTTAAAGGTTATGAATAGTTTGTCGAATAGATGTATGACACAAATCCTAAGATATGCAATATGTATATATGATCACATATATGTAAATGTTGATTATTTTCCCTTTTTTTAAATTGTAATAAATGTGTAAAATAATAAGTTATATATATATATATATCATAGTTATCAAAAACGGCCAGTCAGGACAGCTGCCGGTTGGAACCGGTCTTGCAACCGGGTCAATAGCCTATTCTCACCTGTTTTGGCCGGTTAACCGGACCTAACCGGCCGGTTAAGTAAGGAACCGACCAGTTTATGCATAAACCGGTCAGTTCCGTACTTAACCGGCATGTTAGGTGCTCCTCCATGAGTTGCAAATTCCTCAGTGTCTCCTCCATGAGCTGCAAATTCCTCTATTATACTAGCAACAAACTTCTCTAATAACTCATACTCAACACCTTATAGTAGCAACAATACACATGATGACTGATAAATACAAGGCTGGCTAGCATAAAATCCCTGGCAACATGCAACTCATCAAGTGTACTTGATGACAATTTCTGTTCTCAAAACAATCATCAACAACCTTATTTCACACTCAACTAGGAACTGTCAGACCCTCTCTCTCTGCTCACACATAGCAGCAGCATAAATACAAAACCTTTCACACAGCATACAAGAAATTTGATCATGGCATCAAGACTGATGCAAATGGTCTGACGCCACTCAAGGGACAACAACATACAACCTAATAAAAATGTGACTGGCAATAATAAATTGACCACTAGAAAATTCCCGCTTGGAAATGCACTAAACTGGCTACTGAGTTTTCTGGGTTTTAATGAATCTTTTCAGTGATAAATTTTGTCAAACACATTGTGAGCAGACTACTGAAGTTGTAATGCTCTCTCAACTTGTTACAAATAGCACTAATAGTGGGTTTCATAAACCAATTCAATACCTCTAAGTGTTGTAGATGTTTTTCTAGAAATTTATTGGCAAGCAAACATAGATAATGAAGAATACAAGATCTTCCAAATGTTGGTCTGATATATATATATATATAGATATATATATATACATACTGAACCCATAATTGTCTTTAAGGCTGATACAATGAATTGACAACAAATCTGAGCAGGGATAGATTATATATTATAATATTAACTCAGCAATAAAACACAGTGAATAATATAAGAGAAACCTAATACATTACTTCAACAATTTTTCTTATGTATTTTTCGATGATATGTATTGCATTTGGTGCCATTTTGATATATTCACCTTTGCATGGTATATAAATGAGCAAAATTTTCATATTTTGTCTCTATTGGCTTGGAATCATGGTTGCAAATCTTAAAAATAGTTTTTATTTATTTATTTATTTATTTTTTCATTTTATTAAAAAATAATTATTTAATGTATTTTTTTTAAAACCGGTTCATTGAGATCTGACCGCTATCGGTTAGACCGGTTCCGGTTCGAAACCCGGTTCATTAGCTCCACCGATCCGGTCACCGGTTCCGGTTTTAATAACTATGATATAACATATCGAGATCTACGTGCTATTATGAAACACTTTGGAATGGAATATAACACTATAGATGCATGTCCTAAAGATCATATTATATATTACGGAGAACATGCGTTGAAAACAAAATGTCCGAAATGTGGTACCAGTAGATATTGAACAGATCAACTAACCAAAAAGGTGCCTCAAAAGGTTCTTCGTCATATTCCCATAATTCCACGTTTGCAGCGAATGTTCAGGTGTAACAACATAGCACAGTTAATGGATTACCATTCAAAGAATAGAAGTGGAGATGGTGTTCTTCGAATGCCTGCAGATGGTTCTGCATTTAGAGAAATCGAGGAAAAATATGTAGATTTTAAAAATGAACCTCGTAATGTCAGGCTTTCATTGGCAGTCGATGGTGTTAATCCATTCGGAGAGCTTAGATCTACTTACTCAGTGTGGCCTATTTTCGTTATCAACAATAACATTCCTCCTTGGATGTCAATAAAGAGGGAGCACATAATGTTGACTATGATTATTCCAGGTATTTGATACATTATTTCTTTGAATGTAACATTTTCATTTCTCTCGTTTGAATAAATATATATTTTATTTATTTACTTATATATACATATATCATGGGAGTAATTATTATGTTCCGTAATTTTGAACAATTAGGTAAGTACCAGGTCAAAGATATGAATGTATATATTGAGCCTCTTATCGATGAGCTAATACGGTTATGGCATGGCATCACTATGTATGACATCACTAAACCAATCAAGCAGAAGAGATTTCAATGTCGTGGAATGCTTGTATGGACAATTCATGATGCCCCAGGACTAACACATGTTTGTGGTATGTAATATTTCATTGCACTTTAATATCATACATAATTATCTAAATTAGATATACCATATTGCATGTTTTAAAAATGATCTCATAGTATATTAATTGTTATTGATCCATCTATTGCAGGTCTTCAAACAAAGGGTAGATTTGCATGTCCTGTTTGTGGCCCTAAGATGAAGTATCGTCATTCGCCAGACTTAAAAAATATGGTGTTTGATGAGTTTAGGCACTTCCTCCCTAGGAACCATAAGTATCGTACTACTGAAAAACATCTTTTCAATGATAAAGAAGAAACTAGATTAAAACCACGAAGAATGACACCTCAATTGTGGATGTTGGAATATAACAGAATTAATAATCGTCGAGCAGCTGGTACGTAATTTGTGTGTATATATATATATATTATTTGTTTATGTAATGTTTGGAATTTTTTTTTTAACTAATGAATTTATTTTATTGTATTTTATAATTAATATTGTTCTGATTTATTTTATTCTTTGATATCAAGGTCATCGTCACCGTGAATGTACTAATATTGTACTTCCACCTGGAATGAAATGTTATCCTTCTCAATTCGCGAGGTTTCCCTACTATGAGGACCTAAAAATAGCTCATTTTTTTGATACAATGCATGTCGGGAAGAATGTGACAGAAATGTTATGGCGAACCATAGATGGTGCACATGATAGAGATAAAATTGACAAAATTTGTGCTGACATTGAGAAATCAAATCATGCAATGAAAAGTGTGATCAACGGATCAAATAACAATGGAGGTCAAAATTATAATAATATTCCATGGTTATTAACAGAACAACAAAGCAATGATGTAAAAGAGGTTGTTAGAAGAATTAAATTTCCAACAGGTTTTGCTTCAAACATAAATAATATCTTAACGAAGAAAGGTGACTTCAGTGGGGTGAAAACACATGATTGGCATACCTTTGTTAAGGTAATTTTTTTGGTATACATTTTTTTTTGTTATTGCTTGAATACATATTTTAAATTTTCCTTTTTTCTGTTTAATTTGGAAACCAATAACGATTCATTTTTTATTGTTATAGTATGTTCTACCTGTATCTCTCCCAAACGACTTCAACAACAATGTCAAACAAGTTATATATGGTCTTAGTAAATACATGAGGTAAGTAGTTTTGATTTATACGCAAAATCTAATTGCTACAATTTCTTTTAGTACTTGATGAAATGATGTATTAATTTACTTGTAATGAAATATATATTATGTTTCATTGAAATAACCTTGCGTAATGATTTGCAGATGGTTGTCATTGAAAGAAATCCATCAAGATGAAATAAAGTATTGGAAGAAAGAAATTCCTCGGCTAATGTGTGAAATGCAAAAGTATCTACCTCCAACATTTTTCAATGCACAAGAACACTACTTGATACACCAAGTTGAGGAGATTGAAATGTGTGGACCAGTACACATAAGGTCAATGTGGATGGTCGAGAGGCACCTGAAATCCTTGAAGGCTTTGGTTAAACAAAGAGCACGACCTGAGGGTTCTATGGTGGAGGGATATGTGGTATATCAATCCATGGTGTATATTAGTCATTATCTTCCTAAATTAGCTGCACCAACCATGAAGGCGGTGGATTGCATTTGGGATGTGAACTCCATCAAAAAATTTGAAGAGGAGCACCTGTTGGGAAAAGGTAGAATGAAGAAAGTGAGAGGTAAAAGATTTATTATGTATAATACGTATAATGTTTCATTTTTTTACATCATGTATATGATCATTATATTCATTTAGGTCTTATTCTTTCATAGTTTATTAATTAATATAATTTACCATGGTTATAAGTAATATTTATTAATATTGGTGAATTATTGTTTTTTTATTTAGGTGCTCAAGATTATGAGGCACTACTTTTATACATTGCAAACAATCTTGAGTGGATGAGTGAATGGATTGAAACATGTAAAGCACGTAACGACGGTAGGTTATCATGGCAACTACTATCTGAATTGATTAGAGAAGCGTATCGTAGTGGAGATGGAAATGTTACGGACAGGGAAATCGATTTAGCATATGGTTTGAAAGATAGAAAGGTAAGCAATTAATTCACCTATTTTATTCATTACTTATTTTATACTATATTTATAATGTGACAAGAAGTTTGATTTTTCAGTTAATTTTCATGTTGTGTAAATTATATGTTTAATTATTAATTAAGAATGCATCTTTTTCATGTTTGGCATATTGCAGTTGAAACACCACAAGGCTATGTGGTGCAATGGTCGTCAATTTCGCGTTAAACAGTTGGATGATAACAGGAAAAATTTTGATAGTGGGATAACTGCAGTATTCCAGGTCACTAATGTTTCCTCCAGGAGTGACAGACATCCTCGAGAATCTGAAAATAGATATTATGGGTTCTTAGATGATATAGTTGAGTGTGCCTTTAATTCCTTCAAAATAGTTTTGTTCGACGTCAAATGGTATAGGCTACGAATGAATGTACGTGATGATGATAGAACACTTATTCAACATGACAATGGATTTCCAATGGTTAAAACATTGTAGTTTGAATCAGGAAAAGATCGCTATGTTTTTCCAAGCCAATGTGAACAAGTCTTTCACTCAGAGGTTCCAGGTGAGAACGAATGGTAATTTGCTATTAGATATGATCCAAGAGGAAGGCCAGTAGAGTATACTATAGAGGAAGAAGATGATATTGATCTAGAAGAAGATGATGCAGTGGCAGATGAGAAGGAAGATGCATTGACAGACGAAGAAGATATCTTAGAAGATGAACCAGGCATAGGAGATGAGGCAACAATTATTGATGATGATGTCGATGAGGATATTATTGAAAATGACATAATTGATGATGATGATGACATGGTCGATCATTTCAACACCGTTTCTGAATCAGATGTTGATATAGATGTTGATAAGTTGGATGAAGATCAAGAAGATACAGAAGAAGAATATTGATACAAATGTTATGTTCGAGTATGAGCTGGTATGTTATAACTTTATATTTTAATATGTAGGAATTATTGTCTATTGGGAAAAATACTGAGAGGGGGGGTGAATCAGTATTTAGGGCTGACTGAAAACTTTTCACCAGAGATCTTATTATGTTGTTAATTCTTTACTTAGATTATTGCATCATTCTTTTAGTAAACATGTGAAAAGAAATAATAGAATAAGCCATTACACAAAAGGAACACATATGAACACCAGTATTTAAGGTGGAAACCCAATTTGGGAGAAAACCACCGCTGCTGTCGTCTCAGTCTTCAATATTTATTATAAAGAAAACATCTTACAATTTTGTGCTGGCGCAGACTCATACCAGCACGCAGGCACCAACCTGCGGAAGGCTTCAACCTTCTCTCATTCTCCAGCCTCTCCTGGAAGGGAGCTTCGACCCCCTGATTTAACACCAGCTTGAACTGGCAGAAAGCTTCCACTTCTATGCAGAAGACTTCAACCCTCAGATCCACCGAATTTCTTCAATTTCTTCATCAGACTTGCATCAGATCTTTATTATTTCTTGGAGTTGTCTACCCAGGCAACGAAATAGCCCGAACGACAGTTTTTTGCCGAAATCCGGGCAAGTAAAATTCAAGAAATCAGGTAGTTGGAGTGTTTGGAATCCATTTTTGACAGTGGAAATGGATTCAGCACTACCAAAAACCCTTAGGGCATTCAAAATACTAAATTTTCACAACTGTAAACATGATTTTGATAAAATCTTTGTCGGATTTTTTAAAAATCTTTGCCGGATTCTAGGCCAAAACGTTGCCTGAGAAGACTACTGCTTATTTCTTTGCTGATCTTCCTAGAGCTTTTTCATTTCCTCGATCAACTCCATAGGTGCATCATGGATTCAGCGTTATCAGACAACAGAGTTCGATCATGCAGATCTCATAAAGATATTTTTATTTATAATGCCTCTGCATGCACACCTCGTACTATGATTCTCATCACCTTATATAGTTTTCTCCTTTATTGAAACCATGGGTCAAAACCATTCAATTGCTAATGGTATTATTAAAATTCGAACCAATCCAAATTGAAATCCTGATCTTTTTTCTTCCATGCTCAAATTGTCCCAAAGGTAATCTCTATCTCCGCCAAATAATACTATAGCCAAGGTAAAGTACCAATAACGTGCCGCTGATGGTTTTCTTTCTTTTATTTATCAAATTCATGGAATTTGATAAATAAATATTATTCACAACCTTTGGAAATTAAATATATAATAGAAATTTATAGTAATAACCAGCGCTTTTATCAAAAGGCTTTTAAATAGACCTTTGGTTCCGACCCCACATACATAATCGACGGCCCAATCAATATAATTTAAAAAACTGGAATTTGATAAATAAATATTATTCACAACCTTGGGCAATTAAATATATAATAGAACTTTATAGTAATAACCAGCGCTTTTATCAAAAGGCTTTTAAATAGACCTTTGGTTCCGGCCCCACATACATAATCGACGGCCCAATCAATATAATTTAAAAAACTGGGGCCCATCGCTTACGATCGTTTCCATCCGACGGTGGAGAACACATCGCTCGGCATCAGATGATCCGACGGATATCGTTCGTTGATGATGCATGGAAGATAATGCGCGATGGCGTGCCGTGCCTTGGGTAACTTTCGCGCATCTATAGAAAATGAACACCGTCTGATGACCCCTTCCCAAATCAACGGTGCTTATCAATATCGCTGGGCATCTTGGCTCGAGCAATAACACGCGATGGCACACAGTGACAAGTGGTTTTGTGGAGTCGTTCAAGGACGCGTGTCGCGCGTTCTATGGAATCGCTCCCAACCTCTTGAAAACTGCTTGCCCGTCGAAGGTGGTGCGATAGAAACCACAAACCACCTTTACTGTTTTCTCAGTCACGGTTCCGCTCTTCCACGCAGGGTTCCGTCGCGCTTCCGTTTGTTATGTTCCACCTCTTTCCTTCCAGGTTCCGTTCATGATTCCAAAGGGTTAGTCCATGTTCCACCGAAAGTTCAATGCCAAATACTTTGTTTTAGTTCTTTCGCGTTATAACTGGTTTTCTCTCGCTCCTCATTCCTTTCTCCATGAAAGCCAGTCAGCTCCTTACTAATAGCGTAGACCCTTCCATCATATATTTAACGAATATATATAACTCCACTGTCTACTAGTTTGGATACACTGTCAACCGTATTAACATCGGTTCCTCGATCAACATACAGAGCACAGGGTTTCTTACGGATGTCAATTATCCTTCATCATCAGGATGCATACATATGTTCACACATGAATTAACTCGTCCTTATTTATATCGATTATCCATTAAATACAGAGCTTGCCATCAAGGAAAATCATATAATAGGATACAGGAAACATATTGCCAACATTGTCTTTAAATAATTTACTAATTTTGCGGGTTTGTTGCATGTTGTTTATTATTTCAAACCAATAAATAATGGCCTTACTATTGTTTATTATTTCGCAGGATTCGCAGGATTCATTTGATTCTATGGTCAGGTCTCTGAAAAAACCAATTAAACACTTAAATAGTCAAGATCTGGAAGACAGGCTTTACCCCCACCATAAATTGCTGAAAAACCGGCCTTCAGTTCAGCTTGCTGTGCTGAAGACGAGGGTGGATTTGCATGATCATTTGAATGAAAATGAATCAGATATTCGGGATGCTTTTGAGGGCAGATCCATAATCCCCATAGATGAAGATCCCATTGCTGCAGAATTTCTGTCTGCGTTGAATCACAAGTATAGTGTTGTATCGGAATACAAATTAGAGGACAACTATACCAAGTCTAAATCAACTGAATCCAGTTCTAGTGCTCTTGAACTTACCGAATTAAACCTAGAAGCAGGATTTACAATCTCTAATGGGAATGGGTATGGTAGTTCCAATATTGGATTGGATGTCCGGAGCTCTGCAATAGGCACTAGACTTGATCGTAATGAACCCCAACTAATTCAATTTGATGAAAATATGGACTTTGATGATGATCAGGAAAACAAGCCAGAGCATTTTGGCAATATTGAAGAAACTGAAGAGGTTTCCTGTGATCGATTGAATCAACTCAGCCATAAGACATCTACTGCAGGCTCGTTTGTAGCAGAAGGAGAATCGGTTTTGCTTTCCCATGATGATGGATGCTGCTCTTTTCACGATATAGCAAATTCAGAGGTGTGGAGGTTTTAATTATTGTACTTAATTTTGGGGTTTATGGATGTTATAATTTATACATTTTGGGATTTTCTATTAGAAATAGGGAAAATCCTAGGGGTTAGATTATTCTCATGGTTTAAATTTCTATATTTGAAATAAAATTCACCAATTTCTATTTAAAAAAATGATTTTCCTAAATATTTGATGTATTTTAAATAGGATGTAGTTCATTTCAAAGACTGTTGAAATTTTCTAGAAACTATGATTGGGATTTCAAGAATATTTATGTACTCTTTAAATTTTCCCTTAACATAAAGGGCAGTTGATGTATGAGTAATACTCAGTATTGTTTTTTTCCAATCTCCAGGAGAAGGTTGAATATAAAGCTCCATATGGGCTTACCCCAAACATGTGGGGTGATTGCTGGTTGATCAGAGCAGCTGGTTCAGATGGTCGCTCTGGTAAATATGTTGTGGCAGCATCTGCAGGTTGTACATTGGACTCAGGTTTCTGTTCATGGGACTTTTATAATAAAGAAATTATGGCATTACATACTGAATCAGAGGCCTTCACTTCAACGTCCAATACCATCTCTCCAGTTTTGGCAGAGAGGGATGTCTCGGGGAGAAATTTTGGCTTTGCAAATGTTGTGCCAGAGAATCAACATTGGTGGTACAGGCCATGTGGGCCTCTTATGGTATCTACTACCAGTGCCCAAAAGACAGTTAATATTTATGATATTCGGGATGGAGATCCTGTGATTTCAATGTGTTTGTTTTGAAAGTTTAGGTTTCATAGTAAATCATCAATGGGCTCTAAAATAAGGCCACATTGAAATCTTGGATACATGTTTCATGCCAAAATCAATTGTATCTTCCATAAATACACAATCTTGGACCACTCTGTATAAATTTGCTTCTTGGACAATATTACATCTAACTCATTATACAGGTGGTGTTCTTACATGCATAACAAAGGCATTGTTTTGGAAATCATTTTTTAAGTCACTAGATATTGTGGGTACAAGGATCTAGGGTCTCCACATGAAACTGTGTTGCCCGGAGACTTACTCTGCCTGTCCTTAAATTTGTAAACATAGTAGTATGCCAATGCTTCTTTCATTTTGTATGCATAAGACGATTTTTTGTCAAAGTCCATAATTGTTTTTAAGTTTTATCCATCCCAGTTTTTTTGTGAATGTACAGGTTTTTGGCTCAACACATATCTGTTATATCTTTGTACTTTTCCTTTACTAACTATTTGAAATTTCTAGTTATATTTAGAGGTGTCTTTTAAGGGATGAGGGGAATTACTTGGATTTAGTGCTCCTAGGCTTATCATTTATTCTCCAAATGAAGCCCTGTAATCTGTAACACTATATGGGCATGCGGCTCACTTGTTAAAATATATTTGATACAATATGTTGTACATGAAGCCTGGAATTGTGTACATTCCTGGAATATATTAATTTGCAGGCATGCTTAAAAGAGAGATAGGGTTTGATAAAATCAAAAACCCTGAACATGAAGAAAACAAAGAGGCAATTATTTTATACAGATAGAACCAAGACACTATCTCCTCATTAATAACAAAACCTTAGTCCAAAAATCATATGTACAAATTCTAGAAGTCGAAAGTTGAAAATTTCTGAAATGGAACCAGGCCCTTTTCAAAAGAATAAATTTAGTAAAAACGAGGGTGAAGAAAGTTATCTTATCAAAATTTCCACATACCGTGTTAGCAAGGAATGACTCCAAGTCCTGAGCAGTGAGACTGAGGAATCTCTCTTTTGCTGCAGGTTGCAGTTCTCTTCTCCAACACGATGAAAAGAAAATTCTTAGCTTTGGAGTTTGAAGCCCGAGTCACAACTTGTAAGTTGGTAAGGAAAATTATCAGGGTTGTTGCCACTTGGCTTGGAGTTCACAGCCTCATTAATTTTCTTTAATGCATTTCCTTCAATGCTGCAGCTGTCACTGGCCAGCAACCTTTACAATAAAATTTATTAGACCCACCACGCTACGAGGAAAATTTGACGTGATCACTGATCATTGATTTCTTATTGTGATAACAAACATTGGAGATTTACTGTCATGTTTTAAAGTTTCATTTTTTTTTTTAAATTGAAACCGCCGTCGGTATACCGACGTCTTGTAAGCGTCGCTCTTTTGACGTTTTGAACGATTTCCATTTTCGTCAGTCTTGTGACGTCTGTCGATATTGCGACAGTTCTAGAAACGTTGGAAGAGCGACAGCACAAAGACGTCGGAAGTCGACGCTCAAAACGTCGGAAATGTGATAGCTTGCAGACGTCGGAAGAGAGACAGTATAAAGACGTCGGAAGAGTGACGTTCAAAATATCGGACGACATTTCGTCGGAATGGCGACACTTTACAAATGTCGGAAGAGCGACGTTAAAAACGTCGGACCAAATTTTGTCGGAATGGCGACACTTTACAAACGTCGGTTTGGGAAATGTCGGAAGAGCGACGCGTGTTTAGAAGCGACGGAATAAGTGTCGGTAGTGTGACACTTTGTAAATGTGTCGGAATTGCGACCGCATGACAAACCACGTTTTTCTTGTCCTCGAACTGTCGCTCTTGCGACGACTGTGTGTCGGAATAGCGACGATTTGGCCATCGAAAATTGCGCCATATTTTCTAGTGTAACAAACTTGCGATAATACCCTTTTAACCCGAGAAATATTCGCATCTACTTTATGGTTGTGGGGAATTTCCTTTCCTTAATGGATTTAATTTTGTTAGGGTCTACCTTAACACCCTCGTGAGATACAATATGACCCTGATATTCCACCTCTTGTACTCCAAAGAAACATTTGGATGTTTTTGCATATAATTGTTTCTCCTGCAGTATTTTGAGCACCTTTTCAACATGTTGAACATGATCCTTCCAAGACCTGTTGTAGATTAGTATATCATCAAAAAATACTAGCACAAATTTTGCTAAGAAAGGGTTTGAAAATGGAATTCATTAACCCTTGAAATGTAGAAGGTGCATTGGTAAGGCCAAAAGGCATGACCAAAAACTCATAATGACCCTCATGAGTTTGAAATGTTGTTTTCAGAATATCTTGAGTTTTCATTCTAATTTTATGATATCCTGAATGAAGATCCAACTTGGTAAAATAAATTTCTCCATGTAATTAATCCAATAATTCATCAATCACAGGAATGGGAAATTTATCTTTAATGGTGAGCTTATTGAGCTCCCTATAATCCGAACACATGCTCCATGATCCATCCTTATTTTGCACCAATAGTACTGGAGCAGAGAAAGAACTTTGAATAGGTTGAATTATACTAGCCTCTAACATTTCTGCAATCATACGTTCAATTTCGCTCTTTTGGACATAAGGATATCTATAAGGCCTGATGTTTGGAGGAACAATTCCTAGAATCAAATTAATAGCATTATCATGATCACGAATAGGTGGGAGTCCTTTGGGAGTTTCAAACACCTTGGAATTGTTGTCCAAGACTTTTTGGAGATCTGCAGAAATAGATGATTTTGATGTTGGAACTTCTAGTGAGAATAATTGTGCAATTATGCCTCGTTGTTCTTTCTTCAGAAGATTTGTCATGACATTAGAGCTTATTATCTTTCCTGGATTCCCTGCGATACCCCGTAATTCGACTTCCTTTCCTTCTGAAAATTTTTTTCAAGAAAAGTTCTTGAAAATTAAACGCTACCGTCCCCAAATATTGTAACCATTGTACTCCTAGTACAACATCACCACCTCCCATAGGAATGGAAAGCATTGGAATATTCAATACATATTCCCCCATGGTTATCTTGATATTATGGCATTTTCCAGAGCAATTTATAGTTTCTCCATTTGCAACCATCACTTGAAATTTTGGTGTTGGTTATAGGAAACAATTCAATTCCTTGGCTACCTTAAAATGAATAAAATTATGGGTACTACCTGAATCAATCAACACTATTACCTTTTTCTTCTTGATATGTCCTTCTATCTTGAGAGTTTGAGGAGTGGTAATTCCAGCCAATGCATTACACGATATGGTCAGACCCATTTGTTCCTCTTCTAGGGTTGGTTCTTGGTGTATATCCTCTTCTTTTGAAGATTATTATTCTTTTTCTTCTTCCTCTTCACAATATTTGTAAAATAATTTCTTCTCAGCACACTTATGACCTTTAGTGTATTTGCTATCACAATTGTAGAAAAGTCATTTTTCTCTTTTTTCTTCCAATTTTTGTGGTGTCAACCTTGTAGGTTGTGTAAGTATAGGAGTAGCAACACTTCCATATTTATATATGTGAGTGGTAGGCTTCCTTGTTGCCATAATTTTACATTCAATTTTTCTTGCCAACCTGAATGCCTTTTCCAATGAATCAGGTTCCCAAACACAAAATTCATGTTGGATGTTATCCTTTAAAGTCCCTATGAAGACATCAATACTGTGTTCCTACGGAATATTAGTTACCCTTATATTCAATTTTTGGAAGTCGTCAATGTGCTCCATCACTGAACCCTTTTGTTTGAGATTTATCAATTGGATAAAGAAGGTGTTGCTTTTTGTATCCTCATAATGTGCTATCATTTCCTTCGTAAAAATTGACCGAGTGACATTTTTTTTATGGGAGCAAAGCCATCGATACCATACAAATGTATTTTGTTCTAAATGTAAAGTTACAATTCGTACCTTTTGTGTGTTTTTCACATTATTGAGATAAAAATATTGCTCCATATGTAGTATCCATGTTACGAGATCCTTTCCATCAAACTTCCTCATATCCATCTTTGGAATATGGTGGTTCTGTCATCCAACATTAGAGTTTATGAAATCACGACTAACATTATTTTTTGTTCTCATCATGAGTTTCCTCTATTATATTTTCGCCATTAGGAAAAATTTCTTGTATCAACTTTGCCAAACCTTCAATGTATACTTTTAGATCATTCTTCATGTTTTCCATGTTGTCTTTCATTTTTTCATTGGTCTTAGCTTCCATGTCATCCATCTTAGCTTCCATGCCATCCATATTAGCTTCCATGACCACTTTCATGCCAGCCATCTTAGCTTCCAAACCATTCATCTTATCTTCCACGCCTTTATTCAAACCATCCATCTTAGTTTCCACGCCTTTCTTCAAAACTTCCATTTCATTTTTTGTTGCTCTTTGCGATAGCAAAATTTGGTGCACTTGCTCTTGTAATTTTGATATCTCATGTTTTGTTTCTTCATCTTCATGAATCATAATAGAGCCTTCTGAAGGCTTAATGGGTGTTGAATTCTTTTTAGGGGGAATTTTAGAAGCTAATACTGATATCTATTCTTCAATATTCCCTTAGAATAGATTCAAACTAATTTTTTTTCAAATGAGACGTTTGTAATACGAAAAAAATACACATCTTTTTCTTTCTTTTGAGGAGCTTGATATTGAAACTGAATTATCTCTATGATTTCAGATCTTCAATACTTGAGATTCGACCCTGAAATATCCCTCTAAATCTTCATTCAAATGCCATAGGTTTGACCTGATTTGGATTCTTCAATACAAATTTATGCCCAATCTCCCACGATGACCTAATTATGTACTGGTTCAGTAGAGTGAACTTGTACGACTTGCCACATGTCACTATTTCCTCCTTCGGCTATGAAATTTATATATATAAAACTACAGTCAGTGTTATTACGGTCACATTTTATAGAATCCAAATCCGACGCTCAGAGAGAGAGAGAGTTATGACATTTTTCCCATGGTCACCTCTTTGAGATTAAATTCTGGAGCCTGAAACAATCCTAACTTCCATAGATCATATCTCCAAAAATATTGCAAACCAAGATCTTAAATTTTTACAGGAGGTTCCTTAGGATTTTGGCTTTTCACTGTAAATTTTTCAGCTTCTAAAACTTTATATACGAAAATTTATAGAAAAAATTATACGATGACCTTTTTTATTTGAAATTCGGGAGCCTAAAAAAACCCTAACTTCCCCAGATCATATATCTGAAAATGTTGCGAATTGAAATTTTTACAGGAGGTTCCTCAGGATTTCGGCTTCATGTTTTATAAATTTCAGCCTCTAAACCTTCATAGAAAAAAAAATTATTATGAAAATTCCACGATGACCTGTTTGGAGCAGAAAAACCCTAGAATCCAAAGTTATGATACCAAATGTTATGAAACCAGCTCCAAAAATAGATGAAAAGAGAGATCAATGCCTTAGAAATTAGCCATTTCGAGGGGGAAACCTCCAATACATTACATAAATGAACAATTATTGGATGATACAAATGACCAAAACCTCCTTCTATATATAGGAGTCCATGGGATATTCCCTTCCATTGGGATGACACTGCACAGAAATTGTTTGATGCCTTGAAATTTGTACTGTTTCGGGCATCTCTCTTATATCCCCCTAACTATCAGTGCGACTATTTCCTATATCTCGTTGTTGCCATATCTACTATAGACATGGTGTTGGTCTAGTAATATGAAATCAGGCTTGAACATCTCATTTATTATCTTATTCAGAACCTCAATGATACCAAGATTAAGTATACTCATGCAGAAAAGTTGTCTTTGGAGGCCATTAAAGCCTTCCAGATATTCGCCATTACATCTTGCTTCCGAAAACTATGTTCATTTTAGATTACAACCCTATGACATACATATTGTCATGTCAATTGATGGAGGGAAAGTACTCTAAATGGATCATTATTATCCAATAGTTCGACCTGGAATTCATCAAATCCAAGTCAAAGAAATCCCTAGTTTTTTTCCAAACTAATGTGCGATATCCATTTCATTGATGCAGAATCTACATCTAATGATTACATCTCTGATGATTCATTGTTTTTGATCTCGTCATTTGACCTGTGGTATGGATATTTTCTGATTTATCTCAACACCCAAAATTTCTGACTTAATACCTCTTGATATGAGCAACAACTTATCCAATATCAATCCCTAAATTATGTGATTTTCGGCGACACCCTTTACCGTCATGGTATCGATAAGATCTTACGGAGGTTCCTCACTCTTGAGGAGGCTGAGAAAGATCTTAATGATTGCCATTCAAGGGCATGTGGTAGACATTTATCTAGTTATGTTACCCTAAAAAATATCGTACGCGTTTACTTTTGGCCCACCATTTTCCGTGACTATATCCTCACAGTCCAGAAGTGTCATACATGCTAGATCTATGATCATAAAGTTTGTGCTATGCCTACTCCACTGCATCATGTTATCATTGCTGGTCCCTTTGCGAAATGGGGTATCTAATTTATGACATGTAACACTCACTCAGTTGGGGGCCATGGTTATATGATTGTCATTGCTGACTACTTTACTAAGTGGAACGAAGCAATGCCTACATTCAACAACACTGGCGAAACAACTGTGTACTTTATCTTTAACCATGTGATTGCTAGGTTTGGTGTTCCTCAAGAAATATTTACGAATCACATGAATCATTTTAGAAATCACATGATGACCGAATTAACTACCAAATTGGGTATTTCATTTGAAAATTCCACTCCCTATTATCGTCAAGCTAACAGGAAAGTTAAAGCTATCAACAAAATTTGTAAAACTATTTTTTAACGCATGATTGGGGTCCACAACTTGGAATAGAATTTACTTCTCTATGTGGCCTTTTGGGCATACCTAACCTCAGTAAGGACTGCTACCAGATTCACACCTTTCCATTTGGTTTATGGTCTGGAAGAGATCCTTTCCATTGAATGTGAAATTCCATTGCTGAAACTAGATATCAAACTTCTTCCCGCTACTTCTGCATAAGAGGAGCGTCTTTTACATATGACTCATTTGGATGAGACCCAGTGTGATGCTAATTTACCTAACGAAACTTATAAAATATGTATCAAAGCGCAATATGACAAAAGTGTCAATCCCAGAGTCTTCTCGAAAGGAGATTTGGTACTCTTGTATGACCAGGAGGTTGATAAGTTAGGCCCATGAAATTTCCAGCCTCTGTGGCTAATCCCATACATTTTCAAGTGTATCCTTGCAAAAGGGGCTTATGAGTTTAGTATATATCAATGAAATTCCTCTGTCACAGCCTATAAATGGGTTGTACTTCAAAAAATACTATGCTTGATCCCATGCACAGTACACTGTGTAAATACTGTCTATAGGTGTGTTTAGTGTGTTTCTTAGAGTTTCCCATGGTTTTTGTTGATCCTTTATACTTTTGTTTTGTATATGTCAACCTCTCTCAAACCATATGTTGGTTATGCTGATGGTGCTAGCTATAGTACTCGAAACATATCCTCTGCAACATTGGCTATCTTTGCTCCAAATGGAGAGCTAGTGAGCATGCAAGGGATTTGCATTAGATTCTCTACTAACAACATCACTGACTATAGCACAACGGTTGAGCAACTATCTTATGTTATTTCACAATGTATCCTCTATATAGTCATCAGGCTTGAATCACAACTCATATTACTACAACTCGCTAATATCTATTTCGTGAGAAATATCACCATCCTTTACATGGTCTTGAGAGTGCGTCTTCTGGAAATACATTCCGATTTCATAAGATATGAAAAACTTTCTAGAAATATAAACAAATTCGAAGATGCCCTAGCTAATTTATTTTAGATAGACATTTTTAATGAATGTAAGTAACTTTCAATTCACATCACATCATACTGAAAGAAAAATAAGGACTAGGAAACACTATATATATATATATATATATGAAGTTTGGTTTTAAAAAATGTGTGCCCAGAGACACATATAGCTACATCATCCATACAAAATACTACATGCAAATATCTAAGTAGACAATCAATGGTGCTCATGATAAAGCAACACTTCACGAGCTATCATCCATAGTAATTGACCAATACCTCTAGACACTCTAATAGTGTGTCGCTGAAGTCGTAATGGAAGTTGATCGACCAATGTTTCGTCAATCCAATGTGTCAATATCTTCATGTGGCGCTCTACCTCAGATAGGACCTCCACTACCTCAAAATCCTGTAGCGCATCCTGTCCCACTGGAGTGACAGTCCCACTGGCTCCTCCCATGGTTGTCTCTATGTGTGATGAAGATATGTAGCACCCACTGGTCGAATAGGTCCAGTATCTGCATGAAAAAATCAAATAGTTTAGTCTCAGAAACATGAAAAAACAAAAAAAAATTATAAGACTTTCAAAAACTGAATGGTCAAAGTATCTTATATGTAGCATCCCATTACTCACCCTCCGGCAGCACGAGCTCAGGATCATCACTAAAATCCATCCCTGTGTAAGAACATTCATCAATCAAAATGAAATATCTGTGCAACCATCCAAAGAAGGTTGGTGAAAAGCTGATCGTTGATGGACCCACATGTCTGGCCATGTGGTCTATCCACCTCCTTGTTAGAAAATTATATATTATGGAGAAATGCAACACATAAAATATGCGGAAAATACAAGCACACAAAACACATAAAACCAGAGAGACACAGATATACATGGCTCACCTAGTTTGGGCTACGTCCACCCCGAATAGCCAGTCCTTCCTTTCTATTATCCAACAAAAATTGAAGAGACAAAACCTACAGCAGATTCGCTGTAATATCCTCTGTTCTCTCTCACAGTCTCCCTCTCTGTTTCTCGCTCTAAGAATACACATACCATGCACAGCCGTAATACAATGCCCTCATAAAAGAGAGGGGTTTCCTTCTAGGGTAAAAAACCCTAATCTAAACATAACTTCTACCGTCAGATCATTTGCCTAATGAACGACCCAGATTGACTAGAAATTACTATACTTTTACAAGGCAATTTTACATCTGTTTTTAGCTTCGGGGGCGGCGCCCCAGAAGCCCCACCGGGGGGGGGGGCTTTGAAAAGCGCTGCTACCCCCCCCTGGACCCCCCATGGCAGCGATTAATTACGGGCGGCGTTTCCGCCCCTTTTAAGGTACAGGGGTCCAATGTTGTGATACAAAGTAAACAAGATAATCAGGCTCCACACCCAACACTCCTCACCTATGGAACCCTCGAATTGATGGGCTTGAGTACAATCTTTTGAGGCTGTAATAATGGTACTCGTTCTATAGAAAAAGAGACCAAGATGGCACCATAACCGAAGTTCTTCAACTTCCCCTCCTTTGCTCTAGTAAGTTATTCCTTCAAGGACCAAGACACCCTTGCTCCATTTGAATATTTTCAGCTCTAGACACTCTACTCCATTTTGCATGTATGATCTACTTGCCACATGTAATGTCGAGTTGCCTGCCAATATTCGATGATGAACGAGATCATTATTAAAGGTAACCGGGTCACATCCTTTATGTTAATCTTCCCATCCCTTATAGGAAGGGCTCTAGGTATCCAATAGATAGAATTATAGTCTTTTACTGTCTCACCACCACTTCTTCCTCCTAGAAGATATATGGGGACACCTCACTTTGACAATACCATCATAAAGTAAATATCATCTACTTATATCTCGAGTAGATTCTCCCCAAACCTGAACACTTGTGCTTGAACATCCCA
Source organism: Pinus albicaulis (assembly GCA_034641835.2). Taxonomy (NCBI): domain Eukaryota; kingdom Viridiplantae; phylum Streptophyta; class Pinopsida; order Pinales; family Pinaceae; genus Pinus; species Pinus albicaulis. The sequence continues at coordinate 1,055,734,802 of CM076583.1, forward strand.
TTAATGCACAAGTAATTTCAACAACTCCATTTGTTGCCTCATATGAGGAAGCTAGAAGAATTTTAACAACCCACAACTTTTAAGCTCCTAGATGGTAGCTGAGTCATTTTCCTCATTTAAATCTTGTGATTCATGTTCTCTTTCTCTCCAAATGAATGACATTTTGTGCTAATGGTTACTTGAAACATCAACAAGGGATTCATTAGTAACTTTTACATGAAAAAATTCTAACAAAATTTGAGGCAAAACTGAAAAAAAATGTGGAGATTTGTGCCCAACGCTTCCCAAAAGTGTATGACAGAGCATTGCACCTTTTTCTGCAGTGTTTCTCTTCCTAGGTGAAATACTCTTTTTGGCACAGAGGGGGTGAATTGGTCCCAAGGCATTTTTTATGAACCCAAGGGGCCTCAAAACCTTGAAAAAATTGCATGAAAACACAGAAATGAACCATGGAAAGATTGAGAAGGGTTTTGGCTCCTACCTAGATCTAATGAAACGTGAAATGGTTCCCTGGATTGGTTGCAATTAGTTGCCGAATATCGAGGGAAAAAGGGCTCCAAATACTCACTTTTGAAGTTTTGAAATGGTAAAAATGAAAAGTCATTTTGAATATTTATGGTCATTTTCTCGTTATTTTATTCATTTTTAATATTTTTACCTAGATATGCTTCATTTTTACTATAAGACAAGTATGTTCAATCCTTCTTGTGGTGTTTTGAGAAGGTCGACAGTTGTTAGCAGGGCTTTATTATGTTTTTATAGGTCACTTTGACTAAGGAGTATAATTTTATCTCTTTCTCGGACTCTATAAACCAACGAAAAGGGAAACCCCCTGGAGTACTCTTTCAACTCTTTTCAGACTCCCAAAATATGAAAATATTTTTGAGCACTTGTCTTTTCGAACTTGTAAAAATAAATGAAAATGCGTCTACTTAGTATAAGTTTAGCCCTTTTTTAGACTGAGATAGACTAGTGATGAAAAATGAATACCTTATTCGAACATGGATACGAGGTTCTCTTGAGTTTTGTTTTTTACCTTTTTAGACTTAAGATACTATCTACGAAAAGGGACATGTTGAGTTTTCTTTTCCGCATATTTTTCAAACTCTCTAAACATGAAAAATATGTCAATTTTTTTTTTAATTGGATGCGTTAAAACATCAAACAGTGATGGACTTTCCAAACATGACAAGGTTGAACCACTCCTTCTCAGGGTTCGTTAAAAATACTTGGAGGGATTCATCCAAGGGATGAACTTATGAACTTACAGATATAGCATATGTTATCCTTTTCAAGCTTGTTAAAAAATAAAGAGGTATTGACTAGTATGGTTGGGGAAATTGGGAAAATAGGGAATTCCATTTTTCTAATGGAAGTGAGTTGCTCTTGAACACAAAAATTTTTCCACTTCATCTCCATGGCCATTAGGTTTGGTAATATTCTTGTCTCTTGGTTATCATACCATTTTTGAGAGCCTCCATTTCAGTTTTGGGTCAATGCTGACAACTCCATTCAATGTCTCCCATGTTCAAGAGAAGTCATTCAGTTGATCTCTGATACAATACTCTTAAGCCTTCATTTCATGTATGTCTTTCCTGATCCAGTTCCATATCAACATTATTCTGATCATTCTTTCTCAATCGTGATACTCATTTCATGTCATTGATAGGGGATACGTCAAGGCCCTCCTGCGACGAGTTGCTTCTTGTCGACATCAAAACATCATCCAGGAAGTTGACTTAGACACACCCCTTTGATACCTTGCTACTTGCATACATCAATGATATGTTTCCTCACTCTCGGGGACAGGTTTACATCAATGGCCTTCAACTGAAAGATTATGTGTGGTGTTCGACATCAGCTCATTTACTTGCACCTTACCGATTGTACCATAGTACCTTGAGAGAAATTATCATCATTGATGGTTTTTCTCAAGTCTGTTAACGACTTACTCATTAACCGGTAATTATATGTATACCATGTTTGAATCCATCTCATTGATTCACATGGTTAGACTCGCACATTAGTTGGTTGTGTGAATAGGATAAGAATATCCCAGATCTAGTTTCATCCATCTGGGCTGCGATTTCAGGAAGTATACAAAGATCACGATGTATGATGGTCGTGATCATATAGGTGATCATCCAGTCATGGGTCCACTAGTTGAATTTGTGGAAGCGTCTTTTGATCATTGTAAATGTTGCATTAGATTATGATCTGAGTATGGGTATGCCTCCCTCAGTGACAAGATGTCATGATAAATGTGTTTTAACAGATAAAGGTCACAGATTTTCCTTGATCCCTACATGTCACAAGGTAAATCACTTCAGTCATCAATCATCACCTCTTACTTTTATCTTTAGGGGAACTATGTTATAGGTTATTTTGTGACATCCAATCAGTGAGCCTCCTAATGGGATCAATCAACATCCCCCCTATCATCATCTTGCAAAAATCCCTAAGCATGCACCTTTCATCCCCTAGAGTTTTATCCCTAAACTGCATCATCTGAGCTAGTTTTAGGACAAACACTCCATGTATGCCTACTGAGGTGCGACCACCTATAGGTTGATCCACTTTGGAAAATTTTGGTCACCATCAAGTTTCTCGCCTTTTCTCCTACGTTGGTTCTATAAGTCTGGGAGAATGATCAGGATTTCGAAAGATTCCATTTCTAGGAGTTTCCAGAAGTTGTTTCAACCGTTTACCTTGGGTAAACATTCAAATCCTATCCTACCCTACTTTGGAGTTTTCACCAGTTATCCTTTGATCCCATCCCTCCATCAAAGGTGGATCTAAAACCTTAGAATGGTAGTTGGATAAGAACTCCCAACTTACTCCTCTCTCCTATATATTTACCATCTTTCCCATGCAAAGGTTAGAATGAAGAATGAATGATTAGATGGATTTTGAGAAACTCTGCACTTATGATGTTGTAGTGATTGGTTATCATATCATGCATTAGGGTGATTGGAGGTGCATATTGTGACAAGGAAAGGATAAGAGTGACAACTTGGAGGAGCTCTTCTACAAGATCAACTGCTACTTATGGTTGTAATCTCCTTCTATTTATATTAATGCAAAGAATTATCTGTTTTCCTATATCTGATGTTGATCCATATATTTCAATACCATATTGATCTATTGAATAGAATATTTAGATTAATTTTCATAGGTCTCGTAGTTTCTTGGCTTGTGTTATCTGAACATGCATGTAATTCTAATTTTGGAAATTAGAGATGGTATTTGAGTTTCCAAGCTAAAGAAGGAGTGAAGCATGCAATAGGTTCCAGGTAGGCCTCACTCTATCTTCTATTTAATTTAAGGAAATGAATATGGTTCCTTGTCTCTCTCTTGTTATAGGTTAGCCACTGACCTAGGGAAGATACTTATGTCTGTGTTGTGAAACTAGCTCCAAAAATAGAAGAAAAGAGATATCAACGCCTTAGAAATAATCCACTTTGAGGGGGAAACCTCCAATACATTACATGAATGAAAAAATCTTGGATGATACGAATTAAAAAACCTCCTTTCTATATATAGGAGTCCATGGGGCCACAATGTAATCCTAGTGGGGCCACAATGTAATCCTAGCTGACCTAACAATAAAATTTAAGGGCACAATAATAACAATATGGGGCTTATAGGGGTACAATAATAACAATAAGGGGGTTACACTAACAAAAATAAGGGATTATACAAGTAATATAGGGACCTAACATGCCCCTCTCCTTCAAAAAAGTGTTGTCCTCAACGCTTGAGTAGCTCTGGGTGATTCTGTATAAAATTCTCATCCTCCCATGTAGAATATTTAGTGGGTAAGTTCTTCCACTTGATGAGATACTCTGAAATTGATTGATTCTGTAGCTGTCGAGTTCTTGTTTCCGTGACCGCTTCAGGTTCCACTATGATTTTTCCTTCCTCATCAAGTTCTGGTAATATTGTTTGAACTAGAATATTTTCACCTATAACCTTCTTTAAGCATGAAACATGGAAAACTGGATGCACTCATGAAGAAGCAGGAAGCTCCAATTTGTATGCCATAGTACCAATCTTTTGCAACACCTTGTAAGGACCATAATACTTTGGCGATAATTTATTATCCTTATTAGCTTGCTTGAGGGACATTTGTTTGTATGGTTGTAGCCGTAAAAATACCTGGTCTCCTACATCAAAACTTCTCTCGCTGTGATGTTTATCTGCCTGTTGTTTCATTCGATTTTGTGCCAAATTCAGGTTATCCTTTAAGAGTTGCAGAATTTCTTGTTGATGCTCGATGTGATATTCCATTGCTTGAACCTTCGAATTTTATCTTAAGATGATGTGATGGATGGTGGATGATATCCATAAAGTTCCATAAATGGGGTCATTTTTGCTACAGTATGGAAGGAAGTGTTATATCACCATTAAACAAGTGGTAACCACTTGACCCATTGTGTTTGTTTATCAGATACAAAACAACAAAGATATCCTTCCAAACATTTATTTACTATCTCATTTTTATCATCGGATTGAGGATGATAAGATGAGCTATGAGCTAATTGAGTACCCAAACAAGAAATTAACTCCGTCCAAAAATTTCTATTAAAAATGAGATCTCTGTCGCTCACAATAACCCTTGGGTTTCCATGTATCTTTTGAATTGTGTCCATAAATGTAGTAGCAATTGTACTTGCTTTAAATGGATGAGATAATGCACAAAAGTGTGCATACTTGGTAAGTCTATCAACTACCACCATGATGACACTCTTTCCTTCGGACTTAGGTAAACCTGTGATAAAATCCATTGAAATATCCTCCCAACGTTGAATTGGAATGGATAAAGGTTGTAGAAGACCCGTGGTCTTAATTGTCTCAAATTTATTCTACTGGCAAACCAAACATTCCTCCACAAAATTTTGAATATCAGATTTAAGGCCATCCCAAAAAAATTATTTCTTCACCCTGTGGTAAGTTTTTAAAAATCCTGAGTGTCCTCATAAAGGAGAAGTGTGCAATTCCGAAAGAATATTTTGTTTTAGTTGGGAATTCTTACAAAGATATAAGCGATCTTTGTACCATAAGGAATAATTTTTCCAACTAAATGTATCAGATGTACTAGGATCTTGCTGCAACTTTTGAATGAGTGTCCACACTTCTTCATCCTTCGTCATTCATCTCTTGCTTTAGTTATCCAATATGGTTGGATAATAGAAATGGCACAAAGCAATGCTTCCACCTCTTCATTCTTTCTTGAGAGTGCATATACAACAACATTTAGCTTCCATTTTTTGTAGATTATTTCAAAGTCATAACCAAACATATTTGTGACCCATTTTTGTTGCTCTTTTGAAGATAGTCTTTGTTCCAAATAGTGTTTAAGACTATCATGATCATTTTTTACTTTGAAGTGTCTTCCCATTAGGTAAGTTTGCCATTTATTTAGTTCATACAGTATTGATAACATTTCCTTCTCGTAAATAGGTTTCTGTAAATACTTTCCTTTGATTGGACTACTTTCAAAAGTAATGGGTCTTCCTTCTTGCATTAAAACAACACCAATTCCATTTCTTGAGGCATCACATTCCACAATAAAGGTTTTTGTGAAGTATGGCGTAGCTAAGACCGGTGCTAGGCGCATTTCCTCTTTAAGATGTTCAAAGGCCTTAGTTGCTTCAGGAATCCATGAAAATGCATCTTTCTTCGATAATGTTGTTAGAGGTGCTGCTATTCTCCCATAATTCTTAACAAACTTGCGATAATACCCTGTTAACCTGAGAAATCCTTGCAACTGCTTTATGGTTGTGGGGACTTTCCATTCCTTAATGGATTTAATTTTTTTAGGGTCTACCTTAACATCCTCGTGAGATACAATATGACCTAGATATTCCACCTCTTGTACTCCAAAGAAACATTAGGATGTTTTTGCATATAATTGTTTCTCTTGCCATAGTTTGAGCACCCTGTCAACATGTTGAACATGATCCTTCCAAGACCTGCTGTAGATTAGTATATCATAAAAAAATGCTAGCACAAATTTTCTAAGGAAGGGTTTGAAAATGGAATTCATCAACCCTTGAAATGTAGAAGGTGCATTGGTAAGGCCAAAAGGCATGACCAAAAATTCATAATGACCCTCATGAGTTTGAAATGTTGTTTTCAGAATATCTTTAGTCTTAATTCTAATTTGATGATATCCTGAACGAAGATCCAACTTGGCAAAATAAATTGCTCCATTTAATTCATCCAATAATCCATCAATCACAGGAATGGGAAATTTATCTTTAATGGTGAGCTTATTGAGCTCCCTATAATCCGGACACGTGCGCCATGATCCATCCTTCTTGTGTACCGATACTACAGGAGCAGAGAAAGAACTTTGACTAGGTTTAATTATACTCACCTCTAACATTTCTGCAATCATACATTCAATTTCGCTCTTTTGGACATAAGGATATCTATAAGGCCTGATGTTTGGAGGAACACTTCCTGGAATCAAATGAATAACATGATCATGATCACGAATAGGTGGGAGTTTCAAACACCTTGGAATGATTGTCCAAGACTTTTTGGAGATCTGCAGAAATAGATGATTTTAATGTTGGAACTTCTAGTGAGCATAATTGTGTAATTATGCCTCGTTTTTCTTTCTTTAGAAGCTTTGTCATGACATTAGAGCTTATTATATTTCTTGGATTCCCTGCAATACCCCGTAATTCGACTTCCTTTCCTTCTGAAAAATTTTCAAGAAAAGTTCTTGAAAATTAAGAGCTACCGTCCCCAAAGATTGTAACCATTGTACTCATAGTACAACATCAACACCTCCCTTAGGAATGGAAAGCATTGGAATATTCAGTACATATTCCCCCATGGTTAGCTTGATATTATGGAATTTTCTAGAGCAATTTATAGTTCCTCCATTTGCAACCATCACTTGACATTCTGGTGCTGGGTATAGGAAACAATTCAATTCCTTGGCTACCTTACAATGAATAAAATTATGGGTGCTACCTGAATCAATCAACATTATTACCTTTTTCTTCTTGATATGTCCTTCCATCTTGAGAGTTTGAGGAGTGGTAATTCCTACCAATGAATTACACGATATGGTCAAACTCATTTCTTCCTCTTCTAGGGCTGGTTCCTGGTGTATATCCTCTTCTTTTGAAGATTATTGTTCATTTTCTTCTTCCTCTTCACAATATATGTAAAATAATTTCTTCTCACCACACTTATGACCTTTAGTGTATTTGCTATCACAACTGTAGAAAATCCATTTTTCTCTTTTTTCTTCCAATTGTTTTGGTGTCAACCTTGTAGGTTGTGGAAATCTAGGAGTAGAAAAACTTCCATCTTTATAGAAGTGAGTGGTAGTCTTCCTTGTCGCCATAATTTTACATTCAATTTTTCTTGCCAACCTGAATGCCTTCTCGAATGAATCAGATTACAAAATGTGAACTTCATGTTGGATGTTATCCTTTAAAGTACCTATGAAGAGATCAATCATGTGTTCCTCTGGAATATCTGTTACCCTTATATTCAATTTGTGGAAGTCCTCAATGTGCTCCCCCACTAAACACTTTTGTTCGAGATTTATCAATTGGCTAAAGAAAGTGTTGCTCTTTGTATCCTCATAATGTGATATCATTTCCTCCATAAAAATTGACCAAGTGACAATTTTTTTACGGGAGCAAAGCCATCAATACCATACAAATGTATTTTTTTCTAAATGTAAAGTTGCAATGCGTACCTTTTGTGTGTTTTGCACATTATTGAGATCAAAATATTGCTCCATCTGTAGTATCCATGTTACAGGATCCTTTCCATCAAACTTCCTCATATCCATTTTTTGAATATGGTGGTTCTTCCCTCCAACATTAGATTTTATGAAATCACGATTAACATTTATTTTGTTCTCATCATGAGTTTCCTCTATTACCTTTTCACCATTAGGAAACATTTCTTGTATCAACTTTGTCAAACCTTCCATGTCTACTTTTAGATCATTCTTCATGTTTTCCATCTTAGCTTCCATGTCATCCATCTTAGATTCCATGCCAACTTCCATGCCATCCATCTTAGCTTCCATGCCATTCTTTAAACCATCCATCTTAGATTCCACGCCTTTCTTCAAACCATCCATCTTAGTTTCCACACCTTTCTTCAAAACTTCCATGTCATTTTTTGTTGCTCTTTGCGAGAGCGTAATTTTTTGCACTTGCTCTTGTAATTTTGATATGTAATGTTGCCATTCTTCATCTTCATGAGTCACAGTAGAGCCTTCTAAAGGCTTAATGGGTGTTGAATTATTTTTAGGGGCCATTTGATAATCCAATACTGATATCTATTCTACAATATTCCCTTGGAATCAATTCAACTTTATTTTTCAAACAAGACTTATGCAATTCGGAAAAAAAAATACACACCTTTTACTTGCTTTTGAGGAGCTCGATATTGAAATTGACTTATCTCTATACTTGCAGATCCTCAATATCTGAAATTCATCCCTATAGTAGTCCTATAAAGCTTCTTTCAAATGCCATAGGTATGACTTGATTTGGGTTCTTCAAGGCAAAGTTATGTCCAATAACCCACAATGACCTAATTATGGGATGGTTCAGTAGAGTGCACTTATACGACTTACCACGTGTCACTGTTTTCTCCTTTGGCTCTAAATTTATAGATAGGAAACTACAGTCTGTGTACTTCCAGTCACTTTTTACAGAATTCCAATTCGATGCTCAGAGTGAGAGTTATGAAGATTGTCCCACGATCATCTCTTTGAGATGAAATTCGGGAGCCTGAAAAAGACATAATTTCTATAGATCATATCTCTGAAAATATTATGAACCGAGATCTAAACATTTGCGACGATGTTCCTCAGGATTTCCGCTTCGCGCTATAAAAATTTCAGCTTCTGAAACTTCGTAGAAAAACAGTTATAGCTAAAATTCTTCAATGACCTTTTTAAGTGAAATTCAGGGGCCTGCAAAAAGCCCTAACTTCCACAGATCATATCTCCGAACATGTTGTGAAAAAAGCTCTGAAATTTTGCGACGACGTTACTCAGGATTTCAGCTTCGTACTCTAAAAATTTTAGCTTCTTAATCTTCGTAGAAAACAATTTATAGCGAAAATTCCATGATGACCTGTTTGGAGCAGCGAAACCCTAGAATCCAAAGCTCTAATACCAAATGTTGTGAAAAAAACTCCAAAAATAGAATAAAAGAGATAGCAATGCCTTAGAAATAAGCCGCTTCAAGGGGGAAACCTCCAATACATTATATGAATGAAAAATTCTTGGATGATACAAATTACAAAACCTCCTTTCTATATATAGGAGTCCATGGGACCATAATATAATCCTAGCCGACCTAAGAATAATAATTTAAGGGCACAATAATAACAATATGGGGGTTACAGGGGTATAATAATAATAATAAGGGGGTTAGACTAAAAACAATAAGGTAATATACTAGTAATATAGGGACCTAACAGTCTGCAATCATAAATACCGTATAACAGGTCCTCCTCTTGATATTGATCTGCCAGAATCATCTATCCCTTTGAGTTCTAAGCCCAAGATTACATATACTCTTGACAGTGACACTAACACAATCGAAACTAAAGTCCTTGAAAATTTTTTGCTCGAGGTTTTTGAACCCAAATTTCCCGAGTCAGGCACTCTAATTCTTGAGGTGATTGAGCTTGAGGAGCCTCAACCATATTTATCTGTTACTTTAGGGCCTTCTCTTCTCTTCCTTTGTCTTAGATAGAACCTATATATCTTGGACCCGACGATGAACCTCTTCCACCTAGACTTGTGAGTATTTAAGAGATACCACAAGAAGAGCCTCGTACTTCTACTCCTGTTCATTGGGAAGGACTTCATTTTTATCAAACCGACCCTCTTCCTCTTCAAAATTCGACACAAGCTCCTTTTCCTGATTCTTTGGACTCACTCATAGATTTCTTGCGACGATATTCATTGGAGTTTTTAACCATGGCTGGAATTGATCTAACTTCTCAACCTGTGTCTGCCACTATGGTCGATACATCAAATGTTTCCTCCACATCTATGTTTGCAACATCGCCAATACCTTATCTGGTACCTTTTTTGGTGCCTCTTCCAATCCTTGGACCTATCCTATGTCATCCAATACGCGAATATTATTTGGTACTTTTCTTATGAGTGCCACAAAGTATGATCCTCCTCCTCCTCCTACGCTTACAACTATAGTTGAGCAGTAGGTTGGCCCTTATGTCAATGGGAAAATTTACCTTCAACAACCTAAGTCTCTGTTGAGGGGAAAATCTGTTCGGCCAACAGCAGGGGATCTCCCCGGTAAAAGGTACCAATTAGACCTTGAACCGTTTGGACTAGGGATCCTGTCCGGGGTGTGGGTCCAACTACCACTGATTTCTCCTTTGCTTAGGGTCTCACTTAAACTCTATAAAACAATGGATACACACCTAATCAACTGATACAAGACATATGATTTATGCATTAAATGTACATGCGACTATGAGTAGCAAGAGGAAATAATAAAGCATGAAGACCGAAGGAAGTGTTGTTAACAACACTTCATTGGGGTCACACTTGTAAACTATTCTGACCAAAAAGGAAACAATTCCTCATGGCAAGAATGTCTTTCACTTCCTAAAAGTTTTAAATAGTAACACAAATGCCAATAAACAAAGCCATCAACATTCGTTAAGAAAGTGAAATAAACTCAGCCACCATTAACATACTCAGCAAATTGTTATGCAACTGTGACGTGAACTGAAGATGCAGTTCCCTTAATCTAAAGATGTTCAGAAACTGAAAACATAATACTCAACAGTGCTCATACATAAGACAACACCAGATCCACAAAGGGATTTTTCAAAATGCTTGTATTAATGCTTAAATGTATAATCCTCTGGTAATACAATATACTCAGCTCGAGTCCCAAACAATAGATCCCCCCTTTACAAGCTCCCGAAGGAGTATTTATAATACCAAAAACTGCCCTTTGGGCTTCCTTGACTTTTCATCTTCTTGACTGTTAGGCTGCCTTGCGACCCAGTCTTTTCTGCGACCTGCGACCTGAGTTGTTGTTGCGACTTGCGACCTGATTGGGTTTTGCGACCTTGCGACCTAGTCGCTGGGTCGCGCCATCGGGCATTTGACAGGGGATGTGACGTAGCGACCCGACGACCTCAGGAAAATCTGACTTGCGACCTCGGTCAATCTGCGACCTGCGACCTCGGACCTCGGGCAGATCAGTGACTTGCGACCTCGGGCAATATATGCAACCTGCGACCTCGGTAGATGTGCGACCTGCGATTTTATCCCTTTTTCCTTTCTCGTGTTGAGATAGTCCTAGCTCCTGCCACATGAACTAGCATTCCCAGGGTAAGAGACAAACTTCCTTGTCTGGGTCATCATCATAATCTCCTCATGTTACCTGCGTGTAAGCATATTAGATTAGCCATTAGCCTCACTCACATAAATATTTTTATGCATGTTAAAGAAAAAATAAAGATACAATAAAAGAAAACGCAGATTGCATAAGGAGCATATTGACAAATAACATCAAGGGACTTTAACGATTAGCTTGGACCCCTGTATAGTCCTGTTCTGTAGGCGATATATGCTTTGAGAAAAGAGGCTATTCCAAAGCGGGGTCACATGGTCGGAGCTTTCATGGGTCGCAACCTCTAGTGGACATATCATTCTGCGACCTTGCGACCTCGGAGGGGTCGCAAAGTCGCATGGTCGCATTTCCTATCCAGCAACACATATTGCGACTCAGCGACCTGGAGAGGTCGCGCGACTTTAGCTTCACATGGGCTGAGACTTCTCTTCTTCTACGATATACGTAGACATGCTTCTTTTGCCCCGGCCTGAAAGCTCAGCTTAAAACCTGCTTGACAATGGAAGGCTTCTTAGACTAGATCAAGGAAGACTGCTCTTGAAGCCCATGTGGAAAATAGCAGGCACGTCTCACAGGTCGCATAGTCGCATGGGAAACAGGTCGCATTGTTGACCAAAAGAAAAATATGCAACCTTGCGACCTAAGCAAACATGCGACTCTGCGACCTGGGTTGATGGGGTCGCTAAGTCACAAAACTCACTGGGTCGCGGTCCTGGGCGATGTTTCAGATCTACGACTTGGCGACTTAAGTCAGCGCTGCCATCTCTGCTTCTGTCGAGGCGTTATCTCCTTTACAATTTGTGCTATTCCATCCTCCCAAACATTTACAATTTGAAACCTTTGTTTGAAACGATCATAATCATTTGGCTCTTTCGACTCGTATGGATGCTCATCAAACATCTGCACTGAATCATCCTGATGCAAAACCTCTCTTATGCGTAAAACTTAATTCGGGCTTTTAGCAGTCGATCTGAAATGGCGTCGATGCACCAGAGTTGCATATGACAACGCCTCAAGTTTTGGCGACCCTTCTTACTAATTCTCCAAAAGAAAACGAGCCTTTTCTTAGAGAAAAAATCCATAACCGAAACAGGCCTTGATTCGACGCTGTGTCATGCATGGCGAGGGAAGTCTAAATAGTAGTTTGAGCAGATAGCGAGTATCATCAACGCGTTCCTGGGGTGCGCTGTACACTACGCTGGCATTTGATACTTTCGTCCCTGAGGTGGGAAACGATGGCATTCGAAGCTGTTTATTTTTTTTGTTTGTTTTTTTTTATCAACATGAGTCCTTTGATCAATCCCCGATCGAATATTGAAACGCTCAAGCCGCCCTCCTTCTATTCCAAGCACTGCAAAATTTCCGCATGCACCGTTATGGCTTCAGAACGCGTTCGCCAATTACAAGTTCTGAGGCTGACAATGAGCATGCACAAGGCTCATCCAAATGGCAGGTGATAACATTGCACCAGTCTCTTTCACGAATCTCAACTATAATGACTGGAGGCGGTTGGATGACCTCGTGAAATTTCTCTGCTTTGCCAATTATGTATAACAAGGCAAGTCCGGAAAGTTTGATTTTTGCCTAACGGATAAAATATGACGCCCTTTTTCCTGCGTTGCATGGCCTAAAGTTGCGGCATGTGGGGCTTCTGTGGACAGAATGTGCGTTAAAAATTCCAGTTTCAGTGCATTAACATGGAGCGTTTCAATATATTTCCAAACTGCTCACCAAAATGGCGAATCGTGTCACTGTTTCTTTGGCATCTGTTTGGAAAGCTGTCTCACCTCCTCCAGTATTCGTGGCACCTGGCTTGGCATCGGTGGTGTGCTGGAAATATAATATCACCCATGGCATATTTACGTAACCACCATCTATTGATAAACAAACCGTGGAAAGAAAAGAGCATCTCTGGTGCTGACACGTCCCTTTGTTAACCTGTGTTCTGGTTTTTTAACGACGTGATCTAAAACCACACTTGAGCATCGTTCAAACACAAGCTATGGGCTATCGTGATTCTACAACTCTGCCTTTAATTTGACTGTTATTTCATTACAGTTATTACACAATGCCATCATGGCTCGTTAACCTTCCGCTCTAGATTGTTGTCACGTTCTGCTCGGAAGTTTTGAACGTAAATTTTTGGTCGTTGTATATATGTGTCCGCTCCATATTTAAAAATTTGGCATAGAAGCACACGAACACGCTGCAAATTGGTTCTGCGCCATGTCTCCAACGTAACGTTGACTGCTATATATATATATGCTCCAAACATTTACCGAGTTGGAAAACTTGCCATCGAACGTTGGGCTCCATGTCACGTGTCCATATAGTTTTGTTGCACCATCTCACATGGTTTGAAATGTATGGATTTATCCCTTTCGCACCTTAGTTGCAACGCACCATAGCTATTATGACATGTCACCATGGTTTGTCATAGACTCCGCCCCAAGCTTTAAACATAAGTGTTGATCACTATGTCCGCCATAGAAATATTTAGGCCCATTTGAAACGTGTTTTCATATAGTTTCGATCCGCCATTTTATATGTTTTAGACACTACATTACTTTGCGCCTTGGTTTAAATATATGATATTTAAAACCATAGCCTAGGTCCATCGATTTTCACCCACCGTGTAGCTTAGGTTTGACAAAGATGCTTCCCAAAGGTGCGTTTAGATTTTGAAATTGTGCCAAAACTTGCCAATGCACCCATTACCTGAACCATCAAACCTAACAACTGTACTTTGATGGGTGATGATGAGACTGAAAGAAGTGTCGGATTTAAAGCGACGAACTCTATAGTTCATCGTTATTCCCGAAAACAATTGAGGCCTGTAAACTTGGAGAAACTGGATCATACTCATAGATCACTCCTACTTTGTCGATGTAAGTCCATACTTAATCACCAAATTGACAGTGATGACATTTTTGATGCTTATCAAGACGCATTTGAACCCGTGAACCATGTCATTCAACTATGGAAAACAGAAGAAACCCCTTTTTTTGTGCCATTGTCTTACCAACATCAACATGTGCGCTCTTAATATGGCATCTCCGTTAATAACGTGAGAAACCCTTGTCTTTTGATATCAACTGTGTTATCATAATATTTTTCTGGTGCCCAGTGCTTCCTTGTTTCTTTGAGTGAATGAACACAAACCACATCATCCTCCATCAAAAAATAATGCTAGCTTGCTCTTCCACCACACTTGTGGGTGCATCCTTGTCATCCACCTTAAACATGGTCTTCAAAGGTGGCCTTATGTCTCATATCCACCTAAGAGAGACATGTGAATGAATGTGTCATGGTTCACAGCTGTGACCTTGTCATTGAGCTTAATCTTATTCCCCTCGGTGCCATGACAATCATTGATGAGTTTATCAGTCGGGGGATTGACCTGTATAAACAACATAACCTTAATTAGTTCATATTTATTCTTTGCGAATGGTGCCCCTAGATAAAATATATGGGACCAATGAACATAAGACAAGTATTCAAACAATGCGCTTAATGACCCATGGCGAGAGAGCTGTTAATGTACATCCTGAGTGCACGGAAAGTTCTTATTTGAACGTATGATGGGTGGTCCCTCCCTCACATGGCGCAATTGCAGCGACAACATCTGATCATGATGGTGAGAAAACTCATGAGGGGTTGGGGATAGGTCGCTGGGATGTCACTGGCTGTAGGTTCGGTGAAAGACCTTAATGACAAAGCGAGCAGAAGGGGACCCGAAAGTTTAAATATACCCAAAATTTTGGGTGGTGTTGTAGCGGCTACAACAAATGGCGAACCACTGGTAGAATCTAGCATCTCTGTCAGTATCACAAAAAAATTCTGAATCCGGATAGTAATGCAAGGAATATTGAACAAGTTCTGTGAGTACCCTTTGTATTACTTTGGCCCTTTACAGGTATGCCTAATCCTTGTGCCTCAGCTAGGTCTCGCTAATTAGAAACACATCAAAGAGAAAGCTCATAGATGCCAGTAGCTTGTTGATGATGTGAAGAGCAAGGCAGGGGGTTTATTATTTTCAGGATTTTTTAAAGTAAGTTTCCGGTGTTGCTCCGCTGCCAGCAGGCCTGGACAGTACCCCAGCGGAGTCACTTCAAGAAATCACAAACGTTTCTCCACTGCCAGCGAGCCTGGTCAGTACACCAGCGGAGTCGTTGCATTACCTCTCTGCACAGGAAGCCTTTCTCGATCCTTTACCCTTATTTGTTTCATGTGCTTACAACACTTATTTTCATGTGCTCGTGGCACTTATTTTTCATGGGTGGATGAGGGATCCCGACTTATTTTACGAGCAAGAGAGGTTGTTTCTCGTTTTATAGAAACCGAAAGATATCCTGATTTGGGTTTGCCCTTGTGACGAACCTTCACATCCCATCTACCACAATAGGCAAGGCGTGCAAAATAGATCAAGGCTTAGGCTACGGGTATTGGCCATTCAAACTCATTAGGTCTCCCACAAGCAACCGACTCGTATCTCCCCGGCTAATAATTTTAGACTCATAGGCATATTGTTGAGAATGTGACTTCGAAAACTCATCCTAAGAGAAAGCTACCTCTTGATATAGCCACCGCAACCTCACGAAAACAAAGGGGTTACTATTTTAGTAATCGGGGCAAAACAAGACCGCAAGGTGGGAGGGTTGCAATGAGGGCTCATGAAGTGGCAGGCGATATGACAAACATGATGTGAGGAAGAGAGTGTACGACGCAATGTAATAGGTGAGGCTCAAGATGCAATGCAATTCCATGTTCGAGAATGATCAACCAGTCGTAGGTGGAAAAGAAGCGCAATACAAGCAACGATTATTTATGCGGCAACAAGAGGCTAAAAGAGATGAATGCAAAAAAAATGTAACATGATGATGCCTAAGATACTAACCATAAGAAAAAATAGCAAACACACTTTTTTAAATTGTGCAGAAAAAATTTGGCAAGTAAATCTAATTAAAACTTTGAACTAACAAATTTTATTAACAGGTCCTAGCTAGCCTACACCTAAAACCCTAGTTTAACCAATGATGCGGTCGGGTCATGTAAAATCAGCTTTCCAGTGCAGCCACCGCAATAGTTCCTGACCTGTGAGAAAGATAATGTTCACAATCAGAGCCAGCATACCAAATGGTGCACCAACAGCAAGACTTACCTGAAGAGCATGTGCAACGGCAAGAAGATCATGGATACATACCAAAGAACACGCCAGAATAGATCGTGTAAGTTGAATCCCACTCTTATCTCGATACACAACAATATGTTCTTGAAACTCAATATTTATAAATGACACACATTCATTCATGTACAATCCTAGGTCTGACGGGCGGGGGGTAAGATATTTCCTGTTTGTAGGCACATCCACCGAATAGGGTTGGTCGAGTTGACTGACAAGCTCATCATGGTGTTGAGGACCATCAGTTTTATGGAATGGAAACAATAAGCATGTGCCAGGCGAATTATAAATGCTTGCGCATCCGAGTGCAAAAAACTTAGTTTTGAAAACCCTAGCTCGAGGTTGCTCCTGGGTTTGGTCAAGGGTATGAGGATCAAACCCCGGACCTTCGAGCTGGGGGTTTCCCAACGTTGATTGCTTGGAAAGATTAACAAGCGAATAGGCATGATCATCAATTGTAGTGATTGGAAAGATATCAGTGGGCTCTATATCAGTTTGGCCAAATATTTGCGTGCTGATAGATTGATAATCCAATGTATCAGATTCTCTAGATTTGCCAGGGTGGGGTGAATTCAATGCGGTTATGCCGGGAGGAGCATGGTTCTGGGGGGTCGGCCTTTCAGAAATGGTCGGCAGAAGCTGAAGTGCTTTGATTTTCTGATGGGTACTTGAATCTTCCCAAAGCGACTTATTGAATTCTAGTGTCTCCATGTGGTCGGCAAAGGGATGCAAGTGATAGTCCTCAGTGGTATGATTGAATATGTTTTCAGATAAGCAGGGATCGTTGTAACCATTTATTTGATTAAGCTGGGTACCTGGCATGTTGGGCTCCCCGGGAATTATTGACTGGGATGGATCAATAAAGAGGAAATATTCAGGTTGCCCAGACAGAAAATCGCTCCTATGGCTGTCTAAAGATTCTGAGTGAGACAGATCAGATCTAAAAGATTCATCGATTTTGAACTGTGATTGTGAAACACCATCTGTGTGCTTATGATTGTCACCAATACCAGTATAAGGAAATTTTGAATGTCTCGAATAAATTACTAGTGTGGCGGGATCGAGAAACCAACCGAGGAATAATGAACGAACAGATTGAGTCGCAAGGGCGTTAACCATACAAGGCTTTTCAACATGCCCATCCGTGTCATTCCGAGAAAACAATGATCTGGCAAGACCTGTAAGGGAAACGACTGCATCCGGGATAGGAGTCGATTTATAATCCGTATGTGAATCAGATTTAGGACTGTGTCCAAGGAGACATCGAGTGGGCTCGAGGTAGGTTTCATGAACCGAGAGAGATAATGAGCCACTGTGGTTTTCAAACTCTGATTCGACATGGTGCGTGAAAGATTCAAAGTCTGAACAATCGTTGGTTTGCGGGTCGTCATAGGGAACACTAGGCTCAAACTGGGTTGCTAACTGAAATTGTTCAAGGGAAACGAGAATCACATAGCTGAACTGTTCACCTAACAACTTCCAATCGACATCCTTTTCAAGGAACTCAAAAAAATAATGAACAAATCTGATAGAAAATTCATCAAGAGGTTCCTGAGGTTCCATTCTGATGTCATTTAACTTTATCAATACATTTTGAAAATCGTACCTGTGAAAAGCTCGTTGTAATTCATTGGCGAGTTGTTCAAACGAATGGATGGAAGCTTCCGGCAATGTGCGGCACCATTGCTTAGCGTGAACTTCGAGAGTGAGGAAGAAAAGCAAACAAATCAAACCTTCATCATCAATTTCGTAGCACTCACCAAAGTCACAGAAATCTAAAAGCTGTCGGGTTATGGACACCCCATTTTCACCATAAAATTTTAACTGGGACAAGTGATACATAAGTTCATCGGGGATGAAGTATCGAGGCTCATAAAACTCCGACAAACATCTCGGGAGAATGATTTGGGAATGAGCCATTGCAAATATTAGATTAACTGCAGGCTCTCAGGGCTCAGCTTATCATCTGGCCCTCCTTCTAGCGCTAATTCTATTGATGGGAAAATCTGTCTGGCTAATAGCAGGGGATCTCCCCGGTAAAAGGTCCCAATTAGACCTTGAACCGTTTGGACTAGGGATCCCGTCTGGGGTGTGGGTCCGGCTACCACTGATTTCTCCTTTGCTTAGGGTCTCGCTTAAACTCTATAAAATAGTGGATACACACCTAATCAACTGATACAAGACATATGATTGATGCATTAAATGTACATGCGACACTATGAGTAGCAAGAGGAAATAATAAAGCGTGAAGACCGAAGGAAGTGTTGTTAGCAACACTTCATTAAGGTCACACTTGTAAACTGTTCTGACCACAAAGGAAACAATTCCTCATGGCAAGAACGCCTTTCACTTTCTAAAATTTTTAAATAGTAACACAAATGCCAATAAACAAAGCCATCAGCGTTCGTTAAGAAAGTGAAATAAACTCAGCCACCATTAACATACTCAGCAAACTGTTATGCAACTGTGACGTGAATTGAAGATGTAGTTCCCTTAATCTAAAGATGTTCAGAAACTGAAAACATAATACTCAACAGTGCTCATACATAAGACAACACCAGATCCAAAAAGGGATTTTTCAAAATGCTTGTATTAATGCTTAAATGTATAATCCTCTGGTAATACAATATACTCAGCTCGAGTCCCAAACAAAAGATCATTTTACAAGCTCCCGAAGGAGTATTTATAATAAAAAAAACCTGCCCTTTGGGATTTCTTGACTTTTCATCTTCCTGACCGTTGGGCTGCCTTGCGACCAGGTATTTTAACGACTACGAGGCGACTAGCGCGACTGCGGCCCCGGTGGGTTGCGACCTTGCGACCTAGTCAGGTCAGGTCGCCGCCGTCGAGAATTTGACGAGGATCGACTTAGCGACCGGCCGACCTCAAAGAAAATCTGCGACTTAGACCTCGACCTCGGACCTCGGAGGGCGGATCCGCGGCTTGCGACCTCGGGCAATATATGCAGCTTTGTGACCTCGCAGATATGCGACCTACGATTTTATCCCCTTACTGCCTTTCTCGTGTTGAGATAGTCTGGCCTCATACATGAACCCGACATTCGGGAGGTAAGAGACAAACTTCCTTGTACGGTCGTCATCATAATCTCCTCATGTTACTGCGTGTAAGCATATTAGAATAACCATTAGCCCTCACTCACATAAATATGTTTTATGCATGTTAAAAGAAAAAAATAAAGATACGATAAAGCGGGTGCATAAGGAGCATATTGACAGATAACATCAAGGAATTTTAACGATTAGCTTGGACCCCTGTATAGTCCTGTTCTGTAGGCGATATATGCTTTGAGAAAAGAGGCCATTCCGAAGCGGGGTTGCATGGTCGGAGCTTTCATGGGTCGCAACCTCTAGTGGACATATCATTCTGCGACCTTGCGACATTGGAGGGGTCGCACAGTCGCATGGTCGCATTTTCCGTCCAGCAGCATGCATCGTGACCCAGCGACCTGGAGGGGTCGCGCGACTTTAACTTCACGTGGGAGTGAGACTTCTCTTCTTCTCATTAGGGAATTTTGAAGAGGGTCTAAAATGGGCCTCCTAAGAAAAATGTACAACAAAAATAAACTTTATAACAACCAATAGGATTCAAGATGATGATGTCAACCATGGGGGATGATTCACCATTTTTAAATAAAAGGGTAAAAATATTAAAAAATAATAAAATAATAAAACTACTTTTTCAACTCGTATTTTCAACTTATCTCCCAAAATTTTTACTCAAATTTCGAGCGGGAGTACTCGTTGGATGCGAAATTTAAATCCTCATCCAAGGAGTACCCATGTTGCATACTTTCGATGAACTCTACTACACGAAAAATGAGAAATACATAAAAAACATGATTGTAATCACGTTTTTTATGTATTTCTCATTTTTCGTGTAGTAGGACCCATCGAAAGTATGCAACATGGGTACTCTTTGGATGGGGAATTAAATTTCGCATCCAACGAGTACTCCCGCTCGAAATTTGAGTAAAAACTTTGGGAGATAAGTTGAAAATATGAGTTGAAAAAGTAGTTTTTTCATTTTTCCCTCTAAAATTTGATGATGTCATCAAATATTATTTGATTCTTTCCACTATTATTATATAATTTCCTTAGGAGGCCCATTTTAGACCTCAAAATTCCCCTAATGGCGATATACATAGACATGCTTCTTTTGCCTCGGCCTGAAAGCTCAGCTTACAGCCTGCTTGACAATGGATGGATTCTTAGACTAGATCAAGGAAGACTGCTCTTGAAGCCCATGCGGAAAATAGTAGGCATGTCTCACAGGTCACATAGTCGCATGGGAAATAGGTCGCATTGTTGACTAGAAGAAAAATCTGCGACCTTGCGACCTAAGCAAATATGCGACTCTGCGACCTGGGTTGATGGGGTCGCTGAGTCGCAAAACTCACTGAGTCGTGGTCTTGGGCGATGTTTCAAATCTGCGACCTGGCGAATTAAGTCCTCGCTGCCGTCTCTACTTCTGTCGAGGCATTATCTCCTTTACAATTTGTGTTGTTCCATCCTCCCCAACATTTACAGTTTGAAACCTTTGTTTGAAACGATCATAATCATTTGGCTCTTTCAACTCGTATGGACGCTCATCAAACATCCGCACTGAATCATCCTGATGCAAAACCTCTCTTATGCGTAAAACTTAATTCGAGCTTTTAGCAGTCGATCTGAAATGGCGTCGATGCACCAGAGTTGCATATGACAATGCCTCAAGTTTTGGCGACCCTTCTTACTAATTCTCCAAAAGAAATCGAGCCTTTTCTTAGAGAAAAAATCCATAACCGAAACAGGCCTTGATTCGATGTTGTGTCATGCATGGTGAGGGAATTCTAAACAGTAGTTTGAGCAGATAGCGAGTATCATCAACGTGTTCCTGGGGTGCGCTGTACACTACGCTAACATTTTATAATTTCGTCCCTGAGGTAGGAAACGATGGCATTCAAAGATATTTCTTTTTTTTGTTTGTTTGTTTTATCAACATGAGTCCTTCGATCAATCCCCGGTCGAAGATTGAAACACTCAAGCCGCCCTCCTTCTATTCCAAGCGCTGCAAAATTTCCGCATGCACCGTTATGGCTTCAGAACGCATTCACCAATTACAAGTTCTGAGGTTGACAATGTGCATGCACAAGGCTCATCCAAATGGCAGGTGATAACATTGCACCAGTCTCTTTCATGAATCTCGGCTATAATGACTGGAGGTGGTTGGATGACCTCGTGAAATTTCTCTGCTTTGCCAATTCTGTATAACAAGGCAAGTCCGAAAAGTTTGATTTTTGCCTAACGGATAAAATATGTCGCCCTTTTTCCTGCGTTGCATGGCTTGAAGTTGCGGCATGCGGGGTTGCTGTGGACAGACTGTGCGTTAAAATTTCCGGTTTCAGTGCATTAACATGGAGCGTTTCAATATATTTCCAAACTGCTCACCAAAATGGCGGATCATGTCACTGTTTCTTCGGCATCTGTTTGGAAAGCTGACTCACCTCCTCCAGCATTCGTGGCACCTGACTTGGCATCGGTGATGAGCTGGAACTATAATATCACCCATGGTGTATTTACGTAACCACCATCTATTGATAAACAAATCGTGGAAAGCGAAGAGCATCTCTGGTGCTGACACGTCCCTTTGTTAACCTATGTTCTGGTTTTTTAACGACGTGATCTAAAACCACACTTGAGCATCATTCAAACATAGGCTATGGGCTATCTTGATTCTACAACTCCACCTTTAATTTGACTGTTATTTCGTTACAGTTATTACACAATGCCATCGTGGCTCGTCAACCTTCCACTCTAGATTGTTGTCACGTTCTGCTCGGAAGTTTTGAACGTAAATTTTTGGTCGTTGTATATATGTGTCCGCTCCATATTTAAAACTCTGGCGTAGAAGCACACGAACACGCTGCAATTGGTTCTGCGCCATGTCTCCAACGTAACGTTGATTGCTATATATATATATATATATATATATATATATATATATATATATATATATGCTCCAAACATTTACCGAGTTGGAAAACCTGCCATCGAACATTGGGCTCCATGTCACGTGTCCATATAGTTTCGTTGCACCATCTCACATGGTTTGAAACGTATGGATTTATCCCTTTCGCGCCTTAGTTTCAACGCACCATAGCTATTAAGACATGTCACCATGGTTTTTCATACACTCCGCCCCAAGCTTTAAACATAAGTGTTGATCACTATGTCTGCCATAGAAATATTTAGGCCCATTTGAAACGTGTTTTCATATAGTTTCGATCCGCCATTTTATATGTTTTAGACACAACATTACTTTGCGCCTTGGTTTAATTATATGATATTTAAAACCATAGTCTAGGTCCATCGATTTGCACCCACCGTGTAGCTTAGGTTTGACAAAGATGCTTCCCAAAGGTGCGTTTATATTTTGAAATTGTGCCAAAACTTGCCAATGCACCCATTACCTGAACCATCAAACCTAACAACTATATTTTGATGGGTGATGATGAGACTGAAAGAAGTGTCAGATTTAAAGCGACGAACTCTATAGTTCATCGTTATTCCCAAAAACAATTGAGGCCTATAAACTTGGAGAAACTGGATCATACTCATAGGTCACTCCTACTTTGTTGATGTAAGTCCATACTTAATCACCAAAGTGACAGTGATGACCTTTTCGATGCTTATCAAAATGCATTTGAACCCGTGAACCATTTCATTCAACTGTGGAAAATAGAAGAAACCCCTTTTGCTGTGCCATTGTCTTGCCAACATCAACATGTGCGCTCTTAATATGGCATCTCCGTTAATAACGTGAGAAAACCTTGTCTTTTGATATCAACGGTGTTATCATCAGATTTTTCTGGTGCCCAGTGCTTCCTTGTTTCTTTGAGTGAATGAACACACACCACATCATCCTCCATCTGAAAATAATGTTAACTTGCTCTTCCACCACACTTCTGGGTGCATCCTTGTCATCCACCTTAACCATGGTCTTAAATGGTGGCCTTATGTCTCATATCCACCTAAGCGGGACATGTGAATGAATGTGTCATGGTTCACAGTTGTGACCTTGTCATTGAGCTTAATCTTATTCCCCTTGGTGCCATGGCAATCATTGATGAGTTTATCAGTCGGGGGATTGACCTGTATAAACAACATAACCTTAATTAGTTCATATTTATTCTTTGCAAATGGTGCCCCTAGATAAAATATATGGGACCAATGAACATAAGAGAACTATTCAAACAACGCGCTTAATGACCCATGGCAAGGGAGTTGTTAATGTACATCCTGAGTGCACGGAAAGTTCTTATTTGAACGTATGCTAGGTGGTCCCTCCCTCACATGGCGCGATTGCAGCGACATCATCTGATCATGATGGTGAGAAAACTCATGAGGGGTTGGGGATAGGTCGCTGTGATGTCACTGGCTACAGGTTCGGTGAAAGACCTTAATGACAAAGCGAGCAGAGGGGGACCTCAAATTTTAAATATAACCAAAATTTTGGGTGGTGTTGTAGCGGCTACAACAGTCTCCTTATGTTGGGTATCCTCTATTTGGGTCACATTTGCCTCCATCATCCCCTCCTCCTTTGGCAGGGGAAAGCTATTTTTGGTATACCTCAAATTGGGAATTAGCCTCATTATAGTCTTCCTTATCCTGGAATGGATTCCAATGTTTGGAAAACTACTTTTCCCATTCAACCGAGTTCATATTGGCACTGATTTTTGAATCCTAAACCTGCACCATCTTATCAAATTCCTATCCATCCATCATCACCCCAACAGGCTCAAACACATGTGAGCCAACCTTTACAAGTCGTCGTTGCATCTCAACCTTTTCCAATGGTATCTGGAACTTCCCAAGTCCCACTTACCAAGCTAGTAAAAGTTACCTCACACTCTCAACTGCTTGAATATGGTACTCCTCAAGTTTCGATAGGTAAGGTTATTCATAATATGGCAGAATCCCAACCAAACCCACCTTATCAGGGGACAATGAAAAATCCCATCTGGAAGAAGTATGGTCTATATCAACCGAATTTTCAAGGTCAAAAAATCCAAACCAAACATTTCCACAAACTTTATCATCACCCTAGTGTTGGGCATCAAAGTCACTTGTATACTGGTTATCATAGTCCTCCTTATCCTAGTACCCAAGTTCCTTATTATCAGAACCTCCCTTATCCGGGAATGCAAGTGACTGGTGCTCAAGCTATTCCTTCAT
Source organism: Pinus albicaulis (assembly GCA_034641835.2). Classification (NCBI taxonomy): domain Eukaryota; kingdom Viridiplantae; phylum Streptophyta; class Pinopsida; order Pinales; family Pinaceae; genus Pinus; species Pinus albicaulis. The sequence continues at coordinate 1,055,759,617 of CM076583.1, forward strand.
ATCCAAGTCATCCTCCTCTGGAATTTAACGATATTTACCTTTTGTGGACACTCTCAAATTTCCAGACTTAACTCAAATCACTAATGACCCCATCACTCATTCAACATGGTGGCCGATTATTCCCACTAAATTGATTTCAGATATCCAAAAATTCAATGGGAATCTAGAAGAACACTCGTTGACGCACATTATTACTTATCATCTATGGTATTCTTTGAACTCCCTTAATGATGATTCCATTTAACTTCGTCTTTTCCAATGAATGTTTATAGGTACCACATCTAAATGGTATATTGAGTTACCTAGAGATTCATTTCATTATTTTAGCACTTTAGCCACCACCTTCCTCTCACATTTCCAGTTACCCATCAGATATGAAACTGGAACAAAACTATTGACTAATTTTAAAGAATAACATTCCACTCACATCTCATATCACATTCATGAGTGGAGGCATCACCACCGATTGGTCAAGAATTATGTTTTGGATTAGTTGTTAGTGGAATGGTTTACCAAATATCTGTTTTCACTTATAATAGATGTGTCTAAAGGTGGAGTCGTGACCAAAGAGAAATTTATTACTTGTGCACAATATTTGGACCACATTTATACCCAATCAGGCACGCTCTATGATAAGGTACTGAAAACTCTGATACCTTCAAATATTGTTCCTCCTTTACCTGGTAAAGAATCTCATGTTGTTGACGGTGTGATTGGTTCTACCAATTCGCAGTCAATGAGTAAACCATTTGATGTTTCTCTTACCACATTTGCTCAAAACCCTCAATCCCATCCTCCTGCAGCTTTTTCTTCCTAGATAAACTCCATTTCATATGATAAGGGCAAGTATCCACAAAAACCTAGAAGCAAGAAGAAATGAAAAGGTAAGAAAAAGAAATATCCTTCACAACAGGATAAACAAACAAATCAGTCATCGGATGAGAAACGAAAGCCTCATTACCCATGGTTAATTTTCAACAAGGATCACTTTACATGTGATTGTCCACACTGTACTGAATGGAATCAGTTCCTTAAATCTTCTACTTCTCCTACAGTGTTTACCGAACCGTTTCCCAATCAGGGGACCCATATGGTTGCCCAAGACGCTTCTTCCTCCAACATGGTTTTGATGCTTTCATCCTCAAAGCTGAAATATGATGTCATGGTGGTCACTCAGAATAAGGAATACAATAATTTGAATCCATTGAACGACTAGGCTAACGATCAACCTTCCAATTCAACATTACCTTCATCTGATCCTAGTCCACCTTCGATTCATGCGGAATTGACTATCAAACGTCTGAAGGTCATTATTCATAAGTCTACTTTCAAACCTCATTTAAGAGCTGATCAAAATTATAACATATTTGAAGACTTGGCTTAGTATCCATCAATTATGTCAACTCCTGAGGTGTTGTAAAACTGCCCCACCTAAAATAAGGCCTTGTTGTCGACTATCAGATGTGTGGATCCATTGGATTCCAACCTAGGGGTTTTCTCTCATGTAAACTATACCCCTCGACTTCCAACTCAATTAGATTTTATAATCCAATTCGTTGTTAATGTTAAGAAAATTCATCATTCAATCATGGATGAGGGAGCCTCGACCTGCATTATTTCCATGTCTTACTGGGAGGCGATTGGTTCTCCTCAACTGAGTCAATAAGTGACCACATTGAAAGCTTTCGATGGAAGATCGTATAAAACTTGTGGGATTTTGAATTCCCTTCAAGTAGAATTAGGGGGAAAAGTCATCTCTATAGGAGTAGAAGTTCAATGACGGACCTCTCGATTAAAATATGCTACTGGTATGTGTTGATATTTTGGGGTATCATAGGATGTACTCTAGCTCCCAAATTTTGTGGAGGAACTGGAGTACATGAGATATCTAAGACCCAGAAAGAGTTTAGAATAATTCCATCAAGTTTAAGAGATATTCAAATAATTAATATTTTTAATTAAGGACCCTAAGTCTAACTTAGGAAAATTAAAAGATTAAAGTGAATTAAATTAAACATGTGATGAGAATGACTTAAGTGACACATATCAAGTAGCTTCTAATACTAGCCATCGATTAGATATTAGATCATGGTTGTTGGTTTCCCAAGAAAATAATAAGAGAAGGGATTGGGGTCAGTTGGAGAACACACACATTGGCGGAGCACTAAAGCTAAGTTGAAAGACTAGGGCATGGTTTTCTAAGAATTTTAGAAGAAATTTGTAGTGCGGTGAGGAGAAGTATTGACAAGAGGATGGTTTGATCCTAGGCCAAAAGTACAATAGCGACAAAGAGGCAGCATACTAGAGCAGACAGAAGCAGCTAGGTGCTACGTAGTCCAGCAGAGGCCACGCAAAGGAAGCATAGAGGCAGCAGGAGCCACGCAGGGCTAATGCAGGCCCATTCAGGGCATCGCAGGGGTAGTGTAAGCCCTTCAGGGTTGATGCAAGCCCTTACAAAGCAACACAGAGGTTGATACAGGCCAATCAGGCTAACGAAGAGGGCTGAAGAGAAACAGTGGGATTTCCGGTTGGCCAGAAAGGGCTCGAGTTCTGTAAATCCCATTTGAGGGCATGAATCAACCATATTTTCTATCTCTCAAGATAGAGGTATTGTTGTCGTATTATTTATCTGTAGGGTAAACCACTTTGGTGCGCATAAATTATTGTACTTAGATTCTGCATAATAATAAAACTCTTTAGAGCTAGCTGCACTGGTTTTCCCACATTGGGTTTTTCTGGGGACATTTTTTCGAAAATTCTGTGTCACTCTATCATATGAGCATGTTTTTCAGTAATTTATTTGTATGTGTATGTTGCTAGTTGTATTTACTTCGCTGATTTATTGAATATTTCAAAAATTAACTTGTAACTAAATTCAAGTAGGAGAATTAAATTAAGTTATTGTGGTAGGTTTTATTATATTTAGAAATTTTAACATGGTATTAGAGAGATTGCAGATCAAGTTGGAATGCTAGCGAATCAGCTGAAGAAATATTTGCTACAGGGTAGCAACTAAAGCAACAGAATCTGGAGAGGGCAATGCAGAATCAAGAGGACGCAGTCCTAGCAGAGGCCACACAGGGGCTGACGTAATCCTAGCTGGGTGATGCAGAGACATCGCAATACCTTCCATAGGGATGTAGGAGAAGCCTGCGCTATGCAGTCATTGCGTTGAGCTAGTCTTCTCACACAGATGCCAACCAGGGTGACACAGTCTAGTTTCGAGTGTTGTGCAGATTTTCCGTGTTTCGGAAGCAAGGCTTAAAATCTTCAGCAATTTCTAGTGGGGTGGAGATTCCTCCAGTGTAGAATTGTGCCTAAGCTAAGTTAACAAAGAGCGGGAGGAGAACAACTGCTCAACATATTTCATTACCAAAAGATATTCGAGGATCTATCGTAGGGCGTGTTATCACTCCACCAGATTCTCAAGGCTGAGGAAGGAATCCCAATAGAGGTAACCACAAACCAAGATTTTGACTTGACAGCTAGCCCTATCAAGCGAGAGAGGGGTCTCTCCAAAAGGGGCATAGCTAGGAGGGCTAGATAAATTTGGGTTTTAGGCTAGATAATGAGTGCAAGGGGTTTTTTTTATTTGGTTTTGGCTGGGTAAATCAACGGATAATGAAATTAGGTGAAGGAAAACTAGGTGAGGGCTATAGAGTTAGGGTTACAGGGATGAATGGGGAAAGGAAGGTATAATGCCAATCACTTGAGGGAAATGGTTATGGAATGGTTTAGAAAATGTAAGGAGGCTGAGGGAAGCATAAGAGATGTATTTCTCTCAGACAGAAGGTATGAAACAAAACATGATCAGTCGCCCAAACAGAGCATGGCTAGCATGTATTCTGAATTTCACACTTATAAAATATCATAATCATAGACATGAAAAGGAAATGAACAATACATTCACACATATTTCATTGAATAAGAAACAATGAAAGACATTTAATACCACAGGTATCCCATAAATATAGTTGCAACTCCTCTTGTATTAATCGCCAAAACTGAGTACAAAGTCTCCTTGATCAACTAAGAAAAATGAAACTGATTTCAATTTCCAACCACTATTACATTGAATTTATGCAATTTATAGACCAATTTACAAAATCTGAGGCAAATCTCAGATCCAGAATTATTTCAAATAGCAAAAACCAATTCCTAACCTCTAGGAACCTAAAACTATTTAAAAATAAATGAACTGCTTACCCATTCTTTGAATTCATGATTTAGAAGAATTTGGAGAAACCTCCCTTGTGTATCTGCACCTTGAGAATGGGGATAAATGTTAATAATATGTTTTATTATGTTGAATGTTGAGCTGAATCGACCCATTTTGTTGTGCTGCGCTGTTGTTGATGTGCTGATGTAGTGGAGCAATTTAGGACGTGGACTGCATTTGGATGATATGCTGACAACTGAGCTGAGGGATTTTCTGATAAATCTGCTGTGGAAATGGAGTGTTGAATGCCTTCGCTGCCTTGACTCGACCTTTCTGTTTTTTTATTACAAAAAATCCTTTTGTCATGATAAAACCCTTTTATAAACAAAATAACGTGAAAACCAATATACCCGGACTCGAGACCTTTTAAACTTTAATTCTAAATTAGCATCGCATCCACGCATTTCGCAACCTTTTCCATTTAAATCATAAAGTATATGATCGGCAGTGCGATGCGATGGGGAGGTGACGTGGAGGATAGGTGATGCAGAGGGTTAGAGTAGGACCTGACCTCAGTGCAGATTGAAATTGGTAACATTTTACTTATAAGCGCAGGTGGTGTAAACATTAAAAAGTGTGAAGTGCGACGTGTGGGGGAGGAGATGAATGACGTGCTAGGGAATAAATGGGACCGCAATCGCAACGCACATCGCAGTTCATAACATTTAGCTATAAGCTGCGGGGGTTAACTTTTAAACTTTACGAAATGCGGGGAAGAGGGACCCATTGGCTATACAGTGGAGTTTTATGTATCGACGAAGTTTTAAAGTGGTAAGTGTTATGGATTTTATATGATATATGAATGTATTACAATGACTATTAAATTGGAGGGGGTTGGAGCTGCGGAGGTGGGGCCAACTCACCGCATCGCAAATTAAAATGGATAGACCATGGGTGCTCACAAAGGTAAGTTAAATGTGATGCGATATCACAAAATCGACGATTGCATATTTTAAGTTTTAGTTTCCAATGCGAAAACACATAAAAGCTGCGAAATGCGATGAGGGCCCCACTTTGATCATGATCGGGGAATAAAAATCAATGAAATGATGAAGGGGGAAGGGTAAAGCGAAAAGGTCGGAAAACGTTAAGGTTTCAATGTATTTCAAAGGAAAATGAAATGGAAAAATGAAGCGTGGTGAGGAATGGGCCCCACATCATATCACATCAACGATTTATAATTTTGGCATTGGATTGTTGTAACAAAACTTTGCGATGGCGATATGCGATGAGGCACAAGGGGTCCCACCAATGGTTTGAGCGGCTCTTGTTAATATATAATATGTGATATATATAACTATAAGGTTTATGGTTTAACACGACTGGTCGATGGGTGGTGGAGCTTATAAAATAAAATCTGAAACTTTATAATAAATGGGGTTATAAATTAATAAGCCCGAAAGGTTATATATGTGGGTTTTGGGGGTTTGAATGGGATTTTCAAAGGAATTCAAAGTGCTAAAATAAATTTTTTTAAATATAGTTTAGGCTATATAGTAAATGAAGTTTGGGTTTTATTAATAACTTGGATAATTTAGCAAATGAGATGAAATGTTCGGATATTGGGGAAAATTGTGAAAATAGTAAAAAAAGAAGCGAGGTCAATGATAATGACAGAGATGAGGTGTAAACATAACAAAATTATGTGGGGTGGGTGGGATGCAAATAACAGTGCTAACATCAGCTCCAACTGGGGAAGATAGTTCCGAAGGAGCTCTCTAGAACTGCATCTCTCTGGGAACTCGTTGATCAGTGCCTTATCCATTGGGAAATGGAGTCCAATCTATAAATTGAAACTTAAAACGTATTGCAAACTTCAACCCACACTAACAGATCATCAAAGCCTTAGGTCCTTCACCTTAGGCTTCAAACCTTGATGAATTTTGTCAACACTTGCTAAAAATAAAATAAAATCAAACTGAAATGATAGAAACCTACTCTAATTTGATACATAATTACTGATTAGGTGAAATGATCCTTCCAGTGTAACCAATCCAGGAGATGGCTACTTACTGAAGTTCTACTCTCACTTTCCTCAAGCAGGCAGAATCATGTACATGTAGGAAAATCACAATAAAAACTAAAGCCAAGACTTATGCTGACAAACAAGACAACATTCATCTTCTCCAATGCTTGCAAAATACTACTAAAGGGATCTTGAAAATCCTAAAGCATTACCTTGTCTTGAGATCCAACAACAAAAATACAAGTACTCCATTTTGATCTGAAAGAACACTTGGTTATTGATCGATAGGAAGGCATAGGGAAGTATAACCTTCTACTATCTGAGTGTTGGCTATAAATTCCTCAAGTTTGAGAAATTATGACTCAATATTTGGAATACTGAATTTCTCTGGTTCATACTCATCAAATTCATAGTCTAAGTCATCCTTGAACAAGAAACATTCTTCAAAATTATCAAATATGACAGCCCTATCATCTTCATGAAAGAAAAAAATATCTGCTAGTTGATCTTCTTGCAGTGAATCATCATCATAAATTAGCTTACTATCAACAATTTCTTATACGAATTCATCAATCTCCTCATCGAAAATATCTTCAGATTCATCATACTTAGGCAAATTAGTTTTAGGAGAAAATTCATCAAATATGGACATGGAAAAAGGAGATTGTCTTTCTTCATGATGATCTATAAATCTAGTTTCAGGATTGTCCTCATTTAAAATTAGATTTTCATTTTAAAAAATGGAAGAAGTTTTACCAACACATTCTTGATTATGTGAACACTGCAAACCTACATTATATTGGGTTGTAATATGAGTGTTCAGGAGCTGATCTATCTCATATTTAGATAGAGGATAAAGTACTTTTTGTCTTCTTTTGATAACACAGTAATTTTCTTCTTTCTTTCCTAAATATTCAGAAGGATGTTGAATATCTTCTTTAACCTTTGGCTGATCAACTTGTTGTAGTACTGCAAGAATTGTCTCCTATGGTAATTCTTTATGAACATCAAGAAAAAATACATCATATTTTTCTTCTATGAGATAAAAAACTTGCTCTTTTTGGTGATGAAAAGGATTGTCATGCAAAAGCTCAAGGATATCTTCATCCAAGGAGGAAACTGCTATTTCTTGTTGGGAGGAAAAATCATATAGGGCTTCTATGATCTCATCATCTAGACAATCTCCATCCCCATAAAATTTTTGAATAAAATAATTATCAGAGATCTCACAACAACTATCAATCATTGACATGGAAGAATTAGAGCTTTGATCATTTTGAAAGAAAACTGAATGAAATTCCTTTAGAGAATATAAACTAGTAGATGGTAGACTCTTATACCATGATATCGATTTTTCCTCCAAGGTATCCATAAAAATATTCATCAGACTATCTTCAAGAAACTCAATCTTTAGTATATGAATATGCAAATTAAATTTGACCAAATGCAAACTAGCATCTTCACCGTCCTAACCATTAAAATTTGACAATCCTGATTGCCAATCTATACGAGGAATACGGTTCGGAAACTAAGGAATATGAGCTCGATTCATAGGAGCATACCTTCGAGTAATCAAATCCATTTTGACAACAATGATTTCACCAAGAATTTCTTTAGAGTACTGGTTCTTGAACAATGGATTCACCATGAAATGTTGATTTTCTGGATCTTTCAATCAATGGAGTCACTAGGTGAATGGTTCAGCCTTCATATGTGTCCAAATACTGTTCACCATTAATAATTAGATCTGATCTTTGTCATTATTTCCCAGGGAAGATTTGTTGTTTCGTTCCCCGACAACGACGTCAGAATGTTGGCACTCCACCAGATTCCCAAGGCTCAGGAAGGAATCCCAACAAAGGTAACCACAAACCAATATTTTGACTTGATAGCTAGCCCTATCAAGCTGGAGAGGGCTCTCTCAAAAAGGGTCACGGCTAGGAGGGTTGGATAAATTTGAGTTTTAGGCTAGATAATGAGTGCAAGGGGTTGTTTTGATTTGTTTTTGGTTGGGTAAATCAGCGGATAATGAAATTAGGTCAAGGAAAACTAGGCCAGGGCTATAGAGTTAGGGTTGCAGGGATGAATGGGGCAAGGTAGGTAGAATGCCAATCACTTGAGGGAAATGGTTATGGAATGGTTTAGAAAATGTAAGGAGGCTGAGGGGAGCATAAGAGATGTATTTCTCTCAGATAGAAGATATGAAACAAAATATGATCAGTTACCCAAAACAGAGCATGGCTAGCATGTATTCTAAATTTCACAGTTATAAAAGATCATAATCATAGACATGAAAAGGAAATGAGCAATACATTCACACATATGTCACTGAAGAAGAAACAATGAAAGACATTTAATACCACAGGTATCCCATAAAAATGGCCAAAGCTGAGTACAAAGTCTCCTTGATCAACTGAGAAAAATGAAACTGATTTCAATTTCCAACCACTATTACATTGAATTTCTGCAATTTATAGAGAAATTTACAAAATCTAAGGAAAATCTCAGATACATAATTATTTCAAACAAAAAAACTAATTCCTAACCTCTAAGAACCTAAAAATGTTTAAAAATAAATGAATTTCTTGCCCAAGTCTTCGAATTCATGATTTGGAAAAATTTGGAGAAACCTCCCTTGCTGATCTGCACCTTGAGAACATGGATAAATGTTAATAATATGTTTTATTATGCTGACTGCTGAGCTGAATCGACCCTTTTTTCTGTGCTGTGATGTTGTTGATGTGATGGTGTAGTGGAGCAATTTAGGATGTGGACCGAATTTGGCTGATATGATGACAGCTGAGCTGAGAGCTTTGCTAGTAAATCTGCTGTGGAAATGGAGTGTTGAATGCCCTTGCTGCCTCGACTCAACCTTTCTGCTGCTTTATTACAAAAAATCCTTTTGCCGTGATAAAACCATTTTTAAAACAAAATAACGTGAAAACCAATATACCTGGAATCGAGACCTTTTAAAATTTAATTATGAACTGGCATCGCATCCACGCATTTCACAACCTTTACCGTTTAAGTCATAAAGAATATGATCGGCGGTGCGATGCAATGTGGAGTTGACGTGGAGGGTCGGAGTGGGACCAGACTGCAGTGCATATCGCAATTGGTATTTAGTTATAAGCGAAAATGGTGTAAACATTAAAAAGTGTGAAGTGCGACGCGCGGGGGAGGAGATGAGTGACGTGGTAGGGAAGAAATGGGACTGCAACCGCAATGCACATCGCAATTTGTAACATTTAGTTATAAGCTGCGAGGGTTAACTTTTAAACTTTGTGAAATGTAGGAAAGAGGGACCCACTGGCTATACGACAGAGTTTTATGAATCAATGAAGGTTTAAAGAGGTAAGTGTTATGGATTTTATATGATATATGAATGTATTACAATGGCTATTAAAGTGGAGGGGGGCAGAGCTGCGGAGGTGGGGCCAACTTACAACATCGCAAATTAAAATGGATAGACTGTGGGCGTTCACAAAGGTAAGTCAAATGTGATGCGATATCGCAAAATAGACCATCACATATTTTAAGTTTTAGTTTCCAATGCGATGAGGGCCCCACTTTGATCGCAATAGGGAACAAAAATCAATGAAACAGTGAAGGGGGAAGAGTAAAGTTAAAAGGTAATAAAAAGGTAAGGTTTCAATTTATTTAAAAGGAAAATGAAATGGAAAAATGAAGCATGGCAGGGAATGGGTCCCACATCATATCACATAGGAGATTTAGAAGTTTGGCATTGGATTATTGTAATAAAACTTTGCGATGACGATATGCGATGAGGCATAAGGGGTCCCACCAATGGCTTGAGTGGCTCTTGTTATATGTATAATATGTGATATATATAGCTATAAGGTTTATGGTTTAATTTGGTTTTTCAAAGGGCGGCAGAGCTTATAAAATAAAGTCCAAAACTTTATAATAAATGGGTTTATAAAGTAATAAGGCTCGAAATGTTATATATGTGGGTTTAGGGGGTTTGAATGGGATTTTCGATAGAATTCAAAGTGCTAAACTATATTTTTTAAAATATAGTTTAGGCTATATAGTAAATGGAGTTTGGGTTTTAGCAATAACTTGGATAATTTAGAAAATGAGATTAAATGTTTGGATATTGGGGAAAAAGGTGAAAATAGTAAAATATGAAGTGAGGTTAATGATAATGACAGGGATGAGGTGAAAACATAGAAAAATAAGGTGGGGTGGGTGGGATGCAAATAACAATGATAACAAGGTGATCGAAGAGAGATGATTCGTTGTATTTGGGAGATTTCCAAGGGAGGAAATCAGTTGTTAGAGGGAGCAGAGGGTGCATTTCTCGCCAAGGATGCTAGATCTGAGTTTTTGTTGAGAGTAACAACAGAAGCAAGGAGAGGAAGATATGTTCTGACAGATTATTTTTTAGCAGATGGTGCCACACGGTCTATGTGATCAGGATAGGTTGGACAACTTGTCTAACTTTGCTATTTGGAAGGCCATAATTCTGGTAATCTTGGAGGCATACGGGTTACGGGAGCATGTAGAGAGTATCTTAGCTACACCAACTGATGTTGTTCTTCTGGAGAAGAATAAAGAAGCAGCGACACATGCCAAGCGCTTCATCATGGATGGGGTTAAGGATCATGTGGTACCACACATAGCCAAGAAGAAGACAACTAATGAGATGTGGAATATTTAACCACACTATATCAAGGGAAATCCGTCTAGAGGAAGATGATTTTGGAGAACCAGCTGAGGTTATTTATGATGACCAAGGGAGAGAAATTGATCCTTTCCTCTTAAGATTGCATTCGATTCGAGATCAACTGACTGCCATGGGGGTCAAGGTGGAGGATAATGTCATGGTGAGGACTGCTCTAAATGCAGTCATAAAGGATTGGGAAACATTTGTCCAAAGCATCTTGGGCAAAGTGGACCTTCCAAACTGGGAAGATATGTGGGCTATCCTCTAAAAAGAGGAAATCCACTAGATGACCAAGAGACAAACCAAAAATGGATCAAGCAAGGTGAAGAAGGAGGAAGAGGAAGATGCATTCCTAGCATCTAAAAAGAAGTAAGGGAAAAAGAAGCATGATCTATCTAATTTCAAATGTTTCCAATGTGGTGAACTTGGACACTTCGCCAGCAATTATCCTCTAAGGAAGAAGGACAAGGAAGCTTCTATTTCTAAGGTTGCGGCAACTAAAGAAGGCAATGGCTCTGATGATGACGTAGCCATGAGCACTCATGAACCATAGAGGTGGGGCGATATCGATCTGTAGAGAAGCTGCAAAGTGGTGGTGGGATCCTTAAGCAGCCCAACTCTTGGATCACATCCATCCTACAGGAGCCTTAAGAAAGTAGCAGGAATTAATGGAGCAGTGGTGCAGAGAATCATGGATGAAGAAAAGGCAAAGGCTGGGACATTGAAGAGGGAGCAATGTAGTGAAGAGGCAACAACAGCGTAGAGGTAGTAGCGTAGAAGGGATGATGTGAATTCAATAACACAGAGGAGGCATGCTTATGTAGTGCAGAGCTGCAACAACGTAGTGGATTAAGGAGGACAACGCAGAGCAACAACCTATGGAGCTTCAGTGATGAGATGCATCCCAACTGACTTGTCTTTCATTGGGCAGGGGTTCCTTTAGTTTCTTACTCTCAAAAACTGAGTTGCAGTGCAAAAGTTGGCAACACGATGCAAAAATTTAAGAGGGAGTTGCAGTACGGATGTAACAGTGATGGTGGCAAAGTCATGGGAAGCAATACAAAGAGAAGCAACATCGTAGTAATGTAGGGCAACAATCCAAGAATCAACACAGAGATTGATGCCATAAATCAGAGTAGTACTTCGGGGTGAAGTGTATTGCTAGAGCACTTTCCTTGCTAAGAGGGAGTGTTGAGATTTTGGGGCAGCATCGGATGTGCTCTAGCTCCCAAATTTTGTGGAGGAGCTGGAGTACATGAGATATCCAAGACCTAAAAAGAGTTTATAAGAATTCCATCAGGTTTAAGAGATATTCAAATAATAAATATTTTTAATTAAGGACCCTAAGTCTAACTTAGGAAAATTAAAATATTAAAGTGGATTAAATTAAACATGTGATGAGAATGACTTAACTGACGCGGATCAAGAAACTTCTAATATTAGCCATCGATTAGAGATTAGATCACAGTCGTTGGTTTCCCAATGAGAAAAGTATAAGAGAAGGGCTTGGGGTTAGTTGGAGAACATGCACATTAGCAGAGCACTGAAGCTAAGATGAAATTCTAGGGCGTGGTTTGCTAAGAATCTCAAAAGCAGCTTGCAGTGAGGCAAGGGGAAGTATTGGCAAGGGGATGGTTTGATCCCAGGCCAAAATTACAACAACGATAGAGAGGCAGCACACAAGAGCATCACAGAGCTAGCTAGGTGCTACGCAGTCCAGCAGAGGCCACGCGGAGGCAGCACAAAGGTAGTAGGAGCCACGCAGGGCTGATGCAGGCCCAGTCAAGGCAGCGGAGGGGCAGTGTAAGCCCTTTAGGGGTGACATGGGCCCTTTCATAGCATGGTAGAGGCTGACGTGGGCCAGTTAGGTTTATGCAAAGGGATGAAGAGAAGCATTAGGGTTTCCAGTGGGCTAGAAAGGGCTCGAGTTCTGTAAATACAGTTTGAGGGTGTCAATTAGCCATATTTTCCGTCTCTGAGGATAGAGGTATTGTTTCCGTATTATTTCTCTGTAGGGTAAACCAGTTTGGTGCCCAAAAATTTGATGTACTTAGATTCTGCATAATAATAAAACACTTTAGAGCTAGCTACACCGATTTTCCCCCATTGGGTTTTTCCAGGGACATTTGCTCAAAAAATCTGTGTGTCACATTTTCATATGAGCATGATATTCAATAATTGATCTCTATGTGTAGGCTTCTAGTTATATTTACTTCTCTGATTTACTGAATATTTTAGAAATTAACTTGTAATTGAATTTAAGTAGGAGAATTAAATCAAGATACTACAGTAGGGTTTCTTATATTAAGAAATTTTCACAGGATGTACGTGGGTTTATGTTATGGTTGTCTTCATTTCAACTTAAATTTTCCATATGATCGCCTTTCCTCATAGGGGAGGGATTGTATCCATATATAAAATAACATTTTTCGCCTCTAATTCTCATGTTACTGGAAGTGTCCCTCTTGTGGGGGAATCCCTACAATCCTATCAGCATGTCGGGGTTGGGTTATTGAAGGATTCATTACTTATGGGAACATTTTCGCTCCCTCCTCCTACCCTTCCTAACAAATATTTTTTGGTTTCTTATATTCACATGATATCATCATCTAATATCCTAGGATAATCCATGGATTGTACATGATGAAACCAATATCCGAGGTTTTGGTGACCGAATGTCGCTAAGCTCTGTTGAGCTAGATTACTAAGCCATTTATTCGACTTGCACAACTTATACCTTCTCTTCGATCAATTGGGTGGATCGATCACTAGATTATGGCACACATTTTGACCCTTTTTCTCGCGCATTATCTACCAATGAAAGCATCATAGAGATCATGATGCCTAATGACAAGCCATGGGACAAACATCACCATTGTGCCTCCTTACCAGATTCCATTGAGGATAATCTCAATGATGTATATTCACCCAATTTTGTCGAACCTTTTACAAATTTTGTCTCTATTCATGAGATCTAATCTAAAAAGAACCTTTCAAATATTGAGGAGATGATACCTCTCAATATTTCTATCAAACCAGGTATTGTCAAAAATATGTACATTGGAGAATCTTGTTCTCCATTTGAGATTGAGATTTATAAATACCTTTTTCATGTGTTTCGAGATGTATTTTCCTGAAATTATTAGGAAATTACATGAATCAACCCAAATATAGTAGTACACGGGATTAAGTCATATCCTGATGCCTAACCTGTCCGACAGTACTTCCGCCTGGTTCATCCCAAGAAGGCTGTCGGGATCAAGGCTGAAGTTGAAAAGTTTATTCGGACTAGTTTCATATACCCTGTTCCTTTAACTGATTGGGTATAGAACATCATCCCTATCATGAAGAAACATGGCACGATTCGAGTATGTGTCGATTACTAGGATGTGAATCATGCTTGTCCCAAGGATAACTATCTTACCTTGTTTATCAACCAAATTTTTGATGACTGCAATGGATATGAGATCTATTCATTCATGGATGAATTCTCGGGCTTTAATAAAATCAACATTCTCCTAGCAGACCAACCTAAGACAACATTTATTTATCCCTAGGGCAATTTTTCTTATTGAAATTTTCCATTCGGCTTGAAGAACGTGGGTGTCACGTTTCAACGTGTGATGGATTACACTTTTCATGCTATTAAACACATCATGCGACCGTATTTGACGATGTCCCTACTCATTCTAAATATCGGGCTTATCACCCGATGCATCTTTGGGCTATTTTTTACCGTTTCAGACACTATAACATTTTACTTAACCTTCACAAATGTGTGTTCTGTGTTGGTTCTAATTATCTCCTGGGTTTTGTTATTTCAAAACAAGGAATTCATATTAATCCACTAAATTTCAAGAAATCGTTGACTTGCATGCACATTCTTCTCTCATTCAGTTGCAAAGACTCCAAGGGAAAGATAACTTTCTAAAGAGGTTCATCCCTAATTATGCCGGGATGACCAAAGGATTGACTCGCTTATTAAAGAAAGGGGTACCCTTCGATTGGGATGATGCTGCTCAGAAAGAGTTTGATGCTCTGAAAGATGTACTAGTTCGAGCATCTCTTATATACCCTCTTGATTATCATTGCATCTATTTCCTGTACTTAGTTGCTACCATTTCTACTATAGAAATGGTATTGGTTCAAAAAGACGATATTGGTACTGAAAATCCCATTTATTATATGAGTCAGAACCTTGATGATACCAAAATTAGATATACTCATATAGAAAAGTTGGCTTTTGCGGCCATTCAAGCCATCCAAAGGTTTTTCCATTACATCTTGCTTAGGAAAACTATGGTCGTTTCATATTGCAACCCTATGACATAGATATTTCCACATCAATTTCTGACAGAAATTACTCTAAGTGGATTGTTATTTTCCAAGAGTTTGACCTGGGGTTCACCAAATCCAAGTCAAATAAATCCCTTGTTTTCGCCAAGCTTATGTGTGAGATTCCTTCCCCTGATTCTGAATATACATTTGAAGATTTTATGCTGGACGAGTCATTGTTTCTGATTTATTCATCTGACCTGTGGTATAGATATTTTCTGATCTATTGCCACACCCAAAATTTCCGACCAAATACCTCTTGCTCCAAGAAATGATGTATTTGATACTGTTGTAGAAATTATATCATTATCAACAAACCCTTTACCATTGTGGTATTGATATGATCTTGCAGAGGTTCCTCACCCTTGAGGAATTCGAGAAAGTCCTTAACAAATTCCATTCAGGGGCATGTGGTGGACATCTATCTAGTTACGCTACCGTGCAGAAGATCCTATGCACTAGTTAATTTTGGCCCACTATATTTCATGACTGCATCGTTGTTTTCCAAAAGTGTAATGCATGCCAGATCTATGATCACAAGATCTGTTCTCTGCCTGCTCCTTTGCATCCCATCATCACTATTGGTCCTTTTGCAAAATGGGGCATTGACTTTATGACATGTAACCCTCACTTGTCTAAGGTGCATGGTTATATTATTGTCACTATTGAGTACTTTAATAAGCGAATCGAGGAGATGCCTACATTTAAAAACACTTGGGAAATGACTGCATGATTTTTAATCAACCACATTATTTCTAGGTTTTTCATACCACAAGCGATAGTTAAGGATCACGAAAATCATTTTCAGAATCATATGATGACCGAAATAGTTGCTAAGTTGGGACTTTCGCATGAAAATTCCACTCCCTACTATCCACAGGCTAAT
This sequence comes from Pinus albicaulis, assembly GCA_034641835.2. Lineage (NCBI taxonomy): Eukaryota > Viridiplantae > Streptophyta > Pinopsida > Pinales > Pinaceae > Pinus > Pinus albicaulis. Next base: position 1,055,775,713 of record CM076583.1, read on the forward strand.
GGACAAATTGAGGCTGTCAATAAAGTTCTTAAAACTATGCTTCATCGTATTGTAGGGGTCCATAAATCAGACTAGCACTTGCTTCTTTACATAACCTTTTGGGCATATTGAACCTCAGTTAGGACTGCTACCAGATTCACACCCTTTTAGTTGGCCTATGGTTTGGAAGCAATCCTCCCCATCGAGTGTGAAATTCCATATTTGAAACTAGTTGTCAAACTTCTTCCTGCCACTTATGTAGAGGAGGAGCTTCTTTTACATTTGAATCGTTTGGATAAAACACGTCACGATGCTAGTTTAGCCAATGAAGCTCATAAAAGATGTGTCAAGGCGCAATACAATAAAAATATCAAGCCTCGAGTCTTCTCAGAAGGAGGCAAGGTTCTCTTCTATGACCAGGAGGCCGATAAGTTAGGTACAGGAAAGTTCCAACCTATTTGGTTTGGTTCGTACATTTTCAAGAGAGGCCTTGAAAAAGGAGCCTATGAGTTGGTAAATTTTGATGGAGTTCCACTGGCACAACCTAGAAATGGGTTGTACCTAAAAAAATACTATGCTTGATCTCATGCATAGTACACTATTACATAATTTCTATAAGTGTGCTTGAGTGTGTTTGTAGTGTGTCTTTTCAGAGTTTCCAATGTTTTATGTTTATCCCATTTACATTTTGATTGTAGATTTCGAAATCTCTCAAAACATACATCGGTTATGCTGATGGTGCTAGTCGTAGTATTCAAAACATATATTCCACAACATGGGCTATATTTTCTCTAGATGGTGAGCTAGTGAGTATGCAAGGGATTTTTATTGGTCGCTCGAATAACAACATCACTAAGTATAACGTAGTGCTTGAGCTACTATCTGATTCTATTTCACATAGCATCTATCATTTAGTCATCAGACTCGAATCACAACTTGTAGTACTACAACTTGCGAATGTATATTCAATTAGAAATTCTGCCATCCTTCGCATGGTTTTGAGAGTGCGTATTCTAGAAAGACATTTCGATTTCATACAATATGAACGCATTTCTAGAAATCTAAACAAATTAATAGATGCCCTAGCTAATCACATTTTAGATAGAAATTTTCAATAAATGTAAATAATTTTTAATTCACATCACATCATATTGAAAGCATAAGAGGAATTAGGAAAAGATGAAAACATGTATATATATATATATATATATATATATATATAGTTTGGTTTTACAAAAACTTGTACCTCAAGACACATATGGATACATCGCCCATATGAAAACTACATGGAAATATCTAAGTATACTAATCAATGGTGCTCATGATAAAAATACACTATGCGAGCCATCTTAGGCAGTAATTGACCAATACGGCTAGGCACTCCGATAGTGTGTCGTTGAAGTAGCATGGGAATTTGATCGAATACGGTCTCATCAACCCCATTTTTCAATCCCTCCATGTGACGCTCCACCTCTGATAGGTTCTCAAATACCTCAAGATCTCATAGAGCATCCCGTCCTACCACAACGACATGTACTGGTACCATTGCCTCCTCATGTGGTCTTCCTCCTACATGACAGAGATATGTAGCACCCACTGGTCGAACTGGTCAATTATTTTCATGAAACATCAAATATTTTTGTCTCAGAAACATCAAAAACACAAAAAATTTCAAAATTTCAAAAAATTAATGGTCGAAATATTTCTACCTGAAGCATCCCATTTCTCACCCTCACGAAGCACAAGCTCGGGATCATCGTGGAAATCCATCACTATGTAAGGATAATCATCGATCATGATGAATTATCTACGTAGCCATCCAAAGAAGGCTGGTGAAAAAATTATCGTCGCCGGACTTGCATGTTGGGCCATATTATCTATCCACGTTCTCATTCGTGGTACCATCAGATTGATATGCTGGAGTATAGCCTGTTGAGGCTGACGTAGTGGCACCTGCTCTAGAGAAAAAGAGACTAAGATCAAACCATAACCGAAGTTCTTCAACTTATCCTCTTTCACTTTAGTCATATGTTCCTTCATATTGACCAAGGCACCCTCAGTCCAATTTAACATTGTTGGCTCTAGACTTTCTATCCCATACTGCATGTATGATCTACTCGCTACATGGAGTGTTGAGCTACATTCCAATCTCATGATGATAAAAAATATCATTCTCAAAGGTAACTGGGTCACATATTTGATATCAATCTTCCCATCCCTATTAGGTTGGGCTCGAGCTCTGCAATAGGTATTGATATAATCTTTCATGGCCTCCACACCACTCTTCCTGCCTAGGAGAGAGATGGGGGTACCCCTCTTGGATAAAAATGTTAGAAAGTATATATCCTCTACCTTTATATCGAGAAGATGTTCCCCAAACTTGAACGCTTGTACCTGAACATCCCATGAACGCACAAGATATCAACAACTCCATCTGTTGCATTATACCAGGTAGCTAGAAGAATTTCAACAATCCATATTTTTTCGGTCCCTGGATAGTGGCAGGAACATTTGTTGTATTCAAATATTGTTCTTGATATTCTCTTTCTCACCAAATGAATGCCATTTTGTGTTAATGAACACCTAAAACACCAATAAAGGATTCATTAGGCCCCTTTTCATGCAAAAATATGATAAAATTTGAGGGAAAATTGATAAACCATTGAGAATTTTGCACCCAAAGCACCCATTTAGTGAAAACCAAAGCATTTCACCTCTCTCAGCAGTGATAATCTGCCTAGGTGCAATGTATATTTTGACATGGGGGGGTGTGTTGGTCTTAGGGAGTGTTTTTGGAACCCCAGGGTCCTCAAAACCTAAAAAAAATGCCATAAAATTACAAAAATGGACCATAAAAATAAAGAGAAGTGTTTTAGCTCCTACCTGGAAGGGACGGTACTTGAAATGATCCACTGGATTAGCTGTAATGAGTTGCAGAAGATCAAGGGATAAAGTGCTCCAAAAATCTCACTGTCGAAGGTAAGTGTGAAATGGTAAAAATGAATAGTCATTTTGAGTATTTATGGTCAGTTATTGCATTATTTTATTTTAATTTAATGTTTTGACCTAGATATGCTTCAATTTTACTATGAAACAGGTATGTTTAATCCTTTTTGTGGTGTTTTGAGCAGGTCAACAATTGTTAATGGTGTTTTATCATGCTTTAAACATGTTATTTTGACTAGGGAGTATACTTTATCTCTTTTTTTTTGCTCTATAAACCTACGAAAAAGGAAACCCTTGGATTCATCTTTCATCTCTTTTCAGATTCCCAAAACATGAAAATATTGTCGAGCACTTGTCTTTTCGAACTCATTAAATAAATGAAAATACATCTACTCAATATAAGTTTAACCCTTTTCCAGACTGAGATATACTATTTACGAAAAATGAATACCTTAATCGAACATGGCTAAGAGGTTATCTTGAGTATTATTTTCTCCCTTTTCAGACTTGAGAGACTATCTACAAAAAGGAACGTCTCGAGTTTTATTTTTCGCCTCTTTTTCAAACTCTCTAAACATGAAACATATGTCGATTTTTACCTTTGTTGGAATCGTTAAAACATAAAAAAACGATGGTCTTGTTGAAAATGATAAGGTCGAGCCATTCCCTCTTAGGGTTCGTTAAAAATAATCGGAAGGATTCATCCAAAGGATGAACTTACAGATCAAGCATATGTTATCCTCCTCAATCTTGTTAGAAAATAAAGAGGTACCGCCAATATGGTTGAGGAAATTGGGAAAATAGGGTACTCCATTTTTCTAATGGCAGCGAGTCGCTCTCGAACATGACACTCTTCCACTTCATCTCCGTGGCTATTGGGTTGGGTATTCTGCTTGTCATTTGGTTCATCATGCCTTTTCGAAGCCTCCATATTGCTTTTGGGTCAATATTTCCAACTCCATTCAGTGTTGTTATGTGTTTAACAGAAGTAATTTCAGTTGATATCTATTGCAATACTCTTAAGCCTTCATTCCATGTTTGCATTTTCCTAATCCAGTTATGTATCATCATCATTTTTTTTCTCAACCATGATACCCGTTTCATGTCATTGATGGGGGATACATCACTGCCCTCCTGCGACAGGTCGCTTCCTGTTGATATCAACACATCATCCAGGAAGTTGACTTAGAAACATCACTTTGGTACCTTGGTGATTGCATACATTAATGGAAAGTTTCCTCACTCTCGATGATGATTTTACATCATTTGCCTTCGACTGAAAGACTCTGTGTGGTGTTCGAAATCAAATCATTTACTCGCACCATACACATTGTACTATAGTACCTTGAGATTCATTGACATCATTAGTGGTTTCTCTCACGTCTGTTAATGTCTTACATCATTGACCAGTAATCAGATGGTGTCTACCATGTTTGACCTCAACTCATTGATTCACATGGTCAGATTCATACATTGGTTGGTTGTATGAATGAGATAGAAGACCCCAGATCTAGTTTCATCCATCCGAGCTGTGATTTCATGAGTTATACAAATATCACAATGTATAATAGCTATGATCATCTAGATAGTCATCCAGTCATGGGTCCACCAGTTGCATATGTGGACGCTTCTTATGATCATTATATATGTTATGTTTGCTTATGTGCTTAGTATGGGTATTCCTCCCTCAACAAATATATCTCATGATATAAATATACTGTAACAGATGAAGCTTGTTGGTTGTTCTTGATCCCGACTTGTCACAAGGTAAAGAAATTTAGTTATTAGTCATCATTTATGAATTCATGCTCTAGGGGGTAGTCTGTTATAGGAAATTTTGTCACATCCAATCATTAAGCCTCCTAATGGGATCAATCAACATCATATTCCTCCTTGTCAACATCATTTCACAAAGCTCTAAGTGAACCTCCTTCATTTCCTAGAATTTCTACTTAAAACCACCTCATCTGAGCCGGTTTTAGTACCAACGCTCCCTGGCTTTCCTCTGGGCAGTGTTCACCTACATGTTGCTCCACTATGGCCAACATTGATCACATACAGGTTTCTATCGTTTTCACTTGTGTTGGTTCTAGAAATTTGGGAAAAAGAGAGAATTTTTGGAAGCTTCCTCTTCCATAAGCTTCCAGAATTTGTTACAACCATTTAACCTATGATTAAAATTTCAAATCCTATCTCATCCTTCTTTGGAGTTTCCATCCCTTATCCTTTGATCAGATCCTCAAATCAGAGGTGGATCTAAAACCTTAGATTGGTATTTGGATAAGAACTCCCAACTTATCCCACTCATCTATATATTTACTATGTTGCATATCAAAGGTGTGGGATTTTGGAGAGTGATTCTACCCTTACATTGATGAGGTGAGAGGTTAACATTCCATGTATTTAGGATGATTGGAGGTGCATATTGTGACAAGTAAAGGTGATGAAAACCCACTGCAAGATATCAAAATTACACTGTGGAATGGAGTTTTTATAACTTGTCACAAAACCCCTTTACTTCGCAGTAGAATTCAATCCTTAGAAATGGTCAACATACATACTTGCGCGAATCAACAACGGAATTTCATAACACATATATAGACTATACAACAACCCAAAAAAACACAACTTTGCAGGATTCCTTACCGGAGGGTCCCACACAGTCCTGACCAATCACGGTCAATCGCACTTCGAAATTCTTAAAACGTAACCTTAAGACTTAAAACCTATTTTCTGCACGATACGATGTTGCGCTATGTTGACACGTGGTTTCCTGCACTTCGCATCAGAAAAATCTTTAACTTGCGATGTCCTCAACGTTAAACCGTAAATGTTGCGATTTACGAAATCGCTTCCGGGCCACTGCGATCTCCACCTTTGATTTACTCTGGATCCAACGGTCTGCACAATTTCTCCTTCATACCAATTCGCGTCGCAAGTTAAGATCTTCAACTTGCGAAATCTTAACTTTGTCTCCTATTCTTTACGATATGCGACAATTGTTTGGTCACGATGAGAGTTTGTCACCATTGATTGGTTTCGTATCGATGGTCCTCGTCAAGCCTCCAAGTCCGATTGGGTTTACTCTGTGGTTAACACGATACTTAGTTTAATAAAGAATATGCAGAGTGTATAGACCCGCTGTGCCAGAAAATCCGATTAGTATGCTTGTTGTATATCTCAAATATGATTTCAACAGAGATTCAACTAGTTAATTTAAAAATAGGGAGCCTGACCAAAGCACAAAACACTTCGGTTAATCTTGGAAATAAAAATATTGTTCTAAGATAGAGAATCCGATCAAACATAAAAAACTTAGAAATAATTTGGAAATGGAAGTATTCAAAGCCAAGCCCTCAGATGGTTGGTCTTTACATTTACTTCAGCTTCTCTATTCTCTCCTTTCTCGCTCTGGATGGCAAAATTCCACCATGGTGGATTTGGTTTGGTTTCATCCTTTCCCAAAATCCCCATATCATTGAGAAAATTTCATTCAGTTTCCAAAACATTTTACTCAAATTATTCAAATAAATTCTTAACTAATCCTAAATGAACCATTCTTTTATTCTGCAAATTACAATGGCTAAGTTAGCCCAAATTAAATTTAAACAAAATAATTTTAAAAAAGAAACAAAGTCTTCAAATGCTTAGGACTGCTAGCCCTCTTTCCAACCCACAACATGTGACCAACTTTGTCACAATGTTGGCTCTACCTTAATGCTCCTACATCAAAATGACAAGTTAATAACTTGGAGGAGCTCTTCTACAAGATCAACACCTATTTGTGGTTGCAATATATTCCATTTATATTAATTAAAATAGTTCTTTGTTTTCCTATGCATGAGGTCGTTATTTAACTTATTTCAATACCATATTGATCTATTGAATAGAGTACTTATATGATACTACAAATATCTTGTAGTTTCTTGGCTTGTGTTATCTGACTGTGCAGGTTCTAATTTTTGCAATTAGAGCTAGAATTGGAGCATTCAAGATAAATAAGGGACGACGTGTGCGACAGATTCCAAGTAGGCTTCATTTCATCATCTATTTACTTTAAGGAAAGAATTGGGTTCCTTGTTTCTCTATTGTTCTAGGTTTTCCATCGAACCTAGGGGAGATACTTTTGTCCACAATCGTAAATCCTGTATAACATCCACCAATGTATGTTTCCATGGATTCTCCTCCACCTCCACCTCTAGTGCCTCAGGAAACTCATGTGGAGATATAAAAAATTATTCCTAAGATTTCAACATTTTATTTTTCTAAGTTACATGCATGCTAATTAGCTCATATAATAATTATAATTTGTATTTTCCGTTGTGTATATAGGCCCATATGCAAAGTGGTGTTGATGCCGTAGTTATGTGGACGCATGAGTGGGATGTCGAGGATCTCTGCATTGACGATGTGGGTCCATCGACGTAAGCCCCACTCACTGAGCTACATTAATGAGAGCACCAAACCCATATTGATCAAACCCCCATCGTACCTGAATTTCATTTGGACTCAAATAAGGTTAGTATATTCATATGTAATTAAATTTGGTTCAAATTCATTTGTTTACAGATTATTTATTTTGTACAAATAATGATATAATTAATTTGAATGTGTTATATTGCAGTACCAAATTATAGATGCTTACATTGGGAAGCATAACTCACATATGGGTTCTAATGAAAGATTCTAGAGTGGATAATATGTATATTTTTAGGTCAATTTCATAAGGCACATTCAAATGTGATATGTACAGAGATATATTCATTATATTTTAGTTTATGTATTTTAATTAATATTTTTTATGGTTGTCCATTAAATTTCAGTTTATGGATCTAATTTATTATTTCACCAGTTTAAAAAAAATTCTATATAGTATAACTTTTATTAAAAAAATTAACAAATTTGATTTCTAGTTTTGTAGACTAAGAAAATAAGTACAATCTTACTATGTTTTTTTTTGTTTAGCGGTATCAAGCTAGGTCCACCTGAAGGGACCACACCTCTCGGAAAAAATTATATGAGCCTAACCCCAAGGGCATTGAGAAGAATTGAACCCATGACCTACCTATAGCAAGGTGTTTTAGCAACAATATTTTGACCAATTGAGCTAACCCTTAGGGCTAGTAAAATCTTACTATGATGCAATTCAGTTTGATACTTAAAATGAAATAAAATATATCATGGTTCAATTAAAAAACACAAATTATAGGAATGAAATTTAAGTTTTAAATTCAATTTTAAAATATGTCTGGTAAAGAGTTCAAATAAGTTTTATTCAATTTTATTTCTTTTAAGGTCATCTACAAGAGAAAGTAGTCATAACATGATATAAGTCATATGTAAATTGGAATTTAATATACCAAAAAATAATTAATGATATTTTTCTATAATTTTATGAGTTTTCCGAAATTTACTTGGCTATCCAAATATTTCAATCAATTCCTTATCTTAGGACCTTCAATTAAGAACATTCAAGAAGTAAAATTTTACAGTTAACAACTATTTTGATTTCTAGTTTCATAAACTAAGAAAATAGGTACATTCTTAATAATATGATGCAAGTCACTTTAATACTTAAAATGAACTAAAATATATCATGTACATTAATTTAATATTGAACATGGAAAAAATTCAAATATGCTTCATATTGGCTAGTAGAAAATGTCATTTAGTGTAATCAATGGATGTTAATTTAAACAATTAATTATATGTTTCTATAATTTTATATAATTTTATTTGATTTCCTAAATTTACTTGGTTATCCAAGTATTTCAATCATTTCATTATCTTAAGGTTCAGTTAAAAAACACAAATATGATTGAAATTTAAGTTTTATTCAATTTTAAAAAATGTCTTGTAAACTATCAAAATAATTACAATCTTATTACATGATGCAAGTCACTTTGATACTTAAAATAAACTAAAACACATATCATTTAAGTGAACAAATTATTCGAGAAGCCCTCGAAATCAAGAAGAACCCCAATAACTTTAATAGGGAGGATGTATACATGCTGAACTAATTCTGAAACCCATCATTTGCCATCCCACCCATTGATTACCACCGCTCCCTTCATTGCCTCTCTCCCACCCTTAGTGGTCTTCATCAAACCTCCCCCTTTCATGAATCTTATTATAATTTCCAAAATTTTGTTCATGATTTCCAAATTGGGCCCAATTGCATGCTCATTGGACCCTCATTTTTTCTTCTTTAACCTTATTCCTTAGATTATATTCCCTATTTAATTTAACTATTATTTCAATTAATAAATATTATTTATTATTAATTCTTATTTTGTTTATTTATTTATTCTGATTTATACTTTCAAATTATTTAATTTTTAATTAATTTTTATTTTAAATCATTAATTTTCAAATTTGGTCTATTTAACTAATTATTATTTTATTAATTAAATTATTAGATCTTTTGTGATCCATATTAATAAAGTGATTATTTTTCAGATTAATCACATCATTAATATTTGGTCGACGTTTCGAACCATCACATCATTAAGATTTGGTTGACATTTCGAACCATCTAATGTGGTTCATCCTCACCGCGAAGGTGAAAAAATCAATCTATCCAAATGTTTAGGAATTAGTTGCTAGAAGAATTGAATTTTATTATTATTATTATTATTAATTTTGATATTAATTTAATATTAAATTAAATTAATATTTAATTATAGAATCATAATTAGTCGTTATGAAATTGTTGTTAGGGATAAGTTTTTAGAATAAATATTAGATTATATTAAATTAATATTAATAATAGAATAAGCATTTATTTATTAATTATAAAAAAAATTTAATATTACTATTAAATATTTTAATATTAGAGAATAATTAATTAAAAAAGTGTTAGATTTAAGACTTTTGTGATCCATAAAGTAGATAAATGTTTTTCGAATTAATCACATCATTAGGATTTGGTCGACGTTTGAACCATCTAATGTGGTTCATCCTTAGGACAAGGTGACGAAGGAAATCAATCTCAAAGAATAAATAGTAAGGCCACATCATTGCTCAGTCATCGCTCCTAAAACTAGCCATTAAAGACTAGCCGTTATTTAACTAGGTTAGTTAATTAGTTATAATATTAAAAGTTTTTTAATTGTTTTTATTTAAAAAGATCAATGAATAATATAATAATTTAATAATTTAATAAAAATTTAAAATTATAAAATTAATATAAAAGGGAGAAAGGTTAATGATAGCATAGGGAATATTCTTAAATTAATAAGATATATTAAATAATTTAAAAAGGAGAGATTAAATTATAATTATTATAATAATATAATAATTTAATAAAAAATTTAAATTATAAAATTAATATAAAAGGGATAAGGGTTAATAATAGCATAGGGAATAATCTTAAATTAATAAGAGATATTAAATAATTTAAAAAGGAGAGATTAAATTATAATTATTATAATAAGAAGAAAGGGGAAAAATATATGTAAATACACACACATATATAAGGGTAAGAATTAATATAATAATATAATTGAAGGGATAATAAAAAGGCCTAAAAACATAAACGAGAGAAAAATTAAATAAGGACAAAACTAGAAAAAGAAAATCAAAATCAAAGGGAGGGGAATAAAACCAGAGAGAGAGAAAAAAACAAAGAAAAAAGGCAGAAGGAACTCAACGCTCGGGGGAGAAATCACTTGGAGAGGGCTGGAGTCCAGCTCTTACTTAATTTCCACCCATCACCTCTGTTGAGATTCTTAGGATGCCTCTCAACTTCAATAGCCTTCCTCAACTTTCTATGATGGAAGTGATCCACCTTAGCAATGACTTTGGGGTCTTCAATGCACACATGGTGACACGATTTCCTAGCATGCTTTGCAAGAGCAGAGGTGCGGGATCGATTGTGTCTAATTTCTGCAGCATGCTCATGAATTCTCTGCCTAATGGATCAACCAGTTTCCTCAATATAGGGAGTACCACAGGAACAAGGTACTAAATAAACACCTTTCATGTCCTTTGGGTCATTAGGGTCCTTGACAGACCCAAGAGAATTATTGATAGTACAAAGAGGCTTGAATGAAGAGGAGACATTGTTTCTCCTAAGGACATGGAAAATTATGTTGTGGTCCCTTGGATAAACGAGAGATTAACCTTGGAGATAGGATCCTCATCCCTAAAGCCATTGAATTCATTAAGCGGGTCTCAGACCAGGACACTTCTAAGTTGGTTGGCATGTGCTTCAACTCGAATTTTTTCAGTTTCCATGATGAGTTCTATGAGCAAACCTGCAGGGTTTCCATGGGCTCCCCTCTTTCCCATGTTGTTGCTAACTTATTTATGGAGGATTTTGAAATGAAAGCCTTAGCCTCAACTCAATTTCACCCTAAGAAGTGGAATATGTTCATGGATGATACCTTTGTCATTTGGCCCCATGGCCGCGAGAAGTTAGATTTGTTGCTTGATCCCTTGAATTCCCAGTCGGATCACATCAAATTCTTGATGGAAGTAGAGGTGGATGGATGCCTTACCTTCTTAGATATTCTTCTCTCTAGAAGGGATGATGGTTCTATCTCTCACCAGGTTTTTTGCAAGAAGACTCACACTTAGCAGTATCTTCATGCCGATTCTCATCATTTTCCTGCTCATAAATTTGGTGTTCTCTGCACTATGACTACCTTTGCTATTAGAATATCTGATGATAGCCACTTGCAGTCGGAGAAATACCATCTTCTTGATGTGTTTGAGACTAATGGGTATAGCAGATCTCAAGGTCTTAAGGCATTTTGAAAAGCCTTTAAAGGCTTAAGGGACAAGTCTACTCGGGTGGATCCTATCTCCAAGGTTAATCTCTCGTTTATCCAAGGGACGACGGACATAATTTCCCATGTCCCTAGGAGAAACAATGTCTCCTCTTCGTTCAAGCCTCTTTTACTATCAAGAATTCTCTTGGGTCTGTCAAAGACCCTATTGACCCAAAGGACATGAAAGGTGTTTATTTAGTACCTTGTTCCTTTGGTACTCCCTATATTGGGGAAACTGGTCGATCCATTAGGTAGAGAATCATGAGCATGCTGCAGAAATTAGACACAATCGACCCCACACCTCTACTCTTGCAGATCATGCTTGGAAATCATGTCATCATGTGTGCATTGAAGACTCTAAAGTCATTGCTAAGGTGGATCACTTCCATCATAGAAAAATGAGGGAGGATATTGAAATTGAGAGGCATCCTAAGAATCTCAATAGAGATGATGGGTGGAAATTAAGTAAGAGTTGGACTCCGGCCCTCTCTAGGTGATTTCTCCCCTTAGCGTTGAGTTCCTTCCACCTTTTATATTTGTTTTTTTCTCTCTCTAGTTTTATTCCCCTCCCTTTGATTTTAATTTTATTTTTCTAATTTTGTCCTTATTTAATTTTTCTCATGTTTATGTTTTTAGGCATTTTTATTATCCCTTGAATTATATTATAATATTAATTCTCACCCTTATATGTGTGTGTGTGTGTGTATTTACATATATTTTTCCCCTCTTCGCTTATTATAATAATTATAATTTAATTTCTCTTTTTAAATTATTTAATATCTCTTATTAATTTAAGATTATTCCCGATGCTATTATTAGCCCTTATCCCTTTTATATTAATTTTATAATTTAAACTTTTTATTAAATTATTATATTATTATAAAAATTATAATTTAATCTCTCATTTTTAAATTATTTAATATCTCTTATTAATTTAAGATTATTCCCTATGCTATTATTAACCTTTTTCCCTTTTATAATAATTTTATAATTTTAATTTTTTATTAAATTATTAAATTATTGTATTATTCATTAACCTTTTTAAACAAAAAATAAAAATAAAAACTCAAATAACAACTAGTCTTTAACGGCTAGTTTTAGGAGCTATGACTGGGCAAAGATGTAGCCTTACTATTTATTCTTTGAGATTGATTTCCTTCTTCACTTTGTCCTGAGCATGAACCACATTAGATAGTTTGAAATTTTGACCAAATCCTAATGAGGTGATTAATCCAAAACACATTTATCTACTTAAAAAAATGCAATCAAGAAAAGAGGGCCAGAATCCAACTCCTACTTAATTTCCAACCATCATTCGAGTTGATATTGATTGCATGCTTCTCAATCTCAATGGCATCCCTTAGCTTCCTATGATGGAAGTGATCAATCATAACAATAACCTGATAAATTATTATAAATAAAAAATAAAATAAATTCAACTAAGTCTTATTTTTATTTTTATTTTTTAATTTTAATTAATTCTTATTTGAATTTTGTTTTCAATTTTTTTATAATTAAATTTGTTTTAATTATTAATTCTAATTAATTATTATTTTCAATTAATAGATATTATTTTATTATTAATTCTGATTTATTATAAATTAGTTAATTATTAATAATTTTTAAATTTGGATTAATTTTTATTTCATTTTTAATTAATTATTATTTTATTTTTAAAATTATTATTATTCAATTTTCAATTGGGAATTTGGTCAAATACAAATTACAATTATTATTTTAAATTAATTTAATTTGGCTTAAATTCCTTAAATATTATTTTGGTCAAATACTTGTTTCACTGATCAATAAATTTAATAATTTTTATATTTGACCTTCACCAAATTTATTCTCTACACATTAATCCAACGAATACTTTGTTCCTTTTATCTTATAAGAAAGCTATTTGGTACTCGTTTACTCACAAAATCTCTTTGGTGGCTGATGATGGATGGAGTAACCATCTAAAACATTGGACGGATAAAAAACATTACGCAATTCACTTCTAGAAATCTCCAACATCAATATATATTATTTATCAATTTAATATTGAGCATAGAAAGAATTACAATATGCTTCATATTGGCTTGTAGAAAGTGCATCTTAGTCTAATCTTATTACAATGATTTTAATAATAAATTATTTGAATTCTAAAGCCATATATATATATATATGGAAAATTTTTGCCACCCACCCATATACCATTGTATGGTCAACTCTTGCAATTTTTTCAATCAATTTCTTATCTAAAGTTTCAATTAAAAAAAAATATGATGGAAATAAGTTTTATTCAATTTTAAAAGATGTATGTAAACAAAAAATAAGTTTTATTCAATTTTATTTCTTTTGATATTATCTACAATAGACGAGTCTTAACATGATATAAGTCATATGTATTGGAGTTTAATACACCAGAAACCAATATATGATAATATTTCTATAATTTTATATAATGTTATGAAATTTCTTAAATTTAATGGCTATCCAAGTATTTCAATCAATTCCTTATATCTTAAGGTTCAATTAAAAAACTCAAATAGGAATGAAATAAGTTTTATTTAATTTTAAAAAATGTCAAGATGTAAGTTCTACAAATAATTTTTATTAGTTTTTATTTATTTTGAAGTTATCTACAAGAGTTTAGTCATAACATGATGTGTGTGTATTTTCTATTTGTTGTAATTTTTACAACCCAATATAAAGCATGTGTGTAACTCTTTCTATGCTTTATATCAAATTGACACATGACATTTATTAATAACATAAAAATATTTCAATGTTGTTCATATCCTAGATAGTTGAATTTCCATTTTAAGTACACTAATATTATATCAATTTGGTTGTTAGATATTGAAATAGATTTTTTTAAACCCATTATGATGTACATACTTATAAAATTTCTTCCATGCTTAACATGAATACTATAAATGACATTAAAAAAAAATAATAAAAAAATATTTAATTAAATCTAAATATAAATCAACAACAGGGGCTCGATCGAGTTGTACCGTTGATTAACCACGTAAATGGCTCGATCGAGGGTTTCTTCAGCCCTCGATCGAGCTATTTGTGTTAGGTGTGGAGCCTAATTATCTTGTTTATTTTGTATCACAGCGTTGGACCCCTGTACCTTAATGGGGCGATAACGTCGCCTGTAATTAAACGCTGCCTGGGGGGTCCAGGGTGGGTGGCTATGACTTTATGGAGCCCCACCCCTAGCGGGGGGTTTCGGGGGCAGTGCCCCCGAAGCTAAAATCAAATGTAAAATTTCCTTGTAAAATATAGTAATTTCTAGTCAATCTGGGCCATTCATTAGGTGGATGATCTGATAGTAGAAGTTATGTTTAGTTTAGGATTGTTTTCCCTAGAAGGCAACTCCTCACACATATGACGGTATTGTATTTCGGCTGTGTATTGTATGTGTATTCTTAGAGCAAGAAACAGATAGGGAGACTGAGAGAGAGAACAGAGGATATTACAACATATTTGTTGTAGGTTTTGTCTCTTCATTTTTCTGGTTAATAGAAAGGAAGGACTGGCTATTCGGGGTGGACGTAGCCCAAACTGGGTAAACCACGTATATCTGTGTCTCTCTAGTTTTATGTGCTTTGTGTGCTTGTGTTTTCCGCATATTTTATGTGTTGATTGCTCTGTAATATATAATTTTCTAACAATTTGAATTATATATTTCTAATGCTCGATCGAGCTTTTGAGGTCTTTCAAAAAAATAGATTTAGCACATTTTCTGCAGATTTCTCTGTAACACCATTTTGTACTCTAGCAGACTTAAGGTATAATTTGTTTAAAATGATTTTCATAATTTGGAGATAAACATTTCGAACCCACAACTATCGTTTAACTTTAATATAAAAAGGAATATGGAAAACTAATCAAACTCTAGATTATAATAAATATAGATAATTAAGTTTGAAAAATAGTCGATAGTAAAAAATTTAAAGAAAATATTCTATAAATATATTATAAGGGATATAATATGGTATATAAATATAATACATATTAAACATTAATTATGATTTTTTTTCAAAGATTGATTAATATATTTGTTATATAATATTAAAAATAGTTAATATAAGTTATATATTAAGATAATTAATACATGTGTTAATTATTAAAATTAATTAATATATTAAATATACTTAATATATTTATTATTACTTATGATATGTTTTAAATAATTAAAGAAACAATAATAATTATTGAACCTAAGGGGGAGTATTATTAATGAGATTTAAGGTGAGAGGGGCTAGGGAAGATAATGATTTGGAAGCTAATGTGAGAATCCAATTTTCACTTATAATCCATTCATCATTTCTATTAAGTTTTTTAGGATGTTTATTGATTTCTATGGATTATCTAAATTTTTTGTGGAAGTAGTGGTCAATTTTAGCAAGGATGCGAGTTTTTTCAATGCAAATATGATGTTTGGTTTTGTTGGAGTGTTCTTCTTGTGAAATTTTTTTTGACCGATTATGTTTTTATGTCAGACGATTTTTCTAAGATTCTAGTATTGATGCATCGACCAATCTCCCCAACATATGGAATTCCATAAGAACATGGAATTAAATAAATGTCTTTCTGCCATTTAGGGTCAATTGGATCTTTAACAGAAGTGAGGCAACTGTGGATGGTATTTAAAGGTTTGAAGGTGGTCATGATTTTATTTCTTTTAGGATATTGGAATTTTTTTTTGGAAATACCAAGAATTTATAGAAGGTTTACTTTGCCAATGAAGTTGTCTAAATTTTTATTTTTATGACACGTTTCTTTGTTAGAAAAACTAAGAGCCTTAATGGCTTGATGACTTTTGTATCCATTTTTCAAGAACACATCTAAAAGATGTGTTTTCTCCTTTTCCAAGTGTTCTTTATTAGAGATTCTCGAACAACTCTTGTTGCTAGAGTGTTTAAAATGCCTAATTTTTGGTAGAATTTATCCTTAAGTGGCGAAGTTGATCATGTTGGATTCATGAAGGAATCCTCTATCCAATGACATATGAGTTTGACATTTTCGAATTCATATGATATTTTTCATCTAATTTCTTTTAAATATAATGCTTGAAATTTTTTTGGACAGTTTCAAAGGGGCTTAATAAAAAATCAATAATATAAAATATACAAAATGAAAAAAAAAACAAAAAATACCAATCTTTTCATTTATGAGTTCCGTTCAAAAGGGTACTCTTGGTTTTTTGAATTTGTTTAAATAGCATAAAAAAATATTACGTGAACACAAGTGTATGAAAAATGCAATTGAAATATTAATTTATCAACTTCGAAAAATAATAAAAATATAATTTTGCATAAAAAAAATAAAGTTTTAATATGCATACCCTAGTTCTCTTTATGTGGGTCATATATATATATTACATTTTAGACTAAGCTGTGGTATGTGAATACATTCATACTTGTTAATATGTGCAAAAAAATTGAAAGGACAAGACACTAATTTTTTTTGCAAAAAAATATCATTAGGACAACAAAATAATTCTCTACAAATTGTATTTTTACTCCGAATCAAAATTCACATTGCTTATATAAAATTTGAGAGCTTCAATTCAATAAAAGAGTAAAATTTTGAAATTTCATTGCCACATTTGGCCCAAAAGTGTAACCCATCTTCATGCATTCACCCTAAACCATGAATTACAAATTTCCTTCATATTAATTTTTAATATCAATATTGTTATACCTGCGGAAAGAAGGATATATTGTTTATTATTTTGGTGAAAAAAAACTTTGACTTTCAATTAGTTTGAAATTTTTAAACAGATTCTATAAAATTTATTAATACTTTGAAAATAATAAATATTAAACTGAATATCTTGAAAATTAAAAAATAATTTTTAATTTTTTTTTAAATTTAAATTGTTTTTTTCTAATTGGTTGATAGTTATTTTTATGCGTGTTGTAAATTGAATTATAAGATATAAAAAATATATTAAAAAAGTAAAAAAATGGAAAAAAAAAAGTTTATATTCATCAAATGTTATAACCTTGCACAACAGAATGTCATGTGGATAGTTGGTCACCATTTTTTATGTAAGAATTCCATGAGGATAGTTTCCCACCATAATTTAAGCAAGTATTTGCATAAAAAATGGGAGACAACTATCCACATGGCATTCTTTTGCAACGGAACTCCTAATTACAATTATTTTCACCGAATGTCTACTAGCTACAAGAGAATTTAAAAATATGTTAAAACTCTCACATAGTAATAACTACAAACTTTCTATATTTCCATATTTATTCTTATCAATAACCTTGATTATTAATAATTTTTTGCATAAGACACAGGTACTAAGGAGCAACACTGCATATTAAACTTGTTTGTAAATTTAAGTGTTAACTTCATATTGAGTAATTAAAGGATACACATCTCTATCATACTAAAAAGTAGAAAAAAATTACCAATGAAATTAGAATTTTTTTTACTCACTTACTTTACCACTCTATGATGTTAAATTAAGGTGAAAATTAAAATATTTTATTCATGATCCACATTGAAAGATTTTTTTAATTACTAGTTTTTAATTTATTACGTAAATATTAATTTTTAATTTTTAAATATAAAGTTATGGGAAAATATCTCCCCCAATACTCACTGTAAAACACGTCTCGATTCAAAAATTAAAAATTAAAACAAAAAAAAAAAGAAAAAAAACAAAAAAATGAAAATAAAATAAAAATGAAAAGACCGTCTCCTTTTATCCCAGGAGTGATCCTCCTATGTAAGGTGTTCAGAATGTATGAAGAGGAGATAAGGGTATGGGAGGTGGCTAGATTAACGGGAAGGCATGTTGGGATAATCTCCATCTTTGTATCTTTAAATTTTTTTAATATATATATATATATATATATTTTCTTAAATTTTGTTCTGATTTTTTGTTTATATATATATATGGATGGGGTTCATCGGAAATAGTTATTTTGGTGAAGAAATGATTGAAATTATGTTTCTAAAAAAATGATGGAGCACGCACTAAAGTCTAGGGTCTGGTCCTAAAGTGATTTCTTCCCATCCACCGTTGTGGATTAAGGGCTTTTGGTTTCGAGGGAATGCCATGGTTTGGAATCATAGACCCTAGTTTTCTCTTGGACATCATCAAAAGGGTGAATAAGTTTTATTCTATGACAAGAATTTGACATCTCTTTGTTGTTGGTTGCCAAAGGTCTTTGCAGGGATGAGATGGATAAGTCTAGCAGAGACCTCACTTTCCTGGGTAATTTATTGCACAAAGTCAAGGATCAGAGCTTTTCAAAGGGTCCAAATATTGTATTCACTGGTCTAGTTTTGTTTCTTTCGAGACAAACACAATGGGAAATCCCAACATGACCATTTTTTGACCCTCTTTTCTCCTATGTTCTGGGATCCCAAGCTTGCTCGGTATTGAGTGTTATGAGGTCTGTGGTAGTGTTGTTTATTGAGCACAAATGAAAGAATTTTTTTCAAAATCCACTCAACCACTCCTACTAGTCTGAGCAATATGAACCATAGGAAGAGAATGGACATTTTTTTTTCTATATTTTCATCAAGAATGTAGGCAAGAAATCCTCCCTTTTTGGACAAGGAGTTCAGACTCTGTCAATAGTCTGAAGCAAAGGGACGATGCTTCAAGACTCCTCTTAGAATAAATACTATTACATCATAAGGTACTCAACCATAGTATTGAATCTAAGGTTGCGTGGTGGAACTCCAAGACTAGAGACATCAATTGGATCAACTTCCTACAAGGATGTGACACAAGGAAAAGATTTTTTTCACTATATAACAACCTCAAAACAACCCAAGACCCTATATTGTGGAACAAATGAATCAAACACCTTCTATGGAGGTAAAAAAACATTCTTTTTTTTCTCTTCAATCCAAGGTTGTAAAATGTACATTTAATAATTTCTGGCCTAAATTTGATGCTTTACATTAGTGGGTCTTTTCTTCTTATACCCAAAACTATGATATCTATTTATGCTCCAAAGGTTTTCTTGTTGTCCAATTTGATATTGAAGAAGAAATGGAGAAATTCATGCATGAGAGGCCTTGGTTTTGAGAAATATCTAGACTCTTTATCACCCCTTGGTTTCCAGATTTTGATGCCACTAAAATGGTGGTCAAAACAATGTCAGTTGGGGTGTAACTTAAAAATCTCCCCCTCCCATTTTGGCATCGTGATTCATAAGGGTCTAGAGGAAATAACAAACACATTTTGAAAATTCTGAAATATGGACCTCGAAAGAACAAAGAAGTAGTTTTACCTTTACCAGAATCTGTGTAGAAGTAGACCTTAGTAAAGTTCCACCTAATCACATTCAATTGATACATAAAAATGTTCAATGGAACCAAGAATTATATTATGAGAACATGAAATTTCGATGTCATACATGCTTCGAGATAGGTCATCTGTAGAACACATGTCCACTGACAAAAAATACCTCAAAAAAGAAAAATGTCAGTCCCAAAAGCCAAAAGAATGGTAGACCTCAGAACCCCTTTTCTTTGAAGAGGAGGTATAATAAACCATGGAGCCTCCAGACCAAGCATAAGAGGAAGCACATAACCATAATGGAAATAAATCACACGTGCGGAATGGGTTTGAATTTCATGAGCCACATGCTTCAGAACAACAAGTTGAGGAGGCACATATACAAAGCGGGATGGAGGGCACAAAATTAGCACATGTTTCTGAAAGCTTAGACTTAGAAAAATAACTTCCACCAAAGAAAACAAGAAGAGAATGAACCTAATTCAAAGGGATGGCAAAAAGTGAAAAAAAAAGAAAGGCAAAAAAAAGAAGAAGTTAAGTGCTTAACTTCACATATTTACTTTTGTAATTTTTTAGAGTTTTTACTCTTTAGCTCAAACGTCATGAGGTGAATCTACTGGAATGATTTCAACATATGCAAAATTTAATTATGTTCTTTCTATCATGATGAATAAAATTACAGGTATTTTTCTCCAAAAAAATTATATAGTTTTTGAAATTATTGTTTCGAGTTGTTTTTTAATTTATTTAAAAAAATGTATTATGCACTTTGTAAAGTGTTTTTTATTTGGTTTTTTTTTTCATTTTTAAAAATGAATAAAAAAATTTATTTCCAGGTGTTATCACATTTTGATTTAGAAGTTTATTTTAAGTTTTTTACTTATGATGGTATTCCTAGTCAAATTCAGAGGTTCAATTAATTAGTAATATTAACTTTGAAAATAAAATTGGTGATGCATGTAACACTTTTTTTTGAAGTTTTGTTTTCATTGAAAATATAAAATATTTACATCATATATACTAGTCTTATTACTTATGGCTTGCCACCTTGGAAACGAAACCAAAGACAATAGAATATAGAGTCTATGGCTACCAAAATTAGATTCATCTAGCAGTCCAAAACTTGAAAATGCATAGAGATAGTATTGTCTCATCTTGGGGAAAAACAACAACAAGAAACAAAATGGCCAACCTTTAGAGACTGCATAATTTGAGGTAACAAATAAAATAAACTAGACATATACTTTAAAAATAGATTATCAACGACCCAGATGGGAAAGCACAAGGAGGAAAAAAATGAAACTATAAAATATAGAGAACCTAAGCATTAGGAAGACAGTGAGCGTCGAGGTTTATCGGTTGTTCCTCAACCTTGCGTGGTGGAGAAATTGGAGAGTTTGGTAGAAATCCCATCTAAATCCTTGCAAGCCTTTTTTTCACATATAGCATATGATCCCTGAGCTCATCCAATCTTTGCATGAGGTTGACTTGAATTTTTCTCATGTTTACAAAAATCTTTCATAATAGAAGTTGATCCATAAATTGTCGTGAATATTCCACTGGACAATTCCTCACAATAGATCTACTAAAATAAATTACAAAATATGAAATATACACTATGACAGTTTATTTTTCCTTAGATTTATATATTTTTTAATTATTAATTTATTATGAATGCATGAAAATTATAATTATGCAGAAAATAGAGAACATTGAAATAAAGCTCAAAAACCACGAATTAACACAATATATATCTTGAGAAACGCTTTAAGGAGAAAACCCAACTAGAAGGTGAGGTTGCCCTACTCTCTTTCTATGAATAGAAAATGGATGCAAGTACAAAGAAGTGAGGTTTGTGGCCCATGAGTTGCTACAATATATTTTCTGTCTTGTTATCCACTCTCGACTACTCTACGCATCTATGGAACAAAATTAACTCAAATAGAATGGAACCCCTTAACCTCCTAGTGGCCCACTTATAACACAAACTGATAGCCTATAGCCATTAAGTTTGAATCATTGAACTCTTAAATAGAATTATAATATGGAATATTTTAGAGTCTTCTTCATCATGATCATGTGGCTAGACTCTTTTCCATGAATAATGGGGGGGCTGACATGGAAACCTATCAAATTATGGTGGTCAAAACAGGAAGGTCAACTTCCAAGTGGCATAACTTTTGCATACATATTTCGATTGAAGAAATTATTGCGTCATTGGAAAGGTATATGTATATAGAATAATTAAAAAAGGTTTCACACCCTAAAAACAATGTTTTACCCCAAAAAACATTGTTTGATTCCTCAAATTCTTCCAGAAGCTTTCAAACCCTAATTCGCCAAACTAGGACCCGCCGATAAAACTGGTCTTGTGAGTTGATTCATCCACTTTTTCCACTATGAAAGCATCAAGATGAAATAAAAACATTATAATGATTCAATTTGGATCATTAGCATAACATGTCAGTACAGTTCCATCATATGAAGATAATGGTTTTGATGACCTCTGGAATTGCCTATATCAGGAACCCCAAGAGGTTACGTTAACCATGACTTCCAAGTCCAAAGTAACATGCTTTTGTTGTGAAACTAGCTCCAAAAATAGAAGAAAAGAGATATCAACACCTTAGAAATAATCCACTTCGAGGGGGAAACCTCCAATACATTACATGAATGAAAAATTCTTGGATGATACAAATGACAAAACCTTCTTTCTATATATAGGAGTTCATGGGGCCACAATGTAATCCTAGTGGGGCCACAATGTAATCCTAGCCGACCTAACAATAATAATGTAAGGGCACAATAATAAAAAATATGGGGGTTACAGGGGTACAAAAATAACAATAAGGGGGTTACACTAACAACAATAAGGGACTATACTAGTAATATAGGGACCCAACATGCTCCTCTCCTTCACAAAATGGTTGTCCTTAATGCTTAAGTAGCTCCAAGTGCTTTTGTATAAAATTCTCATCCTCCCACTTAGAATCTTCAGTGGGTAAGTTCTTCCATTTGATGAGATACTCTAAAATTGATCAATTTCGTAGTTGTCGAGTTCTTGTTTCTGTGACCGCTTCAGGTTCCAATATGATTTTTCCTTCCTCATCAAGTTTTGGCAATATTTTTTGAACTGGAAGTTTGTCCCCTATAACCTTTTTTAAGCATGAAACATGGAAAACTAGATGCACTCACGAAGAAGCAGGAAGCTCCAATTTGTATGCCATAGTACCAATATTTTGCAACACCTTGTAAGGACCATAGTACTTTGGCGATAATTTATTATCCTTCTTAGCTTGCTTGAGGGAAATTTGTTTGTATGGTTGTAGCCGTAAAAATCCCCAGTCTCCTACATCAAAACTTCTCTCGCTGCGATGTTGATCTACCTGTTGTTTCATTCGATTTTGTGCCAAATTTAGGTTATCCTTTAAGAGTTGGAGAACTTCTTGTTGATGCTCGATGTTATCCTCCATTGCTTAAAGCCTAGAATTTTCCCTTAAAGAAGATGTGATGGAGGTGGATGATATCCATAAAGTGCCATAAATGGGGTCATTTTTGCTGTAGTATGGAAGGAAGTGATATGCCACCATTCAGCGAGAGGTAACCACTTAACCCATTATGCTTGCTTATCAGATACAAAACAACGAATATATCCTTCTAAACATTTATTCACTATCTCTGTTTGACCATCAGATTGAGGATGATAAGATGAGCTATGAGCTAGTTGAGTACCCAATCAAGAAAATAATTCCATCCAAAAATTTCCTATAAAAATGGGATCTCTCTCACTTACAATAATCTTCAGGTTTCCATGTAGCTTTTGAATTGTTTCCATAAATGCCATAGCAACTGTACTTGCTTTAAATGGATGAGATAATGCACAAAAGTGTGCATACTTGGTAAGTCTATCAACTACCACCATAATGAAAATCCTTCCTTTGGACTTAGGTAAACCTGTGATAAAATCCATTGAAATCTCCTCCCAACGTTGACTTGGAATGGATAAAGGTTGTAGACGACCCGAGGTCTTAATTGTCTCATATTTATTTTGTTGGAAAACCAAAAATTCCGCCACAAACTTTTGAATATCAGATTTAGGGCCACCCCAAAAAAAAATTCTTTCTTCACACTGTGGTAAGTTTTTAAAAATCCCGAGTGTGCTCCTAAAGGAGAAGTGTGCAATTCCAAAAGAATCTTTTGTTTTAGTTGGGAATTCTTGCAAATATATAAGCGATATTTGTACCATAAGGAATCAATTTTCCAACTAAATGTATAAGATGTACTAGGATCTTGCTGCAACTTTTGAATGAGTGTCCACACTTCTTCGTCCTTCTTCCATTCATCTCTTTCTTCGGTTATCCAATCTAGTTGGATAATAGAAATTTCACAAAGAAATGCTTCCACCTCTTCATCTTTTCTTGAGAGTGCATCAGCAACAACATTTAGCTTCCCTTTTTTGTAGATGATTTCAAAGTCATAACCCAACATCTTTGTGACCAATTTTTGCTGCTCTTCTGAAGATATTCTTTTTTCCAAAAAGTGTTTAAGACTATCTAGATAAGTTTTTACCTTGAAGTGTTTTCCCATTAGGTAAGGTCTCCATTTCTTTAGTGCATGTAGTATTGCCAACATTTCCTTCTCATAAATAGCCTTTTGTAAATACTTTCCTTTGATTAAACGAATTTCAAAAGTAATGGGTCTTCCTTTTTGTATTAAAACAACACCAATTCCATTTCTTGAGGCATCACATTCCACAATAAAGGTTTTTGTGAAGTCTGGCATAGCTAAGACTGGTGCTAGGCACATTTCCTCTTTAAGATGTTCAAAGGCCTTAGTTGCTTCAGGAGTCCATGAAAATGCATATTTCTTGAATAATGTTGTTAAAGGTGTTTTTATTCTCCCATAATTCTTAACAAAATTGCGATAATACCCTGTTAACCCAAGAAATCCTCGCAACTGCTTTATGGTTTTTGGGAAATTCCATTCCTTAATGGCTTTAATTTTGTTAGGGTCTACCTTAACACCCTTGTGAGATACAATACGACCCAGATATTCCACCTCTTGTACCAAAGAAACATTTGGATGTTTTTGCATATAATTGTTCCTCCTCCAATAGTTTGAGCACCCTGTCAACATGTTGAACATGATCCTTCCAAGACCTGTTGTATATTAGTATATCATCAAAAAATACTAGCACAAATTTTCTAAGGAAGGGTTTGAACATGGATTTCATCAACCCTTGAAATGTAGAAGGTGCATTGGTAAGGCCAAAAGGCATGACCAAAAATTCATAATGACCCTCATGAGTTCGAAATTCTGTTTTCGGAATATCTTAAGTCTTCATTCTAATTTGATGATATCCTGAACGAATATCCAACTTGGTAAAACAAATTGCTCCATGTAATTCATCCAATAATTCATAAATAAAAAGAATGGGAAATTTATCTTTAATAGTGAGCTTATTGAGCTCCCTATATTCCGGACACATGCGTCATGATCCATCTTTCTTGTGCACCAATACTACTAGGGCAGAGAAAGAACTTTGACTAGGTTGAATTATACCAGCCTCTAACATTTCTGCAATCATACGTTAAATTTTGCTCTTTTGGACATAAGGATATCTGTAAGACCTGATGTTTGGAGGAACACTGCCTGGAATCAAATGAATAGTATGATCATGATCATGAATAGGTGGGAGTCCTTTGGGAGTATCAAACACCTTGGAATTATTGTCCAAGACTTTTTGGAGATCTGGAGAAATAGATGGTTTTGATGTTGGAACTTCTAGTGAGCATAATTGTGCAATTACGCCTCGTTGTTCTTTCTTTAGAAGATTTTTCATGACATTATAGCTTATTATCTTTCATGGCTTCCATGCGATACCCTGTAATTCGATTTCCTTTCCTTCTGAAAAAAAATTCAAGAAAAGTTCTTGAAAATTAAAAGCTACCATCCCCAAAGATTGTAACCATTGTAGTCCTAGTAAAACATCAGCACCTCCCATTGGGATGGAAAGCATTGGACTATTCAGTACATATTCCCCCATGGCTACCTTGATATTAAGGCATTTTCTTGAGAAATTTATAGTTCCTCCATTTGCAACCATCACTTGACATTCTGATGTTGGGTATAGGAAAGAATTCAATTTCTTGGCTACCTTACAATGAATAAAATTATGGGTACTACCAGAATCAATCAAAACTATTACCTTTTTCTTCTTGATATGTCCTTCTATCTTGAGAGTTTGAGGAGTAGTAATTCTTGCCAATGCATTACATGATATGGTAGGACTCATTTCTTCTTCTTCTAGGGTTTCTTCCTAGTGTATATCCTCTTCTTTTGAAGTTTCTTGTTCATTTTCTTCCTCCTCTTCACAATATATGTAAAATAATTTCTTCTCAACACACTTATGACCTTTAGTGTATTTGATATCACAACTATAGAAAAACCTTTTTGCTATTTTATTCTTTCAATTTTTGTGGTGTCAACCTTGTAGGTTGTGGAAGTCTAGGAGTAGCAACACTTCCATCTTTATAGATGTGAGTGGTAGGCTTCCTTGTCGTCATAATTTTACATTCAATTTTTCTTGCCAGCCTGAATGCCTTCTCCAATGAATCAGGTTCCCAATGCGAACTTCATGTTGGATGTTATCCTTTAAAGTCCCTATGAAGACATCAATCCTGCGTTCCTCTGGAATATCAGTTACCCTTATATTCAATTTTTGGAAGTCCTCAATGTGCTCCACCACATAACCCTTTTGTTTGATATTTATCAATTGGATAAAGAAGGTGTTGCTCTTTGTATCCTCATAATGTGCTATCATTCCTCCGTAAAAATTGACCAAGTGACAATTGTTTTATGGGAGTAAATCCATCGATAACATACAAATGTATTTTGTTCTAAATTTAAAGTTGTAATGCGTACCTTTTGTGTGTTTTGCACATTATTGAGATCAAAATATTGCTCCATATGTAGTATCCATGTTACGGGATCCTTGCCATCAAATTTCCTCATATCCATCTTTGGAATATGGTGGTTCTTCAATCCAAAATTAGATTTTATGAAATCATGATTAAAATTTGTTTTTTTCTCATAATGATTTTCTTCTACTATCTTTTCACAATTAGGAATCATTTCTTGTGTCAACTTTGACAAACCTTCCTTCAAACCTTCCATGTCTTCCTTCAAACCTTCCATTTTTTCTTCCATACCATCCTTCAAACCTTCCATTTTTTCTTCCATACCATTCTTCAAACCATCCATCATATCTTCCATACCTTTCTTCAAACCATCCAACTTAGCTTCCATGCTTTTCTTCAAAACATCCATTTCATTTTTTGTTGCTCTTTGCGATAGCGAAATTTGGTGCATTTTCTCTTGTAATTTTGATATGTCATGTTTCATTTCTTCATCTTCATGAGCCATAATAGAGCCTTCTGAAGGCTTACTGGATGTTGAATTCTTTTTAGGGGGAATTTTGGAACCCAATGCTAATATCCATTCTACAATATGCCCTTGGAATAAATTCAAATTTATTCTTCAAACAAGACTTATGCACTTCGGAAAAAAAATACACACATTTTTTTTTCTTATGAGGAGCTCGATATTGAAATTGAATTATCTCTATGATTTTGGATCTTCAATATTTGAAATTTTTCCCTATGGTGTCCCTCTAAATCCTCTTTCAAATTTCATAGGTCTGACCTAATTTGGATTCTTCAAGACAAAGTTATGTCCAATCTCCCACAATGACCTAATTATGGACTGGTTTAGTAAAGTGAATTTGTACGAATTGCCACGTGTCACTGTTTGCTCCTTTGGCCCTAAAATTGATAGTCAGGAAACAACGGTCTATTTACGTCCAACTACTTTACATAATTCCAATCTGATGCTCAGAGAGAGAGTTATGAATATTTTCCCATGATCACCTCTTTGAGATGAAATTCGGGAGCCTGAAAAAGCCCTAATTTCCTCAGATCCTACCTCCCAAAATAATGCAAATCAATATTTGAAATTTTTCCACGACGTTCCTCAGGATTTCTTCTTCCCTCTATGAAAATTTCAACTTCTGAACCCTCGTAGAAAAATATTTATAGTGAAAATTTCGCGATGACCCGTTTAAGTTAAATTCAAGAGCCTACAACAATCCATAACTTCCACAGATAATATCTCCGAAAATATTGTGAACCAGTCTCTGAAGTTTTGCGATGATGTTCCTTAGGATTTCGTCTTCGCACTCTAAAAATTTCAGCTTCTGAAACTTCTTAAAAGCAAATATATAGTGGAAATTCCACGATGACCTATTTGGAGCAGCGAAACCCTAGAATCCAAAGCTCTAATACCAAATGTTGTGAAACCAGCTCCAAAAATAGAAGAAAAGAGATATCAACACCTTAGAAATAAGCCAATTTGAGGGGGTAACCTACAATACATTACATGAATGAACAATTCTTGGATGATACAAATGAAAAAACCTCCTTTCTATATATAGGAGTCCATGGGGCCACATTGTAATCCTAGTGGGGCCACAATGTAATCCTAGCCGACCTAACAATGATAATATAAGGGCACAATAATAAAAATATGGGGGTTACAGGGGTACAAAAATAACAATAAGGGGGTTACAGTAACAACAATAAGGGACTTTACTAGTAATATAGGGACCTAACAGCTTTTTTGCCAAATTTCCACTTTCACGAGATGAATTTCCTCCTGAATGTTGGGAGGTGTATGTTCATAATATTTGTTGGCTAAGTATTCAACACACAATTAAAGTCCTAGCCTCATAAAGCACCATGATCACCACCTCTGTGTCAAAAACGAGCTTGTTGGCAAGTCATGGCTGTCGTAAGCAACAAGACATCACAAATACCTAGATATAGCTGGAAGGGAAGCTACAAGAGGTAGTTGTGAAAGAATTTGGCCATGATATCATGTTAGGAAAGTTTTACTTGTAGCAAGCTTGAGGTAATTCCTATATTCACTACAAGGAAAAGACCCTCTAGCGGAGGTTATAAAGGATGTTTTTAGTGTTATAAAATTGGCCAAAATTGTCAAAAAGACACTTGTTACAACATCTGTTTTTTGTAACGGAGGTTTTGGTGGAGCTTTTAACGAAATTTGAACACAACTAAAAAAATTGAGCGACAAGAGGTTATTACAGATGCTTTTTTCATCGATGCACTACTAAGGTGTTGGCGAGAGAATAGGTCTCGTAGAGAAGACCCGGGTTTAGATTAAGGGCCAACAAGGTTTTCCGTCGTAGTCTAGGTTCACGCCGGCATTTTCACTCTGCTCTGAAGGGCAGAGAGTCTCACTTGAGGCATGCCACGACCTTAATTTTATAGGGAGTCCATCAGTATCATCCCAAAAACATCAATACAGTTGAATCAAAGCTAAGCTAAAAGTCTAAATGACCATGACACAACATTCCATAACATATACCTCTTGGGAAAGCATTCAGACTTACAGTAAATAAAATTTTAAAAGGAGTTTGCTAAATCATTCATTCAAAACCATAACAGATACTCAGAACAGCACTCCTGAATATATTCATCATCATCCATCAATGGAAAACTATTACAAGGCTCAGTTGCGTGAGCATAAACAGAGTAGAATACAATACGTCCTAGTGGACAAAGAGAAAATGCAGAAACACAGAGGAATGGAGAACAATACAACACAGATAGAGCTCTCCTGCAGCTCCCTGTGGCCTATTCCCATCTGCGCCAACCTCCTTACCAGTTGGCTGGTAGCCTATTTGTTTTGTTGCTAGCACGACTGACAGTTCCTCCTTTCTTATCACTCAGTTGTCTTCTGTTTCTTTCTTTTCATCAGGAGTTCACTGCTCGTTCCCTTCCACGCTCTTCCGCCATCTATGCTCGCTCCCGCAACCGTCGCGACACCTGTACTTTTCTCCTTCGCAACCTTGAAACCTTTCCACCTACCGTGGTTGCGTTCCACCACGTACTCACCACAACTCAAAATCTATTGAATTTCAAAACAAGGGCCCCAATAGGCCCTGACCACATCCTATTGACTCGCCCCGATTCAATTGATCTGCACTGCCTCTACTTCCATGGGTCTGCTCGGCCTTACACCCTGTTCTGCCTGCCTTCCTTCTCTTGGTTATCCAAACAAGGGCCCCAACTCTGGGACCTTGGTTAGCACCGATGCCTTGAGCACTTGGAAGGTTTCCATGGCCTGCTACCATCCTTGCATTAGTTCTTCAGTTTCAGCTGTGATTTTTGTGACCACTTCTTCCCCTACATTCGGCGGCAGGGCACCAAACACAATGTTGATTTGAGTGTTGGCCTCAGAAGCCAATTGCTGCATTTTTTGTGCACTGAGTTTTATAGGCTGGAAAAGCTCCCAGATGGCTTGTTTGGCTACCCTTTAAGTTTCATCTATTTGCTGTATTTGAACCTCTAACACATCTGCCTGGGCGTAGATTTGATCTAGTCCAGTGGGGTCCGTTGCTTCCTGGATTTCCTTAGATATCTGTTGGAGTTGTAGTGAGACTAGTTGTGCCTTCATAGTAAGGGATGTTGAGCATTCTTGCAGACCCTTTAGTAGGTCATATGCCTCTCATGCTGCAATACTCAGAACTTCCTGCATTTTCGTTACTTGGCCCCACCTTTCTGAGATCTATGCCGAGTAAACAACCGCGGGGTCAGGAAGAGCAGGTCGGGCTGTCATTGCCGCCTTGAGTTCCACATTCTCCTGTCATAGTTTTGAATATGCCACCCTGAGGTGGATTACCTGCTCAACTACATTAGTCTCTTGCATCTCTTCTAGTAGTTGGCTACTGCTAGCTATTACTGTAGGCCACACTTCCTGGAATACTCTGGTTACTATCTCCAGTTGTTCCTGTAATTGATCCCTTTCCGTCGTTAGTTGCTCACGTTGTTCAGTAAGCGTGCTTATCTATTGTTGCTGTTGCTCACATTTCTGCTAGAGCTCTGAGTGGAGCCTCTCGGCCTGCTGTGCTACTCTCTAAATGAAATGGTATAGTTGAGATGTCCCCTAGGTCTCCATGCTTTTGGCATCGGAGGTACCCTTATCTGGCACTCGTGCACGAAGTGGTTGTCTGCTGGCAACGGATCTCACTGACTGGTCCTGAGGTGATTGTGGTGGTGTTTGTTGCTGTAGTCAATTGCTAGAGTCTTCCATCTGTAGATCTTGTTGCCCTTGTGGCCCTACTAGGTCAACTGTGTGGAGTGGAGTCTGCTCAGGGAGTGGCCCAGCTGCTTCTTCCATCTATTGCTCTAACTGAGTAATGAGGTTGGTAAAAGTAGTTTGTGGGGTCATGGTTGGGTTAACTAGGGGTACCACTTCTATACCCAAGTTAACCTCCATTCCTTGGTCCCCATTCTTTATTCTTCTAACGACTGGATCGGACACGGTGGTTGATGAAGTGGATGGTGCAGAGTTGTGGGGTTCTCGGGAGAAGGATGAGGTGGTGGGTGGTAGTTTTTGGGTGCGAGGTGGCGATATGCGGATGTTTAAAAAATCAAGGGGGGATATGGGATTGTGGGGTGGTACTCCTCTGGCCTCTTCGAGCTCAACTGTCATCTTTTCTTGAATTGATACCCCTATACTGAACTGTTGAGGTGGATCCTCCTCTGTGAGGTTGACCACCAGGCTAGATTCTACAACCTTGGCCCTTTTTGCTTTTGGTGCCGCTGCAGGTTTTCTAGCTTTACTCTTTCCCACCAACGTTGTAGTTGCCGGGGGAGGGGAATTAAACAAAACATTGGGTGTGGGCGTAAATACGGAGGCCGTGTTGAACGATGGATTAGATTGGGATGCCTTAAATTCTTAAAATGTTGGGAATGTAGTAGCATCACTTGCTAGGACTTGAACTACTTTGTTAAATATTTTTACCTTGGTGTTCAACTGCTGAATAATCGGAAAGATCCATAGGTTTGATATCCTGGTTGTTTCTTCCTCCGAAGTTTCTCTCGGTAGCATGTTTGGTAGCATCCCATCAAAGAAGTATGTGTACACTCCATCCCTGATCTCCATCGCCACTCCTGGCCATGAACAAACCTCCGTGTTGAAGGTTACTTCGTCAATCTGGAATTTCAAAGGCCTCATCTAGAACGTTATTTCTAGTACACATGTAGGCCTGAGAAAAGTATGTTTATGTGTGTCTCTGAACCAGACCTGCTCACTATATCCATCTAGTAGACTTCTTGGAATCCTTTTTTGACTCATTACGATGTCAACCATTTGACCATACCAAACTCTGAAGGCTTCTACATTCACTTCCTTTGTGCTCGGGTCTCCAGACACTTTCCACGGCACAAACTTCATAGCCACAGGTTGGTCTTCTGCTATCTCCACTGGTATCCTGATGCTGGGGAAGGTCCACTTCCACATGGCTAGCGCCATGATCAAATACCCATAGATAAACCCAGTCGCTCTCTTGTAATTGTCCTTCCAAGCTTCGAACAATTATTTTAGTAGGAAGGAGCACCAATTGAGCCTTTTCCCTTGGACACAGTGCTCTACAACCGAAATTGTGTCTAATGTGAATTATCCTTTTGTATAATGCCTCATTGTCTTACTGGCAATGAGATAGTAAGTGAACCTAATCTCTGGCCTGTTAATTAACTCAATATTTTCTCCCTTTCCTCTTTGAGTGCCATAGTTGGCATAGTAGTCTATGTCTCTCGACTTCTTCACCCTCTTAGATATAGTTTGGAACGCTGAAGATACGTCCCTTCCCTCCTGCGACAGTCCTGTCACCCTATGAATGTCTTCAGCATGAATTTGGATTTCCTTTCCCAGCCATAGAAATCCATTCTGAATCCAACTTAATAGAAATTTTGTGCACTACATCACAGCGCCTGTAATCCCAAACACTGGTAATTTTCTTAAATTCATTATCATGGAGTGTTGGATACCCCTGAACTCAGGCAGGACTCTTGTTGTTTCTCATCCTGCTTCTGTTGCATAATTCTCGATGTACACCTGCCTTTTAGCGCAGGAAACTCAAAGGAATCTGTGAGGTCTGCATCGATCAGGGTCTCACTATCATATTTTCCCACAAGGGACTCCATTTTCTGAATTCTACTGTCCAGATCCTGTTCCACAACTGCTGGGCTTACTCTTGTCATTCTTACTCATCGCTGGTATACCTGAAGAATAGCTCTCCCTCTTTTCTCTAGAATTTCTCCTTCCAGACGCCTTCTCTGTTCTGGTTCTGGTTCATCTTCCTTGCTCTTTTGGAGGTTTCTAACTCTAACTCGGATTTTTCTGGCATTCTCTCTCTTCTCTGCATGTGGGTTATGTAAGTAACCAACACGGGTGAGGTTGATGAGACCCCATAACTGATTAATTTTTCCCTAGATTCTCCCGCGGCTACAATCATGCGATTAGTTAGCTTTTGAGGTGGGTTCTGACATTGCTGACTGTGGTTTTGGGATTTGGACAGACGCAACGGCTGGTGGTTATGTCTAATTATGGAAAATTTATTACAGTATGGGTGATGCTAATTATGGAAATTATTTCCAAATCTTGGTAATCCTACAGACTGACACTGGTACTATGCTTAATGATGATGGGTTGATGTTCAGCACACTTTTCTGTCTGACGTGGATGACATTCTGGACACTACCCTTCCCCGACCACTATTGGTTGCGTTGAGGTCCCTGAAACTCAACCGTATTTTGTTTTATTATGCTGGATCCTATCTATGCTCATCTCGGGTGCAAGAGAGTTATTGACTCTAACCTACCCTATCGACTCCTCTCCGTTGCGAGAGTTATTGGAATTGAAATGGTAAACTTACTCATGGTAGGGCTTCAGGCGTGCACCGTTGACCCATCCCTATAGAACTTGACCATTCAATTGTGCCAACCGAATTTCTCATGTCTCTTTAATGTCTATGACATGAAATGGTCCTAGCCAATGCATCTGCAGTTTCCCTGGGAACTTTTGGTATATACTGTCATAGAGTAGAACTTTCTCCCCGACCTGAAAAGTCTTGTGCTTAATATGTCGGTCATGCCAAGCTTTCTGTCTCTCCTTTTGTACCGTCTGGTGAAATTCCGCAAGAAATCGTTCTTCTTCAAGTTCTTACAGCTCCTGCAATCGCTACTTTAGGGATTCTTCTTCAGATAGTTGTAGGGTTGTTTCGATTAGAAGGCTTGGTACGATGAATTTTGCTGGGACTACCGCTTCTCTCCCATAAACTAGCTGGAATGGCATTTGGTTGTTTATTCATTTTACCGTTGTTCGGTATGTCCACAGTGTTGCTGGTATCCATTCATCCCAGTCATCGTGCTGCATGTTGCATATCTTCTTCAGGGCCTTCTCTAGTATCTTGTTGAATGCTTTCACTGTGCCATTTGCTTGTGGATGATATGGACTAATTTTATGGTGTTGTATCATGAATCTCTCCAGGAGGGACTTAATGGTGTCATTGATGAAGTGGGTACCCTGGTCACTGATCAAGATTTTTGGGCATCCAAATTGGCTGATTATATTTTCAAATATGTACCTAGTCATAGTCTCTACCATTCAGTTCCTCACTGGCGTTGCTTCTGCCTAGTGCGCCAGGTATTCAGTTGTCGTTATTAAGTATCTTGCATTTGAGTACCTTGCAGCCGGTGCAATTGGTCCTACAAAATCAACTACCCACTTTTCGAATGGCTGCAGTACTTTTATCAGATGAAGTGGAAGCTCATCTCTGTGAGATGGTCATCCTGTCCGCTAACAAATGTCACATTTCTGAACAAATGCTTTACTATCCTTGTGCACTGTTGGCCACCATAGACCTGCCTGTAGTACCTTGCGTGCCATTGGCTTAGCTCCCATGTGCCCTCCTACAACACCACTGTGGCTTTCCCATAGTACAGCTTCCCTTTCATGGTCCAGGACACATCTTCAAAGAACTTGGTCTAGCCCCATCTTGTATAGATTTCCTGCTATCAGCTGATATTCCACAGCTCGAACTACGAGGTGCCTTTTCTGTGTCGTAGTATACTCTTGTGGACACTGCCCTGTGGTAAGATAGGCTGTGATCTCATTTAGGTAGTTTGGGATGGCTTCTACTCTGAAAATATCAGCATCTAGCAACTGATCATCTATAGATCCTCCATTTTCCCCATTCTCTAGTTGGGACAGGTGATCAGGCCCTATGTTAAGTCTTCCGGGCTTTAAAATTACTTCAAAGGCGAACTCCTAGAAAATTAGGAGCCATCTGCAGACTCTCCCTTCTAAGACTGACTTGTTGACTAAGTATTTCAATGCTGAGTGATCTGTGAAAAATTTGAACTTACCTCCCAATAGTTAGTGGCGAAATTTCTGAAGAGAGTACACCATTTCCAATGCCTCCCGCTCTGTTTTCATATAGTTCTGTTCTGTTGTTGGCAACTTGCGACTGGAAAAATATACCAGATGATCGACAAAAGTGTCTCCAGGTTGAGCCAAGATTGCTCTGAGCGTAATGTCGGACGCATCAATGTGTACATGGAACTGTTTGTCCCAGTTTGGGTGGACTAGTAGTGGCGCACTCTCCAATTTTTCCTTTAGGGTGTCCAGGGCCATTTTGCAGCTGTCTGTCCACTGGAACTATTATGATTTCTTCAATAGTTTTTCTAAGGGCACTGTTATCTTGGCATAGTTGTGAATGAAATGCCGGTAGTAACTTGTGTGGCCCAGCAGTGACCTTAGCTATTTTACCGTTTCCGGCACCTCCATACTGAAAATTACTGCTACATTGGCCGGGTCTACGCAGACACCTTGATTACATACCGCGTGCCCTAGTAGTGTTCCAAATGGTACGACAAATACACAGTTCTTCAGGTTCAACGAGATCTGTAGTTGTCGACATCTATCAAACATTACCCTTAACAGGCTTGCATGATCCTTTAGTATGCTATAAACAGTCCAGTCGTCCATATAGACTTCTAAGAACTTGTGGATGTATTCCCAGAATGCGCCTATCAAAATGCGAGAGAAGACTGCAGGTGCATTCTTCAATCTGAATGGCATCACACTGTATGCGAAAGAGCCCCATTCGGTGGTGAATGTTGTCTTTCTCTTGTCTTCCTCCGCTATTATTACCTGATGGTAACCTGAGAAGCCATCGGTGAATGAGTATGCCTCGTTCCCCGCAACGTTGTTGAGGACTTCGTCACTGAACGGAGTAGGAAACAGATCATGGATACAAGCATTATTTAAGCTTCTGTAATCTACACAGACTCGTATCTCTGATTTCTCCTTTTTTCTCTGTATAATTATGGGACTTACCCATTCTGATTCTTCTACTGGGAATATTAATCCAGCTTTCAACATTTTGTTGATCTCTGCTTTCACCTTTTCCTTTACTCTTGGGTTCAGACGACATGGTCTATGTTTGACATGCCTTGCATCGGGCTTTAGTCCCTTTAGATCCGCTACTGATGAAGGAAACAAGTCCTCGTATTCCTTGAGTAAACTGAATATTTCCTTAGTTATTTTTTCATCCCAGTAGTCTCCAATTGTCGCCAGTTTAGGTTTTTCTTCTGTTCCAATATTTACTTTCTTGGTTCTAAGAGGTAACAGATGGATCCCTTCTATCGTTGGTTCTTCTTTGATGTCCCTCTCCCCTTCTGTTTCTTCAAAATACAGGTGCCTGAGATCCTCCAGACTGTCATCGTCCATCTCACTGTTAATTTTTTGACATGCCACCTTTTGCTGGATACCCTGGTATTGAAACGACTGCTCATCTGTCTGTTGGATATCTGGGAAGAACAATACCTTCTTGATTTCCCGCAACACCTGTGTAACTGGCTCTGTCTTTCCTTCAAATGAGAAACACTGTGTGAATTTGTCCGCAACTTCCTGCCATTTGTGGGTCCCTCTCTTTTTTTCGTCCATCAAGTACCAGGATTTTGGAACTACGTCTAGAGAGTGGATAAACCGGTGGACCCACAGTTTCTCTGGATATCCATCAGTCCTCCATTGGGCTTTGGGGTCTGAATCCCCTTGGTACTTGTTCTTAATTCCGGGTCCTTCCTCTTCCTTAAATCTGGCTTTTAATGCTCCTGCAACTACGTCCCATCTTGTCAATGAGTTGCGATGATTACTCCACCAT
Source organism: Pinus albicaulis (assembly GCA_034641835.2). NCBI lineage: Eukaryota > Viridiplantae > Streptophyta > Pinopsida > Pinales > Pinaceae > Pinus > Pinus albicaulis. Next base: position 1,055,812,782 of record CM076583.1, read on the forward strand.
CTTGCGGATGTGGATTGTAATGCCATGTCCATCAATGGTGCTCTGTGACTTTCTGGTACCATAGTTTCTATCTTGGCTATGAAAATACTTACAGCATTCATATCTGATAATATTGGGTATTACTGAATCTCGGCCCGATCCAATTAACTCTTGAAATATTGGCACATCTCCTTGTATTTGTTTCCTAGCTTCCTTGCTGCCAATCATCCCAAGCTATTTCTGATCCTAACTCTAAGCTTTGGATGATTCTCCAGCTTACAGAGCCTTCTGTCATCGAGTTGATGTAATCTTCTCTTCTTCCTACGGTCATTTGGTAGAGATGGTCCAGGAGTTGAATGTCTTCCCTGTTATCCATAGTCTCTGTATATCTCAGTCCTTGGCAGGGGTCGAGTGGCTGAGTGACTCTGATTTCCCCGTCCTCGAAGATCATCAGTTCTTTTCTCAGATCGATTACTACATAATTTTCAAAGGCCCAATCAATTCCCAACAGTGTAGGGTACGGATCCTTATCCCCCATGATTTTGATGACTTCAAAGTCCGTAAATGTCTGTACTCCCACAATGTCAACTTCAACCTCCTCCAGTCGGTCGATGGGAACAATGCAATACTAGTTCGTTATCCGAAGTTGAATCGGAGAATATGTCAATCTTGGCTTCCCCAATGCCTCCCAAGTTTTCCTTGGTAGGATGTTGACATCAGATCCCAAATCAAGCATGGTATCTTTAATCTGGAACCCCGCAACTTGTGTGTTCACTCGGAATTCCTTTCCCATTCTTTTTTTTTTCTCTTTATTCTCTGTACATACTTTTGGTCCGCTTCTGCTCATTCTTTTTCACCGGTGTTCTTCTTCAGCACCCCTTCCAGGTTCTGCTTCAGCTATTCTAGCATTGGCGTATCGTTAACAATTTTTAGGAATAGATGGAACCACTCCTGGATCAAAGCTTCAAAATTATTCTGGGTTTCATTGTCTTCCTAAGTTTTCTGTAACTCAATTCCTTTTTTCCCCTAATTGGGCAAACGTTTTTGCTGCTTCCTAGAAAAATTGTTTCTGTCGTTCTGGTTTGATCAGGAGCTTTGGGGATGCTGTCCTGATCAATTTTATTGGGTCCATAGCACACACATCCTCCCCCATTATTTTGCCACCTCTTGTCACTATGGCCACGTTTTTCATTGTCTGAGTTCCCATTAGCCTGGGTTCTGCATTTACGAGATTCGGCCACCTCTGTCTAGCTCTTTCCTCCCATCTTTTGATAAGCTTCGGTCAATCTTCTGTTGCATGTGTGTTAACTCGGCACTAAGAACACCAGGGTCTTCTAGGGAGCGGAAATTCTCTAGCTACATGTCCATCCTGGTCACAGTTATAGCATCTCACTAGACCTCTACCTCCTGCTCGGCCTCCTCTCATGCTTCCTCCTCTTCCTCAGGGAGCTTCGTTTACTCTGTACGAAGGCCGGTCCAACCGCTCTGCTGGTGCGTCTAGTGCTTGGCACTGCTCTATGCTGTGGGTGGTTGAGGCACAAAATTCAAAGTATATATTATTTGGAACATTGGAATATTTCTGTAAGATCGGACACAAGCGAGGTTGATGGCCCATAATTTTTCATATTTCACAATACTCATTGGTGGCTGGACTTTGTTGTGCAGGGAACCCTATGTATTGTTGTTGCGGTGGATATATCCCTTGGGTGTTTATTTGCATGACCCCTGCTAGTGGTGGAGCCCCTTTTTCCCCTGTGGCTGATGTCCCCACATTTTTTCCCCGCAACCGAGGACATTCCGTTGCCACATGTCGCTCCACGAGACAATGCGTGCACCATACATTCGGTCTCGCCAGTCGCATGGGTTGCATTTCCTTGAGTTTTTTTGTCAGACTAGCTATTTGATGCTGTAGGCCCATTATCGAGGGGTCATGTACTGCTGCGCCTCCCTTGAACTCTTGCGGATAACCCTCCATGGCTTCTATCTTCATTGCCTGCTTTAGTGCGTCCTGCAATGTGTCGATCCTTTGTTGAGTCAATGGAGTTCGGGTCAAAGGTAGTAAAGATTTAATGAACCAGTCCTCTGATGGTTTGGATCAATTGGATAGCTGAGTTTCCTGACTGCATCCTTGAATCTCCACATCAAGTCCTAAGCAGTTTCTGTTGGGGCCCTTGTTTTGAATTTTGCATAAAGATGGATTTTGGGTTGCGGATCAGCACATGGTAGGTGCAACAACGGTAGGCAGAAGAGCTGCCAAGGTTGCGAAGGAGCAAGAGATAGGTGATGAGGTTGGCGCAGACAAGTGTAGATGAAGGAAAGATGTGGCAAAGGACAAACAGTGGAACTCCTGTTCAACAGGAAGAAGCCGAAAGCAACCGAGTGAGAACACAAGAGAAATTAACAGTTGCGCTGGCTAGTGAATAAATAGGTCGTCACCCATGTAGAAATTTGAATAACCGATATGTTATCCACCGATATTCTCCTAATCACACACTATTTTAGCTTCATGCACAATACATAATCTCTTCTACCATTGATCATTAATTGCGGAAATAAAAACAATCGCATGCGCACATTAAAACCATAAAAATTCACACATGTGGACACAGTATTTCTTGGTAAAGCTTAAAGCCGAAAACCCCAACTATCTGTATATTATATGTCATAGAGATCATGTAACAATCATTGTATAAAGCTCCTCACAAGCTCTCAGCACAACCTCCAATTGCTACACACTAATCAAGCTAGATCTAGAAAAACACATGCTCCAATCTCTGCCACCTGATAACCAGCCTCTATTGCATAATCAATGTTGTATAATGACTCATAAATAACTTCAAACCACCTGGCTTGTACTGCACAATCCTCATTGGCTTCTCCAATCACTAGTTGTTGCAAATATGCAACAGTATAGTCACAACTGATAGTTAACGTGCTCTTTCACCTATCTCTGCACTGGTCTCCACTGAAACTGTCCATGCACTAAAGTTAACTAATGTATTCTTTAGTTGATTAATGAGTTTATAATGAGTGAATTAATTAATAATTAATTCACACCACTGTTCACTAGTGTATTAATCAGTTAGACTAAACACAACTAGCTCAACTATGTTTAGATTAGTTAAACTGAACACAACTCCATTAACTTCCTCAATCAACTCCACCAAACTCTCTCACATGAGTTCTAACTAAAGTATCCATGCAATAGCTCCACTTAACCGTCAGGAATAGCATAATTCCTTCTGTCAGCTCCTGTGCCACATTTGTGCACTTAACTGAAGTGCTCCAAGAGAATAAGATAATGTTTATAGTCCAAATATTATTAAGAGCTAATAATATTCGACATATCTATTTTTAGACTGGAAATATAAAAATAGATTCCGCCCAATATGTCTAAAAATAGAATTCCATATATTTTTCCAACTTGACCAACCCTCCACAAATAGCATCCTACAACTCATAGAATATGATCCATACGTCTAAAAATAGACAGTCTAAAAATAGACTTTGCGCCAAAAATTGCCTGCGGGCCCACTTAGTGAAGGCGACTTCTTTCCACTAAGCTCATCATCTTGTTGGAATCTCAACAACGCAGCAGAAAAAGGGAGAGAGAAAGAAAGAGGTTAGAGTAGAACGAGGCCGAGGAGCAGATGCCATAGGAGAGATCTGTCCTGGTCTCGACATCATTGTATTTCCTGTGTCTCCATAGGTCTGTTATTGCTTTAGTATCTCTCTCTGTCCTACAGGACCTTTGTAATTGAATATGGAAGCTTATTCTATCGAGCGATGTAACACTTGATTCTACTGAATGTTTCTTAATATATCTGAAGGTTACTGGCATATCGTATGTCTTGAATGTGTTGCCTGATTCCTGTAGTACTTTAAAATTTTAATTGCTTATTATCTGCATGATTCTCTGAGAGATCTTCTATATACGGTGTTATGTATGTGTATGATTTTACGTTAGCTTGCGGATCCATCTGCTGATACCGGTCTATTCCCCCCCCCTTCATGTGGTCACAGCATGCCTCGGGTGAGACTCTCTGCTCTTCGGAGTAGGGTGAAAATGCTGGCGTGGTGCTAGACTACAACGAACTCCCTTGTTGGCCCAATTCCTGAACCTGGGTCTTGCTCATGAGACCTGTTTCCTCGCCAACAAATGGTTCCATTGTCGGGACCATAAACTTCATCAGGGGAACTAGATCATGGTATCAAGGATCTTCAAAGGAGAAATATGAAGATGGTGGGATAACCACCTGGACCAGTTTATAACTCAGCAAGCTGAGCTGAAAAGTCACAAAGAGAAGGCACTCAGAAATCTAGTTATGTTCTCTGATTCTGCCAGCGATACCTACGAGATATTTTGGGGAAAGTTCCCAAGTGAACTCTATAGCTAGTTGCAGAGGCTACAGACCAAAGTGACTAAGGAAAAATCAGGGAAGATCAACCGTAAGTGGGTGCACGAAGATCTGGTGGCCCTTCATCGATTGGATACTGAGTTGACCCGAACTATAGATTTCTGGGTAGAATCCACCTTGGACTGGTATATTGTGGATTTTGCAACGGAGTGCTACCAGTATTTCTCCATAGCAGAAGATATATTTATATCCGGACTAAGAGGGAAGCTGCTAAAGGAAATTCCATTGTGGATTAAGGCCCTAATGGTGGAAGAAGGGCTGATAGAGTTCCAGAAATCAGGAATGGAAGCGTAAACCTCTAGTGCTGGGGGAAGGGCCTAAGGGAAAAATGCTACAAGAAATGTGAAGAGGGGAGTAGGGGAATGGATGATGAAACCGCAAGGAGGTTGAGGGAGAGACGTTCACATTGGAGGGCGCAAATCACTGAAAGGTGGTGAGAGAGGGTGATGAGGGAGTTGGAACGACAGGGGAGTAGTCGGAAGGATAAAGAGGAGGCGCCTCAGAAGATAGTGGTCATGGAAATCTAGGTGGGTCCCTAGGAGATGGGAGGGACCATTGAGGGAGTGCAGCGGGTGCATGGGAGCCCAACCCGGAGGAAGAGAGAGACGATGTCTGACGAAGGAGATGCAGACGCGCACCCTGAAGAGGATTTCTATGTCAAGTGGTACGTCGCAATGCAGCATTTATTCCAAGAAAGGATGGTATTCATATCTCCAGGTATTTCTACTCCCCAAAGTCCGAATAGCACGGGTCCCTACCTTCCTTGGTACTATATAAACCCCTAAGTGATATTTTTGTTAAGTTAAAAGAGTTGAGTCGATTGAATAACAGTCAATTGTCAACAGCCACGCATGTTAGTAGTAGCATTTCCAGTGGTATATTTACGCAACCAGGACCCGGAGGGTTCATTCTAGTTACACTTCTGCAAGCGAATATGGCGGGATCATTCACTCGGTACCCAGAATTTTCTGGGCAGGGTAACGACAATGTGGAACAACAATGGTACCTATGTGAAGCCATATGGAGGGCTAGGAAGACGCCAGATGCAGGAAAACTAATCGAATTCCAAACCGCACTGAGAGAAAGGGCATTACGCTGGTTCATAAAGTGGTCAGAGGCCCACCAGAATCCAGCGATTGCGGATGTCAACCAGGAATTTGTCAGAGAGTTTAAGCTACCCCAAACGGACTAGCAAGGTTTGTTCGAACTATGGGAGATCAAGCAAAGAGAAGGAGAGACTGCGTGGGAGATGATGCGCAGGTTCAAAGATACGATCGGGAAACTCAGCTACCCGATCGACCCTAATCATCAGAGGGACTAGTTCATCAAGGCTCTGCTTCCCTTGATGCGAACCCTCCTCACTCAGCAAAAGATCGAAAACTTGCAGGATGCATTGGAACGGGCTATGAAGATAGAGGCAATGGTGGGCTACCCGCAAGAATATAGGGGAGGAGCAGCCTCGTAGGACCCATCCCTACTGGGATTGCAACATCAGATTGCCAATCTGACTGAAAAACTTAAGGCGATGCAGCCCATAAGACTAGCCAGGCCAAATGTCTGGTGCACACATTTCCTGGTAGAAGGACACGTGGTGACCGAGTGTCCTCGGTTGCGAAGCTAGGGAGTGGGGACCTCAACAGCGGCAGTGCAGGGGGCTCCACCTATCAGAGGAGTTGTGCAGATAAATTCACAAGGGGTCTATCTGCCGCAACAACAGTATACTGGGTTCCCAAATCAGCCGACGCAAGTCGCAACAGAGTATTGCGAAATTTTCCGAACAGTGGGTCATCAACCTCGGATGTGTCTGATTTTATAAAAGTAATCCAATGTTCTGAAAAACGTGTACTATGAGTTTTGCACTTCGACGAATCACAGCACCGAACAATTCAGAGCTCTAGATGCACTAACAAACCAATTAGATCGGCCCTCCTACAGAGTGAATGAGGCTCCCAGAGGTAGAGAAGGTGGTATGAGGGGAGGCCGTACAGGACGACGGGGTCTGCTGCAATGCTAAAATTGTGATCAAGAAGGACATGTGGCTAGAGAATGTCCCCTACCCAGAAGACTGTGGTGTTCCCAGTGCCGCATGAATACACACACGACAGAAGACTGTCCTGAACTTATCAAGAAATGGGAGGACAGAGCAAGGCAAAGAGGCATGAATCTGGTGAGTGCAGAACCTAGAGGGACAACGACTCTCACAATTCAGAACATAGCCATAGTTACACGAGGAGGAAGGAAAACGGGGGAAGATGCACGTGAGAAGGATCCTATGAGGGTGATCAAGCCCGCATCCCCAAAACAACTGATCAGGCCAGAAATGCAGAAGAAATATTTCCAAGAGGCTGTAGAAACGTTTTCCCAGCTTGGGGGAGACAAAGGTATTGAGCTAACTGTGAAGAAAGATACTAGGGAACAGAGCGCTACAGGGGCTTTGATCGAGGAATGGCTGCACCTATTTCTCAAAATTGTTGACAACGCTCCAATGCGGGAACAACTCAAGCATACCCTGGAGGAAGTGTTGCAGGGGATCGCAGGAGTGAGGGAATCCCCAGAAACAGCACCCCAGTATGTACAGCGAGTAAAGCATAACAAAATAAGAACAGGAAAAGATTTCTGGTTAGACACGTAGGTTACGAGATTCCAGATCAGCGACACCATGCTCGATTTGGGATCCGACGTCAATATCCTACCTCGGAAGACTTGGGAAGCTTTGGGCCGATCACGGTTGACTTATTCGCTGATCCAACTCAAGATGGAAAACCAGTACTGCATTGTACCAATCGGCAGACTCGAAGGAGTTGAGTAGACATCGTAGGGGTAAAGACCTACACAGACTTCGAGGTAATAGATATTATGGGAGACAAGGATCTGTACCCTGCATTGTTAGGGATCGACTGGGCTTTTGAAAACTATGCCATCATTGATCTCAAGAAGGAGTTGATGATTTTTGAAGATGAGGAAGTTTGAGTCACTCAGCCTCTAGACCTGTATCAAGGTCCGAGATATACAGAGACAGTAGATAATAGGGAAGATGCTCAGATGTTGGACAACCTCTATCAGATGACAGCAGGGAAGAGGGAGGATTACATTAACCCGATAGAAACCGGCTGCGTAAGCTGGTGAAGTGTCCACAGCTCGGAGCTGGGCTCAGAAATAGCTTGGGAGGACTGGCAGCAAGGTGGGTATGAGACCAGCACAAGGAGATGCACCAGTATTGCAAGAATCCATTGGATTGGGGCTAAGATAAGGGAATACCCCACCTTGTCCAATATGCAAGAAGTAAATACCTTCATTGTAACGTTAGAAGATAAGGTACTAGAGGAGCAAAGAATACCACTCTTGGACATAGTGTTACAATCCACATCATCCAGGTGGTGGAAAAATCACTGCAACTCCCTGTCGCGGTGGAGTTGTGTTGCGGCAGCTTTGAGGGCGCGGTTTAAGGAAGATGAAGGACCTCGAAGCAAGCGAAGGTACCAAGGAAATTTCGATCCGAAAGACCATCTGACATTATTTCAGGAGCAGTGGGGAAGTGTGGGATATCCGAAGAAGCTGTGGGTACATCAGTTTGTCCACTCCTTGGATACCATTCCGCAAGCCTGGTACTTAGAAGAAGAAAGGAAGAGAGGGACCAGTTCCTGGCAGGAGGTTGTAGAAAAATTTGTTTAGTGCTTCTCATTTAAGGGGAAGATAGACCCGATATCCTAAGAATTATAAGCCATCAAAGGAATACTGTTTTTCCTCGATCAGAACATAGACGGGAGGCCATTGGTGCTGAACCCCGATGGTAGACACTAGTTGGCTTGCCAAAGGATTGACAACGAGCCAGAAGATGACAATCTGGAGGATCTGAGGCACCTGTACTTTGAAGAGACAGAAGGAGAGTGGAACATCAAGGAAGAGCCTACCACCGAAGGAATACATCTACTTCCACTGAGGACTAAAAAGCTAAACATCGGCACGGAGGAAAAACCAAAACTGGCTACCATTGGGGACTACTAGGATGAGGAGGCGACGAAGGAAATTTTTAGTCTCCTCAAGGAATACGAAGACCTATTCCCTTCGTCGGTTGCGGATTTGAAAGGGATCAAAGGGGATCTTGGAGAGATGAAGATTATATTGAAGCCAGACGCCAGGCCAGTGAAGCATCAACCTTACTAACTGAACCCACGGATAAAGGAGAAAGTCAAAATAGAGATCGACAAAAGGTTGAAGGCAGGCCTGATTTTCCCTGTGGAAGAAGAAAAGTGGGTGAGTCCCATCGTCATTCAAAATAAGAAGGAAAAATCAGAAATCTGTGTCTGTGTGGAATATCGAAGTTTGAACAACGCCTGCATCCATGACCCATTCCCCACCCCATTCATCGACGAGGTACAAGATAATGTTGCGGGGAATGAGGCATACTCCTTCACCAATGGGTTCTCAGGATATCATCAGGTGCACATTGCGGAAGAGGACAAGACGAAGACGACGTTCACAACAGAGTGGGGGTCCTTTGCATATCACGTGATGCCATTTGGGTTGAAGAACGCACCTTCCATGTTTTCTAGGATTGTCATAGCTACTTTTTGGGAATATATTCATAAGTTCCTAGAAGTCTACATGGATGACTGGACAGTCTACAACTTTCTAAAGGATCACACCACCCTACTACGCATAATGCTCGACCGGTGTCGGCAACTGCAGATTTCGTTGAACCTGAATAAATTCATCTTCGCGATTCTGTTCGGAACGCTCCTAGGACATGTAGTGTGTAGGAAATGAGTATGTGTCGACCCTGCAAAGGTGGCAGTAATCGTCAACATGGAAGCACCAGAAACCGTGAAGCAGTTGAGATCACTACAGGGGCACACGGGCTATTACAAGAGATTCATCATAAACTATGCGAAGATAACTACTCCTTTGGAGAAGTTACTACAGAAGTCAGAGGTGTTTCAGTGGACGGATGACTGCAGATTAGCTCTCGATGCTTTAAAGGAGAAGTTGGAAACTACATCCATTCTGGTTCACCCAGATTGGGATAAGCAGTTCCATGTGCATATTGATGCTTCGGGTATTGCACTTGGGGCTGTCTTAGCGCAACCAGGGGAGACGACAGTCGACCACCCAGTGTAATTTTCTAGCCACAAGTTGTCTAATGCGAAGCAGAATTACACCACCATGGAGAGGGAGGCACTAGCAATGGCGTACTCGCTCTATAAGTTTCGCCACTACCTCCTAGGAGGTAAGCTCAAATTCTTCACTGATCACTCTGCATTGAAATACCTAGTCAATAAGCCAGTTTTGGAAGGACGGATATGCTGATGGCTCCTACTCTTTCAAGATTTCACCTTCGAATTGATTGTCAAGCCCGGGAGGCTGAATGTCGAGCTCGATCACTTATCCCAGTTGGAGACTAGATAAAATGAGGGCTCCCTAGATGATCAATTTCCTGATGCTGATATTTTTCGGGTAGAAGCCATACCAGATTATTCGGCCAAAATTGCAACATACCTCGCCACGGGGCAGTGTCCACAGCACTATACCCCAGTCCATAAATGACACCTGGTCGTCTGAGTTGTTGAATACCAATTGATTGCAGAGCAGTTGTATAAGTTGGGACTTAACGAGATTCTGTGGAGGTGTGTCCTCGACCATGAACTTGAAGCCGTTCTATGGGAATTCCGTAGCGGCATCGTGGGAGGACACGTGGGGGAAAAACCCACAGCCAGGAAAGTGCTACAAGCTGGACTATGGTGGCCAACTGTACATGCCAACAGTAAATATTTTGTCAAGAAATGTGATGTTTGTCAGAGGACAAGGAAGCCCTCTCACAGAGACGAACTCCCACTGCACTCGGTGAATGTATTACAACCGTTCGAGAAGTGGCCTGTTGACTTCGTAGGCCCCATAGCACCTATAGCCAGACATTCAAAGGCCTAGTACATCATCACTGCCACGGAATACCTAACTAGATGGGCTGAAGCAGCAGTGGTGAGGGATTGTACGACAGAAACTGTAGCCCGGTTTATATTTGACAACATCATCAGCAGATTTGGCTGCCCAAGGAGCTTAACCAGTGATCAAGGTACACACTTCATTAATGAAATGATCAAATCACTGCTGGACACCTTTATGATACAACATCACAAAAGAAGCTCGTACCACCCACAGGCCAATGGCACTGTCGAAGCATTTAACAAAATCCTCGAAAAAGGTTTGACAAAGATCTGCAATGCAAAAAGAGATGATTGGGATGAATGTCTGCGAGCCACCATATGGGCCTACCGAAAAACAGTGAAGCACTTGACGAATCAAACACCTTTCCAGTTGGTGTATGGCTATGAAGATGTGATTCCAGCCGAGTTCACCATGCCGAGCCTTCTGATCACCACATCCCTAAAGTTCTCGGAGGAGGAATCACTACAGGAATGCCTGCACGAATTACAGGAACTCGACAAGGAAAGGTTCCTTGCCGAGTTTCATCAAAAAGTTTAGAAAGACAGACAGAAGGTGTGGCATGATTGACACATCAATAGAAAAATGTTCCAAGTTGGCAGCAAGGTTCTGCTATATGATAGCAGGTTTCAAAAATTTCCAAGGAAATTGCAGATGCACTGGTTGGGACCATACTACGTTGTCGAAATCAAGGATTCCGGAGCAGTTCGGTTAGCTCAACTGGATGGTATTTTTTTACCTGGATGGGTGAATGGCGCACACCTGAAGCCCTACCATGAATAAGTTTCTTTATTTTTCTTTCAATAACTCTTGCAACCAAGATAAGTCAGTAGAATAGAGTAGTTGAATAACTCTCTCGCACCCGAGATGAGCGTAGGTAGTGTCACTTGTCCATGCATAGGTCGTCAATAACAGCTGGGTTGCGGAGACCGCAACGCAATCGATTATGGTCGGGGAGGGTTGTGTCCAGCATGCCATCCATGTAGGATAAGAAAACGTGTCAAGTGTCAGTCCCCATCATTTCGTCCAGTACTTGTGTCTGTTCGTAGGATCGCCAGGAGTTGCAAAGTAAATTGCAATAATTAGAAGTAACCTTACAATAATAAATTTTCCATAATTAGAAGTACCCTCAGCCGTTGCGTCTGCCCATTTCCCCACACCACCGTCAGTAGATGTCAAAACACACCTCAGCAAGCAACTAATCACATGATTATCACCCCAGAGGAAGCCAGCAAGAATTAATTAGTTATGGGGTCTCATCAACCTCACTCGTGTCAATTAATTACATAGCCTGCATGCAGAAAAGAGCGAGAATGCTGGAGATTTCCAAGTTAGAAACATCTCAATGAGAAAGGAAGGTCGTGAGTGCAGAAGAACAGGGAAGGTTATAGGAGGTAGAGAGACATGGACGCAGAGGTGAAGCAGTGATATAGGTGTACCAGCGCAGAGCGAAGATGGCTAGAACAATCCCATCAATTGTCGAGCCTGAGATAGATGGAAGAATTGAAAAGACAGAGTCACTGGTCGGGAAATATGATAGTGCAAATTTGATAGAATCGGACCTCATAGACTAGTTCGAATTCTCGGCCATGAAGCAGCAGATGTATATAGAGGATTATTTGACGGAAGCCAGGACTCCTGCATCAAGAACACGACCGGACTTCTGGGGCCTCCGAAAATCCACACTACTGAATCTAAGAGACTTGCCAGTATTTGGCACCACGGGCGCTGCCATGCAGTGTACAAAACTCTTACTCAGTCAGATTCAGAACGACTCATTGTGGTTGGGGAAGGAGATCCCCATATGCGCAGAGGATATTCACCGGTTGACAGGATTATCACAAGAAGGTTAGGAAGTCTCGACTGTGTTCCAGACAGTATCAAAGCGGGCTAGGAAGGACAGAGAGCAGAAACTATACACCAAGTATGGTACACGGCGCAGAGGCAAGGGAGCTAGGATAGACTTGATTGCTCAGCCCAATGTTAAAGTTGCATGCTACCTCATCGCTAGAAAAATGATGAGGCACTATACGAAGGGAGAGTACACCCTAGATACCATCGCGGTGGAGGAGCACTATATCTAGGGAACACAGCTCAATTGGTGTTCATTCATTCTCCACGAGTTGTTCGAGGCATGCAAGGAAAACTATCGGAGAGCGACAGGATTCATATACAGGTACTTGATCATGGCCTTCGCCATGTGGAAATGGTCCTTCCCTAGCAGGTAGACACCAGCTGAGATACTAGACAACCAGCCAATAGAAATGAAATACACTCCCTCGAGGGTATCCAAAAACCCAGGTTTGAAGGAGGCCAATGAGGAGGGATTCCGGGTTTGGTATGGTATGATGGTAGACATGGTCACGAGCCAGCAGCGAATACCGGGGGTTCTTCTGGAAAAATACAACGAACATGTCTGGTTCAAGGTCACACACAACCACACTCTCCTCAGGCCAAAAGGTGTGCTGGCGATGACTTTGAAATGACGGGCCTAAAGCTGCACATTGATGAAAACACCTTCCACTCGGAAGCCTGTGGATGGTCAGGAGTACAGATGGAGGTCCAAGAGGGGGAATACATCTATGAATTCACAGGAATGATGGTTGTGCCACTACCAGGAGAGACACCAGAGCAAACAATAGCCAGGGTGACGGGACTACAGCTGAATCTAGTCATCGATCGGCTAAATGACAAGGTACACAATCTCAATCGTACTGTTTAAGAGATAGCCAATGAGTCTCCTAAATTCCAAGCCTACCAGTCCACCTCACTCCCCATCATGACTCCTATTTTCACCCCACTACCTACTATTGTGTTTACTACCCCACCCCAGTGCCCAAAATGCTGGTGCGAAAGTCAAAAGTTGCAAATCCAGGCGCAGTGCCAAAAGAAAAGAAACCCAGGGTGGAAGTCTCCAGCTCCGTGGTTGACCTCACTGGTGAGGATCAGCCGCGACAGAGCAGGCGGGGAGTCCTAATCACAGAAGAACCCCTCGTGGCGACCCCGGTAACTAGTGAGCTTCCACCCCCCAACCCACTTTTTCCACTTAACTTTCTGAATATTCGTCCTCCCACCACCTGCAATTACCAATTACCACAATTCACCTTGTTCCGGGAACCTAACACCTCTGCCCCATCCAATTCATCTGCCACCGTGTCCGACCCCGTCATCAGTAGAGAGAGGACTAGTGGGGACCTTGGGACTGAAGTTAACTCGGGTACTACAGAAGTACTTGTGGTTAGCCAAACCCTAGCCCCCCAAGTCACATTTGATGAACTTATCAGCCTAGCAAAGCAAGCTATAAAAGACAGAGTTGACCAACTTCCAGTGCAGACTCCATACTAGCCAGCTAACTCGACCCCCCAGACACAGGAGCTGCACCCAAATCACGGCCCGACGTCAACATGGGAAATTCTAACAACCAGGCCAAAAATCCAACCCCGCCGCCGTCACCAACAGAACATTCGGCCAAGTCGGTAGCCAGTGGACAACCCTTACAGGCGAGGCTGCCAGAGTAGGGTGCATTAGGAGAAAAAAGCATGGAAACATGGGGGATGTCCCAACTGTTCCACTTCATACAGAAGGTAGCACAGGTGGCCAATGGGCTCCACGCCGAACTTCAACAGAGATGTGAGTAGTAGCATCAACAACTCTTCACGCTTACTAAAGAGTGTGATCAGCTGCGAACTGAGAAGGGGGCCCTACAACAAGAAGTTGCGATGGTGACTCAAATCTTTCGGGACATATGGCCTATTGTAGCGGCCTACGACACCCAGGTACCACCACTGGAAGTCCAAGAAGATGTTGTGGGTGACTGAGCTATCCACATCAAGGTAGCATGGGAAAAACTTCGATATGAGAACACTGAGCTCAAAGCAGCTCTAGCGCCCCCCCCAGCTCTGCAAGACCCCCATGTCACTTATGCCAACCAGATAACAACACGATAGGAACAGGTTGAGAGAGTGCAGGAAGCCTTGAGTACTACAGCCCAGGAAGCGTATGACCTACTGAAGGGTCTACAAGAACATTACGATGGCCCTGACTCTCAAGACCCAACCCTTGTCTCTACAACTTCAACAAATCAACCAAGAGATTCAGAATGCAAAGGACCCAGTTAGCCTTGATCCGTTATATGTCGCCGCAGACAGCCTGGAAGTCCAGATCCAGCAGATAGAGGCCAGTTCAACAAGGGCCAAGCAGGCCCTCTGGGAACTCAGGCAGCCTGTCATGGCAAGTGCTCAGAAGATGCAGCAACTGGTCACTCAGGAAATTAAACAGGTTTCAACCATCTTAGGCAAGCTCCCAACTGAAGGAGGAGAGGAAGTCGTCACTCGAATTGCAGCCGAAACTGAACCAATTCTGCAGGAGTGTCTGAAGGCTATAGCTTCTTTCCAAGAACTCAAGGTCGTGGCCCTTGCAAAGGTCCCTGAGTTAGGGCCCTTGTTTGAGAAAATAGAGGAGGGACAGCCGGCGGAACAAGAGACGAGAACAAGCGAAGCCATGGAGGTGGAGACGGTGATCTGTGATTGACTCGGGATGAGTCAAGAGACTATGGTCGGGGCCTGTTGGGGCCCTTGTTTTGAATTTTTCATAAAGATAGATTTTGGGTTGCGGATCGGCACATGGCAAGCACAACAACGGTAGGCAGCGAAGCTACCGAGGTTGCAAAGGAGCAGAAGATAGGTGACGAGGTTGGCGCAGACAAGTGCAGATGAAGGAAATATGTGGCAAAGGATAGACAATGGAACTCCTGTTCAACAGGAAGAAGCCATTTAAAGCAACCGAGTGAGAACACAGGAGAAACTAACAGTTGCGTTGGCTGGTGAATAAATAGGTTGTCACCCAGTAGAAAAAGGGAGAGAGAAAGAAATAGGTTAGAGTAGAATGAGGCCGAGGAGCAGACGCCATAGGAGAGCTCTGTCCTGGTCTTGACATCATTGTATTTCCTATGTCTCCATAGGTCTGTTATTGCTGTAGTATCTCTCTCTGTCCTGCGGGATCTTTGTAATTGAATCTGGAAGCTTATTCTGTCGAGCAATGTAACACTTGATTCTGCTGAATGTTTCTTAATATATCTGAAGGTTACTGGCATATCGTATGTCTTGAATGTGTTGCATGATTCCTGTAGTACTTTAAAATTTTAATTTCTTATTATCTGCATGATGTTCTAAGAGATATTCTATATACGATGTTATGTATGCATATGATTATGCGTTAGCTTTGAGTTGCGGATCCATCTGCTGATACCAGTATGTTCCCCCCCCCTTCATGTGGTCGCGGCATGCCTCGGGTGAGATTCTATGATCTTCAGAGTAGGGTGAAAATTCCAGCATGGTGCTAGACTACAGCGAACTTCCTTGTTGGCCCAATCCCTGAACCTAGGTCTTGCCTGCGAGACTTGTTTCCTCGCCAATAGTTTCTCCCTCTCTCTGCTTGATTTCCCACATCTCTGAGATGCCTTGTTGGTCTGTTTGGGGAAGTTTGAATTCTTTAATAAAATCCCTCTTTACATTTGCCATCGTTGGATTCGGGTGAGGTTTCGACCATTTCATAAACCAGCATAGGGTTCTTTCCCTAAGGGTGGTCTGAAATTCTATCAACTTCCCAACATCTGGTGTCTATCGTGCCCTCCATATGGCCTCACAGAGGTACCAGTGTTGTTCGATGTCATCGCTCCCCTTCCTAGATAATTATGGATACTAGGTGAGTGATCCCGCCATGTTCACTTGAATAGGTGTTACCAAAATGAAGTCGTTGGATCCTGGTTGTGAGATAGTTCCACTAGAAATCCTACTACTAGTTTGTGTTCCAGTTGGAGACTGAATTCTGTGCAATCTACTTAATTCACGTAACTTAACAAAAATTTCACTTGTGGGCTTACAGAGCACTAGGGGAAGGTTGGGACTAGAGCTACTTGAACTGTGGGGACTAGGAATACCTTGAGACATGGATGCCGACCTTTCTTGAAATAGTTGCTCCATGGCAATGTGCATATCCACATTGGACACCTCCTATGGGCGTGCATTTGTACCTTGTCCGTCAGACTTCTTTCCTTTCTCCATTTGGGCTGGACTCCTATACACCTGATGCACTTCTTTCACAGCCCCTCCTATATCATGGGGACCCACCTGACCTTCCATTTCCTTTGTCATCTGAGGTGCCTCCTCGTTGTTCTTTCGACCACTTTCCTGTCTTTTCAACTTCTTCATCACCCTCTCTCGCCACCTTTCTGCAATCTGCGTCCTCTGATGTGCTCTTCGCTCCCTGAGCCTGTTGGCGGTCTCGACATCCATACTCCTACTCCCCCTTATCACGGTTCTTTTAACATCTCTCCCTTAGTCCCTTCCCCCGGCACTGGAGGGTTTACACTTCCATCTCTGCTTTTTGGAATCCCATCAGTCCTTCATCTACCATCAATGCCTTGATCCACAAAGGAATCTCCTTCAGCATCTTCCCCCTTAACCTGGATCTAAGGGTATCTTCTACTCTTGATAAAGACTGGCAACACTCGGCTGCAAACCCCACTATATATCCGTCCAAGGTAGATTCCACCCAAAAATCTACAGCTCGGGTCAAATCGGTGTTTAACCGATGAAGGGCCACCAGATCCTCGTGCGCCCACTTGCGATTGATCTTCCGCGACTTTTCCTTGACAGTGTTGGTCTAAAGCCTTCGCAACTAGTTATAGATTTCTTATGGGAACTTTCCCCAAAATATTTCGTAGGTATCACTAGCAGAGTCGGAGAATAGGACTAGGTTTTTAATCATTTTCTCCTTCTGTCGTCTTAGCCTAGCTTGCTGAGATATGAACTGATCCAGGTGGTTATCCCACTAGCTTCGTATTTCTCTTTCGAAGATCCGAGATACCATGATCTAGCTCCCAAATGGATTTTTGGGTCTCGAAAATGGAACCATTTGTTGGCGAGAGAACAGGTCTCGCAGAGAAGACCCGGGTTCAGATTAAGGGCCAACAAGGTTTTCCGCCGTAGTCTAGGTTCACGCCGGCATTTGCACTCTGCTCTAAAGGGTAGAGAGTCTCACCCGAGGCATGCCGCGACCTTACTATGATAGGGAGTCGATCAGTATCATCCCAAAAACATCAATATAGTTGAATAAAAGCTAAGCTAAAAATCTAAACAGCCATAACACAACATTCCATAACATATACCTTTCGCGAAAGCATTCAGACTTACAGTAAATAAAATTTTAAAAGGATCTTGCAAAATCATTCATTCAAAACCATAACAAATACTCGGAACAACACTCCTGAATATATTAATCATTGGCCATCAGTGGCGAACTATTACAAGGCTCAACTGCGTGAGCGTAAACAGAGCAGAATACGATACATCCTAGTGGACAAAGAGAAAATGTAGAAACACAAAGGAATGGAGAACAATACAACACAGACAGAGCTCTCCTGCAGCTCCCTGTTGCCTATTCCCGTCTGTGCCAACCTCCTTACCCATTGGCTGGCTGCCTATTTGTTCTGCTACCAGCACGACTGACAGTTCCTCCTTTCTTCTCAGTCAGCTGTCTTCTATTTCTTTCTGTTCATTGAGAGTTCACTGCTCGTTCCCTTCCATGCTCTTCCGCCATCTATGCTTGCTCTCGAAACTGCCACGACATCTATCCTTTGCTCCTTCGCAACCTTGACACCTTTTCGCCTACCGTGGTTGCGTTTTGCCACGTACTCGCCACAACTCAAAATCTGTTGAATTTCAAAACAAGGGCCCCAACATAAGGTGTGAACACACTAGCCCATGTCATATATACGGTCAGCCCGGGGTGGTCGAAGGTGCATGCACTAGGCCGTAAAGGTATACAATTGCACCAGGCACACTGCAGGTGATACAATGCACAGGGTCGTTCTAATTCGTATTGGGATTTGTGTGGTGCCCATATGTTGTATCAACGCACCGGTACGTAGTCTTATTGAAGTGCACCGATGCGTAGTATCAAACAAACACAATGATTATTCTAATTTGTATTGATATTTGTGTGGTGCCTATAGGTCGTAAAAATGCACCAGTGCGTAGCCTCACATAAACGCACGGATGCACAGTATCGCAAAAACACACTGAGATTTATAATTGGTATTGGTATTTGTGTGGTGCCCATAGGTCGTAGAAACGCACTAGTGCACTGTATCATACAAACGCACAAGTGTTCATTTTTGTATTTTTTAGAAACATCGACCTGTGACATTGCAATTATTGTGATTTTTAAAAATTCATTATTCATCAAAAGTCGAGACATCTTATAACAGTATTCATATTAATAAAATTTTTATTAATGCATTTTAATTTCATGTTTGGATTAATTTGTTATATCATATCATAATTATTATGATTTTTTAAAATTCAATATTAATCAAAAGACAACACATATCTTATAACAATATTCATATCAATTAAATTTTTATTAGTGCATTTTAATGTGATGTTTGGATTAATTTGTGATATCATATCATCATATTTCACATCCCTTCATTATAATATTTAATCATCCATAAATTTAATTAGTGGTGTAACATTTCACAGCGACAATGGAGAATGTAATAGAATACATTAAAACATATATATATATATATATATATATATATATATATATATATATATATAAGACAGTCTTTTTCATACAAAATGGGACAATTATTGGTATCCCTTTTTCTTTCAATTGGGACACTATGTTCATTACATTAAACAAAATGTATGATTTCACAGACAAATATTTCAAAAAATACAACACCTTGCTTTGATATCCAAACATAATGATCATCATTCTTCGCTTGAACTGATGTCACTGCTAGAGCTACTTCCATGAATTGGGTTATTTTCAGGAATGTTTTGTTCATGGTGTTGATTGTTTTCTTCTTCTTCACCTTCCATCTACAAACATAAAAATAAATTGTAATGAGTGTATAAAAATTGGTGAAAATAATCAAAATTGAAATATTAAATAATATACATCAATGTAAATCGAAAATAAATGACGTACCATAGCAACAATTGACTCATGAACTATACACATTCTTTCAAAACCATGTAGTATGCCATGTTTCAAGATTTCATATTTTGACACAGTTCCATACTTTGTTTCCTACAAGTTTTATACCCCATAACAAATCATATATTTAATATAAAATAATTTTTTTTCAATTAATTATAGACGGAGCTAAGTAAAACAAGATCGATAGATGCTTACAAATTCAACAATTAATTTCGGATACACCAACATATACTCACAACCCATATTTAACCCAATGTCAATCAATTCATCTGATGGTTCTTCATTGTTTGTTAACACATGTTTGAAGACATTCAATGATGATTTTTGTAAAACAACTTAAAATATACAAAAATGAAATCTGGTTAAGTTGTTATAAGGAAGTAACAATTACTGACAAACTTAGATATCAACCCTTTTCTTCCTTGTTGTCCTATTTTATGTACTGAATGGGTTCAATATCCTTTTATTTTCTGCAAGAAAATACTTGAAAATTAATATTTAATGCTAAATTTTTTATTTATTGTACGTAATGATCGAAAAATTCAATGATTACATATTACATTTGGAGCACGTTATCATTGAGATGACTCCTCCTGCGATGCAATTTTTTCCATTTCTTTGACCATCTCCTTGTACACCTTTTTTTTCCTACTGACATATTTCTGATATCAGCTCGCTCATCTTTTGAGATTTTGATAATCTTCCTGAAAATGTAACATGAAAATAAACTATCTAATTTTTATCAGGGAAAATTTTATGGGCGAATTTTAGCCCAAAGGCGAATTTTAAGGGATTTTAAATTTTAATAAGGCGAATTTTTTATATAAAACCCATTTTCTATAATTTCATAAAGTTATCCCAATAATTATTTTAAAAATAATTAATTGTTAAATAATAGCCGACCAAAATAAATTCCCATAAAACTGGAAAAATGGAATTCGCCCTCGATTTTCTTTGTTTGGAGCAGATTTCGCCTGGATTTATAGGGTCGGAGGGAGGGGTTGGAGTGATTTGCCCCAATTTTTCATTGGTTCGCCAGAATTTACTGGGTGGGAGAGGTGGTTGGGGCTTGGAAGGGACGTGGAAGTTGAATGCTGGATTGGTGCAAACCTAACAGATTGATGGAGGTCAGATCGATGGAGGTGGAGATCCATGGAGGTGGAAACTTACAAATCTGGATGCATTGACTGATGACCGCTGCATTGAAAGGGTTTTGGGCTTGTGGTTTTGTAAGTGGTTTCATTGTTCCTTCTTGTGTTTGCAGGTGCTTTCATGAGTTTTTGAATCTCAAGTTGAAATTATGAGCAAAAGGGATTCGCTGGGCTACTATTCTGGGCAGTCGCTTGGCTAAGTTATGGTGTTTTTCGATCTATATCTAAGGCCATGCCTTTTTTGAGGAACTCACTCACTGTTACTAAAATGTAATATCCAAATTAAGCACATATCCCCACTTTCCTGCGAATTCAACATTGTGGCGGTCCAGAGGAGAATTAGATTGACTGGTATTTCTCGAATTCCTTCATGCAATTCTCATCTACGTTAAATTTAATTGAATGAGTGGACAAGCCAAGGCCAATCGGTATATTTGATCTGTTACAGAAGGATTATCTCATACAGATGGGTTTTGCTGGTTTCTTAAAAAAGGGTTTTAAAAAAATTTCTGGTTTATTTGAAGGGGTTTTGAAATATTTTCTGGTTTATTTGAAAGGATTTTAAAGATGTTTTTAATGGGTTTTGATTCATTTATTTATTGGTAACTTCCCTTTGTTTTTGGCCTAATTCTTGGGTATATTTATCACCAGCTAAGAGGGCATGGAAGTGATTCTTTCCAACTTGGGATCAACTCATTTATTGCACCTTTTTCTGCACATCTAAGTTTTGGATGGGATTGGCCTTGTTTTTCAATTACTGTTAGTAGACTCAGAGGAGTCGCAGTCGACTCTGAGTTTAACTCTGTTGTTTGACTCAGTTCTTCGAAACCCCTAGTTATACTCGTGTTTTCGCTCAATTATATGACTCAGAATACCAAGCCAAACACCTAGTTAGTTGACTGAATGAGATTGAATAGGGAGACTAGATTGTCTGAGAAAAAGGAACACTCATTTTTCCTTTTTTGATGACCCAATTTCCTGGCAGCCAGTCAATAGGTGCATCAGCTTTCCCATGGAATTTTATAGCATGTATTATATCGTTTATGTAATTTTTTTGGGTTCAAAGTTGCTTCTTTAAACATGCCATTTTGGGCAGCTGTGTCTGATATTGGCTTCCTTTAGCTTAGGTGCTAGGTGTAAGGCAGATCTATTCCACCAAAATTTGCTTGATATTGGCACTGGGTTAAATTCCTATTCCCTTTAGTTTAACATATGTTAAAAAAATGGGCATTCGCTGGCAGGAATGGAATCCTTGTAGATTTTTTATCACAACATCAATTTTACCAGCATCCCAAGCCAGTGACATAAACATCATGTATGTAATCTGAGGATTCTTATTGAAATTTTACATCAGATGATCATTTCATACCATGATATTAGTGAAAAGTAACTTTTCTTTTTGCTTCCAAATTTGGTGCAATTTTTATTTATAATTTCTTGACTCATAATCCAAAAGTTTGCCAAGTCCTCCAGCATGGTCGATCATATACTTTTTTTAAATTTCTCGACCGGATTACCAATTTTTTCCAAACTTTCCAGCCTCCCAAGTAATTCTTTAAGTTAATTCTAATAACTTTGTTTTTAATATGACATGCACAAAATTTTTGTAAGTTTGTTTATATTAATTCTCATACAAGAAATTAATGAAGGGATATAATATTTTAGGGTTAATGCAGTTCTCTTATAGCTTCCTTCATGTTATGGTTTTCTTTATTTAGTGATATCTGTCTTCGTTTTCTGTTAGCAGGTTAGCACATTGTCATTCAAAGTTCAAACTGCCTTTATTTGTTACTCTGTTCAAAATCAAGTTTTCACTGGTGACTGCATGTAGTAGCTCGGGGAAAATCATTTTCCATTTTATAAAAAAAATCAGTAATTTCAGTGGGCAAGACTATTAGATTTTGAAAGAGTGAAATATGGATTCCATGGGAGATGATGAAAAAGTGTTGAGCTATGGTGATGTTTTGTTAAGGAGATCTGATTTGAACTTGTGTCCACTAATCCTGAAGCAGTATCCACATGTTATTTTATTGCAAACCTCTTGAGGAATACACTCATAGTTGGCAAAGCATATTGGCATCATTAGCGCACACTTTTTTTTACAAATGTAAGGAAAATTATGAAGAATGTTTATCCCTATAATAGAAGACAATTTTGAAGGTTGGAGCGAAGGTGAATTTGACACAAGTTTGAGAGATCTGAATCAAATTTCTACCTTGATGACTTATCTTAATATCTTTTTTGATGCCCTAGAATTGATTCTTCAAACAAATCTATGCATATATATGAGTGTGACCTCCTTTCTGACATGTATCTCTAAATTTTAATGATTGATCCTGCGTGAGACTCAATGTTCCCTAATCAGTAATTTACATCTACTTGGGTATGGTTTTGTATGTTTTGAAGGCAGTCCTAGAGTTTATAGCAGTGAAGGTTTCTCTAAACTTGTCTGGAATTTATATTTATACATCCTACTTTAGCACACCAAACTGAGAATTGAATCGTCCATGAAGTTTTTCAAGGCCTATATCTGGGAAGTTTGTTTTGTATTCCTCATATAAGTATCATTATTTTTATGAGCATTGGATTCTGAAGTTTAAAGATTGGAGCAGAGAAAATTGACAAGATAGACGTGCTTGATAAGCCTCAACCTTGTTGAAGAAGTCCAAATTGCTTAGCAAGTTGGTATACAGACTTCAAATAAGACCTATGCAAACCAGAGAAGAAGCTTAAATGTATTCAAAGATTCCTCAGAACTTGTATCCTTTTTGTCCCTTTTTGGAATTTTCTTATTGAACATAGAAAAATAGTTTTGGCATGAAACTTAAGTGATATATCATAGGATCTACCTGTGGCATCTCTTGGGAAAAAATTCATAGCATATTTTAATGGGTCATTTTTACATACACAATCATGTAAGCTTTGACTAATACCAAGCCTGCATTAGAGTAAGTTTCCTCTCCAATTGTGTATCTCTGATCAAAGTTTTGGAGTACATCAGTGAATTTGAAAGTTTCACCAGGGATAGTTGTGACACTTTGTGCATCAGTAGCAAAGGAATCTTAGTGAAGACCTTGATAATCAGTGACCTATTTCCATATTCAACTCTGACTTTTCAGACACTTGAGGAAAATTCATCAATAAAATGAAGATCAATATTGCATATCCTTGACAACCAACATATTTAAAGTACAACAGTGGCAATTGCAGGTTGTGACATAATGCCATGTATACTTGATGTGAAGCAGAAAGAGTTATCATTGAATGCCTAAGATGTTGCTAGGCTTGATCACAGTTATTAACTCAAAATTTGGATTGGATAGTTAGAAAAGGAGTTCAGAGTGTTTGACATTATCACAAGAACTAATGTTACTTCTAGACTTGAGAGAATTTGAACCATGGGAAAAAATAGAGCATAGTTTCCATATTTTACATGTTGTAGACAGAGCCTAGTATGATTGAGATTTGTCAATTGAATATTAAGCAATGTTGATGCGTTGAGCAAAACTAGTCTTGTTGAGACAGGTGTAGTTTCTATAAATTTATGGTTGTGAGAAAGAGTAGGTTGATATACTCCTGTACCAGTGATGATAATTATGATGCTAGTGTTGACAATTTAAGCTTCTGCTAGTATTGCAGAAACAATGAAGACTTGATATGGTTGCTAGTGAAAGGTGAGATGACAATGTCAAGGTTTGAGATTGAATATCAATGTTGTAGTAAGTTCATATTGACATCATGTCGTTACAGAACTCATAACTAGGGTTTAACGGAGAGTTATCACAGAGAAAATTTTGTAGACAGATGTGCAAAAGTCAGATTGGTTTTCAGCTACTTAAATTGAGCAAAGATGAATACTAAAGAGCACCAGCAGTAGTATCAGGCGTGGTAGTAGATAGAGGTAGCCGTGAAGTGCATTAGTAGCGGTAGCAGGAGTGGATAGAGGAAACAATGAAGTGCAATAGCAGTGGCAGCAGGCGTGGCAATGTTAGCAGTGAAGTGCAGCAGCAGTGACAACAAGAGTGGACAAAGGTATAAATGAAGTGCAACAACATTGGTGTCAAGAGTGGAAGTGAAAAAACATGAATTATGGCATACCAAACCCCAAACACTTCATCTAGAATCTAAGGCTACATATTCACATCTCCTCCAACATGAATATGTTATTTCCTTAACTCTTTCACTTGATATTTTTGTTTCTTGTATCATGATGATTGTTTGATTTTCCTTTTTAATTCGATCTTTGAGATATCATTTTTCCTTTTTCATGATGGGTGTTCTTTCTCACTTTCACATAATCTTGTTATAGCCTCTGCTTGATGCTTTTGTTGCTATGGTCGTGTCAGGCATTAATTAATTGTCTAATTTGTGAAAGAGATTGTCCACATTAAGGCTTCATTCTGGGCTAATTGTATTAATGTTAGAATGTGAGATGTAATTCTTTGAATGGCTTCTTCTCTATAGGGTATCTACTCAGTTAATAAGCAGTGGTAGTAGGAGACAAGTTCTTGTTCCAGTTTTTCATGTTGCATGCCCATCATAACAGGTGAGAGAAAATATTCTATTGTTATGTATGTGCTTCACCATAGCCTTATGGAATAAATTCAAGTTCCTCTCTCCTTATTTTTCAAGTTCAGTGCCCACTGATAAAAAAAAATTCAAGATAATGATTAGCAGACTTTGGTTTGAGTAAGTGCCTAAATGTATTTTGTTTAATGACACCAACCCCTGAAACAGAAATTTGTACTGAGAAAAAAATAGCAGCGATATCTTTTTCACTGATCAGCTAGTCCAGAAAGCAATAGGTAGAGGTGCTAACCAGGGAAAAATTTAAGGATGCAAATTTATATTAAATTATAGAAACCTTGGTGAATCTTACATGTCCCTAATATGCAATCTATAAAATGTTTGGAAATATTTTTTTTTAAAGTGTTGAAATTTATAATGATTTTATATTTGTTACTACAAAATATTGGCGATTTTTAAGGTAGAATAATTTTATACTATAAAATTTGGGCGAATCACATTTGGAAAAAATGGAAATTAGCGAATATTTTTTTTGAAAGAGCATTAAAAATTATCCCACTTGCGAATATTAGCCCCTAAAATTTTCCCTTGTGCTAATCCACAGATTCCAAGATAAAGGGAAGAAAACTCTACAATTTCTAGACTGCTGGTAAATCTATTAAATTTTACTTATCTAATTTTCAAAAACCCCTAATTTGTCTTGACATAATCTTAGGATATTTTTGGGATTTTCATTTTTCATTTTTTTTCATTACGTATCTCTCAGTTCTGTGCAACTATGCAATGAAAGATGTTAGATGTATATGGACAATCAGCAGAGTAAATATGGCATTGAAATGTAAAACAAATCTTACCTTATCTCTATGGGATGTCGCTTCAAAGTCCATACTGAACTGCCAATCGACATCAGAAAATCTTTCATCTGCTTCTTTCTTTAACATTTTTTGCACTTTTGTTATCAGAAGATTTGAAGCATGAGGTTGTTTAACGTATATGACATCCTTCCCTCCCATTTTGACACCAACAATAACGTGTGTGCTATACTGTTCAATAAATCTGAAGAGAATGCATAGATATACAATTTAAAAAGTGCAACTTTTCTTTACGTACATCCCAGATAAGGTGCGGGCATTATTCAAATGTTCAAAATAATAAGTTTTTAATTAACAAGTACAATGAACCAAACAAAATTTGCAATCACAGCCACATAGTGATCTATCAATCATATAGAGTTCAATTAGAAACTTGATGATTCAATTCTAACATTAATGATCTTGGTTAGTTCCACTTGTATTTTTTAAACCCCTCAACTTGTAATTAGTATTCATAGATCCAGCACAATGGCACACACTATATGAAACAGTTCTCAGAAACTATTTCACTCTTTCCAACAATGTAGCAATATACTGATATATTTGAAAGCAAGTACTAGACATGCAAAATATTTGAGATTACTAAATTAAATTGAAGCTATTATGTAGAAAGGATTCTATTAGATTGTGGTAATAATATTTTCAAGATCCCACATTTTAGATTTTAAAAACTACCTCTAATTGTTTTTATCACATTAAACCAAATTTCGTACTCTAAATTTAAAGGATATCTGAATGTCACCAAAAAGAAAAGTTCGTTTTGCAATTATACAAATTTTACTCATTGTGTTCTGGTTGATATGGTTCAAGTTTCAACCATGTGACATGGCCAATGAGTAGAAGCCACACTACATAAATGCTCTGTCCATATTCTGTTAGATCATACATATGAAATGAAGTAAAAAATGTAGACTAAGCTTCTCAAATTTTGGGCCACGTCTTATACCAAGCTAGTTTGCATTCATCTGCAATTGAGAATGAATGTCCATTATATGCTTGGGCTCTTGAAGGAGCAGCCTATGGAAGTTTTCGAGTGCCTGACATATTCTATACCATTACTGGTATGCTCATCATATCCTTTGTTTGCAAATTATACATTGTATATAATCAATTCATAAGATTCTTGTTTGAAAAAATCCCTTTATTAGCTCTTCTTTTAATACCAGCAGCTTACATCCCCTAGGGCGTTGAAATTGATTTTCCTTTTCAATTCGATCTTTGAGATATCTCTTCTTAATCTAGTTCCTTGAAATTTTTTAAATGGCATGTACAATTTGGCAATGATGGCAGTTATAAAATTGTAGTTTAACAGTCCCAATGACATAGTTGATATCCTCACACAGTGATGTTAGTGATGTTGATGTTGTGGATGATATTACTTGATGCTTCATGATGGGTGTTCTTTCTCACTTTCACATAATCTTGTTCCAGAATGGCCTGTGAAACTATAAACTGATCTAGTATATTGGAAACTTAGTGCTTTCCTCCTCTACGATTATTCCAATTATAAATCCCATTTATGGCAGTCATATCTGTCACTTTAAGTTTTTATAGGAGGTCATTGAATTATTGCACCTCTATAAGTTCTAATCTTATGATCCCCCCTTCTTCTATTCAAGGCTTTTGATAATGTTGAGATCACCGCCCAATATCCATTTCTCCTCATTGTGGATTGACCTTATTGTCCTGATATTTTCTAGAAATCCCAATTTTTATGTGGGTATATGTGGACAATAGATTGTTGTTATGCACCATGTTTCCCTGGCTCCTACATATTGTAATATGCCCAAAATTATTTTGGAGAGTGATATCCATTCATGGAAGGATATTTCCTAAGGTTTTTAGAGAATTACCAAACCCCAAACACTTCATCTAGCATCTAAGGCTACATATTCACATCTCCTCCAACACGAAGATGTTATTTCCTTAACTCTTTCCCTTGATATTTTTGTTTCTTGTATCATGATGATTGTTTGATTTTCCTTTTTAATTCGATCTTTGAGATATCTCTTCTTAATCTAGTTCATTGAAATTTCGTAAATGGCATGTACAATCTAGCAATGATGGCAGTTATACAATTGCAGTTTGACAGTCCCAATGACATAGTTGATATCCTCACACAGTGATGTTAGTGATGTTGATGTTGTGGATGATATTACTTGATGCTTCATGATGGGTGTTCTTTCTCACTTTCACATAATCTTGTTATAGCCTTTTCTTGATGCTTTTGTTGCTATGGTCGTGTTAGGCATTAATTAATTGTCTTCAATGTTCAATGTGTGAAGAGTGAAAATGTTCCCTTGATGCGGTTTAAATTCAGTCGGATTTCAATTGATCTCTTATATGCAAGGCTATCTCTGAGAACAATTCCGGAAGTAAGTGTGATCTTCAGGTTTTGAAATTAATGTATGATATTATTATCTTTATTTTTTGTGAATATTACATTGCACATTTTCATGTTCATGATAACTTCCCTTCCGGATGATAGAAAAGGTGGACCATGGAGTAAAGGTTTTGTAGGTTGTAGAGTAACATGAAATTTTACAATATGGGTTTGTTCATTTATAATCTTCTCAGCAATGTCTGTTGCTGCTCTAATGTTAATAAGTTCAAAAAGAGAATCTAAATTCACAATTGAGGCATTTGCATATGATAAAAGGAAGTTGGAACTAACTCACAAACCTAGCGCTGTTAAATCATAGCAAGTTTATTTGCACTCGTCTTTCATTCTCTCATGAACCGAGTGAAATTTCTTGGGGAATTTCTAATCAACAAGTTTTAGGAGTTTGTGTCAGATTTGGGTAGACTCGTAGAATGATTAGCTTGTGGCTGCTATAAACTCTTTTTGTCAACCCATGGATGCATAGGTTAAATTTTCACTTGATTTTCAGTTTCCAATGATTTGACACTAAGAATCATTGGCTGATTGTGATGATTCACTGACTTCTTTTCTTATTTTTTTCCCCTTTCCCTTAGATGGTCATGCATGGGAGGAGAATTTCTAGTGAATGTATGATTTGTGGTGTGAATTTATCTATTGGTTAACTCTTTGGTAACATCCCATGACTGTTATTTCAATGGAAGTTGGTTAAATAACAAACACTAAGTGCTAATTAGGAGTTTTAAATGTTTGATACAATAAATAAATTTGGTTTATAGGATCCCAAATGTGATTTTTTGGGCCTGAAACTTTACATGGCACCCCTATGTTTACAAATCATGGAAAAAATTTGAGTCTTTTTAGGTTATTTCATGGCCATACTGGACGTGTTTCACTACCTAAAACATTTCCAGATATTAAAATACAGGTGGTTGATTTTGTGTAAGCAGGAGGTCTTCTTTACACATTGCAGGATACTAATTTGCAATACGTTACATATTCTTCCTTCTTGATGCATGGGAATACTGAAGCTGCAATTGATAATTTCCACTTAGAGGTGATAGTTTCTGATATACCTTTGCTGGCAGCAGTTATAGGCCATATGAATAATGTAGAATGGCTTTTCACATTGACACCAGCTCTTTTAACAGCAGGATTTTGAAAATGTTTCCTTTGGGAATGTTTTGCTCCATGTTTTCAAGATAATGAGAGTTGTTTGTACGGTCCTTAATGACAGGTAGATGCAAATGCAGAGGCTATTTTAAACGGTTTAAATATGTAGTCAAAATTCTTCCCTAGCTTACCGAGGAACACATTTGAGGTAAAAAAATTATTCTTTGGGCTCATTAAGTTCGCTATCATTTCCACTTGCTCAGTAAAACATTGTATGGGCATAATGGCTTATTTATATTATAAAGTATCTTGGATTCTCATTTAATTTTATTTTTTTGGTTTACTTTACAGACAACACTGGCACTCTACAAAAATTCCTATGTCAAAATTAAGTTTTATTCAAGTCCTGGTGCAAATGATCCACACAAGGTAATTGTGGCTTCTAAAAGCAGTAACGAGAGTTTCTATCATACTAAATTGTACGATAAAAAAAATGTTGATGTTGATGTAACAGTAGTATGTGATAAAGCCCCACGGGGGTAGGCAAGTTGGTAATTGGAATGTGGTGAAGTTCGTATGTGATAATAGTAGTATGTGATAACACATCAATAGATGTGACTTCAGCCATTGAGTTTACCAATCCTTTATAACATGCAATGAATAATAATACATAGACTAACCAAGAAAACCCTTATATGGTTCTGCAAGATGATGAAAAAATGAATAACTCTATCAGTTCAAGTCAAAACAACCCAATTTTTGATGTGAAAGAACCAATGGTGAATGTAAAGGATGTAGATATTTTGGTACTGGGATGAAATACCAATTCCAAAGGTTGTTTAGAACATCCTTTGGATGATGTTAATACTAGGGTGTTTTCAGCAGAACCTGAATATGGTGTCACTGACCTAGAACTGGTGGATGATCATGATCTGAGAGGCTTCTCAGAAGAATCAAATCTTAATGATCCGAGAGGCTTCTCAGAAGAATCAAACCTTAATACCATAATTTCTCCAAAAGAGCTTACTTATGGCATTAATTCAATGCATGTCTCAAAAACACCTGTGGATCGTGTTGATGTAGTAGTATTTTCAAAAGAACAGGATAACATTGTAGGTCCGTTGCAAGTTAACAATGTACCTTCCCTTATAAAACGAAATATTTCAATATTGAATATGGAAGAGCACAAGACAATGTCAAATATACACACAGGAAACATTGATTTCAGAGTGATTGAAAACTCTTCCAAGGACTTTCCTGTACCAATAGACAGCTACAAAGATATTGTTGTCACAAATAAAGCTGCAGCATTTCTGGAAATTTCCAGTTCCCTATCCTTGAAGTTAGTGAGGGAATGTGAAGGAGAATCACATTCTATTTCTATGATGCCCAATTCAGAAACTGTTAGTAAAGTCTTTGAATTTCATGACAGGCATGATAATGTAGAGTTGGATACTGTAAATGTCGGGCGCTTAGATCCAAATCAACAAGATGAGGATTTGTGTGGTGAGGCTGGAATTCAGCAGGATGAATCACCTGGAAATACAGAGACAACTCTGGAAAATGCAGTTGATTCTAAAATAGGCATCCGGAATTTCAGTCCATATAATATTCCTGGAAGTACACATTGAGACAATCTAAGTGTTTTTTTCCCCTCTTGTTTATGCCTTTCTTGCTCATGTTATATTTCTTGCATGCATTCCTTGTATATGTGGCCAAATTATGGAAATATGTCTCTTTCATAAAGTTCTTTTCGTTGTACATATATTGTTTTATGTTTTTTTGCATGGTTTTGTTTGGACTAAGAAATTCAATCCACTTGCAGTATCTGTTCTTTGAGGTAAGCATACTTTCTCTATTATTAAGTAACCTTTATGTAGTATCGGCAATGCTTTAGACTTAGTGATCAAGAAAACACTTGTATTAGAATTGCTAGTTATCCTATGTTAAATAACATCATCTTCTACTAGCCGTGGTCAAGTTTCTCAACATTTAATAATGTTACGAGTTAATACAGGAGCTAAAAGTTTAATCTATGTAAGTATGCTTAAAACACTTATGTATATTCATTACCATGTTTCCTAGTATGGCCTTCTTGTAGTCACTAACCTACATTTCAGTTAACCCATTTTGAGTATTCATATGAGGTTCCTTCGAAAAATTCTCGTATGATAGTTTTTCCTGAAGTATTGAGAGTTTGATACCTGCTAAAATCTATAGATGGTATTTAGAATGTGATGAACAGACCATGGAACCATGAAATTCAACTATTAATGATTTTTCTTGAGCATCTGTGTTGTTGGTTATGGCTTAAAACTATTTTTTAGTTGGGGTCTGATAATTATTTCAGCATGACTAGTAAGTTATCCTCTTAATCCACAATAATTACATTCTTTTTTTCTTTGCTATGACACACATCCGTCCGTTGCTTATGTGCGCTTGCATACTGAATCTTGACATTGAAGAAATTACTTTTAGGGTGAACCCTTTTAGTTTTTTCCTAGTTATTGGTGGTTTTGAATCACTTGACAGTCGATAACATGCTAAGTGAGATTATTCATTCATAAATTGAATAACTTCTAGATGAAGTTGATCATGCAACAACATTAAGTCAATGACCTCATACAAGGCGTTGCAATTTCACCATTTATTCATTCCACTATTGTTAGTCTAATTTTCCAAATTTTGAAGAAAATTAAGTTTATTTTTCCATGACTCCAGAGATTCAGATTTTTTATACCTTTATTCCGCAATACATTCTATTTTCTAAATGATATTGTGGAAAATAGTGGATGGAGTGGATCTGCAACTGCCTAATGTTATGAGATACTAATGTTGTTACTCAGCATCATATCAGAGTCATTGATGAAAAAGTCATTGGTTAATAAATTTGTGTTCCAGTTTTTGGAAAGTTCTGGTAAGTTTACATTATCGCACATTTCCTTCTTTAGTATGATTCCTTAGTTGTTTTGAGGGAGCTTTGAATTTTTATATGTATTTTGCCACTACCCTACTTACACTAGTGATTATCACCTTATATTTTTAATATTTTGGGATGTATTTATTGCCTAGAGCTTAATTGGTATGTAAACTTGCATTGAACACATTTACTGCTACTTATATATGCCTTGTTATTGGTAATGATTTTTACATTTCGTGATTATATCTTTCTTTCATAATTATTTACATTTTGAACTGTAAAATTGGCTTAATATCTGATCTTTCATCTACATTGTGATTCCCTATTGTTACAACAAAAACTAGCACCCGCAAAAAGTATAAAGTCTCAATCACAATGGTGTTAGTTTTTTACAATGCAAGAATATTACCTACTCACTTTGAGTAGTTTTTCCTTTCTCTTTTGGTTGGCTCTTCTTCAACTCAAGGGGGCATCCCTAAAAGTTAGGATTGCTAGGCTATAGAATGGGGGCACAAGGTGATTTAATAAGATGAGTGGTGGTTGTAGTGTATGAAATAGGATGAAGAAACAAAATGGACAAAAGAAAGGAATGAATGAGAAGGAAGGAAATTGGTGCCTATCAGTTATGGGCTAATGGAGCCATAAGGAATTTGGATAAATGAGAGAACTTGTATGTCACAAACAACTAATTTGAAGCAGGTCATACGGTAGAAGATTTTTGTTTACCATTTTCTACCAATTAGTAGATGAAGAAAAAATTTGATACATTCATCTTTAAGGTGTGTACTTGAGATGAAAATGGCCTAATTTATGCATTTGATCCTTATGTGTTCACTGGAAATGTGTTGTAGAAAAGCAGTCTTCAAGGGCTAAATTACTACTCATCAATCCGTTCATAAGGTGTTGTTTTATGGCTGTAGTATGCTTCAAAATCTGCAACATAGTTGATAGAAGAAAGAGAAACAAGTGCATAAACAGATAGCCAATGTTAGGGTATCTATGGTATTCCTGTTCTAATTATGCAATATTTCTTGTTCACAGCTATGGTACGCATTAGCCAAGACACTGTCAGAGAGGGTTGCATGGGCGTTGGCCATGGACAGAGGGTTGAATATGGTGACAATCAACGCATCTCTGATTGTGGGACCTGACATCACATACAAAATCTCAGGATCTACCATTGCATATCTTAAAGGTGAGGGTGAGAGATAGGCATACCAAATAGACTCTGTTCTAGAACATACAAATATGGTATAGTAATCCCTTGTAGAGGATCTAATCTATTGGTATAGTAATCCCTTGGAGAGGATCTAATCTATGGAAGTGCAAAATATTAGCTAGTTTATTTACAGTTTCTAGTCTTTGTGATGGCAGGGGTTGCACAAATGTATGAGAAGGGCACTTTAGCTAGTGTGGACATAAAGTTTCTAGCGGATGCTCATATATGTGCTTATCAAGATCCATCTTCCTATGGGAGATATATCTGTTTCAATCAAATAGTCAGTAATGCAGAAGATGCTGTCAATTTAGCACAGAGTTTGTGACACCTGATACCATTCCCTGATAGGTACAAAGAAATTAGTTATTGTTTAGTTATTAAAATCACTGAAGATTCTGTATCTTCAAGATTTAAATTGGGTTGCTTACCTATTGATATTTTATCTTTAACTATTATGTCACAATGAAATTAATCATACATAGATACTCGTTTGCCACACCTGATACCGTTCCCTAATAGGTACAGAGCAATTAATTATTGTTCAGTTATTGAAATCACTGAAGATTATTTATCTTCAAGATTTAAATTGGGTTGCTTACCTAATGATATTTTTTCTTTAGCTATTATGTCACAATGAAATTAATCAGACATAGATACTCTCCAAAGATAATCATGAATTCATTATTTATTTGATTTTTTTCATAATTTGGTAACAGATTTGAAAAACCAATGGTCTACCAACAACTTCTGAATAATAAGAAGCTGACTGGATTGATGGTTGCATATGGAAACCGTCCAACTCTAAGCAGTGAACTATAAGGGAAGGGGGGGTTTCCCATGTTACAGCTTAACAACAACCATGAATGAGGGGCACAAGAAAACTTGGGGAGTTTACATGTTCAAAATATATCTATTTTTGTACATACTATAATGTAATTTTCACTTCAAGGTTTGGATAGTTGGCAATAAGTCGATTTCCATAACAATCAACATTAAAATTTTAGCCGGTGACTAAGGCTCTCTACCATATGCAGTTTTTTTCATTAATTTCTGATGTAAAATCAATTTCCTAATTTTTGGCAAGGACAAGTGCAAGACTGCAAGTAAGTTGTTGATGGGTTGTTTTGTGTGTGAATAAAAAGTGGGATACCCCACACTTTGGAATTTTTTTATCATTATTAAAGTTCTTCCTTTTGTTTTACCATTATGGGAAGTTGCACTTTGAACTCTTATCATGAGTTGTGTTATGAATGGAATGAGAACTTACACTTTCTCTTATCCTGAACTGTTTTATGAGTGGAGTGCATAATGTTTGTTTGATGGTATTTTTATATATTGGGATGTTGAATTATTTAATTACAAGATAAAAAATTGAATACTACTTTGCCTGGTCAAACTTTCATTTTTAAATTTTTTAGTCAAGCACCATTGCCGATCAAACTTGTGAGAGGCCACTATTGTGAAAGGCCTGGATTGTGTAATAGTTGTGTAACTGCTGGTGCATGTTAGTGATTATATGTGTGGAGAAGAGTCGATCTCCATTGTTTCATTGGACAGTGGAGGGATGAGTTGAGCTTCATGAATTTATGATACCACCTCGAATTCTGTGATCCATTCCCATGAGAAAATTCTGCCATGAGCTGAGTCGGTTTGGATGTGTGTAGCAGACAGTGAGGCACAACTGTCAGTTTGGAGGTGTGTTGGGATTGTCGTATTGACTCTGCTCATTAGTTATTGGCATTTTAATTTTTTTTCGACTTGTTCTGCTCATTGAAGAAATCAGCAGAGGCATGGGCCTTTGTGTTGGAGGATTATTGAAACAAAATGATTTGCAAAGATCCCAATTTGTTGAAACTCCTCTCCAACCTCAATATCAGTGCTAGTAGTAGCATGAGCAACAACACTACGCTTAACAGAACTAGAAGAATGCATTTTCCAAACTGCACAAGAACTACTTCTTTCACGAGTCACCATGTGCCATGCTTGGTCTCAGTGGTTCTCTTCCTTCTACTCCTGGTTCAACTATCATATCTTCATTGGAACCAACACCCTGAACTCCACTAGACAACGATTCACCATTTTGTAGTAGCGATTCGCCATTTTTACTGGTGATTCGCCATGATTTTACAAGATAATATAATCTTGTGAGAGATTCACCAAAAAATTATATATACATATTATATTATTAATAAAATCGCCTTCCATTTTTCCTATGTATCATGGGGATTCGCCCATTTATTATATATATAAATTTAGGGGGGTTCTTAAAATTTTCCCTGATTTTTATATTGATATATGAAAAGTAAATATAACAAAAGTGATATTTATGAATGATATTTATAAATAATTCTAGAAAAACATTTAAATGAATATTACTTTTTCATTCCTTTTTTTTTGTACGTTTTTTCTATTAAAATTCTGACATGTCTCATTGACCAATTCTTTGGAAACTCTTCCTGTAGTGTAGATAAAATTTGGTTCTTGGAATCATTGGATTGATTTTTATATTGTAAGTGGAAATAACATCTATACATTCGTTCCACTAGATCCCTCAAAATTTTGTAAAAAAATTTCCCCCTTTCGTTAACCTCCAGCACCACTCTAGATGAGCTAAGGAGCAATTCATTTTCATTTGCATGTTCTATTTTTTTCCTTTTCTTAGAACAACATTCCTTTTCTGAGTTGTTGGTCCCTGTAGAACATTAAAGATATGTGAATTAATAGATTTTTTGACACATGTTATCTAATAATTTTAAGTATATTATTAATGAAAATTCAAAAAAGAAACTCATATTGGATCGATAGTATTTTTTAATTCACCTGATTCATCCTTTTGAAAAATTTCCATTAAGATTTTACACTCTTTTGGTCCTAGATCAGAAATAATCTTATCGAGCTTTGTCATTTTATGGCTCTGCATGATACATAGTAAAAAATACATATTAGTTAAACTTACAAATAGTTCAAAAACAATATTTTTTGTAAAGAATTTACAAAGAACTTGCCTTTTTTTATTTCCTTGACGTGTTATCATTATTTTTGTTACTTGATCTCTTGTTAGCCATTTATTTATCAATTTGAAACCTGTACCATATCATTCATTAATATATTTTATAAATAAATTGTCAACTTTTCAGGTAAAAGAATATATCAAGAAACCGGTGCGATATTCATGGTGTACGCACCGACGTCGGTGCATGGTGGTCTTATAAACGCACTGCCCAAACAATATAAAACACCGTATAGTGCTCTATTTCAACAAGGAGCACTGGTGCATTACATGTTAACCACCACAAGGATTAACACAGACAAAATAATAAAAATCATCTAGTGTTAGTTTTTGTAGCATATGGTGTCGTGGAGGGGGTGGTGCGGCCTATTCTTATAAACGCCCCGCGCAAGAAAGGGACCATTGTACGGTGCTCTCTGTCAACTAGGAGACCTGGTGCGTTATATGTTACATGGTGCACCGATTAACACAAAATAAAAAATTGTTTTTTCCACACAGTACGTGAGCAGTGCGTTATAATGAAATAGTGCATCAGTGCCCTATTTTACATATGGAGCACTGATTAAAAAAAATTGTTTTTAAATTTTTTATCAAACAGTACGTGCGTGGTGCGCTGATATAAGCCAGCGCACCGGTGTGCTAGGTTACGTAGGGCACACTGATTAAAAAAATCTATTTTTTTTTAAATTCACGCAAGCGCCGACTTGGATTGGGATCTGAATATGCAAGTCGTCCCGTGGGTTGGATGTCATAGGCCTATATATATAGCAATACAAACCTATAAATCTAAAATGAAAAGCCCTAATTCTGAAATTATAGAAACAGTAAGAAGCAAGGGTAGAAACAAAAAGAATGAAGGGTTTAGGGTAAAAATGGATTTATTATTATTATTGTTATTTATTTATTTTATTATTTTATTTTTATTAATTTTTTTATTTTTTACTTACTGCATAAAAATGAAAAAATTGAAAATTTTTACTTATTGCGTAAAAAATACTACAGAAAATGTAAAAAAACAATAAAATTTAATCACGATATCATTTGAAATTCTATGCTATAGGGTTTGAATCACCAGAGGTTTGGAATTCTAATTGTTTGAATACTTATGTTTGAAAGTATTTAGCTGCTCCATAGTGCTCTCCTGCTCTCCTGCTCAGCTATGTCTCCTGCAAATCTCTGGCTGAATTTTTTTTGCAAAAATAGTGAAATAATGAAAAGTGTTTAGTATTTAAAGATTTTTTTTGGAATCTAAACTTCTGTGATCCATCATATAAATTAGTAGAAACTATTTTGGTAATAATCACATGCACAAGAACGTGGTCGACGCGTTTCGAACCAACCAGTGTGATTATTACTGAAATAATTTCTACTAATTTATATGATGGATCACAGAAGTTTAGATTCCAAAAATATAGAAACCCTGCTCGGTAGGGCCTTGGCAGCATATATTCATCAATTCAAACGAGATGGTTTACGGGTATCTAAGTTGAGATTACATCTTACCTTTCTGAAAAAATGTAGAGATGCTTCTGTCATTTAAAAGTCAAACTAGTCGTTATCTTAACGGCTAGTTGAGCCATTTCTACATCTATTTATACTTAATGTCTGGATCTGATCTCTCACATAGTCCTGATGATGAACCACACTGGTTGGTTCGAAACGCGTCGACCACGTTCTTGTGCATGTGATTATTACCGAAAGAGTTTCTACTAATTTATATGATGGATCACAGAAGTTTAGATTCCAAAAATATAGAAACCCTGCTCGGTAGGGCCTTGGAAGCATATATTCATCAATTCGAACAAGCACGTTTACGGGTATCTAAGTTGAGATCAGATCTTACCTTTCTGAAAATATGTAGAGATGCTTATGTCATTTAAAAGTCAAACTAGTCGTTATCCTAACGGCTAGTTGAGCCATTTCTACATCTATTTATACTTAATGTCTGGATTTGATCTCTCACATAGTCCTGATGATGAACCACACTGGTTGGCTCGAAACGCGTCGACCACGTTCTTGTGCATGTGATTATTACCGAAAGATTTTCTACTAATTTAAAGAATTGTTTTATGAAATTAGATTTTAGAAAATATTTTTCCGCCCCATTTTAAATTTACCACTTTTTTTTCACTTAAAAAAAAATAAAGTTGTGTTTTTTTATTTGCGGCTTTTCATCACCGGTGCGTCAATTAATAACACTGCATCGGTGCGTCCGTTAATAACAAAACACCAGTGCATCAATTAATAACACTGCATCAGTGCGTCCGTTAATAACACAACACTGGTGCATAGTAACTAAAACAACATCGGTGCAGTTATCTGTACATAAGCAATAATAACAATAAGTCTATTTTTAAGGCACCGAAATTACTTTTAGGTGTGTGCGCTAAAATTTATTGTTGATTTTGCTCAAATTCAGGGAGAAAATATCATAATTATATCGAATAGACAATTCTTGAAAATACAGCTTGTTCCATAATATTTCTCAAAGTCCATCGCGGATTTCTCCCTATCCATCTCGAGACATAATATTTACTTCATATTTTATTTATATTTTCATTATCTAATTGAATTTATGTTTTTTATCCATGTCAATCAGCTTAATAAAATTTATAATCTATACAAATTTGTAGGTTCATGCAGATTCATAATCGAGTTCAGAGGCACAAAATAGTCAAACAACTCCAAAACGTCAGAAGCTCTTATCATGAGCAGCATACCGCAAGGCACATATGGTAGATGAAATTGGACAGCTGCTTCACCCTGCCAATTGTAACAATATTGAATCTTCTAGCCACAATCCTGGGACAATGATGGAAATAATAATTGTTTGGCATATTAATGTAATTATTAATTTCAACATTAAACAAATTAATCATGCATTGTCAACGTTCTTACTAATTGATATCATAGATTTTTCACTAATCATGTTCAAATATATTTTTTGAAATTATTAGGATTCTAGTGATGATAAGAGACCTACCTACTGTCTTCCTTTGCACCCCATGACAATGTCAAATCTAGAGAAGGCTAAATTAAAAGAAAAAATTGGAGAGGAACGATACCGAGAATGGTTGAATCAACCACTGATTCAATTCCCACTACGTCCAGATTCACCAATTAGGAATGAATACAGCTATAATAGTTCTTCACAAGATGGCAATGGAGGCAATCAAATAGAGGTTGAAATGGATGATTACTTAATGGATACGACTGCCATGGAGACAATGTTGTTAGATGCATTCCAAAACGATGATCAGCTAGGGGATGATGCTCATATTGCTGACACCTTTTTCAAAAGCCTTAAATTTGCTTCCACCACCCCTCTCTTTGGACCTAGATTTCAGTCAAAGTTTACCCAGTTGGGGACAACGATGTTACTGTACAACTTGAAAGAAAATTTTGGCTTGTCGAATGCATGTTTCTTAGAAATTTTGAGGTAAGTTACCATTAAGTTACCATAAAGTCCTCCCTTGTATAAATTGGAGAAATATAATCACGCAATGAACATTACAAATGGTCAATTTTATGAACTTTAATAATTATATCGGCATTAATGTACATTTAATATTTTCCATGATGATCACCAACTATAGGTTATTCAAAGATAAGGTCCTTCCGAGTGATAATGTCTTGCCCGGTAGCTGCGAAGAGGCAAAGAAATTGTTGAAAATGTTGGGCGTTGAGTACATATCATATCATGCATGTCCAAATGATTGTATTCTATATAGAGGAGAATATGCAGACAAAGAGATATGTCTAAAATGTGGGCATGACAGGTATGATAAATAAAAAAAGAAGGGTAAATCACGTGGTCCTCATTTTAAGATATTGAGGTACATGCCTATAATCCCAAGGATTCAAAGGCTCTTTCATTGCAAATAATTATCTATCTTGCAGGGATGGCATGCCTCGCACAGAAGTGAGTTGGGATTTATGCGAATCCAAACTGATTCAATAGCCATGAAGCATATAGAGGATACATGGCCCAAAAAATTAAAGGATGAAGTACGAAGTCTACAACTCAACATTGACATGGATGGTGTCAACCCATATTCCCTCTAGAACACCAACTATTCTTTTTGGCCTATAGTAGTGATCAATAACAATACCCCCCCATGGTTGTGCGTGAAGAATGAACATCTTATGTTGGCTCTCATAGTCCCTGGTAGAAGACAAGTGAAGAATATGGATGTCTACTTACAACCACTGGTAGATGAATTGAAGGAATTATGGGATGCGATAAATGTATACGATGTATCAAGACCCATCGCAGTAGAGAGGATTTTTACGTTGTATGGCATATGTGCTTACATGACACATGATTATCCAGGATTATGCATTTTCTCTGGTAGATTACATGTTTATTGATTTGTTTATATACATAACAATATTATTTTTCATATTAGTTATTTAAGTTGTTGTAATTATTATGATCTTCATGATATTCTTTAACGTGCCATGCACATAGATTGTATACAATAATCTCACGGGTCTTGTAACAAAATGGTATTTTGGGTGTAAATGCGGTGGACCTTCTCTGAAAGCTAGATGGTCCAAGGACCTACGACAGCTAGTGTATGATTTCTCTAGGGTATTCCTCCCAGAAGAACACCCTTACAGAAGAGCAACATCCACTTTCAAAGGTAAACGAGAGAGAACCCAATAACGACACCGGCTGAATGGCTTAGAGCATATGAGAGAGAGAAGGAGAAGGAGTTCATAGAAATGTTCGATTCAAATGGGGAGCCTATGTTTGATGATCCAGAATTCTTCGACACCTATGTTGAGAAATTGACCATTGGGATGAAAAGTAAATCCATCTTTTATAACCTCCCCTATTGGGAGCATCTTAAGAATACCCACTTATTAGATCCCATGCATATATTTAAACATGTTTCATCTTCTTTATGGAGGCACATATCATCAAAACAAAGTGACACATTGGCTGTTAGGAAATATATTATTACTTCAAAAACTAAAAATAAACATTGGCCAAGACAATTAGAAAGTATAGGATTAGAGACATGCACTGGTCCCTCTAATTCATGGTATTTCAAAGGAGGTGATGTCCAATGGATTTTAAAAAAAGCTGATCTTTCTTTGGAAAAGGAAGTTATAATGGGTGTGAGGGTGCCATCTTCATACGGGTCTTCACTATGACGGTACTTCACCGTGGATGACCATATGTTGGGGTTGAAATCGCATGATCATTTGAATCTTCTAAGAGTACGTATAATGTCAAAAGCATGATTTTATTATTTTTTATATTAATAAATTTTATCCCATGCAGGGATCATAAAACATAACTAATTGCGTATATTATTGCACGTGTTTATAACTTTGTAGTGTCATTATATTTTTTCATGTGTGGGTGTGTGAAACATGAATTACCTGAAGACCTAGGACATGCCATATCTAAATTATTTTCATTTGTACGTTGGATCACGTCAAAGGAGATTCATGTGACTAGCATTCCACGGTGGCGTCAAGAGATAGTTGAGATTGTTTGTATGTTTGAGAAGGAAATGCCGACGAGTTTCATGGACTTGCAGGTTCATCTTATAATCCACCTAGTAGATGAGGTTGAATTAGTTTGGGTGGTTTCTTGTCGTTGGATGTTCTTCTTAGAGAGGTACATGAATAATTCAAAGATTTTTTCGACAAAGGGAAAAACCTGAGGGGTCTATGGCATAAGGGTACATATCGTATGATTCTTTCTATTATGCCAGTGAGTACATCAAGCAGATCGACAATAGACCAGGTGCAGTGAATTGGGACGATTAAAGGGATAAAGACAAAAGAGAAGGGGAGTTGCTCCAAACGAATGGAAAAAAGCGCTTGATAAAGAGTAAGCGACTTATAATTTTTCAAATTTACACAAAGAAAATATTCATGTTTAACTTTGATATAATGTATATTTTTATCTCTATGTACTATATAATGTTGGTTTTATTTCATCAGTGAATGCAAAAATTGAAGCAATCAATAAATTCGTTCTTTACAATTCTGAAGTGACACAACCGTGGGTCGCATTGTACGAACAAAATAGGATTAAATGGGATAGTGAAAGGAAATAATTCAGATGGTTGAATGGTAGAAGTGTGCCTTATCCCGATAATTTAAAAGAAAATATGCCAACAATGTGCCCCAACATTTGGGTTGATGACCAAGTTAGAGAGAAATATGATGCAACCGGTCATTACCTGCGTGTTGAATAGGATGTGCTAAACGTAGGGATTGGGTGCAGCATATCGATAATAATCTATTTAATTTATATGTACATTTGAAACTTAATAATGCACCTTTCAAATGTAATTACATATATATTTCATATTTTAACTGTTGGGTTATTATAAGACACGTGACACTTTGATTTTTTAACTTTTTTATAGGTGCATTTGTTCCCATCTATGTGGGCATATGAACACCATTTTCGCACAAAAAATGTCGATGATGGACACATTACACAATACTATGGAGTGGAAGTCGAGTTCGATCAATCTAGTCGATCTAGCCACCATGATAAAAACCTAGTATGAGGGACATTAGGTTACGTCGGAAAGATACAAAAGATCATTGAAGTGGATTTCTATTCTTTCCAATGTGTTATTTTTAGGTGCAAGTGGTGGGACACCCTTGATCGGAATAATTTAAAGGAAGATAGTGATAGTAGGCTGATATGTATCAACTCTAGAAAGATGTGGGATGAAGCTAAGGGGCCCTATGTTTTCCCCAAACACTAGAACCAAGTGTTTTTTTACCCAGATATTGGATAGGGATTGGTGGTTCGTATTGCGACATGACCCTAGATCAAAAATATATTTGAGAACAATAATGTTATCATGCCATGCGAGCTAGAAGATAATGAGGGTCATCATGAGAACCAAGAGTGATATGGTACATGTGTTATTTCATCAATATTTATACTTTTTAAGATGAGTTTTCATAAATAAGATTATTTCAAAAACAATGGTCGATTGTATAATTTTTTTTTTTTTTTTTTTTGCATGTAAGGTCATAATAAAATAATGATTTTTCTAAAGTACATGAATTTATTTGCATTATTTTCTAAATTTTATTATGTTACAAAAATTCATATTATTATAGATTTATTATTTTACAATTATTTAAAATTTTATAAATTTACAAATTTAAGAATTTTAATAAAATCATTTCACATTAATAAAATTAAAATTTTCACATTAATACAATTAAAATTTTACAAATCTTTTACATACAATTACAATTACAATTTTACAATTACAATCATTTTACAGTAATAAAATTAAAATTTTACAAATATTTTACATACAATTAGAATTACAATTACAATTTTACAATTTCACATACAATTACAATTACAATTTTACATACAATTACAATTTTAGAATTTTACATACAATTAGAATTAGA
The DNA here is from genome assembly GCA_034641835.2 of Pinus albicaulis. NCBI lineage: Eukaryota > Viridiplantae > Streptophyta > Pinopsida > Pinales > Pinaceae > Pinus > Pinus albicaulis. The sequence continues at coordinate 1,055,856,739 of CM076583.1, forward strand.
ATTAAAATTTTACAATTTTACATATATACAATTACAATCACAACCATTTCACAATAAATTAAATATTACAATTACAAATTAAAATTTTACAAATATTTTACATACAATTACAATTAAAATTACAATTACAATTTTAGAATTTTACATACAATTAAAATTAAAATTTCAATTACAATCACGACATAATATTTAATAAATATCATGATCATTTAATATTAAATTAATTAATAAACATCACGATCATGATAACCATCGTACAAACATCATATTCGACTAAAAAACACATTCAAATTCGCTAACATCATCGTGATCATGATCATCTAACAAAACACAATTATTATTGTATAACATCATCACAACACAAACATCAAATATACATCTCATGCCAAATAATTGTTATCACATACACATATATCTGCAAGCTGCACATTAAATGAACATATCTAACATGACCTAACAATATACACATCATGATGATCACCAACATGTAAATTAAGTACAACTGCAACATGAACATAAAATACATGGACTATATATATATATATATATATATATATATATATATATATAATGTCAAAAATATACAACTATAATATAAATGTCAAATATCAACTTGTGGTACAATATCATCAATAGCAGTACTATTCGAGGCCTACTCAGTCAATGGTGCAGCCTCAACAAGCTCAGATACATGTTGATCATCATGTGTGTGCTGATCTCGTACTGGTGCATCATGCTGATCAAGATCAACTGTTAGCTGCTCATCGTGATGACTCGACATGGTCGATGGTCCAGCCTGCTCATGATCATGAGTATTACTGGATGCTGCAGGCTGCTAACTCGACATGGCTGATGGTCCAGCCTTCTCTCCATCATGACTGTTGGTCGATGCTGCAGGTTGCATGAGGTGAATGATGATCACTCCCCTGATCGTGATCATCGGATGATGCATCGCTACTCATGGACTGTCGACGTGCTGTGTCTCAACCACGCCTATAACAACGAAGGGCCCTCCTCAACCGCGTAACTAAGGTCGTAGCTCCTACAACATGCCGCATCAGGCTGTACATGTCATGCGACATGCCTCTCCATATATGTACCAGCCTACCATCGGCATGTATATCTCTCATAGTGGTGGGCTTGACTCTCGCCTCAAGAAACAATGCACAGAGTTGGTCGCCCAACTCTATCCTCAATCTACTGTCAAGCCTATGCCTAGCAAAAGGCAGTACCAGCGCACCAATAGGAGTAGGTCTGTCTACATTGGCCTCATGATCCTCGACATCTGCCATGTTCTGATCATCATCAGGATCCACACCTGGATCATTTTGTGGAACTGGCATCTTGTCGCTATCAAAAGACATAATGCTTGAAAAATGTATATAAGTACACAACAATAATTAGACAATTTCATTAAAAATTTTAATAAAAACAATATAAATAGCATTTTAGAATAAATTTAAATAAAAAAATAATATTACCTCTATCATCTGGCGGCTCATCATCTGTGAAGAGGATGTTGGCACACCCTTGCCAATCCAAACCATCATAAGGACAAGGGACCATAACTAAGGGATGTTCGTTAACACTAGCTAGCAACTCTAGTGCATCATGCGATATCCTCGTAGAATACTCTGTCTCGCCCCTCTTGGGCATCATCTGTGCCCACATGTGAACTCGTGCATGCAGCATCGACCTATGAGGCTTCTGAACAAAAGTAGGCCTCATCCATGGAAACCTCTCAAAAAATAAACAAAATAGCTCTGAAGAAAAATGGAAGTTGACCCTCCCTTGTGCATGAGCATGACATCTATCTAAGGTTGTATAGAACTACCGCAAAAAAAATGGCTAACCACCTGACAAGTCGTGGCTCCTCTACTAAAGAATCAACATAATATAGAAGCGAGAAACTAATGCATTTCCCATCGTTGGTGTTGTGTGAAATGGTCGAAATCAGAAGTGAGAGGAACCTCACCTCCTCACTACCAAATGCAACAATACATAACTGACCTCCAGAGACCTGAAAATCTAAATGAGGCAGTGTATATGGACTAATGTATCTCTGGAAGTACACCAACTAACTCCCTGTTGCATAACGAACTGGAACCTCTGGGAACGAGGGAAAATCCACCCCTCTCATCTATAGCCCAATAATGAAATATACGTCCTCCTTAGTGGGCACATACCACTAGTTAGGACCAACCTAAAAATCCTGTAGGTGGGCATTCCACCCACGGATAAGTTGTCGCAAAAACAAACCATGGCCCTTTAGGGAAGTAGCCTCCTCATAGAACTTGAGGAGGCCTACCTGCCTTAGGAGCCCCTGGGTAACTGTTGTAATAGGGTGAGGGTACGCATCTCTCTCCCTCTCTCATGCCTCCCATAGGCGAAAAATGTTATACTGGTCTACTTGTTGTTGCTGATGTTCCTTATCTTCTCTCCTTTCACGTCGCTAAATGATTGACATATTAAATACATTTTTTTATTAAATGAGACATGTATTTAGGAATATATATAATTTTTTTTGAAAAAAATACAGTCGGTGTGCCACAAAAAACAAGCATGCATCGGTAACAGTGCGTCTTTTTTTTGTCGCGCACCGAAGGCGGTGCACCAAAAATTTGTAGAGCACTGGAAACGGTGCACCTAAAAATTTTCAGCGCAACACCCTCCTGGCATTGTTCCAAATTCAACGGTGCGGTGATATAACAGACTGCATCGTTGACCATGGACCAGTGTCGGGAGGGTGGTGCGCTGACCAAACTATACACCCCGGGGCGTATAGGTTGGTGCACCGTCCTTCTGACATCACTACATAGTCAACGGTGTAGTATTTTACCAGGCCGCACAGTTGACCATGTTGAATTGCCAAAATACGGTGCACTGACAAAACTACTTGCCTCGGGGCAGATATTTTTGTCAATGCACCACATTCCCATTATTCGTCATGGTCAACAGTGCGGCCAGGTAATTGACCACACCACACTTTTTTAAATTTTAAAAAATCATGGTGCACCTTTCGGTACTGCCCCGAAACTGGTGCGGATACCATTAGCACCGGTGGCAATGCGGCTTGTAAATTTACAGGCAGCACCGCAAACCGGTGCAAGCCTAATGGCTCGAGCGCACCACGCGGGAATTTTTTTTTTTGTTTTAAAGAAGGTGAATTTTAAGCTAATTTAAAAAACTAATCCACTAAAAGGTTTAATTATGGAAAAAAAAGGAAAATACATGTACATTTGGCCATCAAGGAGGCATATTGGCTGTAGAATTACAAAACTAAATTTTCCCATCGTTTTGAAAAATTCAAATTGGAGATGGTGGGTAATGGATAGCAGCAGTCCGTGCAATGGGAGCACTGATGGCAGGGCACCTCACACAAGCTAAATTTGCGCTGGTGCTTGAGAGCTCTGGAGCATTGAAAAGTGAAAAATGCAGATTGTTGGTTGTAAATTTTTTTTATTCAACCCTATTTCGGTGCGTAGGTTTTATAGGCGCACCGGTGCGGTTTCTCAGGACCGCACCGGGCTATTTCATTTTTGGCGTGGGGTTTTAGGACACACCGATGCGGAATCTCTGTAAAGCACTGATGCGGTATAGTAATAAGACGCACCGGGCGGGTTTTTATGAAGCGTACAGTGTCCCAGTGTGACAATGTTTTGTGTGCACCAATGCGGTTTATGATGATAATTGCACTAGAAGAAAAACATCTGCAAAAACCTCCACCCGCCAACCTTCTATAGTAACCTCTGCTGCAAACGGATGTCTGGGGTATTTTTATAAGGGGTTCCTCAAAAACATCCGCTAGAGGGTCTTTTCCTTGTAGTGATGGTTAGAAAATTTTGCTAAGGGAGGAGGGAAAGTCAGTGAGGTAAGCCAAGAGAACTAGGCTCAAACAACTAAATAGGAATCCAAATGCATGACATATAGAGGCAACTTTAGGAAGAGACATCGAAGGAGCAACCAAAGCACTAGCTAGTGATCCAGGAAGATAAGCATGGTGGAGTAAACCCAATTCACACAATTGATGACAATAAAAAATGTGAAGGGGCCTCTGCCACCCTCCTTAGGAAGTGAGGCCCCAGTAATTTATTGTGGGGTGGTGGCATGCACAGAGGGAGGCTGGCAGGAAGGCCCTTCAAGTCTAAGCAACCCATTAAATGTTATCATAACACCCCCTTCAGGATTGTAATGCCACTTTTTTATTTTAGGGCCAAATTTGGTTAATTTCCACAATAGTATTGGGTTTGAATATTGAGGTTTAAAAAAATTCATGATTTTAATGACCCCCCAAAAAATATGCCATCGGTAGCATAAATTTTTGAAATGGGTTTGATTTTGATGTTTTTGACCCAAAAATATGATTTTTTGGGCTAGAGTTCTATTTTCGAGGTCACAATTCTCATTAAATCGATAATATTCAAATTTAAAAATAAATCAAAATGTCAAATTATGGTAGCTCAAGTAGACTCCAAGGGTTTTATTATGTAAGGTAGTCAAGCTTCAAAAATTGTGATAATCAAAAGGAGACACCAAAAACATCCAACCATGTTAAGGTTTGGTGTGGCCTAGGCTCGGTGTGATCCCTAAGTAATTTTGACAAATTAGATGCCCCTATATTGTGATTTCTTAAACAATAGGCTAGTTTTGCAACTCACAGGCACACTAACAAACAAAAGTAAAATAAAAAATAAAGACAAGTTTAAAGAAAGATTTGTACAACATCACACATGCATTCTCTATCTATATGGAATGTTAATTAAACATTTGAATATTAAAACTCCAACTCATCAAGCTACTATGTTAAGTAATTATTCCAACCCGCATTATTTATAAGTAGATGAGGACTTAGTTTTGCTAATATATATAAAGGAGTTTTGAGAATTTGAATTGAAAATTTGTTTAGTACCAAGTTAGTCAAGATCTATTTTTTCCATAACTTAATAATTTGCATTGGTATAATAAAATTTCCAAACTCCAACCAAGTAACTTGTTTCATAACTAAGTAATAGTGCAACTAAATATATAATTTCTATTATCCCTCTATCCAACCAAATAAGATGGCTAAATAAGATTGCAAAATTTTAACAACCTTAAATAAAATACACAAATCCACCCAAAATATATACACTTTAAAAATTGATGCTATATGGGTGTTACTTCTGGTCTAGCAACACCCCCATCTCAAAGTGGAACAATCCAAAAACGCTTGAGCATGAGCAAGTTCAAAACAAAAAGTTTGGTACCTTATGAGATAATGTTGAGTGAAACATGAGCAACTCCCATTGAAGCAATTTCTATGGTGCGACTCTTAATATATCTGAATAGAATTGAGAAAATGGGAGTAGGTAGATGGCCTAATGTTAGTTTCAACGAAGGCATGAGTGAAATAAAGAAAACATGGATGAGACAAAACTACACATGGATGGAAAAGTGGAAAATATATCAATGTATGTCCCAAAAATGGAAAGGATCTAAAGAATTTTGTTATGGATAAGTTTCGTAAATGGATACGAGGAAAATATTTGGGTAGAAATAAGAAGTACTACATCGAGGAATTCAATCCTACGTGTGATCTACCACAAAAAGAGTACATTGGAACTAGCATTCCGTGGAGGGAAAAGGTTCTTATGGCTCAATTAAGAACCAAATCACATCAACTTTTGTGTGAAACAGGATGGTGGAAAAGGCCTAAATAATCTTGGGAAGAACGAGTGTGTACATTTTGGACGTCTAGGCAGTGGAATCAGGAAAATAAAAATAATAAATAATAAATAAAAATAATAAAAATAATAATAAAATTAAATTAAATTAAATAAATAAATAAGAAATAAGAAATAAATAAATCATTTTGGAATTTGATGCATTCAAACACATAGAGAAAGTTATGGAAATATGTTAGAATCAATTTATTGGCATTGTCTTTTCAACTAGGATATTGTTGGAAGGGTGGGCCAGCTCATCATCAATTTGAATAAGAAAAGGATTGAATTGAAAAAGGCTAAGAGCATGGCACCGATGGCCCCATGGTCTCATAGACTATTTTTAGTCTCATGGACGTTAAAATATCATTTCATAAATAAATAATAAGTTGGAAAGGAAAGACAGGTTGTTCTACTTGGTCATTGTTAGGCTCTGGATTGTAACATTATGCTGCTAGGATCTCCCATGTATACCTAGCACCCAACATGCACACACCTTTAGTAGCAGCACTGAATGTCGCTTCATACCTAACCAATCAATCACATGGAGAAAGTTCAGTTAATAAAACCATGGAGAATTTTCCAAGGGCGTTGATCATGGAAACCTGAAGGCCAGGGGCACAATGAAGGTTCTTGCGTCTATTGCTGGCGAAGATAATTCCTTTACAAACCATGGCTATCTTCCTAATTCTAATAAGTCCTTTAAAGAACATATTTATTCTCTAGGGTTTGGATCTGGTTTATGCAGTGTACAGTTGGCTTTCAGGAACAGTTAAAAATGAATGAATTGGAAATGGAGGTCAAGTAGTGAATGAAACAAACGTATATGTACAATTACTATCACATTACTCTCTTTTTTCTTAGAAACACATTATTCCTTGGCATGCCTCGCAACTAATTAGATTAAATCTCCTAATCAAACTCCTATATGCCCTCCCTTTTAAATTTTCAACATGCCTAATTAGTAATATGTTAAATAATCTAACTAAACAAATTCATGTTCTTAAAGTGTAGGAGAGTTCTATAATATATTTTCAATATAACAGAAGAATGAGAGAGAGTGAGAGTTTTACCAATTTTGAGAAACTGGGAGAATGTTAAGAGAGGAAGATTACACGTAGCATTGTCCATTTTGTAATCTTCATTTCATATTAAAGTAATATATATCTCAATTGTATTTCTATGTGCTTTTCTTATGATAATTTTCATTGTTTGAATATAGATAAGAGTGCCTTTATTTTCATGGGAGAAGTTTTTGGATGCAATGATTAGTTTATTATTGAATTCAGGTTGTTCAAATAAGTATAGTCTAACGAGGTTTTAATTTTTTTCTCAAAACAATAAAATTTCTGACAAAATTTTGATAAAATATGACAGAAATTTTGGGAAATTTTGTTTTTGTTTAGTTTTTTTTTTTTCACTAAGAAAAAACAAAACATATTTCATCATATATAAATGAAATTACATGGTAATCCATAAGATTCATCAGAAAAAGAAATACAAATTACCCATCATACAACACTAGTCCTCATGTGACATAATACACCTGAAAAACATAGCATTTTCTACAAGATATACCAAAGTCGAAAATATCCAATTGACAAAAAGTCCCAGAATGTAAATAGAAATACCAAAAAAAAAGAGAATTTTCTACGGATATCCCAAAGTCAAAATTTTCCAACTAACAGAAAGGCCCAGAATGTAAACAGAAATATCAAAAAATAGACAAAGCAAGATTGGGAAATTTAGGTTATAGTTGTCAAGTTTCAATATTTTAGTTTCCCCAACAATTTTTGATGGTGCTAAATCCATTTTAATCATTGAAAAACACCAGGCGTTATCTAGTTCAACAATACTATAAGCCATGAAGTCATAACCGGATCTGGATTGAAAGGTGTGGAATCCATTTAAGTTACAAAATGTATCCATCTCAAAAGCTATTGTTAGTTATAGAAAGGGGTTAGATATCCGCAACCAGGTGAGTTCCTTCTAGTCTATTAATTTTGAGCACATATATAGAGAAAAAAAAATTGGTAGTTGATCTTCTTTCTAAGAGGGACATTGCAAAGGAGTCTGGGAAATTTTATTTTGCAGCTTTTGAGAATGAAATTTTGCACCTTTTGAGAAGGACACCCAGATTAATGCTAGTAGCATCAAATTCTCTTGAAATATATTTTAGTTCTTTTTTGTTTGATTTTGTGGAACATTTTATGTAATATGAAAAAAGATAAATTATACGATAATATGTAAGGAATGTAATGCATTATTAAAGATGGTGAAAGATAGGAACAATATAGAATGAAATAAACATTTAATAATTTTTTATTTTTATTATTTATTTTATTTTCAAGACAGAAATTGGAAACTATCAAGTGACGAAACAAAATTTGAGGAAAATGATCATTGTTTTTTTGTACTATCTATTTTTTGGGCTTGAATTTATTATGGGGATTCTCTATGGTTGTGAACGACGGGCCATCAATAAATCCGACATGCAGTGGAAACAAATTGAGAAAATTCAGAAGTGTTTGATTACAAACAAATTCAAAATTAAAAGTGCAGCTCCTTATGCTATCTTGTTAAGTGAAACAGGGGCTGCTCCTATTGAAGCAATTGCTATGGTGTGGATCATAAGGTATTTTTAAAAAATGAGCAAATGGAAGAGGGAAGATGACCTAAGGTTGTGTTTAATGACATATTGTGCAAAATAAAGAAGACTTGGATGCAGAAAAATAACAAATGGTTTAGAAAATGGGGCATTTGCTTGAGCATGTGTCCCATAAACAATAAAGAGATAAAATCTTTTGTTAGGGATAAGTTCCATAAATGTACTCAGGAGAAGGATTTAGGGAGAAAGAAAAAGTGTTATATTGAAGAGTTCAATCCCATTTATAATCATCAACAAAAAGCGTACATACGGGCCAATATTTCTTGGAGAGCCAAAATTCTTATTGCTCAATTAAGGACTAATTCTCGTAAACTTCGTTGTGAAAAAGGGTGCTGGAAAAGACCAAAAGAAGTGTGGGAGGAAAGAGTATGTATTTTTCTCTTCCAGAAAAGTGGAAACAAAAAATCGTTTCATTTTAGAATGTGGGGCCTTCAAAGACAGTAGGTAAAGTTATGCAAATATTTTGGCAGTTAGCTCTTGGGATAATCTATTCAATGAGGGGTTTGTCTTGACATTGAGAGATTCTATTGTGAAAATTCAAAGGAGAAAGGCTGAATATAAGGCCCATATAGAGAATCATCATGTCCCATAGGATATCTTTAGCCTCGTAAACGTTAAAATAACTTCTTCTTTTTATATAATAGAAACAAAGAGTTTTTTCTACTTGAAAACAATCCAAATCGCCAAATTGAAGTGTTGGCCATGTGAAATGAGATATTTGAACCCAACAATATTTGGATTAAAGCGGGATTTAAAGTTCATATGGATCATCTGGATCCCTGGATTGAATGTTGTCATGTTGAAATATCTGGCTGATAGTTATATCCGGCGAGAGAGGAGTTTTCAGATTAAATGACATCTGGTTTAGCTGAGATCACCAGATTTTGGATTGCACGTAAAATTAAGGTTATGCTTTTTAAATTAATTTGGGATTTGATATTTAATGGAATTTTATTAGGGACTACCAAGTTGAAGCTAATAGTGACTATTTCCACATAGGTTTAAGACTATAGAGTGAGAGATAGTAGATCTCTCAAGCAGATTTTGAAGCGCATAATCCATGAATCAAGAAAGGAAAAATTAGTAAAGTGAGATCTTGGCATCTCTTGCCTCATAACAAAACATCCCATCTCTTATATTAGTTTTGCAAATTTCTCTCGCATCAAATCCTATTTTCCTTGACTTAACCAATGCAACACCCAAAATATATACTTTACATACAACAACCAACATATAGCCTTTAACAACTAAGCCTTGGCAGGAAGAATCATCTTCAAGAATCACATATTCATGACAACATTTTCCCCTTATATGTTTTCCTTCTTAAATTGGAAGGGAAAGCAAGAATTCCTTTGACGCAAATGGGGAGGAGATGATAAGGAGGAGCTTATACCTAGGATAGTGAGACATGTCACCTTTTGAGTCTATCCATCTATCAAAATATGTAAACATGTTGAGCTTCAACTTTGTGAATTTTCATTTTAGTTAAACTATGATTTGTCAAATTCAACTAGGTTGCTTTTATTTTATATTAGTAGTGTTTTTTCCAAACTTCACTAGGTTAGTGAAAGTTTACTTTGTCATGTGTTTAACTGTATGCATCTATTAAAAACCATTAATGGCTAATAGAAAGAGGAAATTTTGTTACCTTAATATTTTTAATATTAATATTATGAAATTTATTTTTTGGAAGATTATTTCTGGAGATGATACATGAGCTAACAAGAATTTTATCATTCGATACATTTCACATGATGGCATAAGATTAAAGAGTTTGGTTATTTGGTAGTAGATTTTGTTGTTATCTACATCCTAGGGTTCTTGAAGTTAGAAGAATGAGAAGCATGTAAAAAAGAATAAAAAATTGGCCTCAAGGCACATGATACGAATGTGCATCGTAGATTCATATCAACAAACTCTTTGATGATTACTTATTGAATCCCCCTCTTGGATCCTATGTTAGACAATTTTTGAAGTTCCCACGGTCACAATTTTGATGCATATGCTTCAAAGCATCTACAACATGTAATTTTCAAAATATTAATGAAAATTATGATTTTTCCTTGGGGAAAAGAAATAATGTGCATGGTAGATGTATATTGAGATTACCAGTGGATGACATGCCAAGTTCATATAGTTGTGTGTCAATTATGAAGACTTAGTGCTTGTAAATTTTATAGGAATTGTTGACAAGAATGTCATGATTAATTAGAATGTTTATACTTTGTAGGTGGATTGTTAATTTAATGGATAATGAGAATTTCATTATTGGAGAATTTTCATGTGTTGGTATAAGATTAAAGAGTTTTATCATTTGGTGGTAGCTTGTATTATGACCTGCATCCTAGAGTTTGGAATAAGAAGATCCATCATATGGATGATTACCTTTGAAGTTACGAGATAGAGATGCATGTAAATAAAATATAAAGATGGTCTTAAGGCACATGATAAGAATGCGCATGGTAGATGTGTAATGATATTATCGATGTATGACATGCTAAGTTAATATAGTTATGTGTCAACTATAGGAGCTCAATGTTTATACCCTGTAGAGGGATCACATGTAATGTGATTACTAACTGTTGAAGGTAGTTTTTTTATGGTGACGTTTAATTCGTTAATGCAAGAGTTGTGTTCATTGTGAAGTGATGAATGGAGTGGGAAAACATGCGTGATAGTAATGTCTTCAAGATGAAGTTATTTTTTACAAGTTTGAAAATAGATTATTTCCCTATGTAAAATTCATAGTGTTATAAGACCAATTAACATGCTCTTGTAGTGGCTACAACCACCCTCCAAAATTTTTCCATTACCTAGATTTGGGAGCCTAACTTCCCTTCACAAGAGCATACCTCGCACTGCTATTAGGTATGTGTGCTTTGATTGATGTTTATCTTTCAATTTTTCTTGTGTTCATTTGCTTTTCACTTAGAAAATTTCTTTAACTCATAGGCTAACCTCTTTCCTAAGTCTTGCACAACAGTTCTGGGCTTACCTCCATAAACTGCGAAATTCTTGAAGCCAGTCTTGTCCTTTTCAACCAGAGTTACGGAGTCATGAATGGAAGCCTAGCCTCGAGCTCAAGAATAGCGCAATCATGAAATACAACCCAATACTAAGCTCAAAAACTATGCAATCACTTACTAAGCTCAGAAACTGCGCAATCCACTAAGTCAGGAGCTGCCAGTTCTTCAGAATTGTGCAATCTTTCCCAGTGAGGTGCATGGAAATTTTCCCCAGAAAAAAGAAGACAAATAAAAAAATGAAAAAGAATCCCTAAAATCTAGGGATGTATTTTTAGCAACTCGAAGGAAGCATACTTGTTATTTTTGGAAACTTCCGCCAAGTGTCGTTTTTCCCTTGATTTGTGGCATGCACATCATAAACCCTAATTTCTTAAATATATTTAATCGAATCCCCTAGAGCTCATTCTTACATTCAATCTTGGAGCTCTATCATTCCTGAGGAGATCAAGGAACCTTCAGTGCGATCGTCATTGCCTTTCTAAGTGAGTTTTGCATTTATAGTTTTTAGTCACTTTTTTGTGGCTTTTTTTCATTTGACTTGCATGAGTGTTGTTTTTCTTGATTTTTTGCATGCATGTTTCCGTTTTAACATGCTTTAGCTTGTATAAGTGTTGTTTTAAGTTTTTGTTTTCCTTTCACAAGTGTCACGTCGATTTCTGTATTTTTGCACCGATGGTCGTTGTTGTGGCGACTCTCATCACCGATCTCATTCACTTATCATTTGTTCAATTTATGCACTTGATTTAAATTTTTTAATAAAAATTTAGTCATATCTAGACTCATGACTTCACCATCTCTCGGATCTTATTTTTTTCACACTTCCCTTGGGAAAATTTTCCTTTCGCTTGGCCAAAACTCACTTTTCCCATCTAGGTATTATGCAACCTAGAATCTCAAGCTTCAAGCTTGACTTCTGGAACTACGCAATGAACATTATTGGCCGGCCTCATTACACATTGCGCAGTGCCAGGCCTTAGCTAACAACCTTGGCCAATGAGACCGCACAATGTGTAGTCTCTCCAAGCTCACTGCCCAGACTGAACTACGCATTGCACAGTAAAATCCATAGGCTTCATCACTGACTGTTGGGATTGCACAGTGTGCAGTTTCCCCAGCCAGTCAGACCCCCTTCCCACCAAAAATTGTGTAATCCTTCCTTTCAATTTTCTAATGTGTTGCATGAACATGTCTTGAAAGATGTTTTGCTTATAGTTGACTTTTTCTTGTCATGAGTGTCTTGTTTGTCCCACAGGTACAATATTTTTTGAGCATCTCTCTAGATATCACTCTCACAATGACACCAAAGAGAGCTCCCTTAAAGAAACCATTGAAAGAATTACTCGAGAAGTAGTTGAGAAAGTTCCAGTTAAATTTCCAGTATATTCAGACACTCAATTGTTTATGGAAAAGGAGTTAACACTAACATGGCATCAATTCCAGCAACATTAGCAGAAGGCAACAATATGGTACAATACAAGGGGAAGAGGAATGTTGTTGACAACACGGAGGAGGAAAAAAGATGGAAGATGAAAATAGAACCAATCCTTATAAAATTAGCTTTGGCAATATAAGCTACAGAGAGCAGAGACTTAGGATGCGAGAGAAGTAGCGCTTGCAGGAAGCAGAACGGATAACACAAAAAATAGAACAATAAATGAGGGAAGAAAAAGAGAAAATGAGAAGTAGAAGCATGAAGAAGAAGAAAGTAAAGGTGCCACGACAGAAGATATGAAACCTATATAGGTTGAAAACAGGTACATGATTAGCTGACAAAAGGAGGAGTGAGCGAACATATGCAGGAACAAGAGTTTGCTAAAGAGCTTGAACAATTGATTGAACTCACAGACATGGAAGTGGGTCTGGAGCCACTAAATGAAGATGTGGACCCAATGCCCAGCGCACCTCAGGCCATTGTTCAGACTCCACCACCTCCAGACGTAAATCAAGCACTGAGTGAGGAAGGGGGGGTAGTTACCCTCAATAATGATCTAGTCATGGATGCGTACAATCTATTATTTTATGAGCTGCAGAAGAATATTGTAAAAACACGAAGAAAGCAATTACCGGATGATCATGCATCACCTTCATTCATGAGAGAAAGGGTGATCCTGGCAAACACCAGTAGGAATCTAAATGCCATTGCCGACATCAGCTAGGACTAACAAAGTAGCAACCAGATCTAACACCTAGTGCTTGGTGGCCAAGAACAAGAAGTTAGCACAAAACATACATGAACTTCAGCAAGAGAATGAACAACTACATGCAACAGCGTAGAGTGCACCTTCCACAAAGGTCTACTATGAGGAGATTAGAGCAGCGATACTCACTAAAGTATCCACACTTGGAGACACTATGTGAGATATTTATGAGGAGTTGGTAACCATCCATAAGGCAGCTGTCCACCTGAATGACTTTCTACGGCAGAGCAGAGATTTTTTCAGAATCCTCAAGAATATACAAACTTCCATCACTCTCATGCATGGGTGTACAATGTGATACAAGGTTGCGCCACTCACACTGGTAAAGAAGATGAAGCTGTAGACAAATTTAGTGAAATCCAAAGTTTGGATGCTAATCGAGAACAAAAAGAAACTCACCTCATTCATCGGAAGCATTCAAGCTACATATGGATGGATATACAACAACTTGGATTCCTTGAGAACCCACCCAATCCCATCAATTGGTACACTCACCAAGGCTAAGCGCAAGAAGCAATTCTGACAGGAGATTGATCAGTACCTAAAGCAGTTGGAGTAGGAAGACACCGGGAGTTCTTGTATATCAAAAGAGAGACCTTACATACCTACATTGGTGGTTCGGTTCCGATTAAAACCATATTGCACCTGATTGAAGAGGATGTGAAGACCAGTTCCAAGAGATTCTACCCAGATGTATTAGAGCCGAGAGTTTGCTTCCAACCTAACACTATCTTGCAGTTTGTGGAGACCATCACACAATACCAAGCTTGGTATGAGTACATGACCGAGAAACACCAAGTCCAAGATGCCCAGCTTGAGTTCACCCCCAACACCAGCATCATAGTATTTTGTCTCGTTAGGCTTTCAAGTTGTCTCTAACCTATTTTTTCTTATATGGGTATGAGTGTAAATTGTAATATTATTTGTAATTATTAAATGATTGAAATTCCATGTGTCCATGGTGGAATGTGAAGAGTCAATGGTAATGGGAGGAGTCATGAGGGGAGTCGAAGAGCCACCAAGGGGGCATACCAAGAGTCACCCCCCTTTGGTTATAAATACATCCTCATAACTCTTGTACGAGGCTAGGCTTAGGCTTAGAAAACGCTTGGGAGCTTCTGTTAGCCTTGGATTCTCCATAGCGTAGAGGGAGTATACTTATTTGGGAGGAGCAGGTGTTGTTAAATTCATTTTCCACTATTGGGGCAAGTGGTTCGTCACGTTGTATGTATGAATGGAACTTTCACTTATAATATAATCAAATTCGACACATCTTCATGCATATATTGTAAATGTAGTTGGACTAATCTGGTTATTTTTGCAATGTATGTTGTTTAAATTACACATATTCTTATGAACTATTTCGTTTTAATTTTGTACGAATCATGTTGAATGCGTGCTTATGTTTTAATCTGTCACCTTTAACTTGTGGACTATTCTACTTGTTAGTTTGCGTGATGTCTTTTCAGCTTGTGTGTTTCTTTCAAGATGCATACTATTACAAGATTCCAAGGGGCACAATTCCTTCCTCCATTTTCTTTTATAACCACTCATGCATCATATTGACTTTCCACAGGGTCACACACTTTCTTTAACCAAAGACACCACACAAAACTCTATAAGTTTTGCAGCCCAAGGCATATCATTAAGCACTCCACTGTTGGGACTCCTACTCCAAATGGTGCAAGATCTAGTTGGGACTTCGTATCGGGGAGATCCCTTGAATGCTAGCAGATCTAGCACTGTCAACATTTCTGGCACTAGAAGGAGGTCAATATGACAAGATGAGCCCGAAGTATGTTTTTGAATTTCCGCACTCATTTTTATGACTTTTCCCAAATCATACACCTGACAATTTTTTCTAAAAAACTCAATTTTCAAGAGTCGACAGTTATTATCAGTGACTTGTCGCATCTTAAATTCAATGGATAAGGTGAAACAAACATCATTGAGCATAAATATTGTTTTCTTCAATTTTCCACAAAGTGAAAAATCCCACTTTAAGATGTTGGTTGTTGGTTTTTATTTCTCACGTTCGAAGGGTGCGTAAGGAAATGGTGTTACACATTGGCCGATGCATCTAACCACTCTTTCGAACAGTTTTTCACAAAATTATTTCATGCTTTTTATGAATTTTATTATAAACTTCTCTGTGACAGAATTTTAGAATTGTGAAAATCACCTGATGAATCTCTACACCGTTTTATTAATCGCTTCTTACATCTCTGTTTTGAATTTCCAGAATATGAAGTTGATTGGGATAACTTAATCAGAATATTTTTGCATCTTGTTCAGATTTCACTTACCTCGCACAAGTTACGATCACTTAAATCACACACAAAAAACATCGCACGTTAAGCTTCTAAATTTGCGACGGGAAGATGTGCTATTTTGGGCAAACTCTTGCCTACTTTTCATTTAACAGCTTTACAACCACATGATCTAGTGGAAAATTTCTGCAATACTTTTTTTCATGAACCGCCATCCTTTCCCCACCCACATACTCAAGATCCCTACGTAGTTTTGGACTGTAATACCCGTGAGTGTGTTGAATAGTTTGCTCCTCATCCTCCACCCTTTGGTCCCTATGATCCTCTGATTTACGAGTTTGAGTGTTATGTTGTTCCAAATGATTCCTATGATGTTCATGAGGATCAGGTGTTGGATGGATTTGTTGTTGTGCAACCAAAATGTTATGTCATTTACGAGGAGTATGTGGTGGAGCCTGTTATTGAACAAGAATCTGCGATGAAGGATGACCCTCTTCCTTCTGCAACTCTTCTACATTATCTTGACATTGTCCATGATTTTTTCATTCCGGTTGAATCATGTGAAACTTTATTTTATGATATTTTCAATACTTCCGATCATTTGCAGAATTCATGGGATTCTAGTTTTTCATTTAAATGTGGAGACCTTGAATCTTCTATTACTGATCTTCCCAACATTTCATCATATCTTTCTAGAAACATAGAGGGTGAAATTTCTTGGTTTCCATATCCCTGTATATACTATTCATCATATCATGAGGATACCCCTGTTTATGATCTTGAACTTTATGATCATGGTTTTCGTGACCTTTTTATTGTTTTAACTGGTCACAATTTTGATTTTCCTGTTATAGATTTTTCTAAGCCACCAATCTTTGATGATATATCTTCTAATGAGTTGGATCTTCCTCAAGATGTCGAGGCACTTTAGCCCAAGCTGATGGTTATGCTAGGTTCTCGTAGCCTTGAGGTCAATTTCGTCTCCGATAATAAGAATTTTGAATCTCTTGAGGATCCTCATCTCTCTCCTGTACATATTTAAAATATTTTTTATTTACAATTTTCGCATCCTCCACCTGTTTTTCACGATTATTGTTGGCAATATGATGCAATGTGTTGTCCTTGATGGAAACCTACTTGATGAAGTTGTCCTTGATGGAAACTGACTTGATGAGTTTTCTTTGGATAGCAACCTATTTGTTAATGATGTAAATCTGATGTATCTACAAAGCAGCTCAGAAGTAACAAAGAAATAAATTCCAGTAAGTGCTAGAGTAATGATGAATAAGATATGTCACAAAGCATATGCGGGTTTGTAACGGCAAAGTAGCGTATGTACACGTAAAAGTACGTACCAAGTAGCGTATGCCTATTTGCGCTCTAAATTTATAAAACCAGGGGACATGACCATGGTATTGGCCCACAGTATTGAGTGCTGGATAATCTATTTGATCCCGTCCAGGAATACCATCAGCATTTGAGTGGTTTTGACTCATGGTATTGACAAAGGCTAAATCTATATAAGGAGAAGAAGATCATAGTGCAAATGTGTGCATAGGTTTGGGTTTAATGAATACTTCACTCTGAAGTATATCTGGATGGAATGGGTAACAATTTATTGATTGATCTGAATTAATAATGCACCTATGAAGAAAATGATGAAGAGGGATCTCTAGATCTGAAATGACTATGTATTTTCTAGATCTGTTTATGGAATGTTTAGATCTGTGATTTGGCGAATCTTTGCTGAAGTATTTTCTAGATCTAAAGAGCTGCATAGTTCTGAAAAGTTACAAATCTATACGCATGTTCATCTCAGCGAAAGCGCGTATATATGCAGGTTCATTTCAGCAAAAGCGCGTATGAAATCAAAGGTCAATTTTGAAATAGTTGCAGATCTATACGCAGGTTTGTCTCTGTGAAAGTGTGTATATACGCAGGTTCAATGAATTAAAAGTGCGTATGGAATATAGGGTTTTTTTGAAGTGTGTGGAATGAAATGTCTGATCTTTTTAGCTATTTTAATGCTATCTGTCAATGATGTATTCATACAAATCTGGGTTGTTTGAATGTTGATTATGCTACTGATTATGTTGATTAAATATCAAGTTGTTGGTTGATTGGTTGATGATTCAATGAATTAATTGATGGGGTTATAAGTTTCAGTTTGATGTATGTTGAGCTTAAATGTGTGGAGTGGGTCCAGTCTGAAAATCTAATGAAAAGAGGCCTACAAGTTGTGTTGTATGGAAGCTGTTGGATCCAGTATGAAAATTGATGAAACGTGGTCCGCAGTGGTGCTGAGGGTCGAAGCCTTTAGTGAGGGGGTTGTAGCTCCCTTCTAGTGGTAGCTAGTAAACGAGAGCAGGGGGTAGTAGCTCCCTTCTAGGAGAGGCTGGTAAACGAGAGCAGGGGGTAGTAGCTCCCTTCCAGGAGAGGCTGGTAAACGAGATCAGGGGGTTGGAGCTCCCTTCCAGTAGTGACTGGAGAACGAGAGAAGGTTGCAGCCTTCTACAGGTGGGTGCCTGCATGCTGGTATGAGTCTGCGCCAGTACAAAATTGTAAGAAGTTTTCTTTATAATAAATATTGAAGACAGAAACGACAGCAGCGGTGGCTTTCTCCCGAATTGGGTTTCCACCTTAAATACTGGTGTTCATGTGTGTTGCTTATGAGTGATGGTTTATTTTGTTATTACTGCACATGTTTACTGCTTACTAAACATCTGATGAATGAATGATGCAATGATCTAATTAAATAATTAAATGCATAATAAGATCTCTGGACATACGCAAGTTTTCTTAAGGATATCAGCGTGTATACGCAAGTTGGGTTCAATAAAGTAGCATATGGGCTTAAGAGAAAGAAAAAGTAAAAAGTTTTCAGTCAGCTCTAAATACTAATTCACCCCCCCCTCTCAGTATTTTTCCCAACAATTATATCACTCAATATTTGGAGGAGTCATACTTGGTGAGCACTGTGGAAAAACAAAAAATTTATTCTTTATTTATGTTCACTCTTCTTCATGGTTCTAAATTTTGTGTTTGAAAGTCTTCGGTTCGTGATGTGTCATGAAACCATGACACATCCGCATAGTTTTATCCATGTGCTTTTCGTCATTTCTTTTATGTGTATGCATTAAAAATTTGAACGTTTTAGTTTGCAATGTCATATCTTTCTTGTGTATTGTTATGCATGTTGGTGAGCCCTGGTATTGTACCAAGAGTGTTGCAACTCCCAAGGGCTGCCCTACTTTACTTTATCAACATGGGGTTCCTACAAACTTGGAGGTGATTGTGCTATATACACAACATATGCACTATGTTCATGTCATCCTCTTATGCTTTACGAAAGGGTGCTATTTCTTAAATTATGATAAAAACTGAAAATTAAATTGCTGAAAGAAAGTGACAGAAAGGAAACTAAACTAAATTTCTAAAAAGAAATGACAAGAATGAAACTAATTTATTTTGCAGAAAAGAAATGACAGAAAGGAAACTAATTTAACTTGCTGAAAATAAATGGCAGAAAGGAAACTAATTCTAAACCACACTTAACTTGGCCAAATAGCTAAATTCACTCTACTTGTGCTATGGTCTATCTATCATGCTTCTACTCATGCAACTAAGCTATCCATGACTTAATTCTAATTTAAAAAGAGTGTTCATTTGTAGCTTGGAGGAAAGAAAAGGGATAAAGAGGCTAATGGAGGGCTTAACACATGAAATGAGGCTTAGAAGTGGAAAGTAGGGGTTTAAACCAAATTAAATATTTTTTGTAGCGTAAAGTGGTCTTCAAGCGGAATAATTTGAAAAGTGCGATGGCGGAGTGCGATAGAGGACAGAAGTACGATATGCGATATGCGAAATCGTAATCGAAATATCGCAAAGTGAAAGCGAGAAAGGTTAACGAGAACACAACAAAAAGTGTGATATGTGATGTGCGATGCGGCAGATGACATGGCGGTGGGACCGATATTGCAATCACAATATCGCTAATCTAGAGTGGTAAGTGTTAAAGGGAGAAAGGAAATGTTGCGAAGTGCGATGTGCGATGCGACAGAGTTATCACATCGGCGGAATGAGCAGTAAGTGTTAAAAGAAAAAGGTAAATGGGGTGATGTGCAGTTGCGATGGGTGACGTGGCAGCAGAGTAGGATCACAATATCACAATCGGCGTTCGGAAGCGGTAAGTCCTAAAGAAAAAGGTAAATAGTGTGATTTTATATTTGCGATTGCAATATCACAATCGACAAAAACAAACGATAAGTCTTGAAGAAAAAGGGAAAACATTGCGATTTGTGATTTCGCAATATCGCAATTGGAAAAAATGAGCGGTAAGTGTTAAAGGAAAAAGGAAAACTCACGATGAGCGATCTGCAAATGGTAGCAGGGATTTTGAGGAGGAAAGGCATAGGTCACGTTTCAATGGGTTTTGAATGCGTTTTTACGTGTTTGGCATTAAAAAGGGTAAGGTAACTGTGAATGGAAAAAAACAAAGGATAAGGCAGCCTGAAGGGCTTAAGTGCATTTAGGGAAAAAGGTAGGGTGCAACAGTAAAAAGAAGTAGAAAAAAGGAGGGAATGGAGGCACACCAGCAGTGCTAAGAAGTGTAACACACCTGCGGATTCATGCACGGAAAGCAGACAAAAATACGTGATAAAAAAAATGAAAGAGAGACTCAGACTTGGTAATGCAATTTCTTCCCTAAACTCAAACAAAAAGATTTTTTTGGCCTATGGGAAGGTCTACCCTGCTCGAACTCTATTGACAGAGATGAGAGGGGGAGGCTTGACCACAACTTTTGGAGTTTTTATTCTATTCTACTACTCACAAGCAAATGAACTACAACAACACACTGTAAGAAAAACTAAAGAGAAATGAAACTATTAAAAGCATATCTAACTAAATGGTAGAAGAAAAACTAGCTAAATGACAGAAAGGAAAATATAGTAACAACAGAGAAGCTGAGGCACATGGATTGGGCCCTAACCCACGAGCCTAGATCTTTGAAACTTAAATCAGTAGAATGAAATCAGTCTGATCATTTCATAAAAGAATAACCTCTTACATGTCTAAAAGTTTCATCACCGAGTAAAAGAAAAAGCTCAATAGCTTGCAACAAAGTTCCAACTAAAATCGATTCACTGACTAACTCTTCCTAGCTCTATATCTACTCTATTTATTCTACAGGGTAGCTACCAATAGCTCCCAATAAAATAGTGATTGAGTCCACTTGACTCCAAGTAAACAAAGATTGAGTGCTTGGCTACCCATGGAATTCGAATTGCTAGAGAGAATCCTTGGGGATCCTTTCGCTACCTTTGGAATTAGAATTTCTCGAGAGAATCTTTGGGATCCTTTGGCTGCCTTTGAGAGTTAAGGAGGGTGGAAAATCCTCCAATAATTTCTCCTTGTTCTCTCCTCCAAGTCTTTATGATAAAATCCTTATAAAAATGCTTAATAAATCATGATTTTATGCACTCAACCTCATATTAGGTACTTGGAGTATGTTATCCTTAATCACCACCTATACTAGCATCATAAAACCAAATAATAATACAAATTCAATAAAAAGATATTTAAGAAGGAAAAAAGGTGACCATTAACCCCTCCAAATATGTCTAATGACGGAGCTCATCATCACCCCCTACTGAATGGTTGCTCATCCTCTAAGCAACTAATCCTCCTACATTTCCTTCAAGGCTTTGATAGCCCCCCTGATTTCTTGAGGAAGAAGTTTGGGAGTTTCCCCAAGGGAGTAAAAACCATTATTATTTTATGCACTCTCCCATTCTCTATCTTGTGCATATGTGTCTTTTTCATCATTCAGCCCCAACAACAAATGTGGGTTGAGCTTTGGTCCCAACCATTTGATATTTTTGGCCTGCATGGACCTCTTGTATAATGGTGCCCTTTCCAATGCACCCCTCATTCTTTCTGGAGTGTGGTACTCTCTGTTCTTGAGGCTGTGAGGGAGGTTGTTCCATCTCCTATGGATAGCCATAATGCACTCATCTTCTATCTGCCTAGAAACATCATCAAAGTGACCTATCACCTGGGTTTGAGTCTGAAGGTAGCTTTCACCTAGTGTTAGAGTCCTTTCAATCTCTCGATGGTTAAGGATGACTCCTCTTGGGCTGAGAAATTCTGGTCTAATATATAAGGGTTCTCTATTTCTTCTTCCCATGACCTTCCATATCTCTTTTTCTCTAGTGTCCTCATTCACCATCCAAAATTCTAGAGCCATTAACTGCATATTCCCCATTGTAGGATTGGGGTCCCAAATATCCAGATTTTTCAGCACAAAATTATGCACATAAAACTCTGTTATCTTTGCTTGATCAACCATGTTAGATTTCTTGTATATATTCAAGAATTACCTACAATCTTGGAAAGGTAGTGATCCATGGGAGGCTAGAGTTTTTATTTGAAATAGAAGCCATTTCTCCTTGAGGTACAAAACATATGAGTCAGAAGGGAATCTGTGCTGAAGGGCTTCTATGCATAAGTCTTCCATGGTGGCTACTTGCTCCTATTTTTGCTGCAATTGCTCCTTCAGTGCTACATTCTCTGCCTATGCCTTTTGCAGCTGCTCCTTCAGAATTTTTTCTTCAATTCTTTCCTCCTCCCTTGGTGACTCTTCAATGATAATTAGGCTCATGGGAGGAGTTTATGGCTCTCTCTAACTTATCCTCTAACTCTTATTAGCTCTGAAATACATAGAGGTATGCCTTTTCTCTTTGTGCTCAGAGGAGCTAAGGTGGAAACTACCTCTTTGTATTGATGGGATGTGGTGTTGTGTTGTGAGTCTTCTTCTTGCCCACTTTCTGCTATCTCTATGACTTCTATGGCCACCTCTTCTATTTTTCCTTGACCCTTTGGCTCTTCCTCTTCTTCTTCTTAGTCCTCTTCTGGTTCTTCTTCTACTTCTGGTTCTTCTTCCTTTGCTATTTATTCTTCTTCTTCTTCTATAAGGCTAGAAGTGGAATTTGGCCTTGTTTGGGTTGCTATAAAAGCTTCCCTGCTCATGTTTGCGAAAGAGGACCAGGCCATGGGTAGGGTGACATTCTTCTATTGTTGGCACTGCATGTTGTCCTAGAATATGTGGCTGAGGCTCATTGTTGTTTCTTTGTGGGCTTTCATCGGTCTCTTTGCCTTTAAAAAAATTAAAATTATTGGTTTGGATGAGACATGCCTTCTTTATTATTAGACTACGTAGCTACTTCTAGAGCACTTAAGTAACTCGACCTCAGCTCTAGTTTCTATTAGGGACCGTGGTTTTCTTCTCCTTGTTAATTCATGATGGACTGCGTGTTTCCTCCCCTTGTTCTCCTTTACTCCACTTGATTTAACTTCTTTTATGTTGCATGCCCAGGTGGCATGTCTTTGCAGTTCACCCTAGTCACACTTCACAATGGTGGCCAAGCTAACTGGCCACCTTTCTTCCCCTTAAACTCTAAGTCTACATATTTAATTATTTATGGCTATTGTGGATGCATAGTGAGGGGTGAGAAGATATACCTGAGTTTACCTGTTGTTTCCAAGGCATTTGTAGGAGTTGTATAGAGGATACAAGCCTATTAGATGTCACATTCTTCACTTTTTCTTGTTCTCTGCGTGAGCAGCTCTCTGAGTGAGCTGCTGATATTTCCTTATTTTTCTTCTTGCGGGAGATGTTGTGTGGGGGTGCTCCAAATTCCATAGGTGGCACTCCTATCTTCCCTAGGGTCTGCTTTATCAGCTCCTTGTTTTTCTTTGTAGTCCGTGAACAACTTTATTTTTTTGAAGGACTTCCTGATGTTTGTAGCAGTTTGTGGCTTACTTTCTTTTGCTACATTGTTCTCAGGAATGGAGGAATATGGTGTATGGAGGTGATGGAGGAAGTTATGAAAATGAATGGAGTGAATGATGCGATGGATGGTAAAATAGAAGAAGGGAAAAAGAAGATGAATGCATCCCTATGTTTCTAGAAACCATTAATAACCTGCAAAATAGAAAACACAAAAACGCAGAGATGCAAATGTATTTTTTTTCTTTTGTTTTGTTTTTTTGAAAGAAAGTGGGCTCCGTCCATGGATGTTTTCAACCCACAAACTTGCCTTGGGCACCTCAGAGAGGTTTTCACCCATGGATATTTATTTTGTTTTTTTTCTTCTCTTTTTTTGAGCAAGTGAGTTGCGTCCATCGAGGTTTTCAACCCACAAGCTTGCCTTGGGTGCCTCAGAGAGTTTTTCACCCATGGATTTTTAATTTTTATTTTATTTTTATTTATTTTTAATTTTTATTTATTTATTTATTTTTTATATTTATTTATTTGTTTTTATTTTTTATTTTATTTTTTATTTTTACTTTTTTTCAGGAGGTGTAGGAAACTATGGAGTTTTCCATCACATAAACCTATCTTCTTATTGAATTTATGAACTCTACCTTTGACAAAGGATTCTTGTAAATTTGAAGTCAGTGACCATTGACAAGCAAGGGGATTCATTCCTCATCTATGGTTCTGATTTGAACTACGCCATTATCAAAACATTTTTCCATAGTGTAAGGTCCTAACCATCTTGTCATCAGCTTGCCTTTAAAATCTTTAAACCTTGAATCATACAACAATGCCCAATCTCCTTCTTGGAAGGCCCTTTTCTTTGATGTTCTTGTCATGCCATACTTTCCTTTGCAGCTGAAATACCTCCGTGTGAAGAAGTGCTTGCATTTTGAACTCATCCAATCCATTTAGTTGCAGCAACCTCTATTTTTGGGCATTTTATAGGTCTAGATTTAATTCAGCTCCCATTCTTAAAGTATTGAACTCAAACTCAACTGAAAGTAGAGCCTTCTTACCATAAACTAGTTCATAGGAAGTGAATCATGTTTTTGTCTTCCAAGTAGTGTTGGAGGCCCAAGTAGCTTCTATCAATCTGCCTGCCCAATATTTTCTGTTGCTTCTCACAACCTTGGTGAGGATGCTCTCTAAAGCTCTATTCGTTACTTTTACTTAGCCATTCGCCTGAGGGTAATAGGCAGTAGAAGTTCTATGTTTAATATTGTGCTTCCTCAAAATATTCTCAATGAGGTGAGAGGTGAATTGTGCTCCCTGATCAGTGACTATTTCTCTGGGGTATCCAAACTTATAAAACACATTCTCCCTAAAAAATTTTGCTACTTTATCCTCAGTTGCTACCTTCAATGCTTTTGTTTCAGCCCACTTTGTCAGCTAATTAGTGCAGACTATGATATACTTCTTTTGTCCATATGGTGGATCGATAGGTCCAAAAAATTCCATGCCCCACTTATCAAATGGCTCACGAGCCACCTGAGGGTGTAAAGGCATTTCATCCTTTTGTGTGGGTTTCCCCATCCTCTAGCATTGGTAACACCTACTGGTGTATCTTCTGGAATCTTGGTGAAGGGTAGGCCAATAGTATCCTTCCTGCAAAGCTTTGTAAGCAGTTCTCTTTGCAGCAAAGTGGTCTCCACATGGGCTATCATGACATGAAGAGAGGATATCAAAAAATTCTTCCTCCCTGACACATATCCTTAGGATTTGATCAAGGCCTAGCTTGAAAAGGTTTCCCCCAATCCATGTGAAAGGGGCACTTTTTCTGATGATTCTTCTCCTCTCCATGAATTAAATATTAGGAGGGAGTCTCCCAGCAACCAAATAGTTGGCTATATCAGCAAACCATGGTGAGAGTGTTGATATAGCAAAGAGGTGTTCATCGGGAATTTGGTCATCCACCATTCCTTCTTCACCTACAGGGAGAGATAACCTTAACAAAAAATCTGCAACAACATTCTCCTTTCCATTTTTATCAACAATAGTCATCAAATTTCTGCAAAATTAAAAACCAATATATAATTATTCTAGCATTAACATCTACTTTTTTCATTAAATACTTGATGGTTACATGGTCAGTGTGAAAAAAGGTCTGATATCCAGTTACATAATGCATGAATTTGTTCAAAGCATAGGCAATGGCTAACATCTCCTTCTTATTAACAATATAATTCAGCTCAACCTTTGACAAATTCTTGCTGATGAAATAGATGGCATAAGGGATTTTGTCCTCTAATTTTCCTAATGTTGCCCATACAGATTTTTCGGATGCATCAGTGTGGATGTCGAAAGGCAGAGTCCAATTTGGACCTCGAAGGATGGGGGCAGTAGTCAACTTTTTCTTAATAAGCTCGAAAGCCTCTTAATAAGGACCAAACCAAATAAACTCAGAATATTTGGCCAATAACCCAAATAATGGTGAAGCCATCTTGCTAAAATATTTGATGAACCTTCTGTAGTAACCCTAGTAAGCCTAAGAAACTCCTAATATATTTTTTCTTTTGAGGAGCAGGTACCCTTTTGATGATAGTGATTTTGTTCGGGTCTACTTGCATTCCTGCTTGGGATATGGAGTGTCCTAATACAACCCTGATTTCTTCAGGAATTCACACTTTTCTGGGCTCAAGGAGAGATGCATCTCAATGCACCTTCTTAGTACATTACCCAAATTGGAGAGAGATTCCTAGAATTCATCCCCATATGGTGTGAAATCATCCATGTATATTTCGACAGAGTCATGGACTAACTCGAAAAATATTCTCAGGACAGCTCTTTGGAAGGTAGCTGGGGCATTACACAGCCCAAAGGGTAGGATTCTTTAAGCAAAGGTACCCCAAGGGCAAGTGAAAGTAGTCTTATCCTAGTCTTCAGGGCTGATTTGAATCTGATTGTACCCATTGGACCCATCTAAGAAGGAAAATAACTTCTTTCCCACAAGGCCGTCCAGGACTTGGTCTATAAAGGGCAAAGGGAAATGGTATTTCTTGGTGGCTTTGTTAAGTTCTCGATAATCAACACAAATTTTCCACTTCCCATTCTTCTTTCGGACTAATACAGGAGAAGATACCCACTCACTGTCAGATATAGGATATATGAACCCTGCATCCAACAGTTTCTGCAGCTCTTCTCTGACTATGTCCTTCAAAGCCGAGTTCATCCTTCTTTGGGGTTGTCTCACGGGCTTGCATCATTCTTTCATGTAAATATGATGTTTTCACACCGAAGGATGCACCCCTTTCATGTCTTTATAATCCTAAGAAAATGCATCTAGATTCTCTTTCAAAAGTTGGCACAGCTGTATCTCTTCTTCATTCGAGAGGTTTGGGTTGATTTCCAGAGACCTAGATGGGCCAAACTCAATAGCCTTGGTGGATTCAGAGGTTGAATCAACTAAGTGCACTTCCATCCAAGGTTTGCTTTCAGACTCTTTGACTAAGGTTTCAAGAGGAATGTTAGTGGAGGACTGGTTTTGAATGGCATGGTCGATGAGTTCATCTTCATCAAGCTGCCCCCATCTAAGAATATCATCGATGGTACACATAGGGGCAGTGTTATAAAACTCATCTTCTTCATCCTCCAACCATATAGGGAGATCATGATCAATGGAAGGTTGGTTTGGAGGATATAACACTAGCTATTTAGACAAAGGCCCATTTTTTATAGTCATGTTTCCAGCTCGACAGCTAATGTAAGCATTTGTAGTGGCTAACCAAGGTCTCCCTAAGATGAGGGGATAACCATTGAACTTGGTTTTTGGTTGCAAGACCAGGAAATCTGTATGATACTCCAAAGAGTCAATGGTAACTATAACATCCTCAACAATTCCTTCCAAATTTACTATGGATCGATCTACAAGTTGCAGAACTATTGTGGTTTTCCTCAAAGTCCCTTGGAGATTAAGTTTCAACATAGTTTCCTTGGTCATGACATTGATGGCATCCCCTAGATAAATCAGAGTGTTGGGGACTATGACACCATTTACATGCACATTAACAACTGGACTACCGGGGTCCAAGTACTTTGGAAATATCACCCTTCCCAGCATTAGGTTAGGAATTTTTCCTACCACATTGATGGTGGGGGTATCTCTTTTTCTTCTCCTAGGTCTTTTGAAGAAATTTTCTTTGATGAGCCTATTGTAGATAGGGACATCCTTAATGGTTTGGAAAAGTGGTATCTTTACACACAAATTTTCTGATTCTCTGAGGAGTTCAGTCTCCTCTGGGGTGTGATAAATAGGGTGGATCAAGTGCTCAGGAAAAGGAGGCAGTTGGATCTGAGTGTTACCTTCTTCCTTTTCCTCCTCAACCTCTACAGGTGGAGATGGAGGATGGTTGTTTGGGAGTATGTTGAAGATTGCAACAAGAAACAGTGAAGGAGGCATCCTGAAACATCTTTCCTGATCCTAGTTGGAAAGTGATCACCTAAACTAGGTGGGGGACACACAAGTGATTTTTGTCGCAAAGTATATTTTTAGACATATGGATCATGGTCTATGAGTTGCAGGATGCTATTTATGGATGATTGGTCGAGTTGGTAAAAATAGATGGACCTCTATTTTTAGACATTGGGCGGAATCTATTTTTAGACTGCCGGGCTAAAAATAGAACAATCGAATATTATTAACCCTTAATAATATTTAGACTATAAACATTATCTTATCCTCTTGGAGCACTTCAGTTTGATGCTTGGATGTGGCACATGTAGTTGACAGAAGGAAATACGCTTTTCCTAAGGGTTAGTTGAGCTATTGCATGGTTGACTTCAGTTAGAACTCATGTGGCAGAGTTTGGTGGAGTTGACGAGACAGTTGGTGGAGTTGTGTTCGGTTTAACTTAGTTGAACTAGTTGTATTTAGTCTAAATGATAAATACACTAGTGATGAGTGGTGTGAATTAATTATTAATTAATTCACTAATTATTAACTCATAAATCAACTAAAGAACACATCATTTAACTGCAATGCATGGACAATTCAGTGGAGACCAGTGTTAGAGGTGGGTGAAAGGGTGAGTGTGGCTATCAGTTGTGACTATACTTGTGCATGAGATTTGCACACACATTGATTGAGATTTCCAATGAGGATTGCGTAGTACAACCCAAGGGGATTCAAACTTGGATCTCAATCATTATTCATCTTGGATTGCGCAGTAGAGGCAGGCAGACTTGTGGAGGAGATTTGAACCTGTGACTTGTTCATCTTCCGTGCTAGTTTGTGTGTAGCATGTGAGATAGTGATGAGAGATGTGAGAGCTTTGTGCTATGTATTGTTACATGTTCCCTATCATTATAATATACAGATAGTTGGGGGTTTTCAGCTGTATGCTTTCCCCATTACATACTGTGTTGATATGTGTGATTGATTATGTTTTAATGTGCGCATGCGACTGCTTCTATTTCCACAAATTGATGATCAATTGTAGAAGAGGTTATGTATTATGCATGAAGCTTAAATAGTGTGTAATCAGGATAATATCGGTGAATAATTCAGCTATTATTCAAAATTCTACATGGTATCGGAGCGAAATTGATCATCGGATCTATTACAGTGATTACAATTTATTTCGGTAGACAGAGTCTGTAAGCGGGTCAGGTAGCCTCTAGATCCATCCTTTCTCTGAAGGGTGATATATCCAGTAAATTCCCCTACAGTCGATCTTTGTGCTAGAAATACTTTTTTCTCACAGATCGGAAGAAGTTGAGTTTTGAGCTGGTGGAATTCGAATTTGCAGCAGAATTTGGAATTTGAATTTGCAGCAGTTTTCTTGGTGTCGAAGTCAAAATGTCTTTCAACGGATTGCGACTGGAGTATGCCCTTGAGGGAAGCTCGAATTATGCTGCATGGAAGGACAGAATGGAGGTGGTATTAGATGATAACGGGCTGAAGGAGTTCATAGAGGCTGAGGTCCCAAAGCCTACTGATGCTGCTCAAGTTGAGGCTTGGAAAAAGAAGATGGAAAAATGTCGAAGGATTCTGTTGGAGGGCGTGAAGGATCACATTGTATCCAGCATGCATGGAAAAGATTCTCCATACTTGATGTGGAAAGCATTGACAGATTTATTCCAAAGCAAGAGCGACCAGAGGAAGTTGGCGCTCAAGGATAAACTCAGGAAAATAAAGATGGAGAAGAATGACACTATTCCGGTATACTTGACAAAGTTTGTCCACTGCAAGGATGAGCTTGGGAGTGTAGGAGTTAGTGTGGATGAAGAAGACTTGGTGAGCTTGGCTCTCCTTGGGTTTCCAAAGAGTTGGCATAGCTGAGGACTCTTTTGTCAATGGTAGGAGCTATGAGGATGGGAGCAACTTTGGTCGGATCTTGTGCAAGAGGAGATAAGGCGGAGTACCGAGGGATGGATCTTCATCAAAGGCATCGATGAAAGGTGTAACAGGCTAACGAAAGGAAGGGAAGGGCAATAAGAGAGGGCAAGGAGAAGGCTTCTCAATCTGGTGCGGATGGTAAAGAGCGTGACATGTCCAAAGTGAAGTGTTTTCACTGTCACGATCATGGACATTACACCACAAATTGTCCACAGAAGAAGAAGAACAAGCAGGCTGCTGGAGCTGCAGCTGGTGAGGCTCTTGCCTCGCAATTTGAGCTGGACTTCTCATTGATCGCATGCATGGTGTCTAGTGCATTGGGATCAGGGTGGTATTTTGATAGTGGCGTTTCCTTTCACATGACGGGAGATGTGAATCTTTTCAGCGACTTGGTGGAGAAAGATCTCCAGTTGCATGTTGAGTTGGGCGACAATGAAAGATACAATGCGACCGGCATTGGTACCATAACCTTTCAGAGGGAGTCAGGTAAACTCATTCTTTTACAAGATGTAGTGCATGTTCCAGGTTTAAAGAAGAATTTAATCTCAATCGCAATGTTAGAGAATAAAGGGTATGAAGTTGTCTTCAGTGAAGGAAAATTTTTCCTTCGGCACAAGGAAACAGGACAAGTCAAGAAGGCTGGGATTCGAGCAAAGAATCTCTACAGACTTGAAGTAGACGGGATGTCTACGGAGCTTCCTACTGTTGGGAAGTGCAAGAAAGACATGCAATTGATGCTTGAGAGGGAGCAAGTTTTGCATGCAGGTATTAGTGAACCTCGGGATGTGGAGCAGCCACAAGATGAGGATCATGGAGTGGAAGAAACCACTCCGTGCGGAAATTTCGTGCCGGATGGGCGGGGAGGAGTGCATGCGGCTATACACGGGTGAGAGGTGGGGGCGACATGCCTTGAATAATCCCAAGGAGATTTACGGGCGGGATTCATGAGATGGTGGATCTCATGAATTGAACTGACACGAGTGCCCATAGTGCGGCGGTAGCATGATCGGTTAGTTGATGCGGGCGAATCGAAAGTGACGAGTGTCGGATGCGGAGCACGGATCGAGTTGGCAGCAAGTGCAAGAGTGCATGGGTGCAAGAGTTTAACGACACGGTGGTTCACGATGACATCACGGCTAATACCGAGCGGTCGAGGCTTTGATGATAGATGCATCGAGATTGATTGAGTTTTGGATCTATTCAGTTTCAGAAGAGTTGCAGAGCAGATGCATGGAGTTGCATGGCGCTTGTGAAGGTTGCAGGGCGAATGCATGGAGTTGCATGTCGCATGCAAAGATATTCCTTTCTTGTTGAGAGGGAGTGTTGAAGATTGCAACAAGAAATAGTGAAGGAGGCATCCTGAAACATCTTTCCTGATCCTAGTTGGAAAGTGATCACCTAAACTAGATGGGGGCCACACAAGTGATTTTGTCGCAAAGTCTATTTTTAGACTATGTCTATTTTTAGACATATGGATCATGGTCTATGAGTTGCAGGATGCTATTTATGGATGATTGGTCGAGTTGGTAAAAATAGATGGACCTCTATTTTTAGACATTGGGAGGAATCTATTTTTAGACTGCCGGGCTAAAAATAGAACAGTCAAATATTATTAACCCTTAATAATATTTAGACTATAAACATTATCTTATCCTCTTGGAGCACTTCAGTTTGATGCTTGGATGTGGCACATGCAGCTGACAGAAGGAATTACGCTATTCCTAGGGGTTAGTTGAGCTATTGCATGGTTGACTACAGTTAGAACTCATGCGGCAGAGTTTGGTGGAGTTGATGAGGCAGTTGGTGGAGTTGTGTTCTGTTTAACTTAGTTGAACTAGTTGTATTTAGTCTAACTGAAAAATACACTAGTGATGAGTGGTGTGAATTAATTATTAATTAATTCACTAATTATTAACTCATAATTCAACTAAAGAACACATCAATTAACTGCAATGCATGGACAGTTCAGTGGAGACCAGTGTTAGAGGTGGGTGAAAGGGTGAGTCTACTATCAGTTGTGACTATGGCTGTGCATGAGATTTGCACACACATTGATTGAGATTGCAAATGAGGATTGCGCAGTACAAGCCAGTGGGATTCGAACTTGGATCTCATCATTATTCATCTTGGATTGCGCAGTAGAGGCAGGCAGACTTGTGGAGGAGATTTGAACCTGTGACTTGTTCATCTTCCGTGCTAGTTTGTGTGTAGCATGTGAGATAGTGTTGAGAGTTGTGAGGAGCTTTGTGCTATGTATTGTTACATGTTCTCTATCATTATAATATACAGATAGTTGGGGGTTTTCAGCTGTATGCTTTCCCCATTACATACTGTGTTATATGGGTGCTTGATTATGTTTTAATGTGCGCATGCGACTGCTTCTATTTCCGCAAATTGATGATCAATTGTAGAAGAGGTTATGTATTATGAATGAAGCTTAAATAGTGTGTAATCAAGATAATCTCGGTGAATAATTCAGCTATTATTAAAATTTATACAGATTACTCTTCCCGACCTTAGGTTAACCTCATGTAGCTCCACAGCATAATATAGATAGGATGTTTCTCCACTGGGAGCCTTTTGTGTCAGTCTGTTGTTCGAGTTAAAATTGGGTTGTGTAGGTATAAGTAGCCAAGGTGGAGCAGCATGAGTAAGCTGAGGTTAAGTTTGGGGTGGAGGAATTAGAGCAAGTGGTTTATTTTGTTGAGGCCTCCACCCTCGGGATGGATTGTTCCACTGAATTTGTTGTGGAACATACTGCTAGAATGGTTGGTTTACTTCCTGAGGATGATATGAAGGGTTGTAAGGCCAAATAGGAGGTGTAGACCAGGATGGAGGAGTGGGGGTGTACGAAGGTTGCATGGGTGCACTCTGATTGTTGTGATAGTAAAAGTAAGGTGCACCTTGCATACCTTGTTGGTATGGCCGAGGGCCTTGAGGCCTTCTCTATTTGATGAAATAGAGTTGCTCTAGCATTGCTTCCCTACCTTGATATAAATCCTTAAGTCCAGGTAAGGATGGACACTTTTCTATGGCATGATTCTCCTCATAGACTAAGAAAACCTTTATGACATTCAGTGGACCTTCATTTCTTGGTTGCTTCTTGGTACATCTAGGACAAAATATGGCCAGGGCTCTCTCTACTTCCTCTTGCTTCCTTTTGACCTGCATTGTGTCCATTTGCAAAGCAAAGGTGTGCAGCATGTCACTCTTGAAGTCATCTAGCATGTTTCCATGCTCATGTTTTATGAAGGTGGAAGAGGAAGGGGTATTGGATGTACTTTTGCCATCTCTGCCCTTCTTCCTAAATTCCCTAGAATGGTTTCGGAAGACAATTTTGATTGCTTCATAGGGTTGTCGGTAGATATCTCCTCCTGATAGCATATTCAAGGTTTCTATCATCCCTTCATTGATCCCTCGAATAAGTACAAGTTTAAGTGAGTCAGGATCAAGAGTACAGTTGGCTTTCTTATAGTTCAGTTGAAACCTCTCTTCATAGTCCTCTAAGGATTCATTCAGCCCTAGAGTCATCCTAAAGATCTCATCCTTAGCTTCCTTAGACCTATAGTATTCTTTGTATTTGCTGCTGAAGGTCTCTTCCATTTGTGCCTAGGTAGTGATGCTATCCCCAGGCAGACCCATGAACTAGAGAAAGGTTGCATCCTTAAGGGTGGATGGGAATATCTTCAACTTCTGATCATCAGAGGTGTAGTCATAAGTCCTACAGACAACAACAAATTCAAACATTAATGTGTGAGGGTCATTAGAGGTAATTCCATTGAAGTGTGGAAGAGCTGAGAGGCTAATGTTATTCATCTTAGTTTCCCCATCTGCCTCTCTTGTGGGAAAGTCTCTCTGGATCCCATCCATGGTTAAGATAGGTGAAGCAGGTCCCTCAGTTGAAACAAGGTCCTCTTCTTCTTCCCCAATAGGATCCTCAAAATATTCAGAAGGCTCTCCTAGAGTGGTTCACTCTCACTACCACTAAATAAGAGTGAAGGGTGGCCAAGAGGTGATGTGGGGGTTTAGTTAAGGTTTGTCTTTGAGTATTCCTAGTCCTACGAGGCATGAAAATCAAATATTTTTGTAGTTTTTCAATATTTATGAAATGACATGAAAATAAAAGAAAGCAGAAAATAATGCTAAAAACAAAATCAAAGCATCTAATAGACACCTCCCCGACAACGGTGCCAAAAAGTGGTGAGCCCTGGTATTGCACCAAGAGTGTTGCAACTCCCAGGGGCTACCCTACTTTACTTTATCAACCCAGGGTTCGTACAAAATTGGAGGTGATAGTGCTATATACACAGCAGATGCACTCTGTTCATGTCATTCTCTTTTGCTTTACGAAAGGGTGTTGTTTCTTAAACTATGATAACAACTGAAAAATAAATTGCTGAAAGGAAATGACTAAAAGGAAAGTAAAATAAATTGCTAAAAATAAATGACAAGAATGAAACTAATTTAATTTTCAGAAAAGAAATGATAGAAAGGAAACTAATTTAACTTGCTGAAAATAAATGGCAGAAAGGAAACTAATTCTAAACCACACTTAACTTGGAAAAATAGCTAAATGCACTCTACTTTTCCTATGGTCTATCTACCATGCTTCTACTCATGCAACTAAGCTATCCATGACATAATTCTAATTTAAAAAGAGTGTTGATTTGTAGCTTGGAGGAAAGAAAAGTGCTAAAGAGGCTAATGGAGGTCTTAACACATGAAATGTGGCCTAGAAGTGGAAAGCAGGGGTTTAAATTAGATTAAAGCTTTGTTGTAGCGCAAAGAGGCCTTCGAGTGGAATAATTCGAAAAGTGCGATGGCAGAGTGCGATAGAGGACGAAAGTGCGATATGCGATATGAAAAATCGCAATCGCAATATCACAAAGTGAAAGCGATAAAGGTTAACGAGAACACAACAAAAAGTGTGATTTGTAATGTGCGATGTAGTGGATGACGTGGCGGTGGGACTGATATCGCAATCGCAATATCACCAATCTAGAGCGGTAAGTGTTAAAGGGAGAAAGGAAATGTTGTGAAGTGCAATGTGTGATGCTGCGAAGTTATCGCATCAGTAGAATGAGCGGTAAGTGTTAAAATAAAAAGGTAAATGGTGCGATGTGCAGTTGTGATGGGTGATGTGGCGGTGGGACTGGCGGTGGAGTGCGATCAAAATTGGCATTCAAAAGTGGTAATTCCTAAAGAAAGGGTAAACAGTGTGATTTGCGTGCAATTTTGAAATATTGCAATCGGCAGAAACAAGTGGTAAGTCTTGAAGAAAAAGGGAAAACATTGCAATTTGCGATTTCGGAATATCACAATCGGAAAAAATGAGCGGTAAGTGTTAAAGGAAAAGGGAAAAGGTGTGGTGAGCGATCTGCGAAGTATAGTAGTAGGGATTTCAAGGAGGAAAGGCGAAGGTCACATTTCAATGGGTTTTGAATGATTTTTTTTATTTGTTTGGCATTAAAAAGGGTAAGGTAATCGTGAATGGAAAAAAACAAAGGAATAAGGCAGGCTGAAAGGCTTAAGTGCGTTTAGGGAAAAAGGTAGGGTACAATAGTAAAAATAATCGTAAAATAGGAGGGAATGGAGGCGCACCAATAGTGCTCAGAAGTGTAACATCCCTGTGGATTCATGCATGGAAAGCGGACAAAAATGCATGATAAAAACAGTCAAAGAGAGACTCGGACTTGGTCATGCAATTTCTTCCCTAAACTCAAATAGAAAGAAATTTTTGGCCTGTGGAAAGGTCTACCCTGCTCGAACTCTATTGACAGAGATGAGAGGGGGAGGCTTGACCACAACTTTTGGATTTTTTCCTCTATTCTACTACTCACAAGAAAATGAACTACAACAGCACACTGGAAGAAAAACTAAACAACAATGAAACTATTAAAAGCATATCTAACTAAATGATAGAAAGGAAAAGATAGTAACAACAGAGAATTTGAGGCACATGGATTGGGCCCTAACCCACGAGCCTAGCTCTCTAAAACTTAAATCAGTAGAATAATTTCATTCTGCTCATTTCATAAAAGAATAACCTCTTACATAATCAGAGCTCGGAATCTCCACATTTCTCATTTTTCAGTCTGAAAAATGAGAACTGTGGAGATTCTGAGCTCTGATTCTGAAAATCTACACCACAGAAATCTACAATCCATTAACCTCTTACATCTCTGAAAGTTTGACCACTGAGTAAAATAAAAAGCTCAATAGCTTGCAACAAATTTCCAACTAAAATTGATTCACTGACTAATTATTCCTAGCTCTATCTCTACTCTATTTATTCTACACACACTACAAGGAAAATATCTTCTAGCAGAGGTTATAAAGGAGGTTTTTAGTGTTATAAAATTGGCCAAAATTGTCAAAAAAACATTTTCTACAACATTTGTATATGGTTACGAAGGTTTTGGCGGAGTTCTTAACAAAAATTCAACACAACTAAAAAAATGGGCAGTCAGAGGTTATTATTGATGTTTTTTTCATCTGTGCACTACTCAGGCTTCAACGCACCAATGCGTACATATAAAAGGTGTCCCAGGCCAGTCAAAGGAGCATGCACCAAGCCGTCAAGGTATAAAACTGCACCCGGCGTAGTGTTGGTGATGCAATGCATGGGGTTGTTCTAATTGGTCTTGGGATTTGTGTAGTGCCCATAGGTCATCTCAACGCACCAGTTCGTAGACTTATAGAAACACACCGGTGCACAGTATCACACAAATGCACCGAGATTTATAATTGGTATCGGTATTTGTGCGGTGCCCAGAGGTCGTACAAATGCACTGGTGCATAATTCCACATAAACGCACAAGTGCGCAGTACCGTACAAATGAACCGATATTTTTAATTGGCTTTGGTAATTGTACGGTGCCCATAGGTCATAGAAACACACTGGTGCACTTCAGAATACAAGCGCACCGGTTTACAGTAACTAACACGCATCGGTTTTCATTTTGTATTTTTTAGAAACATCGACTTGTGACAGTGCAATTACTGTGATTTTTTAAAATTCATTATTCATCAAAAGTCGACATATCTTATAACAGTACTCATATTAATTAAATTTTTATTAATGCATTTGAATGTGATGTTTGGATTAATTTGTTATATCATATCATAATTATTGTGATTTTTTAAAATTCATTATTCATCAAAAGTCGACACATATATACATCTTATAACAGCATTCATATGAATTGAATTTTTATTAGTGCATTTGAAAGTGATGTTTGCATTGATTTGTTATATCATATCATCAAATTTCACATCTCTTCATTATAATATTTAATCATCCATAATTTAATCAGTGGCATTACATTTCACAACGACAATGGAGAACACAATAGAATAAATTAAAACATATTTTATTATATATATGTGTGTGTGTGTGTGTGTGTGAATAAGACAGTCTTTGTCATACAAAATGGGACATTTATAGGTATTCCTTTGTCTTTCAATTGGGACACTATATCCATTACATTAAACAAAATGTCTGATTTCACAAGATAATATTTCAAAAAATACAATGCCTTGCTTTGATATCCAAACATAGTGATCATCATTATTCTCTTGAATTGTTGTCACTGCTAGAGCTACTTCCATGACAGATTATTTTCAGGAATGTTTTGTTCACGGTGTTGATTGTTTTCTTCTTCTTCACCTTCCATCTAAAAACATAAAAATAAATTGTAATGAATGTATATACATTGGTGAGAATATTTAAAACTACAATATTAAGTAATATATATATCAATGTAAATCGAAAAGAAATGATGCACCATTGCAACAATTGACTCATAAACTATACACATTCTTTCAAAACCATGTAACATGCCATATTTCAAGGTTTCATTTGTTGGCGCAGTTCCATACTTTGTTTCCTGCAAGTTTTAGACCCCATAACAAATCATATATTTAATATAAAATATTTTTTTGTTCTATTAATTATAGACGGAGCTAAGTAAAACAAGATCTATAGATGCTTACAAATTCCACAATTAATTTATCATATGCCAACATATACTTACAACCCATATTTAATCCAATTTCAATCAATTCGTCTCATGGTTCTTCTTTGTATGTTAGCACCTATTTGAAGACATTCAATGATGGTTTTCGTAAAACAACTTGAAACATACAAAAATGAAATCTAGTTAAGTTGTTATAAGGAAGTAACAATTACTCACAAACTTAGATATCAACCCTTTTCTTCCTTGTCATCCTGTTTTATGTGCTGAATGGATTCCATTTTCTTTTCTTTTCTGCAAGAAAATACTTGAAAATTGATATTTAATGCTAAATTGTTTATTTATTGTACCTAATGATCAAAAAATTCAATGATTACATATTACATTTGAAGCACGTTGTTGTTGAGATGGCTCCTCCTGCGATGCAATTTTGTCCATTTCTTTGACCATCTCCTTGTACACCTTTTTCAACATTCCTACTGGCATATTTCTAATATGAGCTTGTTCATATTTTGAGATTTTCTTAATATTCTATTGAGATTTTGTGTATTTTGGGTAGCATCAGTTGTTCTCTAGGTCCCAAATTTTGAGGAAGGACTAGAGTTCACCTAAAATACAAGACCTAGAAATGGATTTGGGAAATTTCATTTGGTTTAGGAGATATTAAATTAAATAATTATTTTAATGTATTTTCTAAGTTAAAACTTAGGAAAGTAAAATAATTAAAGTGAATTTAATTAAACATGTGATGAAATTGTCTTAAGTCACACAGATCAAGCTTTCTTTTAATCTTAGCCATTGATTAAATATTCGATCTTGGTCGTTGATTTGTCAACGAGAAAAGTATAAAGGAAAGGCTTGGGGTCATTTGTAAGACACACAGAGGTAGAGCGCTAAAGCTAAGCTGAGATTCTAGGGTGGGGTTGCTAAGAATTCTCAAGTGTTCCAGTTGCAGAGAGGGAAATTTAGACCAAGGGGATGATTTTATCTCAGGGTCTAGAATAAACAAGAAGTAGAGAAGAGATCAGGAAAGACAGTGCAGAGGAAGACAACAACAGTAGTAGCAGCAGACGGCAACAACAACATATGGCAGCAGCAGACGGTAGCAACAACAACAGCAAACGGCAGTAGAAGCAGCATCAAGGACAATGCGATTTTTAGGAAAACCTTCATGGGTTACATAGAAACCCTTAGGGGCAACGTAGTGACTGCGTCACCCAGTCTGAGGTAACGCAGTCCCTTCCAGTGACAACGCTGAGAATTTGGAGGCCTTCAGAGGCTAACGTAATGTCTTTCAGGGGCAGATCTGGGGTTTCTAGGCCTATATTTGGCTGAGTTCTATAAATCCCATTTGAGGGTGTGGATTAGTCAGTATTGTTGGTCTTAGATCAGCCAGGTGTTTTATATATAGATTTTTCTCTGTAGGGTTTTCCATATCTGGAACCCAGAGTTATGTATTCAAAAACATTCTTAATAATACAGCCCTCCAACAGCTAGAGACCAATTTCCCACATTGGGTTTTTCTGGGGACAGTTTGTCCAAAAATAACTGTGTCATTTTATCTATGTGTGCATGTACTTATTCTATATCTGAATTGGTAGAGATCTGCTATGTGTTTTGCTTTGATGTTTACTTGAATTTATTCATTTGATAACTTGTAAAGTAGGAGAATCTTAACTGGATTAACAGAAATAATTTCTACATAAGAATTAAGATTCAGAAATTTCTACATGGTATCGGAGCAATTGCAGATCTAGAAGGGTCACCAGCAGAAGAATCTGAAGGATCTAGCTACAGAAAGCAGCTTTAGCAGCTGGAAAGGCAGCAGAAAAGTAGATCTAAAGGGACTGTGTAGTTTTCAGGAGCAGAATCACGCAGAGGGAAGGGTGATGCTATCCAGCACTGTGTCCTAGTAAACCCACGCAATTACTGCGCATAGACAACTTAGAAATAGCGCTGGTTGGGTCTGAAGCCAGCTAGTGTGATTTAGGTCTGAATCTGTCAGATCCAGAAAATCTGCAGAAAAGTTGCAGAAATTCAAAAGAGCTGGCGGGGTTAAACTTTTGAAGTTTTCAGATTTTTAACCTTAGCACAAGTGACAAAGTTTGGGAAGAGATCAGCTTCTCAAAGAGTTTCTTGCCAAAGGAAACTTTCAGTTTGGTCAGAGAATCAAAGAAGAAGCTAAATCATAGTTGATATGGTAGATTTCTAAGGAGGGAAATCAAGTGTCAGAGGGAGCAGAGGGTTCCCAGTTCGAAAAGGACCCTAGATCGAAGATCTCTAGCATAGAGAAGAGGAGCTCTAACACATTCTGAGCAGATGGCTCCTCATGTTCTGCATGATCAGGATAGGCTAGAGGTCCTCTCAAAATTTTTGGTATGGAAAGCTAGGATCCTTATAGTCCTAGAGGCATATGGTTTAAGAGATCATGCAGAGTAGACCCTGGCCACGCCGACAGATGCAGATCTCCTATGGAAGCATAGAGAAGTTGTTGGGCATGCCAAGCGGCTGATAATGGACAATATCAAGGATCATATTGTGCCACATATATCTGAGAAGAGGACAACTAATGAGATGTGGAAGCCCTTGACTTCTCTATATGAGGGAAAATCAATCCAAAGAAAGATATTGTTGGAGGCCCAAATGAAGTCATTAATGATGACCAAGGGAGAAGACGTCGAGCACTTCCTCTTCAAATTGCAGTCAATCAGGGATCAGCTGACTGCAACGGGTGCAACCGTAGATGATGCAGTGATAGTCAAGACTGCCATCAATGCAGTCACAGATGTGTGGTAAACCTTTGTGCAAAGTATCTTGGGCAAAGCGGACCTCCCAGATTGGGACAACTTGTGGTCGATCCTGCAACAAGAAGAACTACAAAGGTTCACCAAGAAGCAGCACAACCCTGCATTCAGCAAGGTTAAGAAGGAATAGGAGGAAGATGTAGCCTTGGCATTGAAGAAGCAGCCAAAGAAGAAGAAGGATCTTTCTAAGATCAAGTGCTTCCAGTGTGGCGAAATGGGACATTTTGCCAGCCATTGTCTAGAAAAGAAGAAGGACAAGGAAGCATCTTCTTCCAAACCAGTGGTGGCAGATGATGGGTCCGGAGATGATGTAGCCATGAGTGCTCATGAATCACGGAGGTGGGGTGACATGGACATGTAGAGGAGCTACATGGAAGTAAGGTGGGATCCTTGAGCAGCTCATCTCTTGGATTGCAAGCGAGCTACGACAACCTTAAGACAGTAGTGGGACAAGTGGAGTAGTGGGTGCATAGATCACAGATGAGGCATAAGCAGAGGCATATCTAGAGGCTGGGAGGAGCAGCGCAGAGCATAGCAGTAGAAGCGTAGAAGCAGTAGCATCGCAGAGGCTGATGTGACTTCAGCAGTGCAGTGCAGAGCTACAAAAATGCACAAAGCTTCATAGGGACAATGCAGTGCAACAACAACGTGATATATTTAAACACAAGGTGCTGATGTTACTTCAGTAGTATAGAGGGAGTCTGATTACGCAGGCAAAGTTGTAGTTGTGCATCATTCTTTATATGCCAGCATATATCTATATCCTATGGAGCTTTAGTAATGAGGATGCAACCCATCTGACTTGTCTGTCAAATATTGGACAGGAGATTCAGTTGTTACTCTCAACAATTGAAGTTACAGTGAAGCAGATCAGCAGTGGTAGTGCTATGAGCAACACAGATGCAACGTATTGAGAGGGAGATGTAATACAGTGGCAGAGTCATGGGCAGTAGTACAGAATGGCAGCAGTAGTGCAGAGTTGAGTGGTAGGAGGCCAAGCTTCAGTGACACAGAACCAGTGCCCAAAATCATGTAATGCATAAGTGTGATGTATTGCTAGAGCACAACCTTGATGCTAAGAGGAAGTGTTGAGATTTTGTGTATTTGGGGTAGCATCATTTGTGCTCTAGGTCCCAAATTTTGAGGAAGGACTAGAGTTCACCTAATCTACAAGACCTAGAAATGGATTTGGGAAATTTCATCTGGTTTAGGAGATATTAAATTAATTAATTATTCTAATGTATTTCTTAAGTTAAAACTTAGGAAAATAAAATAATTAAAGTGAATTTAATTAAACATGTGATGAAATTGTCTTAAGTCACACAAATCAAGCTTTATTTTAATCTTATCCATTGATTAAAGATTTAATCTTGGCCATTGATTTGTAAATGAGAAAAGTATAAAGGAAAGGCTTGGGGTCATTTGTAAGACACATAGAGGCAGGGAACTGAAGCTAAGCTAAGATTCTAGGGTGGGGTTGCTAAGAATTCTCAAGTGTTTCAGTTGCAGAGAGGGGAGTTTAGACCAAGGGGATGATTTGATCCCAGGGTCTAGAATACATAAGAAGAAGAGAATATATCAGGAAAGAAAACACAGAGGAAGGCAGCAGCAACAACAGCAACAACAACAACAGACGATAGCAGCAGCAGCAACAAGGACAACGTGATTTTCAGGAAACCCTTCAAGGGTTTCGCAGATACCCTTAGGGGCAGCGTAGTGACTGCATCACCCAGTATGGGGTAATGTAGTCCCTTCCAGTGACAGCGCTGAGCATTTGGAGGCCTTCAGAGGCTGATGCAGTGTCTTTTAGGGGCAGATCTGGGGGTTTTAGGCCTAGATCTGGCTGAGTTCTGTAAATCCCATTTAAGGGTGTGGATCAGTCAGAATTGTTGGTCTTAGATCAGCCAGGTGTTGCAGATCTAGATTTTTCTCTATAGGGTTTTCCAGATTTGGAACCCAAGTTGTGTGTTCAGAAATATTCTTAATAATAGAGCCCTCCAGCAACCAGAGACCGGTTTTCCCACATTGGGTTTTCCCGGGGATAGTTTGTCTAGAAATAACTGTGTCACTTTGTCTATGTGTGCATGTACTTATTCTAGATATGAATTGGTAGAGATTTTTTATGTGTTTTTCTTTGATGTTAACTTGAATTTATTTAGTTGATAACTTTTATAAGTAGGAGAAGCTTAACCGGATTAACAGAATTAATTTTTGCATAAGAATTAAGAATCGTAAATTTCTACATCTTCCTGAAACTGTAACATGACAATAAACTATTTAATTTTTATATTAATATATGAAAAGTAAATATAACAAAAGTGATATTTATAAATAATTCTAGAAAAACATTTAAAGGAATATTACTTTTTCATTCCTTTTTTTTGTTGTTGTAAATTTTTTCTATTAAAAGTTTGACATGTCTCATTGACCAATTCTATGGAAACTCTTCCTATAGTTTAGATAAAATTTGGTTCTTGAAATCATTGGATTGATTTTATTTTAAGTGGAAAGAACGTCTATACATTCGTTCCACTAGATCCCTCAAACTTTTGTAAGAGTTTTTCCCCCTTTCGTTAACCTCCAACACCACTCCAGATGAGCTAAGGAGCAATTCATTTTCATTTGCATGTTCTATTTTTTATTTTCTTAGAACAACATTCCTTTTTTGAGTTGTTGGTCCCTGTAAAACATTAAACAGATGTGAATTAATAGATTCTTTGACACATGTTATCTAATAATTTAATTATATTATTAATGAAAATTAAAGAAAGAAACTCATATTGGATCGATAGTATTTTTTTTCATTCACCTGAATCATCCTTTTGAAAATTTTCTATCAAGCTTTTATGCTTTTCTGGTCCTAGATCAGAAATAATCTTATCGAGATTCGTCATTTTGTGGCTCTGCATGACACACAATAAACAATACATATTAGCTAAACTTACATATAGTTCAAAAATAATATTTTTTGTAAAGAATTTACAAAGAACTTGTATTTTTTTATTTTCTTGATGTGTTATCAGTATTTTTGTTACTTGATCTCTTGTCAACCATTTTTTTATCAATCTGAAACCTGAACCATATCATTCATTAATATATTTATAAATAAATTGTCAACTTTTCAGGTTAAAAAAAAATCTAAATAAACCGGTGCACCATTCATTCTGTACGCACCGACATCGATGTGTGGAGGTATTATAAACGCACCGCAAAAATAGTATAATAGACCGTATAGTGCTCTATGTCAGCAAGGAGCACCTGTGTGTTACATTTTAACAACCGCACTGGTTAACATAGAGAAAATCATAAAAATTGTCGAGTGTTAGTTTTTGTAGCATAAACCGATGCCATATTTTACATATGGCGCACTGATTAAAAAAAAATGTTTTTTAATTTTTTATCATGGTACTTTCATAGTGCGTTTAGATAATACAACACACCAGTGTGCTAGGTTACGTCGGGCGCACCAATGAAAAAAAAATCTATATTTTTTTTTAAATTCACGCAAGGGATGACATGGATTGAGATCCGGCTATGCAAGTCGTTCCTTGGGTTGGATGTCTTAGGCCTATATTTAGCAATATAAACCCTATAAATCTAAAATTAAAAGCTATAATTTTGAAATCACAGAAAGAGGGAGAAGAAAGAGCAGAAACAAAAAGAATGTATGGTTTGTTTTTAAAATGGATTTTTTTTTTTTTTTTTGTGCGAAATAGCACGTTCGCGGTGCGCCATAATGAAAT
The DNA here is from genome assembly GCA_034641835.2 of Pinus albicaulis. Taxonomy (NCBI): domain Eukaryota; kingdom Viridiplantae; phylum Streptophyta; class Pinopsida; order Pinales; family Pinaceae; genus Pinus; species Pinus albicaulis. The sequence continues at coordinate 1,055,901,282 of CM076583.1, forward strand.
AGCGCACCGGTGCCATATGTTACATATGGCACACTGATAAAAAATTATTTTGTTTTTTTAATTTTTTATCACAGTACTTTCGCGGTGCACTGGGATAATACATCGCACCGGTGCATTAGGTTACGCTGGGCACACTGATGAAAAAAAGATATGTTTTTTTTTTAATTCACGCAAGGGCCGACATGGATAGGGATCCGACTATTCAATTCATCCCGTGGGTTGGATATCTTAGGCCTATATTTAGCAATACGAACCCTATAAATCTAAAATGAAAAGCCCTAATTCTGAAATCACAGAAAGAGGGAGAAGAAAAGGCAGAAACTGTTAAACACCATGTAAAAGCACACACATGGTGTATGAGGAAGATGAACACACACACACAAGAGACTCAACACACAATGAAATATAAGCGTGAGGCTTTCTTATTTTTCCATTATACATGATGTACATTTATAGTACAATGGTGTGACTCTTGGTTTCACATTCCAAGGTCACTTGGACTCCATTGTGACTTTTCGCATTCCACACCTACCCATATGGGATTAGGTGTTCCAACATCCCTCCTTAATTCGAAGGGGTATGTGTGAGTCCAAGAAGAGAGTTGTAATAAAAATCTACAAGTATACATGGCAGTGCTTAGGCTGAATCAACTCTCTGAAATGTTGGAAAAAAGAGATGGTTTAAGGACGACCACCAACACTGGAACGCAAAACATGTTGCAGTTCTCGGAACTCTTCCAAAACTGGCAAGAAGCTGAAAGCTTCTGCTAGAGGAATTATCCCTCATAAAAAAGGGAGACCTTCAACCTAAAAGAAGGGAGGTATACTACCTGTGATGGTTTTAGGATTACCAACAACTCTGGAATGCTTTGAAGCATTTCCTGGAACTCAACCAAAGCTGGCAAGAAGCTGAAGGCTTCTGCTAGAGGAAGTGTTCCTCATATATGAAAGGGAGACCTTCGACCTAAAAGAAGGGAGGTCTACTACTTGTGATGGTTTTAGGTTATCCACCAACCAAAGATGATGGTTTAAGGTTGTCCACCAAGCGAAGGCATGCTCATGGGAATCTGTGTCTCTGGCTACATCTCTGACTCTGGAATGACGAATTGTGGCTCAGACTCGCTTAAACTGCTGGCGACAACTCTGAACATGGAATGAGAGATTTTGGCTCAGGCTCGCTTGATCTGACGTCGAAGCTTGTACATGACCACCATTTCCCCCCCTGTCAGGGACAAGGTGAGATGATGGTGAAAACTCAACTGCAAGTTTGTTCAATATCCGTGAACATGTTCTGACATGCGACTTAAACATCTTCTTGGCCGCTGATGCCCATTGCCAAGAAGTGATCCATCCAAGATGAATCTTGGTTCTTGCAGGAGGCTTGTTTCTAAAGCATCTTTCTGAAGAATGAGTGTGGCGACCACAGTGCTTGCATGGATGAAGATAAAAACAGTGATCTTTCATGTGGCCAACTCGATCACAGTGTTGGCATTTCTCAATCTGTTGTGGAAGTGGAACAGGATCTGGAACAGCTGCAGGTGAACTGTCATACAAGAATCTGGCACTCTGAAATATGATGGGCTTGGTGTAATCTGGAATATGAAAGGACACATCCTTGTCATATCCAAGACCAATTCGGTGCTTATTGTGGACAAGCTCTTCCCAAGGTCTAATGATGGGCTTGAGAAGTGCAGGTTGAACTGCTGCATCTACATGTACATGTGCTCTAGTACAAGGAACTGAATGTGAATCATATGCAACTTTATCTTCTTTCTTCTGATGAGAATCCTTCACAATATTCTGAACAGAAACAGGTTCAGAATGGTGACTCTTTTGTTGAAGTTCATCTTGTTGAAGCTGAGATTCCAACTGCAAAAACTCAATCTTTTCTTGTGCATCTAGCAAACAATTTTGAATGTTACAAAGAGCATGCTTGCTCATTCTTATCGTATCATCAACATTTGAATGAATGAGGTTATTCAACAACACTAATGCCTCATTTATTTTAGCCATTTCAACAACTTAGGCTCAAAAAATGAAACGGTGTCGGCTACAACCGAAAATGCACTCGTGTACAACGTGATTCAACAAAAAATACAAATGACTCCAAAGAATTTCCAAATATTCTCAAAGTATAAAATCTTCTCCTCAAATGATGGAGGGCAATCAAAAACTTTTCAACAACTCAAGTAATGATTGCAACTATGAAGAAGCAATGTCTACTCACAATACAATGTCAATGCAATACAATATTTCTGCAAAATATTTTTGTAAATGTGCAGCAAAAACAATATGCAAGAGGCCTTTAAGGCAGCTGAATTTTCCTTCAAAGAGTTGTTTTGCACCAATAACAACTCGTCTTCAAATGTCAATTTCTTCAAAAAAGCCACAAATCACACAATGTCAAATCTTCTCTTTTCACTATGTATTCAGTCCATCTGCTCACATGTCATTTCCTCTTTTTCTATTGTTCATATTCTCTCTTTCCTCTCTCTCTCTCTCTGCTTTTTTTTTTTTTAATTAATTAAAAAATAAATTAATTGGGATTAATTAAAATATGGGAATGAGGGACTGTAGTAAAAATGGAGGATGGGGATTTTTATTAACAAAAGAAACTAATTTAAGAGGAAAGGTATTATATGAAAAGGGGGGTGAATATATAAAAATTAAAAATATAAAAACCGATTTTTAAAAGAGGAGGGGCAGTATTATATAGGCGGGTTGTATTGCAATGGAGGGCGAATATAAAAAATTTTAAAAACGAATTATGAATTGAGAGCTGTATTGTAATGGAGAGGGGCCGAAAGGTTTGAGGGGGAAGGCGTAAGGTGTAGCAGAGGGCGCAGAGGGAAGCGGAGTGTTGTGAGGGTTGTGAGTGCAGATAGGGGGATGGGGCCAGCTGTTATGACGAGAGGTGAGGGACTGTTAGCGCAGGGGAGAAGGGTAGGTCGGATAGGGAGCGTTTTTTGAGTGTTAGGGAGATGTTGTTGATAGCCGTGAGCGTAGAGCGTTTTGTGAGTGTTTGGGATGACAGCGTATTGAGAAGGGAGGTAGTGTAGGGTAGAGTGCAGTGTGTAGGAGAGGGGAGGAGTTCACTGTGAGAGGGGTTGGGTTTGGGAGCTCGAGTTGTAGAGTGAGGGAGGTTGGATGCAGGTGGAGGGAGCTCGTGTGAGTAGTTCAAGCGAGCTGTGTGTTGAGAGTAGGGGGTCGGTTTTGAGGGAATCGATAGGGAGGGCGTATATGTGGAGATGTATGGGCCGTGGGTTGAGCATTGCAGAGTGGGTAGATGCGTAAGGGGTTGTGTTGCAAAGTGAGGGTTGTAATGGGTGGCGAGGGGGAGTATGGTGTAAGGGCCGTGGAGTAGAGGCCGAATGGGATGTGTGCAGGGTTGAGTGGTGAGGCAATAGTACAATTTTTTTTTTTTTTTTTTAAACAGCAGAGATTGGAGAAATACAAGAAATTTCAACAGGAATTTCAACTTTAAAACAACAGCAGATTTTTCTCCAAATGTGTTGTAGAAACTAATCCAGCATCAGAAAATGCAAAGATGAAGAATTTTATCAACAGAAAAACTCAGATTTCTTTTGCAGTAAAAACCAGAAATTTCTTCTTCAGAAACCCAATATAAATAGTATCCAGCAGCTCTTCAAATTGCAGATTTTAATGAGCAGAAATTGCAGAGAAAATTTAGAATGAAAACCTTCAGATGGGCAGTGCTGCGTTTCGTCAAAGCCAATGCTTGAATGCTGACAATTTCTAAATGCTGCTCCTTTTCACAGTAGATTTATGAATGCTGCAGAAAATCTTTGATGGATGAAAGCGGCAAAAAGGACTGCTGCAGAAACTCTCTAAAATGCTGCAAAAACACCAACAATTTTTGCAGATATGCACAGGCCATAAACACAAATGGTTCACTCAATTTGGAGCAGGGCCAACAATTGCCCGCTCTGATACCATGTTAAACACCATGTAAAAGCACACACATGGTGTATGAGGAAGATGAACACACACACACAAGAGACTCAACACACAATGAAAGATAAGCGTGAGGCTTTCTTATTTTTCCATTATACATGATGTACAATTATAGTACAATGGTGTGACTATTGGTTTCACATTCCAAGGTCACTTGGACTCCATTGTGACTTTTCGCATTCCACACCTACCCATAGAGGATTAGGTGTTCCAACAGAAACAAAAAGAATGTAGGGTTTGTTTCTAAAATGGATATTTTTTTTTATTTTGTGTGAAACAGCACGTTCGCGGTGCATCATCATGAAATAGTGCACCAGTGCCATATGTTACATATGTCGAATTGATAAAAAAAAATATTTCTTTTTTAATTTTGTATCACAATACTTTCGTTGTGCGCTAGGATAATACAACGCACTGGTGCGCTAGGTTACGCTGGGCGCACCGATGAAAAAAATATATGTTTTTTTTTAAATTCACGCAAGGGCCGACATGGATTGGGATATGACTATGCAATTTGTCTCGTGGGTTGTGTATCTTAGACCTATATTTAGCAATACAAACCCTATAAATCTAAATTGAAAATCCCTAATTCTGAAATCACAGAAATAGGGAGAAGAAAGGGTAGAAAGAAAAAGAATGTAGGATATGTTTCTAAAATGGATTTTTTTAATTTTATTTTGTGTGAAACAGCACGTTTGTTGTGCGCCATAATGAAATAGCGCATCGGTGCACGCCATATTTTACATATGGTGCACTGATAAAAAAATATTTTGTTTTTTTATTTTTTTATCACAGTAATTTCACGGTGCGCTAGGATAATATAGCGCACCGGTGCACTAGGTTAAGCTAGGCGCACTGATGAAAAAAAAAATCTTTTTTTTTTTTTTAAATTCATGCAAGGGCCGACATGGATTGGGATCCGACTATGCAAGTCGTCTCGTGGGTTGGATGTCTTAGGCATATATTTAGCAACACAACCCCTATAAATCTAAATTGAAAAGCCCTAATTCTGAAATCGCAGAAAGAGGGAGAAGAAAGGGAAGAAACAAAAAGAATGTAGGGTTTGTTTCTAAAAATGGTTTTTTTTTTTTTTGTTTCTGAAAATGAAAAATAAATTGAAACTTTTTTCTTACCGTGTAAAAAAACTGCAAAAAAAGTAAAAAAACAATAAACATTGAATTTTGTTTTACTACATTAAAAAAAAACTGCAGAAAAAGTAAAAAAAAACAATAAACTTTAATCACGAGATCATTTGAAATTCTATGCTACAGGGTTTGAATCACCAGAGGTTTGGAATTCTAATTGTCTAAATACTTTTGTTCGAACGTATTTCTCTACTCCATCGTGCTCTCGTGCTCTGTTTGCTCCAAGTATGTCTCTTGCAAATCTCTGGCTGAATATTTTTGCAAAAATAGCGAAATAATGAAAAGTGTTTAGTATTTAAAGAATTGTTTTATGAAATTATATTTTCGAAAAACATTTTTCCGCCCATTTTTCAATTTACCTTTTTTTTTCACTTCAAGAAAAAAGAGTTGCGATTTTTTTATTTGCATTTATTCATCACCAGTGCGTCACTTAATAGCACCGCACCGGTGTGTCTATTTATAAAATGGCAGCAGTGCGTAGTAACGAAAATGCACTGGTGTGGTGATCTGTACATTAGCACCGATAACAAGAAGTCCATTTTTAAGGCACCGAAATTACTTTTAGTTGTGTGCACCAAAATTTATTGTTGATTTTTGCTCAAATGCAGGGAGAAAATATCACAATTATATCGAATGGACAATTCTTCAAAATCCAACTCTTTCCATAATATTTCTCAAAGTCCATCACGGAGTTCTCCCTATCCATCTCGAGACGTAATATTTACTCCATATTTTATTTATATTTTCATTATTTAATTGAATTTATGTTTTTTATACATGTCAATCATGCACAACTTAATTAAATTTATAATGCATACAAATTTGCAGGTTCATGCAGATTCAACATCGAGTTCAGATGCACAAAATATTCAAACAACTCCAAAACGTCGGAAGCTCTTATCAGGAGCAGCATATCGCAAGGTGCATTTGGTAGATGAAAATGGATAGCCGCTTCACCCTGCCAATTGTAACAATATTGCATCTTCTAGCCACAATCTTGGGATAATTATGGTAATAATTATAATTGTTTGGTATATTAATTAATGTAATTAGTCAAACCAATTAATCATGCAATATTGTCAACGTGGTTACTAATTGATATCATATATTTTGTACGAATCAGTTCAAATATTTTTTTTAAATTATTAGGATTATAGTGAAGATGAGTGACCTACCTACCATCTTCTGTTGTACCCCATGACAATGTCAAATCGAGAGAAGACTGAATTAAGAGAAAAAATCGGAGAGGAATGATACCAAGAATGGTTGAATCAAACACCAATTCAATTTTCGATACGTCCAGATTCACCAATTATGAATGAATACAACAATATTAGTTCTTCACAAGCTGGCAATGGAGGCAATCAAATAGAGGTTGGTAGGGATGATTACTTAAGGGATACAACTGCCATGGAGACAATGTTGTTAGATGCATTTGAAAACGATGATCAGCTAGGGGATGATGCTCATATTTCTGACACCTTTTTCGAAAGCCTTAAATTTGCTTCCACCACCCCTCTCTTTGGACCTGGCGGTCAATCAAAGTCTGCCCAGTTGGGGACAACGATGTTAATGTACAACTTGAAAGCAAATTTTGGCTTGCCAAAATGCATGTTTCTCGAAAATTTTGAGGTAAGTTACCATAAATTACTTCCTTATATAAATTTGAAATATAATCAGTACATTGCAATTAAAATTACAAATGGTAAATTTTATGAACGTTAATAATTATATCGGCATTAATGTACATTTATTAATATATTTTTCCATGTTCACCAACTACAGGTTATTCAAAGATAAGGTTCTTTCGAGTGATAATGTCTTGCCTGGTTGCTGCAAAGAGGCAAAGAAATTGTGAAAATGTTGGTTGTTGAGTACATATCATATCATGCATGTCCAAATGATTGTATTCTATATAGAGGAGAATATGTAGACAAAGATATGTGTCCGAAATGTGGGCATGATAGGTATGATAAATAAAAAAAGAAGGGTAAATCACGTACCGGTCCTCCTTTTAAGATATTGAGGCACATGCCTATAATCCCAAGGATTCAAAGGCTCTTTCATTGTTAAGAATTAGCTATGTTGCAGGGATGGCATGCCTCACACAGAAGTGAGTTCGGAGTTATGATAATCCCAACTGATTCAATAGACATGAAGCATATAGAGGATACATGGCCTAAAAAATTCAAGGATGAAGTACGAAGTCTATGAATCAGCATAGCCATGGATGGCGTTAACCCATATTCCCTCCAGAACACTAACTATTATGTTTGGCCTGTAGTAGTGATCAATAACAATATCCCCCCATGGTTTTCTGTGAAGAATGAACATCTTATGTTGGTTCTCATAGTCCCTGGTAGAAGACAAGTGAATAATATGGATGTCTACTTACAACCACTGGTAGATGAATTGAAGGAACTATGGGATGGTATAAATGTATACGATCTATCAAGACCCATCGCAGCAGAGAGGAGTTTTATGTTATATGGAATATGTGCTTACACAACACATGATTATCCAGGCTTAGGAGTTTGCTATGGTAAATTACATGTTTAATTTATTGATTTGTTTATATATGTAACAATATTCTTTCACATATTAGTTATTTAATTCGTTGTAATATTTGTTCTAATCTTCATGATATTATTTGATGTGCCATGCATATTAATTGTATACAATAATCTCGTAGGTCTTGTAACAAAAGGGTATTTTGGATGTAAATGTTGTGGAACTTCTTTAAAAGCTAGATGGTCCAAGGACCTATGAAATCTAGTGTATGATTTCTCTAGGATATTCCTCCCAGAAGAGCAGCATCCACTTTTAATGGTAAACGAGAGAGAACCCAAAGGCCTCCAATAATGACACCAGTTGAATGGCTTAGATCATATGAGAGAGAGAAGGAGAAGAAGTTCATAGAAATGTTCAATTCAAATGGGGAGCCTATGTTCGATGATCCATAATTCTTCGACACCTATGTTAAGAAATTTCCCTTTGGGATGAAAAGGAAATCTATCTTTTATAACCTCCCATATTGGGAGCATCTTAAGATTACCCACTTATTAGATCCCATGCATATATTTAAAAATGTTTCATCTTCTTTATGGAGGCACATATCATCGAAACAAAGCGACACATTGGCTGTTAGGAAGATATTATTACTTCAAAAACTAAAAATAAACATTGGCCAAGACGATTAGAAAGAACGGGATCAGAGGCAGGCGTTGGTCCCTCTAATTCATGGTTTTTCAAAGAAGTTGATGTCCCATGGATTTTTAAAAAATATGATATTTCTTTGGCAAAGGAATTTATAATGGGTGTGATGGTGCCAACTTCATACAGGTCTTCACTACGACGCTGCTTCACCATGGATGACCATTTAAATCTTCTAAGAGTACATATAATGTAAAAATCATGATTTTTTTATTTGTTATATTAATAAATTTTATCCCATGTGGGGATCATAAAACATAACTAATTTTGTATATTATTGCACGTGTTTATAACTTTGCAGTGTCATTATCCTTTATTCGTGCATGGGTGTGTGAAACATGAATTCCCTCAAGACCTAGGACGTGCCATATCTAAATTATATGCATTTTTACGTTGGATCACGTCAAAGGAGATTCATGTGGCTAGCATTCCACGGTGGCGTCAAGAGATAGTTGAGATTGTTTGTATGTTTGAGAAGGAACTGCCGACGAGTTTCATGGACTTACAGGTTCATCTTCTAATCCACCTAGTAGATGAGGTTGAATTAGTTGGGGTGGTTTCTTGTCATTGGATGTTCTTCTTAGAGAGGTACATGAATAAATTGAAAGGTTTTGTTCGAAAAAGGGAAAAACCCAAGGGGTCTATGGCACAGGGGTACATATCGTATGAGTATTTCTATTATGCCAGTGAGTACATCAAGTAGATCGAAAATAGACTGGGTGAGTTGATTTGGGACGATAAAAGGGATGAAGACAAAAGAGAAGGGGAGTTGCTCCAAACATGTGGAAAAAAGTGCTTGATAAAGAGTAAATGACTTATCATTTTTCAAATTTACACAAAGTACATATTCATTTTAAACTTCGATACAATGTATATTTTGATCTCTATGTACTATATAATGTTGGTTTGATTTCATCAATGAATGAAAAAATTGAAGCAATTAATAAATTTGTTCTTTACAATTCTGAAGCGACACAATCGTGGGTCACATTATACAAACAAAAGAGGATGAAATGGGATAGTGGCGAGGAAATAATTCGAGAGACGGAGTTCGAATAGTAGAAATTGTGTATCCCGATCATTTAAAAGAACATATGCCAAAAATATGCCCCAACTAATGGGTTGCTAACCAAGTCAGAGAGAAATACGCTGCAACCTATCGTTACCGGCGCGCTCAAGAGGATGCGTTAAACGTAGGGATTGGGTGTAGAAACTCGGTAATAATATTTTTAATTTATATGTAAATTTTAAACTTATAAGACATCTATATTTCATATTTTAACTGTTAGGTTATTATAATACACATGACACTGTGATTTTTTTTAACTTTTTTATAATAGGTGCATTTGTTCCCATTTATGTGGGTATATGGACACCATTTTCACACAGAAAATGTCGATGCTGGAAACATCATAGAAGACTGTGGAGTGGAAGTCAAGTTTGATCAATCTAGTCGATCTAGCAACCATGATAAAAACCTAGTACGAGGGACGTTAGGTTATGTTAGAAAGATACAAGAGATCATTGAAGTGGATTTCTCTCCTTTCCAATGTGTTATTTTTGGGTGCAAGTGGTGGGACACCTTTAATCGGAATAATGTAAAGGATGATCATGATAGTAGGCTGATATGTATCAACTCTAGAAATATTTGGGATGAAACTAAGGAGCCCTATGTTTTCCCCAAACATTGCAACCAGGTGTTTTTTTCCCATATGTGTTGGATAGGGATTGGTGGTTCGTATTGACACATCACCCTATATCAAAGCATATTTTTTAGAACAATAATGTTATCATGGCATGCGAGCTGGAAGATAATGAGGGTGATCATGAGATATGAGAGTGATATGGTACATGTGTTATTTCATCAATATTTATTCTTTTTAAGATGGGTTTTTCGAAACATTATAATATTTATTTTGAATTAATTGGTAATTTGCATTGTGCTAATGTTAAAAACAATATTTCACTTGATAATTTGCAATTATGTTGACCTAAAAAACAATGGTGTACTGTATAAATTAGTTCCTTTTTTTGTATCTAAGATCATAATAAAATAATGATAATTCTAAAGTACATGAATTTATTTGCAATATTTTCTAAACTTTATTATGTCACAATAATTCATATTATTCTAGATTTATTATTTTACAATTGTTTAAAATTTTACATATTTACAAATTTAAAATTTTTAATAAAATCATTTCACATTAATACAATTAAAATCTTCACATTAATACAATTAAAATTTTACAAATATTTTACATACAATTAGAATTAAAATTACAATTACAGTAACAATTTTAGAATTTTACATACAATTACAATCAATTCACAGTAATACAATTAAAATTTTACAAATATTTTACATAGAATTAGAATTACAACTACAATTACAATTAAAATTTTATAATTTCACGTACAGTTACAATTACAATTACAATTTTAGAATTTTACATATATACAATTACAATTTTACAAATTAAAAAATTACAATTACAATTACAATTTTACAAATTTACATATATACCATTACAATTACAATTTTTCAATATCATGATCATTTAATATTAGATTAATTAGTAAAATCATGTTCATGATAACCATCGTACAAACATCATATTTGACTAAAAAACACATTCAAAATCGCTAACATCATTGTGATCGTGATCATCTAACAAAACACAATTATCATTATCTATTAACAAAAATCACAACACAAACATCAAATATACATCTCATGTGAAATAACTGCTATCACATATACATCTATCTGCAAGCTTCACATTAAATGAAGTACATATCATACATGACCTAACAATATACATATCATGATGATCACTAACATGTAAATTAAGAACAACAGCAACATGAACATAAAATACATGGACCTTATATATATATATATATATATATGTAATTGAATAATGTCGAAACATAATAAATATATGGATCATCTAGTTGTACATCATCAATAGTAGTACTAGTAGAGGGCTGCTAATTCAATGGTGGCTGAAAGCAGTCGATGGTCCAGCCTGCTCATGATCATGAGTACTGTTGGATGCTGCAGGCTGCTGATTAGACATGGTTGATCGTCCAACTTGCTCCCCATGATGACTATTTTAAGATTCTAGTGGAGGCTACTCATCTCGCGTGGCGCGAGGTGAACAATCATCAGATGATGAGTCGTTGATCGCAGACTGTCGATCACATGTTGCGTCTTGACCACGCCTATAACATGCAATGGTCCTCCTCAACCACGTAACTAAGGTCGTAGCTCCTATGACATTCCGCATCAGGTTGTACATGTCACGTGGCATGCCTCTCCATATATGTAACAACCTACCATCGGTCTGTATGTCTGTCATATTAGCGGGCCTGATACCCGCCTTAACAATCAATGCAGTGAGTTGGTCGCCCAACTACATCTTGTATCTACTATCAAGCTGACCACGCCTAGAAAAAGGCATTACCGATGGACCAGCAGGAGCAGGTCTCTCTGCACTGGCCTCCTGATGATCCTCGACATCTGGCATGCCCTGATCCTCATCAGGATCCACACCTGGATCATGTGGTGGTGCCGACATGTCTTCGCCATCAAAAGACCCAATGTCTACAAAATATATACAAGTACACAACAATAATTAGACAATTTCATTACACAATTTGATAAAAACAAGTTAAAGAACATGTTAGAATAAATTTAAATAAAACAATAATATTACCTCTATCATCCAGCGGCTCATCAGCTATGAAGAGGATGTTGGCACAACCTCACCAATCCAAACCCGCATAAGGGCAAGGGACCATAATGAATGGATGCTCGTCAACACTGGCTAGCAACTCCAATGAATCATTCGATATCCTCACTGGAAACATAGTCTCACCCCTCTTAGGCATCATCTGCCCCCGCATGTGCATCTGTGCCTCGAACATTGGTTTACGAGGCTACCGAAAAAGGGTAGGCCTCATCTCTGGAAACCTCTCAAAAAATAAACAAAAAAGCTCTGAAGCGGAAGGGAAGTTGACCCTCCCTTGTGCATGAGCATGACATCTATCTAAGCCTGTACAGAACTACCACAAAAAAATGGTAGACCACCTAACAAGTTGTGGCTCCTGTACTAAAGAATCAACATAATATAGAAGTGATCAAATAATGTGTTGCCCGTCACTGGTGTTGTGTGAAATGGTCGAAATGAGAAGTGAGAGGCACCTCACCTCCTGACTACCAAATGCACCAATACGTAACTGACCTCCGGAGAGCTGAAAATCTGAAGGAGATAGTATATCTGCTCCAATGTATCTTTGGGAGTACACTAACTGAATCCATGCTACATAGCCAGCTGGAACCTCTAGGAACGAGGGAAAATCCACCCCTCCCGTTGATAGCCCTGTAATGAAATATATATCCTCCTTAGTGGGTGTGTACCACTAGTTACAACCAACCCAGAAAGCCTGTCGATGGGAATTCCACCTGCGGAAAAGATGTCTCAAAAAAAAACCATGGCCATTTAGGGAAGCAGCCTCCTCACAGAACTTGAGGAGGCCTACCTGCCTTAGGAGCCCCTAGGTAGCTGTTGTAATAGGGTGAGGGTACACATATCTCTCCCTCTCTCATGCCTCCCATAGGCGAACCATGTTATACTAGTCCACCTGTTGTTGTTGTTGTTGTTCCCGCTCTTCTCTCCTTTCACGTCTCTGAATGATTGACATATTAAATACAATTTTTTTATTAAATGAAACATGTATTTAGAAATATACATATATCATGTTTTTTGGAAAAAAAAAATCGGTGCGTCGAAAAAAACAGGCATGCACCAACCCTGGTGCATATTTTTATGGAGCGCACAGGCGACGGTGCACTGTAAATATTCAACGCACTGGCGACGGTGCTCCTAAAAATTTGCAGTGCACCATTGACTATGTACGGTGTCAGGAGTACAGTGCGCTGACTAAACTCTATGCCTCGGGGTGTATAGTTAAGTCAGTGGATCGACCTCCTGCCATCATTACATAGTCAACGGTGTGGTATTTTACCAAGCTACACCGTTGACCTTGTCGAAATATGGAATGCAGTGGTGCTGAAAAAAATACCCATCCTGGGGTGGATATTTTAGTCAATGCACCACGTTTTCGCTATTCCACTTGGTCAACGGTGCGGCCAAGTAACCGACCGCACCGCACTTTTTAAAATTTTTAAAATAACACGGTGTGCCTTTAGTACCACCTCGGAATCGGTGCAGATACCGTTAGCACCGGTTTACCAGGTTGTACCGTTGACCCTGTCGAAATGAAAAATGCGGTGCGTTGACAACATTACCTGCACCGGGGCGTATATTTTAGTCAACGCACCGCGTTGCCGCTATTCCACGTGGTCAACGGTGCGGCTGGGTAAACGACCGCACCGCACTTTTTTTAAAAATTTTAAAATAACATGGTGCACCTATCAATAACACCCCAAAAATAGTGTGGATATTGTTAGCACCAGTTGCGGTGCGGCCTGTAAATTTACAAGCAGCACTGCAAACCGGTGCAAGCTGAACGGCTCGAGTGCACTACACGACAATATTTTTTTTTCTTTTAAATGGTTAATTTTAAGGTTATTTGAAATTATAATCTGCTAAAAGGCCTAATTATGGAAAAACAAGAAAAATACCTGTACATTTGGCTGTCGAGGAGGCATATTGGCTCTAGAATTTGCAAAAGAAAATTTTCCCACCGTTTTGCAAAATTCAAGCTGGAGATTGGTGGGCAATGCACAACAGTAGTACATGCAATGGGTGCAATGGGAGCACCAATTTCAGGGCAGCTCGGACAAGGATAAATTGCACCAGTTCTTGAGAGCTCTAAAGCACTGAGAAAAGTGAAAAATGCAGTTTTTTGGTCATAAATGTTTTTTTATTTAACCTTGTTTCGGTCTGCGGGGTTTTATGGGCACACCAGTGCAGTTTCTTAATACCACACTGGGAAGTTTCTATTTTGGCACGTTTTTTATGAGGCACTGGTGTAGAAGAGTTTTAAAGCACCAGTGTGCTACAGTAATATGATGCACCGGGTGGGTGTGTACGGAGCGCACAGTGTTCAGTGTGCCAATGTTTTGTACGCATCAGTGCTTTCGCTTGTTGAACGCACCAGTGCAGTTTACAATGATAAGCGCACCGGATCAAAAACATCGGAAAAAACCTTCGCCCACCAACCTCCTCTAGTAACCTCCGCTAGAAACAGATGTCTGGGGTATTTTTATAAGGGGTTCCTCAAAAACATCTGCTAGAGGGTATTTTCCTTGTAGTGACGGCAACTACCAACAACTCCCTAGAAAATAGTGATTGAGTCCACTTGAATCCAAGTAAAAAAATATTGAGTGCCTGGCTTCCCCTAGAATTCGAATTGCTGGAGAGAATCCTTGGGGATCCTTTGGCTGCCTTTGGAATTCGAATTTCTCGAGAGAATCTTTGGGATCCTTTGGCTACCTTTGAGAGTTAAGGAGGGTGGACAGTCCTCCAATAATTTCTCCTTGTGTCTCCTCCAAGTCTTTATGATAAAATCCTTATAAAAATGCTTAATAAATCGTGATTTTCTGCACTCAACCTCATATTAGGCACTTGGAGTATGTTAGCCTTAATCACCACCTATACTAGCATCATAAAACCAAATAATAATAAAAATGTAAGAAAAAGAGATCTAAGAAGGCAAAAAGGTGACCATTAACCCCTCCAAATATGTCTAATGATGGAGCTCATTACATGTAATTCTTATTTTTCATGTATTCCTTCACCTACGTAGGTCTATCAATGCGCTGGTAGCTACATTGGAAGTATCACTTTATGTGATCGAGCCTACTTTTTGCTTAGGTTAGGAGTAGAAGTGGCGTTTTCTTTCATTTTTCTTTGCTTTTGCTTTCACTTGTTTTTTTTAGTCTTGCTTCTTTCCTTTGTTTGTTTGTTTTCAGTCTTAGGTTAGTTTCAACATGAGACTGTGTTTGGATTTTAAAGGAAGCATTGCAAAACCCAAGAGGAAAGTTGTTCTTCTATCAACACTTAGGTTTTATGGCTTCTCCCTCTCTTTGTGTGAATATTTTTTTTGTTTTGGTTGATGATACTCATATGGAAAATAGATTCCTTATCAGAGAGAACCATGGTGAGGTCTTGATGTTTGAATTTTAATTGGTTCTACCTAGTCTTATCGATTATTATATATTCAATTAATCCTTGTCACTCTTCTCTAGTAGAGTAAGGAGAGGAGGAAAACCTTAACAAGTATGTCAGAGGTGAACATAAACATACTCTCTGAAGTAACAACCTCTTCTACTCTCAATAAGTCAGGATCTCTCTTCTGCCCCATGAAATAAATAAGTGCCTATGCACAGTTATTTGAAAAAACAATGAAAAAATAAAATTAAATAAAGGGAAAAATAAGAGAAAGGATTCATGTGCAGATAGGTTAAGAAAGAAAATCTGTCGGGGTATTGTCTAGGCTTGCTGGAAGCAGAGAAATTTTTGTGTTTCTGAAGTGACTATGTCGAGGAACTGTCTAGGCCTGTTGAAAGTGAAGCAACACCGGAGATGAAAATAAAGACTCTAAAAATTTTCTTTCAATTGTTCATCTAAAGAATCCTCATCCCCAATCGAAATAGCTGAGTGTGACTTGGCTTGGTTAGTGTTATACCGATGAAGGGGACGTAACGGGCTATGTTGTTAACTTGGACTAAGTGAGTGATTTGTGATAATCAATGAATTGAACAATACTTTTGGAAGGGTGAGACCTAGTTTTACATGAATACAAGATTCATTCAAAGAGTTGGAGTTCTACCAGTGTGTCGCCAATGTTGTTGCGGTTACAACCACCCTCCAAAATATTTCCAATGCCTAGATTTTGGAGCCTAACTTCCCTTCACAGGAGCATACCTTGCATTTCTATCAGGTATGTGTTCTTTGATTGATGCTTATCTTTCATTTTTTCATGTGTTCATTTTATTTTCACTTAGAAAATTTATTTAATTCACAAGATGATATCTTGCCTAATTCTTGCACAACGGATCTGGGCTTGCCTCCAAAAACTACACAATTCTTGAAGCCAATCTTGTCCTTATCAACTAGAATTATGCAGTCATGACTGGTATCCAACCTTGAGCTCGAGAAATACACAGTCATGACAAGAATCCTAGAACTAAGATCTAAAATTGCGCAATCACTTACTAAGTTCAGAAACTACATAGTGCATTGAGCCAGGAGTTGTCAGTTCCCCGAAACTGTGCAATATTTCCCAGTGAAGTGCATGGAAATTTTCCCCAAAAAAGGAGGAAAAACAAAAAAAAAGAGAAATATCATCCCTAAAATCTAGGGATATTTTTTTATTAGCCTGAAGGAAGAACACTAGATATTTTTGGAAACTACCGCCAAGTGTCGCTTTTCCCTTCATTTGTGGCATGTATATCATAAACCTTGATTTCTTAAATATATTTAATCCATACACCTAGAGCTTATTCTTACATTCGATCTTGGAGCTCTAGCATTCCTGAGGAGATCAAGGAACCTTCGGTGTGACCGTTGTCGCTTTTCCGGGTGAGTTTTGCATTTATCGCTTTTAGTCGCCTTTTCTATCGATTTTTTCCATTTGGCTTACATGAGTGTTGTTTTGTTTATTTTTTTGCATGCATTCTATCATTTTAACATGCTTTATCTTATAGAAGTGTTGTTTTAAGTTTTGTTTTCCTTTCACAAGTGTCGCATCGGTTTCTGCATTTTTGCACCAATGGTCATCGTTGCGGTGACTCTCCTCACTGATCTCATTCACTTCTTATTTTTTTATTTTATGCACTTGATTTAATTTTTTTTATCAACACTTAGTCATATCTTCACTCATGCCTTCCCCATCTCTCAGATTTTCTCATTTTCACACTTCCCTACGGTAGATCTGCCTTTCCCTTGGCCAGAACTCACTTTTCCCAGTTGGGCATTACGCAATCTGGAAGCTAAAGTTTCAAGCTTGGCTTCTGGAACTGCACAATGCACAGTACTGGCTAGACTCACTATGTATTGCGTAGTGCTAGGCCTCAGCTACCAACCTTTGCCACTGAGACTGTGCAATGCACAATCTCTCCAAGCTCATTTCCTAGGTTGAATTTCACATTGCATAGTTTCAAGCCATGGGTTTCATCATTGAATGTTGGGACTACACAGTGCACAGTTTCCCCATCTAGTCTGACCCCCTTCCCACCAAAAATTATGTAATCCTTCCTTTCAGTTTCCCGGTTTGCTACATGAACATGTCCTGAAAGCTGTTTTTCTTATATTTTTCTTTTGCTTGACATGAGTGCCTTGTCTGTCCCACAGGTACAAAAATTGTTTAGCATCTCTCCAGGATTCACTGTCACAATGACACCAAAGAGATTTGCCTCAAAATAAACCACTGAAAGTAGTACTGGGGAAGAAATTGAGAAAGTGACAATTAACTTTCTAGTATATGCATACACTCAATTGTTTATGGAAAAGGAGTTAACACTAACATGGTAGAAATTCTAGCAACAATAGCAGAAGGAAAAAATATGGTACAGGACAAGGGGAAGAGGAAGGTTGTTGACAGAGCGGAGGAGGAAAAAAGCTGGAAGATGAAAGAGGGCCCAATACTTATAAAAGAATATTTGGAAGTAGAAGAAAAGAGGAAGAAAAATCTACACAGAGTAGAGCAGAGGATGAGAGAGAAGCAGAGCTTGCAGAAAGCAAAATAGATAATGTAAAAAGTAGAACAAGAACCAAGGGAAGAACAACAGTAAAGGAGAAGTAGAAGCAAGAAGAATAAGGAAGCCAAGGTGCCATGAAAAAAGAGACGACACCTATACAGGTTGAAGAACAGGTACATGATCAGCTGATAACAGGAGGAGTGAGTGAACAAATGCAAGAATAGAAGTTTTCTAAAGAGCTTGAATAGTTGATTGAACTCACAGACATGGAAGTGGGACTGGAGCCTCTAAATGAAGATGTGGACTTTATGGACAGCGCACCTCAGGCCATCGTTCAAACTCCACCACCTCGAGCCACAAAGGAATCACCAAGTGAGGAAGAGGGGGTATTTATCCTCGATAATGATATGGTCATGGATGTGTACAATCTAACATTTGATAAGATACAAAAGACTATTGTACAAACATGAAGAAAGCACTTACTAGATGATCATGCATCACCTGCATTCATGAGAGAAAGTTTGATCCTGGCAGACACCAGTAGGAATCCAACTACCATTTCTGAAATCAATTAGACCTTCATAGGAGAAACCATATTAAACACCCAGCGCTTGGTGGAAAAGAACAAGTAGTTAGCGCAAAACATACATGCACTTCGGAAAGAGAATGAAAAACTCCATGTGGCAGTGTAGAATGCACCTTCCGCATAGGTCTAATACGAGGAGATTACAGCAACGATACTCACTGAAGTATCTACACTTGGAGACACTCTGTGGGATATTTATGAGGAGTTGGTAAGCATCCATAAATAATTTTTCCACCTGAATGACTTGCTACGACAAAGCAAAGAGTTTTTCAGAATCCTCAAGAATATACAAACTTCCATCACTATTGTGCATGAGTGGAGAATGATATACAAGGCCACGCCACTCACTCTGGTAAAGAAGATGAAGCCACATACAGAGTTAGAGATGTAGAAATTATATAACTGATATGTTATACATCCGATATTCTCCTGATCACACACTATTTGACTTCATGCACAATACAGAATCTCTTCTACCATTGATCATTAATTGCAGGAATAAAATCAATTGCATGCACACATTGAAACCATAAAAATTCACACATATGAACACAATAATTTATGGGAAAGATTAAAGTTGAAAACCCCCAACTATATATATATTATATGTCATAGAGATCATGTAAAAATCATCATACAAAGCTCCTCACAAGCTCTCAGTACAATCTCCAATTGCTACACACTAATCAGGCCTGATCTAGCAAATCTCCTGCTCCAATCTCTGCCACCTGCTTGCCTGGCTCTACTGCGCAATCACTGCTAAAGAATGGCTGTGAATGAACTCAAATTGGTCTAGCCTTTCTCACACAATCCTTGTTGGCATATCCAACCACTGTGTGTTGCAAATCATGCAACACTATAGTCACAACTGATAATCACACTACTCTTTCACCTACCTCTTCACTAGTGTCCATTGAAACTGTCCATGCACTGTAGTTAACTGATGTATTCTTTAGTTGATTAATGAGTTAATAATTAGTGAATTAATTAATAATTAATTCACACCACTCTCACTAGTGTATCAATCAGTTAGACTAGATACAACTAGCTCAACTATGTTTAACTAAGTTAAAATGAACACAACTCCACCAACTACCTCAATAACTCCACCAAAATCTGTCACATGAGTTATAACTGAAGTGTCCATGAAATAGCTCCACTTAACCCTTAGGAACAGCATAATTCCTTCTGTCAGCTCCTGTGCCACATCTGTGCACTTAACTGAAGTGCTTCAAGAGAATAAGATAATGTTTATAGTCCAAATATTATTAAGAGCTAATAATATTCGACATATCTAATTTTAGACTGGCAATCTAAAAATAGATTCCGCCCAATATGTCTAAAAATAGAAGTCCATCTATTTTTCCAACTTGACCAACCATCCACAAATAGCATCCTGCAACTCATAGAATATGATCGAATGTCTAAAATAAGACATATTCTAAAAATAGACTTGCGCCAAAAATACCCTGCGGGCCCACTTAGTGAAGGTGACTATTTTCACTAAGCTCATCATCTTGTTGCAATCTCAACACTCCCTCTCAACAAGATAGGGATTATCTGCCACCCTGATCCTGCCCCTGTGGTATTCTAATTTTCTCCTGGTGAGCGCCTTCGTCAAGATATCAGCATCTCGATCCTCCGTGGGAATGTATGAAAGTAACATGATCTTCCGCTACACACAATCTCTGATATGATGATACCAGATGTCAATGTGTTTAGATATATCATGAAATACTGGATTAACCGAGAGTTTGATGCAACTATGATTATCACAATATATCACAGTAGGATCTAAGTGTGAATTAAACAACCCGACCAGGATCTTCCTCATCCATATAGCCTCGCATGCAGTGAAACTCACTGCCATATACTCGGCCTCTGCTGAACCAAGTGCCACGGATCTCTGCTTCCTACTATACCAAGAAACTGTTGTTGACACGATACTGAAAATCCCTCCAGATGTGCTCTTTCCGTCCGTTGGGCTCGCTGCCCAATCTGCATCCGTGAAGCCACACAGCTTCACCTCATCCGACTGTCTGTACCATAATCCATATCCCGATGTGCCTCTTAGATATCTCAATACATGCTTGCCTGCCTTCCAAAAGAGCTTGGTAGGCTTAACCATAGCTTGTGAAAGCTGGTTAACAGCGTAGCATATGTCATGTCATGTATTGACTAGATACATAAGCGACCCCACCAACTGTCGATAAACAGTGACATCCACTACCTCTGCCAATGTAGCATCCTCTTTCCTCCATCCACCAGGAAGAGGAGTGTCGATAGGCTTGCAGCCATGCATGTTGAACTTCTCCAGTATCTCCCGGGCATACTTTCCTTGAGACACAAACATTCCATCACTGCGCTGCCAAATTTCCAATCCCAGGAAATAATGAAGGAGGCTCAAGTCCTTCATCTCAAACTCCTTTGCAAGATCAGCCTTGCATGAGTGTATCAACATTTCATCACCTATAAAAATCAAATCATCTACATAAAGTACAATGATCAACAACTTACCCTCCACCACAATCTAGTATAGGTTCGGATCTGCCTCACTCTTGGAGAATCCAAGTCCGGTGAAATAATTGTCTATCTATGTGTACCAAGCACGAGGTGCTTGTTTCAACCCATACAACGCTCTTTTGAGCCTGCACACATGCGACTCGCTGCTGAATATCTTGAAACCTTCGTGATTCTCTATGTACACCTCCTCCTCAATGATTCCATTGAGGAACACAGTCTTCACATCCATCTGATGAATGTGCCACCCCATCTACGCTAAGAGAGAAAGAATCGTTTGTATGGAAGAATACCTGGAGACAGGTGCAAAGGTTTCCTCATAATCGATCCCCTCAATCTGTGAGAGGCCTCAGGCAACAAATCTTGCCTTGTACTTCTCCACACTCCCGTTAGCTGCTTGCTTCACTTTGTAGATCCATCTCGAACCTACCACTGATTTCACTT
Source organism: Pinus albicaulis (assembly GCA_034641835.2). Classification (NCBI taxonomy): domain Eukaryota; kingdom Viridiplantae; phylum Streptophyta; class Pinopsida; order Pinales; family Pinaceae; genus Pinus; species Pinus albicaulis. The sequence goes on from CM076583.1 coordinate 1,055,922,840, forward strand.
CCAGCCTTGGGACAATCTCCCATGCACTATTTCTAACAATTGAATCATACTCTTCCACCATGGCATCTACCCATGCAGGGTCCTCCACAGCTTCCTCGAAAGAGGATGGCTTTGTCACGATACACTTTCTCATCAAAGCCATGTATCCAGTATATCAGTCAGGTGATTTTCTCTATCTACGCTGTGATGTAGGTGCTCCTACAATCTTCTTTGCATCATGATTCAATCACTCAGCTTTTGTATGCACTTCTGCCCTCTGATGGTTGGCACTGCATGAGTAGTCTCTTCCACTCCATGAACCTCCTCTTGTGGCTGATCCACATCCTGAGGCTCATCCTTAGGAACTAATAGCTCCTCATCTGCATGCAAGTGTGGCTCCCTCTCAAGCGAACACTTCATGGCTTTCTCCTCATGAAATTTGATATCCTGTCGCACAATAGTCTTGCGACTGTCTGGAAAATACACACGATAGTTTTGGGGTGTATCAGTGTACCCCAAAAATATCCCAACCTCTGCAGTCAGCTCCAGCTTCTTCCCGGCATCCTTCATCACATGAATGTAAACAGGTGAACCAAAAATCCTCAAATGAGAAATATCAGGCTTCTTACCAGAAAATGCCTCCTCAGGTGTACTCATGCCAAGTATCCTATGAGGACAAAGGTTTTGCACATAAACTGCAGTATTGCATGCCTCAGCCCACAAGTGTATGTGAAGGCCATGATCATGCAACATTGCCCATGCAACACCCACGATCGTTCTGTTATTTTTCTCCACGACCCCATTCTGCTGTGGGTTATGAGGCGCTATGAGCTCTCTTCGAATTCCTTCTGCGCTGCAAAATTCCTTGAATTCGCTAGAGATGAATTCACCACCATTGTCGCTCCTAAGAGCCTTCACCTACTTCCCTGACTCTTTCTCCACCAGTGCCTTAAACTCACAGAACTTAGAGAATGTCTCGCTCTTCTTCTGCATGAAGAATATCCAACACTTACGAGAAAAGTCATCAACAAAGATCACATAATACATGTGCTTTGTTGTCGAAGCTACTGAGAAAGGTCCACACACATTTGTGTGAATTCTCTCAAGGATCGTCGTGGCACGAATATCCTTCTCGTGAAAGGTGGCTTTCACAAATTTTCCCAAAGTACATCCCTTGCACTGATATGAATACGCAAGTGTACCTTTGGGAAGCCCAGTAGAAATCTGCTGCAAAATTTTCAAAGCACCATGGTGAAGATGGCCCAATCTTCTGTGCCATAGCTTGCCCTCATCCCAGCTCACCACTCCTTCTGCCTTGCCTGCCATTTCTGCACATCCATCTACCTGTAATTGATAAGGGTTCTTAACTTGAACCCCTATCCTCCAGGTTTCACCATTTGCCTTACTACGGAGGAAAGCCTTTCCCTCGCTAAAGACAACATCATATCCCTTGTCTTCCAACATTGCCATAGAGATCAGATTCTTCTTCAATCCTAGAACATGCATGACATCCTTTAATACGAAGGATTTACCAGACTCCATCTCAAAGGAAATGGTCCCGATACCGGTCGCACTGTATCTACCATCATCGCCCATCTCGATGTGCACTCCAAGATCCTTCTCATCCATATCAGTAAACAAATATTTGTCTCCGGTCATATGGAAAGACGCACCACTGTCAAGAAACCACATTGATCCCATCACACTTGAAACCAAGCATGCAATCAATGAAAAATCCAGCTCAAACTGCGAGGCTAAGGCCTCTCCAGCTACAAATCCAGTAGCCTGCTTATTTTTTTTCTTCTGTGGACAATTAGTGGCATAATTTCCATGTTGGTGATAGTGAAAGTACTTTACCTTAGACATGTTCTGCTTCTTGCCTTTCGCACCGGATTGAGAATCATTTTTCTTGCCCTTCCCCTTCCTTGATTTGGAAGCCAAAGCGTAATTTTCTTCATCTACATTCTTTGATGAAGATCCATCCCTAGTACTCCACCTTATCTCCTCCTACACAAGATCCGACCAAAGTCGCTCCCATCCTGGCAGTTTCTCCCGACCATTGACAGAGTCTTGATAGGAATGCCAACTCTTCGGAAGCCCAAGGAGAGCCAAGCTCACCAAGTCCTTGTCATCTACAGTAACCCCCACACTTCCCAGCTCATCCCTGCACTAGACGAACTTCGTGAGATACTTGGGTATACTGTCACCTTTCTCCATTTTTATCTTTCTGAGTTTATCCTTGAGCACCAACTTCCTCTGGTCGCTCTTGCTTTGGAACAAGTCTTTCAAAGCTTTCCACATCAAGAATGGATAAGCTTTACCATGAAGGCTAGACACTATGTGATCCTTCACACCTTCCAACAGAATCCTTCGACATTTTGTTGTCTTCTTTTGCCATGCGTCAAGTGTGGCAGCATCGCTAGAAGCAGGTTTTGGAATTTCTGCATCTATGAACTCCTTCATCCCATTGTCATCCAGCACTGCCTCCATCCTGTCCTTACATGCAATATAATTTTAGCTTCCCTCAAGGGCATACTCCAATAGCAATCCGTTGAAATACATCTCAACTTCGACACCAAAAAAACACTGCTGCAAATTCGAATTCCACCAGCACAAAACTCAATCGCTTCAATGCTTTGCAATTGCTCCAATGATCAATATCGCTCTGATACCATGTATAAATTATATAAATTATATGTTATAAATCTGAGATTCTCCTGATCACACACTATTTGACTTCATGCACAATACAAAATCTCTTCTACCATTGATCATTAATTGCGGAAATAAAATCAATTGCATGCACACATTAAAACCATAAAAAATCACACATATGAACACAGTAATTTATGGGAAAGATTAAAGCTGAAAACCCCCAACTATATGTATATTATATGTCACAGAGATCATGTAAAAATCATCATACAAAGCTCCTCACAAGCTTTCAGTACAATCTCCAATTGCTAAACACTAATCAGGTCCGATCTAGCAAATCTCATGCTCCAATCTCTGCCACCTGCTAGCCTGCCTCTACTGCGCAATCACTACTGAAGAATGGCTCTGAATGAACTCGAATTGGTCCAGCCTTGCTCACGCAATCCTCATTGGCATCTCCAACCACTGTGTGTTACAAATCATGCGACATGGTCACAACTGATGGTCACACTACTCTTTCACCTATTTCTGCACTTGTCTCCACTGAAACTATCCATGCACTGAAGTTAACTGATGCATTCTTTAGTTGATTAATGAGTTTATAATTAGTGAATTAATTAATAATTAATTCACACCACTCACTAATTGTATCAATTAGTTAAACTATGCAACCCTGACTTAACTATGTTTAACTAAGTTAAACTGAACACAACTCCACCAACTACCTCAATAACTCCACCAAACTCTGTCACATGAGTTCTAACTAAAGTCTCCATGCAATAGCTCCACTTAACCCTTAGGAATAGTGTAATTCCTTCTATCAACTCCTATGCCACATCTATGCACTTAACTGAAGTGCTCCGAGAGAATAAGATAATGTTTATAGTCCAAATATTATTAAGAGCTAATAATATTCGACATATCTAATTTTAGACTGGCAATCTAAAAATAGATTCTGCCTGTTGATCATGTTAGCCCTTTATTAATTTTTTGACAAGCAATAAAGGAGTTAAACTGTCTTTGAGCTTTCAAGGAGTGCATTTCCTCTGATGACACATCATCCCTGCAAGCCTCCTTGTGCCTTTCCCTTTGATGAATCCTCATTGTTTTTCCCAGCTACAAAGCCTCTCTTTTTCTTAAGAAGAATGCCCACGAGGCCCCCCTTTCCATAGTTTCTCATTCCCATTAAGCCTCTGTTTCTTTACCTTTTTCCCCTCTCCTAATTCCTCATTAATCCCTCATTAGTCGTCCAATTCCCCTTTTTAACCTCACAAACACCGTTTGTTTGGCTGAAAATCCCTTGATCCCCCTTACCGTTACCCCTTGTTGGCCTTAAAATGCATGAAAAACGGGCTAAAAACCCAATTTCCACCTTATAATAGGATAAGCCCCTTTTAGGCCAGCCCTTTAACCACTTCCCCACCATGCGACCGAAAGCTGAGACCAGGTGCTGAGCCCGCCGGTGCTTATCGCAATCGGAGGTCTCGTGGCGAGCACGTTCCTTTGTTACTCCGGAAATCTCTGATGTGATCGTTTTTTGGTCTATGAAGCACGGGTGTAATACCTGCCGTCTATCTATACAAATCTAATGGCTCGGTGCTAATCGCATCGTGCCCATTGCTTCTCCCTTTTCCTCCCTCCGATTTCCTACCGACCGTCGATCGACCACCCTAATCCGACAGTTATCGCGCACTTCATTCCAATCGCAATCGGAACTTCTTCCGGTGCCACCCTTTGTCTCCCCCGATTGCGATCTTCTGATCCAATCGTAGCCGTCCATCTGATCAGATCCAACGGCCCTCATTTATCCCACTCTGCTCCTTTGACCCCATCAGTCTCCTCGCCGATTTAATTTCCATCGTTGATCCCCTTCGCGATCCAACGGTTGGCGCTAAATTGCTCATCGCCAATCGGAAATTTTTAATGGTGTTACCCTCTGTTCCCCCCGATTGCGATCCGTCGATCCGATCGCAATCCTTCATTTATTTTGATCTAACGATCCACATCAAATCGCCCTCCGCCATGACCGGGTCCCACATCAAGCCCCATTTCATGTGTTTTCGCGCATTTCCTTTGTATTTCGATTCAAAGGCCTGAATTATAATGTCTTATATTGAAACATTATATCATTACGCCCGACATTCGAACTTTAATACTTTCAATATTGATGTTCATTGCATATCAACCATCTCCACCATTTCACTGCATTTCTCCACCACTTTTCATTGCATCTTTTGTTTCCACACTCACGCCACCATTCCTCCAGGCCTCCACAGCATTGCTTCTGCCGCCCCGGATTTTATGATTGGTTTATTTCATGGTTCCAGGTTTGACAGAGTGGAAGTTTCACTCTGTCTTTGTGATCACAGCCTCTGCAACTTAGAACATAGAGAAGCCATTATAACGAACAAGTGAAGCAGCAGAAACAAATTTAAGGGATTTGGACCTGTTTATTGAATATTTAGAGCCCAATCCCGTATTCAAAGGATAAAAACGCATTTTGAAGACCCAAAGAGCACACGCAATAGCCATATCCGTGTTTGAATATCTACGGGATGTTTTTCTCTAGGCAGTACATCTTCCCATTAAATCCTCCATGCCTCCTCGAGCCCTTAAATAGATGAACACACTAACAGAAGTTTCTACGCCTGTCAGTCAACAATTATGAAGCATGGAGGCCTTGCATATTTTCTACCCAGTTCATTTATTCCAGAAGGCTAGCGCAGAGCTCCAAACAGCCAGAAAGGATTTCAAGAACACATCCGAGGTCAATCTCAACCTGACTAGAACTCCCGAAGCAAGCTATAGAGTACATACAGCACTATAGAGCCATTAAGCAGTATGGGCGTGAACGCTTCTGCCATCCTGTCTTAATGAGACAAATTAAATGTTCATCATCCACTCCCTTTACTAGTTTTTCTCCTATAAAACTCCCCAAGAACAGATTATTGAGGGCTCCAGATTTTCAGAAAATTATGTAGTAAGAGAATTTTGTAGGCATTTTTGTCAAACTTTTATATGAATGCTCAGAGCTCGTTGGGTTTCAGTGAGGAGGAATTCCATCTTTAAAGAGGATTCTAGTCTTTTGTGCCTCACATTTTGTAACCCTCCCCTTTATGTGTTAGTTTAATTGTTCATTTTGATTCATCCGCTTTTCTTGTATCATGTTCTGGAATGCAAGTGGCTCACTAGTTTTCGGCGTGAATTTATCCTAGTTGATACTCATGTTTGAACTAGTCAAGCGCTTTAAATATGGCTCAGGCATGATATACTGTTCCATTTTTCACTTCAATCATACTTCTGCTATATCAGCTTCTTTGGAATGTTATTTTTAAAATGCTATTGTCATGTATGGATTCTTAATTTTGTAAGCCCATTACATGTTGATATTTGTTCCTGGATATTATCCCAATGAAAGTTAGTATTATCTCAATCTTTCATACGCAGTAACACCTTCTGATTATTCATTTCTGTGAGGTATTTGAGAACCCAGTCCCTTTTACAGTAATCTTCCTTTGAATTGTCTGATACATTTGTATCAAAGTCTCACACATTGCCCCTGCAGTATTTCTTTCCCTGTGTAAATTTCCTAAAAGTTTTGGTCCCATTCAAATTAACCTTATTGTTTACAAGAGATAGAATGAGAACCTTTCCTGATAACTTACCGTGTTATATCATATGCTCCTTGCTGTATAAGATGTCCTAGGCACTGGTCTTTCACAACTCAAGGCTGTCTCTAGGAACCACAACATCTTTTTGGCGCCGTTGCCAGGGAATCGAAGTTGAGAAAAGTTAAATCCCTGGGCCTCGACAAAACCTAATTCACTCTTCAAATATGTGAGCATGGAGAGTTGATAGTTGTAGATCCCTCACCTTGGCGACTCCACATTAATTCATCGGAAAATTTATTTGCAGTCTTGGCTCCTCGTAAGCCACACCTGAGGTCAAATACGTCTTAGCCAAAGATACCTTCTGTGTCTGACCCAGAGAAGATCATACATAGAAGAAGTTAGAAAGAAAGGCAATCAGTCCATACTGAGATTCTTGAATCCTCTTTAGAATACTTCCCTTCATCCTCCTCTCAATTTTCACAAGTGTGAGGTCCCGACTCCACCGTAGGAGATACCGACTACTACTCAGATAGCCCACCCCGGGGAGGTGTCCGAATTAAAGACGACTCTCACCCTACTTCGGAGGTCGAAGAAGTGAAGGAAGTCATCTAAGTATCTGCTATTAATAGCCTGTTGTTCCCGTTAACACCTCAAGCTACAGTCCAATACATTCCTATTGTCATTCATACCCCGCTTCCACCTCCACCTCCTCCTTTTGCACATCAAAATCTTGCACTACCTCCACCTCCTCCAATGGCCAATGTTCCTGGTTTCTTGTTAAATAAATATGCCCCCTTGGCATTACCTCAAGTGTTGAATGATATGCCACAGGATTATCTGAAGATCTTACCCCGATTCAATGAGGAGAATGAGATTGAAGCTCAAAAGCATCTTGAAGTCTTCTGCTCTTTTGCAGAGAACTTTAATGTGGAACACTTAGATGTAGTCTTGAGATTTTTCATGCAATCTCTTGATGGCAAAGCCATAAAATGGTTCAAGACATTGGGAGACCATTCCATCACCACTTGGGAAGGAATGGAAGATACTTTTCTCCGGAAATGGGGAGAGAAGAAAGATCAAGGAAATTGTCTTACTGAGTTTAACACACTCAAGAAAATACATAATGAAGGGGTGTCAGAGTTCATCAAGAGATTTAATAAGTTGTATTTGAGCCTTCCTGCTAATATGAAACCTCATCAAACTACTGCTAAAGTTATTTTCGTAGCAGCGTTTGACTCAGAATTCGGTTTCTCTCTGAGAGAAATAAAGCCCGCCACCCTGGATGATGCTCAGACAGATGCGCTAGATTTGGAGGCAAATTTCACCTCCATTAGTAAATAAAAGGGAAATCTGAACAAGATACTAGAAGAAATGGCAAAGAGGAGGTATCTACCTCAAACCAAGACAGAGACTCAGCGAATGACATAATTGAAGAAATGAACAAAATGATTAAGAACCTTTCTAGTAAGATGGTCAAACTTGAATTGGAGGCCAAGAATTCATCCTCCAAGAATTTCCAGAATGCTCCAAACAGGGGTTACAATGCTCAGTATAGGAAACCAGCCCTGCAAATATTGCAAAGGGAACTGAAAGAGAAACAAGATCAGGTACCACACCCGTTGTACTTGGAAGGACAGGTAAATGGTCCTACTAAAGACGCTGCCTATGAGCTAGAGGATGAAAATCTTGCTTTTTCAAATAGTGATGAAGCTGAATACCCCTTGCAAGGAAGTAGTGAGACCGAGATCTCATTACAAGAAGAAGAGAAGGCTAGAGGCACAGAAGACCCAGAGGCTGATGACTATTGTAAGCAGTTTGTTGATTTCATGCAAGCATAGTTCAATAGAAGATATGATCTCAGATCCTTTAGGAAGAGGACTCGCACTCAGGATCAGGAAGAAGAGCCACTCCAGAAGGAAGTATCTCCTCACAATGAGACAACAATGCAAAAGGTCACGGAAAAAGGTAAGAGGCCTCTAAACGAACCTTTGCAGTCTAATGATCAAATTCCTTCCTCTTCAAAAGTAGTCACTCCCCCTAATACCAAGCCTGTGTCAAAAGAAGTTAAACCCTTGGCCAAAAATAAAGAGTCAAAAGAGGTTGTAACAGAAAAGTCCCCTCCTGCCTTTAGTCTACAAAAGGAGCTTAAGAAAATCAAAATCCCAGTCCCCTTGACTGAATTGTTGAAGCAGCCTGCATATCAGACCCAGACCACCTCTTTCATGTTCCCTCCAGAAGAAAAACATATTCCGGATATTCTGAAACTTCAAGAAGAAAGACCTATGGTTGTATTTGGCCCACACGTTGAGGAATTGGATGCTTCCACCCCTCCTTTCTATGTGTCTCTAGTGATTCAGGACCTACTATTACATAATTGTATGTTAGATTTGGGAGATTCCCATAATATATTACCTCTGTCAGTCATGGAACAACTAGGATTACAAATCACCCATCCATACAAGGACCTCTATTCATTTGATTCCAAAAGATTTAAATGCCTGGGGATGATTAAGGATTTGGTGGTCAATTTGGCCCAAATCCCAGCAAAAAGTGTAGTAATGGACATCGTGGTGGCTGACATCCTAGCTCGCTTCGGCATGTTGCTGTCAAGGTCCTGGGGAACAAAAATTGGTGGGTCAATCAAGCTGGACTTAACATATGCTACTATCCCAGTTTTTGGTGGCCAGGATAGGAGGTTGTACAGGGAAACTGGATTTGTCAAGATGGTTACTAAGGCCGACAACTCGGTTAATTCACCAGTCTATAGTAAAGAAGGTGATTTCTCATGTTTAATGCTGGAGGAAGACCAAGATTATGCTCAAGAACCATTATTCTGCTAGATCAAGACCGAGCAGCCCTCAGAGAGCCGTGAAGTAGGAATCTGGACACTTCACTTTGATGGAGAAAAATCTAGAGAAGGTAATGGGGCCGGAGTATTATTGATTTCTCCTACAGGCAGATGGGTCCCATTGTCTTTCAAGCTAGAATATGAAGCCACTAATAATGTGGTTGAATATGAAGCACTCCTGATAGGGTTACAGATAGCTAGAAGCATGAATATACAGAGTTTAAAGGTTCTAGGGGATTCGGAACTGGTGGTTAGACAAGTAAATAACCAGTGTCAAACCAAACATCCTAGACTAAGGGCTTATAGGAACGAAGTGTGGGACCTGGTGGAGAACTTTTTCTTGGCATTTAACATTCAATTTATGCCTAGAGAGTAGAACAGAATGGCCGATTCCCTCGCTATGGCTGCTAGTACGTTCCGTCCACCTCAGAACCCTCTCCTAAGATATGAAATTGAGGTACGTTATCGACCATCAATCCCATACAACATCAAGCACTGGCAAGTGTTTGAGGATGAAGAACAAGTGAAAAGATTTATGGAAACAATCAGAGAATTCTCAAACATGGAGATTGATGCTTGTGAAGAAGAAGAGGCTGAAGATACTTCAGAAAACAATTGGGAAGAAAGAATAGAAGGTCATAAAGTGTTGCAATTGAAGGGAAACGTTATACATAGAGGGCTAGTTCCTCTAGAAAGACTATTTGACAAGAATGATGTCCCACTGCAGCCAAACAAAGTCACAGAGGAAGACTAGGTAGAAGATCTTAACCTGGGTACTGACGATGACCCCAAAATTGTAAAATTATCCAAGAAGGCCCCAGAAGAATATAAAGAGCTATACCAGAAACTATTTCAGTCTTACAAATATGTGTTTGCATGGTCCTATCAAGATCTGAAAACTTTTGATATCAGCATCATGCAGCACAAAATTCCTCTGAAAAGCGATGCAAAGTTGCACAAGCATAAGCTTAGACAGATTAACCCTCTACTGCTACCCTCCATAGAGAAAGAGTTTAAGAAGTTACTGAAGGCTAAAATAATTGTGCCATTGAGGTACTCTGAGTGGGTAGCAAATTTAGTCCCTATCCGGAAAAAGAATGGAGAAATAAGATTTTGTGTTGACTTCCAGAATCTGAATCGAGCATCCTTAAAAGATAATTACCCACTGCCTAAGATGGATCATATTCTGCATAAGGTGGCAGGAGCTTCTCAGATGTCAATGATGGATGGATTCTCTAGTTACAATCAAGTGGCTGTACTACCAGAAGATCAGAAGAAGACTACTTTCACCACGCCATGGGGTACATTTATGTATGCCAGGATGCCTTTCGGGTTGATTAATGCAGGGGCCACTTTCCAAAGGGCCATGGACATTGCCTTTGTTGGGGATAAAGATACGTTTTTGGTGGTCTACCTCGATGATATCACTGTGTTTTCAAAGGACAATACTGAGCACATTGAGTATTTACGTAGAACTTTTGAGAAATGCAAAAGGTATGGTCTCTCTCTTAATCCACAGAAGTCATTGTTTGCATTAGAAGAGGGTAGGATTTTGGGACATATTGTAACCAAATATGGGGTAAAAATAGATCCTAAGAGGGTAGAGGTTATAAATGGCATTTCTCTTCCTAGAAATAAGAAGGAGGTGCAGGTGTTCCTAGGGCGCATTAATTTTCTAAGGAGGTTTATCCCTAACTATGCTGAGATAGTTAGACATATAACTGACATGCTGAAGAAAAATAATGAGGTAAAGTGGTCCCAGGAATCACAAGAGGCCTTTTCCAGGATAAAAAATGCTTTTGCAAAATCCCCTGTGCTAGCTGGACCAGCTTATGCCAAACCTTTCATGATATTTTCATTTGCATCACCTCATACAATGGCAGGAGTTTTATTGCAGAAAAATGAAGAAGGGTACGAGCAGCCCATCACTTTCTTCAGTCAGGTGCTCCGTGATGCAGAACTAAAATATAACATATTAGAAAAGCAAGCATATGCCCTGGTGAAATCCCTTAAAGCATTCTGCATGTATGTCTTGCAGTCCCATATCACTTCATTTGTGCCTACAGTAGCTATAAAAGATATTCTTATCCAAGGGGATAGTGAAGGAAAAAGGGGGAAGTGGATTGCCAACATACAAGAGTATGAACTAGACATCCGTCCTACCGAACTGATCAAGGGACAAGGGCTAGCCAAAATCTTATCTGAATCAAACTATCAGGCTCTGGGTATAAATCTGTCCATGATAGCAAATGAAGAGTCTAAGAAGAAAGAAGAGCAATAGGGAGTAGAGATATCTACTCCGAAGACACATATGAAGTACCTCACCAGCCCGTGGTACAAAGAGATAGTGGAATATCTCCTTAGACTCAACTGCCCTCCTAGCTGTGATAAAGCTAAATACAGAACACTAAGGTTGAGATCACAGGAGTACATGGTCGCCAATGGCCGGCTATACTGGTGAGATCCCTCAGGCATCCTACTCCTGTGTCTCACAGAGGATGAGGTAGAGAATATAATGGTCGAATTTCATGAAGGAATTTGTGGGGGTCATTACAGCTAGAGGGCCACTGCTCACAAAATCCTGAAGGCTGGTTTCTATTGGCCAAAAATCTTTAGAGATGTGTTTTCCCGGGTCAGAGCTTGTGAGAACTGCCAAATATTTGCTGAAAGACAGAAGTTGGCACCTCTGCCCATGATTCCTGTTCACATGGACGAACCATTCCGGCAATGGGGAATCAACTTTATCGGTGAAATACATCCTTCGTCGAGTGGTCAGCATAAGTGGATATTAACTGCCACAGATTATTTCAAAAAATGGGTGGAAGCTATACCTGCGAGGAATGCAACAGATGTTGTGTAATAAAATTCATGGAAGAAAACATCATATCCAGGTTTGGCTGCCCTGCCAAGATAGTGACCAAAAACGCCCAGGCCTTCAATTCTGCAAAGTTTTTGAGCTTCTGCCAGCAGTATAACATTGCACTAAGTCACTCTACAGCCTATTACCCACAGGGAAATGGCTTGGCAGAGTCTTAAAATAAAACCCTGGTGAGAGCACTGAAGAAGGCTATCAATGAAAATCAGAAAAAATGGGATTCCTAGTTGAAATTCGCTCTGTGGGCCAGCAGGATTAGCAGCAAAAGAGCAACCGAAAATTCCCCATATGAATTATTATATGGGAGGGCAGCAGTATTCCCTGTGCAGTTAGCCTTACCAGTAGCCTGAATCATGCAAGAAAGTCAAGAAGAACCCAATGATGTGACCAGGAGAATCAATCAGCTGGTGGAGTTAGAAGAAAAACGGAACCAGGTAAATCAAAGGCTAAATAAATATCAAGAGAAGATGAAAGACCTTTGATCAGCATGTCAAATATACGAAGTTTCAAGTTGGGGATATAGTGCTCAAATGCGATATCCGAAGAGCCGAAAAGGGGAAACATGGTAAATTCGACCCACTCTGGTTTGGCTCTTTTAAGATTGTGGAACAAGGGAGCAATAACACTTTCAGGTTAGAAAATTTACAGGGAGACATGCTCGATGTCCCTGTAAATGGTTAGTTCCTCAAGCCTTACTTCCAGTTCTGATTCAGGCAGAGAGAGCCTGATGTATCATATTGTACATTAGTTTTCTATTTTCATCTTTGTTTGAATGATGTGTGTGTCATGATAAATCATGAATAGAAGAATAAAAAGGGCTGAAGAGTGGTGTTCACACAGAAAAATTAACAAGTGGTCTACGAAGTTCTCGACACACCCAGGGATGAACGTGCCGTCCCCAAGTGGAGCCAATGTTGATCATGTTAGCCCTTTATTAATTTTTTGACAAGCAAGCAAGGGGTTAAACTGTCTTTTAGCTTTCAAGGAGTGCATTTCCTCTGATGACACATCGTCCTTGCAAGCCTCTTTGTGCCTTGCCCTTTGATGAATCCTCACTGTTTTTCCTAGTTACAAAGCCTCTCTGTTTTTTAAGAAGAATGCCCACGAGGCCCCCCTTTCCATAGTTTCTCATTCCCATTAAGCCTCTATTTCTTTACCTTTTTCCCCTCTCCTAATTCCTCATTAATCCCTCATTATTCATCCAATTCCCCTTTTTAACCTCACAAACACCCTTTGTTTGGCTGAAAATCCCTTCATCCCCCTTACTGTTACCTCTTTTTGGCCTTAAAATGCATGAAAAATGGGCTAAAAACCCACTTTCCACCTTATAATAGGCTAAGCCCCTTTTAGGCCAACCCTTTAACCACTTCCCCACCATGCGACTGAGAGCTGAGACCAGGCATTGAGCCCACCGGTGCTTATCGCAATCGTAGGTCTCGCGGCGAGCGCGTTCCTTTGTTACTCCGGAAATATCCGATGCAATCGTTTGTTGGTCTGTGAAGCACGGGTGTAATACCCACCGTCGATCTATACAGATCCGATGGCCCGGTGTTAATCACATCACGCCCATCACTTCTCCCTTTTCCTCCCTCCGATTTCCTACCGACCGTCGATCTACCACCCTAATCCGACGGCTATCGCGCACTTCATTCCAATCGCAATCGGAACTTCTTCCCATGCCACCCTTTGTCTCCCCTGATTGTGATCTTCCGATCCAATCGTAGCCATCCATCTGATCAGATCCAATGGCCCTCATTTATCCTGCTCTTCTCCTTTGACCCCATTCATCTCCCCGCTGATTTAATCTCCACCGTTGATCCCCTTCGCGATCCAACGGTTGGCGCTAAATCGCTCATCGCCAATCAGAACTTTTTAATGGTGTCACCCTCTGTTCCCCCCAATTTCGATCCGTCGATCCGATCGCAATCGTTCATTTCTTCTGATCTAAAAATCCACATCAAATCGCCCTCCACCATGACCGAGTCCCACATCAAGCCTCGTTTCATGTGTTTTCGTGCATTTCCTTTGTATTTCGATTCAAAGGCCTGAATTATAATGTCTTATATTGAAACATTATACCATTACGCCCGACATTCAAACTTTAATACTTTCAATATTGATGTTCATTACATATCAACCATCTCCACCGTTTCACTGCATTTCTCCACCACTTTTCATTGCATTTGTTGTTTCCACACTCACGCCACCATTCCTCCAGGCCTCCACAGCATTGCTTCTACTGCCCCAGATTTTATGATTGGTTTATTCATGGTTGCAGGTTTTACAGAGTGGAAGTTTCACTCTGTCTCTGTGATCATATCCTCTGCAATTCAGAACACAGAGAAGCCATTATAATGGCCAAGTGAAGCAGCAGAAACAGATTTAAGGGATTTGGACCTGTTTATTGAATATTTAGAGCCCAATCCCATATTCAAAGGATAAAAATGCATTTTGAAGACCCAAAGAGCACACGCAACAGCCATATCTGTGTTTGAATATCTGCGGGACGTTTTTCTCCAGGCAGTACATCTTCCCATTAAAGCCTCCATGCCTCCTCAAGCCCTTAAACAGGTGAACACATGGACAGAAGTTTCTACGCCTGTCAGTCAATAGTTATGAAGCATGGAGGCCTTGCAGATTTTCCACCCAGTTCATTTATTCTAGAAGGCTAGCACAGAGCTCCAAACAGCCAAAAAGGACTTCAAGAACACATCTGAGGTCAATCTCAACCTGACTAGGACTCCCGAAGCAGGCTACAAAGTACATACAGCACTACAGAGCCATTAAGCTGTATGGGCGTGAATGCTTCCACCATCCTGTCTTAATGAGACAAATTAAATGTTCATCATCCACTCCCTTTACTAGTTTTTCTCCTATAAAACTCCCCAAGAACAGATTATTGAGGGCTCCAGATTTTCAGAAAATTATGTAGTAAGAGAATTTTTTAGGCATTTTTGTCAAACTTTTATATGAATTCTCAGAGCCCGTTGGGTTTCAGTGAGGAGGAATTCCATCTTTAAAGAGGATTCTAGTCTTTTGTGCCTCACAGTTTGTAACCCTCCCCTTTAAGTGTTAGTTTAATTGTTCATTTAGTTTCATCTGCTTTTCTTGTATCATTTTCTGGAATGTGAGTGACTCACTGGTTTTCGGCGTGAATTTATCCTAGTTGATACTCATGTTTGAACCAGTCAAGCACTTTAAATATGGCTCAGGCGTGATATACTATTCCATTTTTCACTTCAATCATACTTATGCTATATTAGCTTCTTTGGAATGTTATTTTTAAAACGCTATTGTCATGTATGGATTCTTAATTTTGTAAGCCCATTACATGTTGATATTTTTTCCTGGATATCATCCCAATGACAGTTAGCATTATCTCAATCTTTCATACGCAGTAACACCTTCTGATTATTCATTTCTGTGAGGTATTTGAGAACCTAGCCCCCTTTACAGTAAGCTGCCTTTGAATTGTCTGATACATTTGTATCAAAGTCTCACACCTTTCCCCTGTAGTATTGCTTTCCCTATGTAAATTTCTTGAAATTTTTTGTCCCATTCAAATTAACCTTCTTGTTTACAAGAGATAGCATGAGAGCCTTTCCTGATAACTTACTGTGTTATACCATATGCTCCTTGCTGTATAAGATGTCCTAGGCACTGGTCTTTCACAACTCAAGGCTGTCTCTAGGAACCACAACACCGCCCAATATGTCTAAAAATATAAGTCCATCTATTTTTCCAACTTGACCAACCATCCACAAATAGCATCTTGCAACTCATAGAATATGATCGACAAGTCTAAAAAATAGACATAGTCTAAAAATAGACTTGCACCAAAAAGAGCCTGCGGGCCCACTTAGTGAAGGCGACTCTTTTCACTAAGCTCATCATCTTGTTGCAATCTCAACAAAGCAAAGAGTTTTTCAGAATCCTCAAGAATATACAAACTTCCATCACTGTTGTGCATGAGTGGAGAATGATATACAAGGCCACGCCACTCACTCTAGTAAAGAAGATGAAGCCACATGTAGAGTTAGAGAAAGCCAGATTTCGGATGCTAATCCAGTATCTGCACTTGGAAACACTCTGAGAGATATTTATGAGGAGTTGGTAAGCATCCATAAATAAGTTTTCCACCTGAACGAATTGCTACGACAAAGCAAAGAGTTTTTCAGAATCCTCAAGAATATACAAAATTCCATCACTGTTGTGCATGAGTGGAGAATGATATACAAGGCCATGCCACTCACTCTGGTAAAGAAGATGAAGCCACATGCAGAGTTAGAGAAAGCCATATTTCGGATGCCAATCCAAAACAACAATCAAATCACCTCGTTCATCGGAAGCATTCAAGTCACGCATGGATGGATATGCGACAACTTGGATTTCATGGTGAGAACCCACCAAATACCATCAATTGGTACACTCACCATGGTTAAGGGAAAGCAACAAGTCTGATAAGAGATTGATCAATACCTAAAACAATTGGAGCAGAAAGCCACCTAGGAGTACATGGAGATCAAAAGACATATCTTGCATACCTACATTGGTGGCCTGGTTCAGATTAAAACCATGTTGCACCTGATTGAAGAGTATGTGAAAACCAGTTCCAAGAGATTGCACCTAGATGCATTAGAGGCAAGAGTCCATTTCTATCCTAACACTATCTTGCAGTTTGGGGAGACCATCGCATAGTACCAATATTGGTATGAGTAAGTAACCGAGAAACACCAAGTCCAAGATTCCCAACTTGAGTTCACCCCAATGATTTTGTCTTGTTAGGCTTTCAAGTTGCCTCTACCCTATTTTTTCTTATATGGGTACGAGTATAAATTGTAATATTATTTGTCATTATTAAATGAGTTAAATTCCATGTGTCTATGATGGAATGTTATGAGTCATATGCAATGTGAGGAGTCATGAGGGGAGTCCAAGAGTCACAAAGGGGGCATGCCAAGATTCACCCCCATTTGGTTATAAATACATCCTCATAACTCTTGTATGGGGCTTTTGGGAGCCAAGATTTTGGCTAGGCTTAGGCTTAGAAAATGCTTGGGTGATCTTGTCAGACTTGGCTTCTCCGTAACGTAGAGGGAGTATAATTATTTGGGAGGATCAAGTGTTGTTGACTTCACATTTCACTATTGGGGCAAGTGGTTCGTCATGTTTTATGTATGAATGGAACTTTCACTTATAATATAATCACGACTGACAAGTCTTCATGCATATATTGGAAATCTAGTTGGACTAATTTGGTTATGTTTGCAATGTATGTTGTTTAACTTATGAATATTCTTATGAACTATTTTGTTTGCATTTGTCTGATTCATGTTGAATGCATGCTTATGTTTTAATCCATCACCTTTAACTTTTGGACTATTTTGTGTGTTAGTTTGTGTGATGTCTTTTCAACCCGTGTGTTCCTTTCAAGTTGCGTACTATTACAAGCTTCCAAGGAGAACACTTCCTTCCCCCCTTTTCGATTAGAACCGCTCATGCATCATATTGATTTTCCACACGGTCACACACTTGCTTTAACCAAAGACACCTTACACAACTCTATACGTTTTGCAACCAAAGGCATATCATTAAACACCCCAATGTTGGCACTCCTACTCCAAACAGTGTGAGGTCTATTTGTGACTTCATATTGGGGAGATCCCATGAATGTTGGCGGATCCAACATGGTAAACACATGCAGACCCAAACTTGGTTGGATCGCTTGTAAAAGGTTGTAATGCTTAGAGTGAACTATGTGTCATTATTTGACTATAAACAATGAGGATATAATTTAGGTATGAGGGAAATGTTATGGTGAAAAAACATTGGATTTTTGTTAAATTTGGAGAGAGGTAGCTTTCTTAATCTTAATTTAATTTTAAAGGGAGGATTATTAGGAATTAACCTTAACTTGGTAGGGTTACTACACGATTTCGTACAATGCATAGTAATAACACATTGTATACCACATAACGACATATCTAATGGCTCAATATTTTCCATTATAAAGTGCCTTAAGTGGTTAGTCTTCGTCAGATTGGCACAAGATAATAGATATATCTATTGGTTTTGTTTTTCCAATTTTGGGTTTCCAAAGTATATCATTTGTGTTCTTTGTTATGTGAATGCTTGTGAGTATGTCATTTTTTTATCTTCGTTGATTATAACATGGTATTATATCCTAGGTAGAATCATACTCTCGTGATTTTAAGCCTCTTCTCCACACCCTATGTAGTTTTTATTGTCAAGCATATCCTATGAACTACAAATAAAAAGTCTTTACTAGATAATTTCTTATTTAGAGTGGTGATAAAATTCTAGTTGTTGAAGTAGAAATTAGTAGAAGCATAAATAAGACCAGTGGAATGATGTGAATAAATCACATATGAAGACCTTGATTTGGGGATTCATATATATAAGGTCTTAAATAGATTTTAGGTGATAGAATTAAGGGGAGCTATTGTAATCATTTTGGATTTCCAAATAAATTTAGAGAGACAATTTTTTCGTTCTTAAAAGTCAAGTTTAAAGGGGATTATTAAGTTAAATTGATAAAAACATAAAAATAAAAAGGTCATTCTAATAAATTCAAATAAATAAAAAATTCTCTCAATTTTTATTTTTTATTTTTATTTTTAAGTTGGGTGTTTCCTTCTATTAACCAAAAGAAAAATTTTACATCAATATTTCATTTTCTTCCATGCATCTTTGTGACATGTGGCCTCAACATGCCCAATGGGAAACCATATAATTTTGGCCACCTTTATATAGAGTAACAAGTCCAAAATTGAAACATATACAACATCAAAATTTCTACAAGAAAATCTATAGATCTATCATAACAACAATTCCAAAACATCAACATAGACCATATTAGTTAGAAGAGTTGATATTTTATGGGTTTAGTGCACTAGAACCCAGTGGTGTTGGTGACGATGTAAGACATATGATGTGATACTTGATCCTGGCCAAGCGAGAGTCCATTTGCTCCATATGAAACTGCATATTGTGTTGTTCTCGTTTCACATCTTCCATATGGGAAAATATTCCATGTTGGTCAGCCTGATGTTCCATAAGAATCCTACCTATTAAGGTCTTGATTTTCTAGTATAGGAATAGAACCTGGAGATACTTCTTGCACCGACCTCTAGTGTGACCCAAATCTGTAACCAATTGTCCAAATTAATCCACTAATTTTGAATATGATCATGCATGTTGGTCCTTGGTAGCCATGTTTTCCAAATGATGCAGTTCAACCCTGACATCCTCTAAAACTGTCAAATGAAACAAGTTGGCAGCCTCATTGACATGTTGTTGAGTTTGATTTTGAACTTGGGGACTACATCCTCCCCCTCCACCCCTCTTGGACCTCATCCTCTATCTATGCATGACATTAGACAACTGAAGTGAAATCCTAGCCTGATAAAAAACCAAATATGTCTCATGGATTTAGTGATGTCCCTCAATTGAGGGTTATCCTTGCTCTAATAATGGAATGAGGTTGTTGAGTGATAAACAACAAAAAATTTCTTAACGATTGGCTACGCACTAGGTGATAAATGGATATAACTTCCTGAAGTTGTTTTCCAACACCCCAACTCTGACCCAGTTTCAAAGGTGAACAGTGCCCTAAATAATATGCCCTGGGTAGAATAACATATGCCAAAACTCAAAAAGTGTAACCTGAGAAATTTTAAAGTAGACCTTCATGAGAGAGCTATGACAATAGACTATGGACACTGTGACAATACAAAAATACTATTGTAATTTACTCCATTTTAAAACCCTAGTATATTCTTGTCTATCTAAAAAAATGGCAGTCTTAATTTTCTTGATAGTCCATGTCAAGGGAATTGTTACAAAACTGCAAACAAACTCAGCAAAATGACATACCACCTCCCAAAAAAATCGCACATCTAGGCTCCTGACCAACCCCAAAAGGATAAATAAGAAAAAATGAAGCATTTGTTGGACATTGGATAAACCAGCGCCCGTCGTGTGTTTCGTTACATGTGCCTAATTTCCTCTCATGGATCCATTAACTCTGACAATGTGTCCGTTTACTAACACCTGCAACTTTTGGTGTAACGGAAATAGTGATTCCAACAAGTAGTATCAGAGCCAAAGGTCTCGAGTTCGAATCACAGTCAACTCACATTGGGAGGGAGATTGTTGGACATTAGATAAACCAATGCTCCTTGCATCTTTTGCGGCATGTGCTTAACTACCTCTCGAGGGTCAATTAAATTTGACATTGCGTATATTTACTAGCACTTGGAGGTTTTGATGTAACGACAATTGTGATTCCAACCACACCCCCACCCCCCCCCCCCTCCCCCCCCCCACACCCCTCATAAATGACTACCCAAATTTACACACAAACCAAGAGTAACAAACATAGCAAAACCAACATGTGAAAACCAAAGAGGTTTGGCCTATGATAGCAAACAAGCTTCGTAAATATTGGTAAAATAAAAACCTCATAAAGAAATCCATCGACAGATTAGTATAATTACATAAAAAATAGGTGAGCATGACTTCCAGAAGCACGTCATGCCTGAAGTCCACCACCTAATGGCTATCAACCCCCACTGTAATCTATTACCGTCAAAGGCGCATCACTAGTCCAAGAGTGCTTTCCTGATTGTACACAAAATTCTTGCATAACCATCAACATTTTTTCACTCAAGGGAGTGTCTTTAGGCCTCCTAGCCTCCCCTGTCAGTTGCGCCAAGCCACCATGACTGATCTACTAAGGGTCCTAATGGGGAAAGGGACTAACTACCACCCAAAAAAAACAAACAGAACTTTCATTTCCACCAACTTTACCTCATTCTAAAGGAAACTTGCATGGGACGGCCACACCACCCTCCACTTTCAATGAAATTCAATGCAAGCATCTCAAAAGTGGCAGGAAAAACTACCGAAATCATTCATTAGCTCCTCTCTCACCCCATCGAGAACTCTCAAAATCTTTTTAAAGTTAATATTTCAATTTATTTTTTAAAACAAAAACATAAATTAAAATAATCATATCATATAAATTACTTTAAAAATAAATAATTAAATAAATATCCTCCACATAATGCATTATTGTACACCAACTCTTTCTATAAGAAGGATAAAATCAGTAAACACATTCTTCAAAAAGCCCCATTTTCAAAAGAAGGTTCACAAAAATGTGCACATAAATTATTGTGTGTGGAAAATTAATACAATATTTACTATCAATTTATTATTAAAAATGTTTTATAATTATAATTAAACATTAGGCACATTAAAATATATATGATTAGGTTTACCAGTGATCTCTAATCCAATATGGAAGAGAGGAAGTTGTAATATCTTGTCCTATCTTATTCCGTTAAATATTTTGACTAAATTAAATTACATTAAAAATAAAAAATAAAAATAATGAAATAAAATAAATTATGATTATTTATAATTATAATTAATAATTAAATTAGCTTACATCTATCTTAACTTCATTAAGTATTAAGAAGGATCAAATCTTTTGAGGTGAAAACTTTTCTTAGAGTGAAGAAATTTGATCTTTTCTTAACGCTTGGTGAATTTGAAGTTAAAATGAATCTACACTTGTTAGACTTTATGATTATATTTAAACATAAAATCATAAAATATATAAATAATTATATTATATTGAAAATAAGTATATTATAAATAATATTTAAATTTTATTTCATTTTATATGAATTATAAATTAGACATATAGGAGGTAACATATTTATTTTGTTTGTTTATTAAATTATTTAAAATTCAGGTTTAAGTGGATTATTTAATTTACCAAATTATATTTATAGGTAAAAGTGTTTAATATATTAAATAATATGACTATTTTTTATAGTAATGTATTTTTCAAAATGCAACATTGTGTTTTCTCTTAGTTTATAATTGCAACTTAATATCATTGTAAATGGTGAAATAGATGATGTGGTGACTTTCAAATTATGATGAACCAATTTTTAAGTAGACAAATAGCCAAATTCAAGCAAGATTGTGACTTTTAATTGTTTAAATTAATCTTTTGAATACATAAATGGTTTTAACACTCTGAAAAAATCTAGGATTAAACAATTTAAACTTAAGTTTTTAAAAATATGTGTTGGATTGCTCTAAAAAATGTTATTTCACCAATAAGTTAGATTATGCCTTTTAAATTATGTAAATGTATTTCACTAATAAATTTTAAAAAAAATCATGAACCAAGTGAATGAAGGGTGAAGCATTAGTACTAGCCATGATACCACCAATGGGAATTAGTGAAGGGTTTGAGAAATCACCTCTCCTTTTAAGTAGACAATCATAGCCAAAAACCCATATTGCCAAAATGCAAAAAATTTTAACTTGAAATTATTTTCATCTTTCCTATTTACACAAAATCAATTATTGAAGGGAGATGGGTAGTTGGGAAGCCAACAACCCACAACTATGGAGGTACGAATATTGAATGGGTAGTTGAAAATGGTCAAAGTAGGGTACAACGAGTAACCATCTTGACTTATATGCTCTAACCCATTAAATCCCCTAAAAAGTGCTAGAAAATCGTAGGTCTTCCTTGGTTAGAGTATGAGAATGTACGCAAAGTTTGAAGTGGCTAATTTCTTGAGTGTGTATAGAGTGTTGAAGACCTAAGAAGTAAATAAGAAGAGTTTGTAGAGAGCATAGAACACCCAAGAGTGAAAAATGATCTATTTCATGAATGGATTTTCTATTGGTAATTGTAGGAAGATAGAACTTCCTGATGCAACAAAAATTCATGCCCAAATGGTGTTGAATCGTAATGGGCACTATTCATGAGTGTCTTCACATGTTAAATCTTGACTGTGACTGTTGATTCAAGGCAAGAAAACCAAAATCCAAACTGGGAGGAAGGAGGATGTGAATTTGATGTTGGATGGACTAGATAGCAAGCACTGAGATGGGAGGTTGTTGATGGATTGTACTAGTAGATAATTCCTTATGTAGCTAAAACTAGCTGGGAAGGCATCTGGACAATTCATGGAGGTCTTGGCTTAATGGGTATAGGATGGTTGTCATTTTCCTCCTGTGAAGAAGAGTGGCTTTCATAGTTGGGAATTATCTTGAGTTTCTACACTTTCCCTTGGAGGTATCATGGCTTAGCTAGGGGATGGCTAGTTGTAGGAAACAACAAGCACAAATGAGCCTATGGTCACATGGACAAGCACACACCCTTCTTCAATTTTAGGAAACTAAACTTGGATAAGTCTTTATATTTGTTTAATTCAATTGATGTTCTTCAACGATAAATGTATTTCAAGTAATTGTTTGTTTGGATGACGGAATTCTGTGTTACATCATGAATATGAGCATGTCCTAATGCATTGTGTTTAGATGAGTGATTTGGATAATAGATAGTGGTGCCAATTGTTATCACCAAATTGAGTCATGTTGGGATGCTTCAATGGTCAACTTGGAGTAACTATTTCAAACCACTTGTAACTGGAAATTAGCCTTTCCAGTCTGAGAGGGCTCTCTCAAAAGGATAATGGATATTCAATGAACAACTTGAAAGCAGATGGCTAACTTTGAGTTGGATTGAATGTGTTTTTTTGTAGGTGAAATATGTTATGAAGGCACTATTCTTGTAATCTTTGTCTATCATTAATATACAGTTGCAGCAGCTTATTTCATACCTGAGATTCATCTATGTGTTCTTATGTATGTTTCTTATATCATCCTTTTACTTTCTCTCCAGTTTTCTAGTTGTATGATCACTTAGAATTCATGATTACATGCTCCAAATTACATTTATACACCTAGTCAGTTGTTTTGTCATGTTTTATTAGTTTGCTTATGTATAATCACTTGGAATTCATGGTGACATGCTCCAACTTCCCGTATGCATATAGCTTGTTTTTCTATCCTTCATGTGTGGTTTTATAAGAACACAATTTCCTCAACTTCCATGAGATAGATTGTCTTGTGACTTAGTTTTCATATTGACTCCATAAGCCCAACGATTTTAGGGTTATCAATGACTCTAAAAACAACAATTTCATTAAACCATGATGAAACAATGAAGTATCGCTCCCTTCAGATTTTGCTTGGACCTTATCTACCATTTTTTTTTGTTAGTGGTTTTGATTTGGATGCTCTTACTCCTTCAAGAACTCCTAAGCCTAGGATAATTCCATCACCCTTACTAGCAGAACAGAGTGAACCATTGGTGGCAGAACCAAGTGAACCAGCAAGAGTAGAACCAAGTGAACCAATCATGATGGAAACATAGCAATTGTAGAGTTTTGATACACCAAATGTCCCAATTGCAAAACAGAAGTCAAAGGGGGTCAAACCTGCAAAACAAAAATAAGCTATGTGTAAACAAGGAACTAAAAGGATGACAAGGAGCCAAACAGTGGCCTTAGAAGAGAAAACAATGGTTGTAGAAGATAGAGCAGTTGCTAAAGGAAATCTAGAAGATATATTACATGCCATTGACATAGAATAAACTCCTATAGTACAGGCTGAGGACATAGAGGAAGGTGGATAGAAGCTAAAAAAGGCCAAATCTGCAAAGAAATTAGAATTTGAAGGAGAAGATGCAGGTTTTATGTTCCAAGCAAGAAAGCCTATGACAAGGCATGCTAGAAAGCTATTAGAGAGCAATAAAAGGGTTCATCCACTACTGACATAGTCCAGCCACCACAAGACATCATTGACCTTTCATCACCTGCAGAGAAAGATACAGTTAGCAAATCAAAGAAAGGAAAAGAGAAAGTGATGGAAAAAATAGAGTTTCAACTCCTTGAATAACAATTGAAGTTGGCCAACCATGAAATTTTTTTTATGAAGAAAGAAGCAAGGAAACACAATGTAGAGAAGGTTCAGTTTGAAAATATGAAGGAAATTTGGGAAGAGCGGGTTGACAGTGTTTCCAAGACTCTAGATAATACATAACAACTTATCAAATGGACCATTCCATTGAGGAAAGAGGTCAAACATGTCAGGAAAATGAACATACATTTGAAATCCACTAACATAAAGTTGAAATATCAGGTTAAGGACCTCCAAGAACATCTTGAACTAATCCATGAGGAGTTGGAGAAAAAAGGCCTTAAAAATGATAGTAGTTGAGCAACCAATTGCTCAACTCATCATAAATGAGGAAGAAACCCCTCAAGAATCATAGTGTGAGTTGGTTTATGATTTTTAAGACTAATTGCATGTTAGAAACTGATTTTTTTCACTTAGAAGGTAGGATTTTTAAGCTACACAAATTTTTGGAATTTTGACTATTTTCAGTAGTTTCGTAGTGTGCCTGGGCTTGAAGAACAACAAAATCCTACGAAACTATTGTAGCTTTCCTTTTTGAATTTTGAACTGGTTTTTGGAGCTCTCAAGGGATGAAAATGGTATGGAAGATGCATTAAGGAATAATGAACATCATGCAGAAAGAAAGAATCAAAAATGATGATGGCAAAAGACATTTTTTGTAGCGCTACGAAAGTACGCTACGAAACTGTCTTACTTTCATAGTATACTGTTTTGGAGCTTTATAAGCAGGTTTTTGGGCACTTTTGGAAAGTTGGATACTATCAAAGTGTTAAAGGACCATGACAGCAGTTGTTCGAGACTTAAAGACCACGAAATGAAGACAAACTACCAGCCAAACCATTTGTTGAAGATGAAGACCAGTTTTCCTAAAAAACAGGGTTTATTTCCAGTTTTAGAGGAGGTCAATTAAAATGTCATGTAGTGATGAGTCCCATCACACCCTATTCGAACATGTGAAAGCATAGTTGTCAAGATGTAATTTTTTTTAGGAGACAAGGTTGTTAATGTAATAATGAACATTTTGAGTCCTATTAGGAAAAGGATGGTCAAGTAGTATAGCTGTCATTTTCTCATTAAATAGATTTTTTATGGTTATGCAAGGTGTCATTATTAAAAAATTCAATGAGTCTAGCCAGGAGGTAGATCATCTCATCATGTAACAAGTCTATTAAAGGGAAGAGAGTTGAATTTTTCATGGGTTGGAGATTTTTTTGGTAAAACCGCAGCTTTATGTAAATTGATTGTTTCCAGTAATACAGAGACTTGTTTCTTGACCGACCTGAGATTTTGATTGATTTTTTATTGCTTATCTTATCTATATCTTTTATGTGTCCCATTTGCAGTGGTTTTCAAATTTAATACTCGGAATTCATTCATGTAATGCTCTAACTTCCTTTATAGATGAATTGACTGTCTTATTTCCTGTTTCATGTATGTGTACTTCTGCTAAAAACTCTTACCTACCTCAGCTTCCATGTCAAGTGAAATTACTACTGAATCACTGAAATTGTTGACTCCATAAGCCCAATGTTTGCAAACTGATACTATTTTCAACCTATACTCATCACAAGCAAGTTGTTTTGCAAGTAGAGTTATCCATCTAAATACATATTTATTCAATATCATTAACCCTTTGAGAGAGCCCTCTCAGACTAAAGAGGCTAAGCTTCAGTCACAATATTGGTTTGATACAGTTACATGAGATTGTCTGGTTAACAACCAACTAGGAGAAATTTTGCGATAACACCAATGGCGTTGCTCAAAGCATCAAATTTCATTTAATGAAAGACCTCACTAGTGGTCAATTAAGTGTTATAAGAAGGCTAAGTGGGTCTTAATCTTCACATAACATCTAAAGATAAGATGTCACAAGTATACTCTATAATATTTATCCCTATAAACATCTATGTGGGTGACTAGCTTGGGTTATTAACCTTGCTATAGGATGGAAAAGTTATCTTCTTATGAAACTTAGATTTTTGGTTTATACATCTAATTCCATGTAGGTTTTAAAAGCCCCGTACTTTACTCTCGTGGAGACCTTTATAAAGGCCTCATATTGGCCTTAAGCATGTGCATGAGCTTGGACCCTATAGGCAGTGAAGCTTTGAACCCTGAATAACTTTCATACCTAGCTCTCTAAGTCTTGGGGACATGTGTAGCATTGGATTTATTCCACAGTCAATGGCAAGCCTTTTAAGACCATGACTATAGCTTTTTATTGCCTATGGGGAACATGTCTAAGCATATTTCATATAATATTTTAGAGAGGATACCAACTATGGGTTTATTATTATTATTATTTATTTCTAAAATGTTGAATAATAACTATCATTGCACACTTGGACCTTACATGTGTTGAAGTTTTGAACCCTAAATAGCTTTCAAACATGGATCTCTAAGTCTTTGGGACATGTGTAGCATTAGATTTATTCTACAGTCAATGGACAGCCTTTAAATACCATGACTAAATATTTGTATTTCCTCTGGGAACATGTTTGAGCATATTTCATATAATTCTTGATGGAGGCTACCAACGATGGGTTTATTATTATTATTATTATTTCTAAAATGGTGAAGAAGATTGATCAACCCACAATGATATGGAAATCATTTTAAGACCATGAATATAGCTTTTTATTTCCCTTGGGGAACATGTATGAGCTCAGAATATTTCATACAAGGCTTGGTCAAGCCTGGATTCCCCTTGGGATAGTTTAATTCCATCGAAGCGGTTCCATCCCCAACCCCTCCCCATGAGGTTTAAACTCAATACCTTGTGGGATCTAAGGCCCACTCAAACCAATCAATCTACACCTCATGGGTGTGATTAGGAAATTTTTGTCTACAACTCTCATTCTAAAGTCATCTTAGAGTGTATTTTTAATTTATATGATCAACTTTTCATAGCTGGCATTCCCAGCTCTGAGGACTAAGACTCAATATAGATTTGGATATATTCCAACCCCGTAAACCTGAGAGATGGGTCGTGAGGCTTGAGGGCCATTAAGTGTTTTCCTACACCCTCATCCGTAGTAAGGGTAATCCATACTCTTGAAGGCCTTGGCATTATTTCCTACCCAACCATCTGACTAAATGTTGTGAACAACCTTCGGATGACCTTGATGGTAATTCTTTTGCTTGGGTATGGACCATGCACAAAACTTGAACTTGGGGTGAAGCATGGGTTATAATAGTATTTGTTTAAGTATTTTTCCATTAGGGGAATTTTGAGGTCTAAAATGGTCCTCCTAAGGAAATTATACAATAATAGTGGAAATAATAAAATAATATTAGATTACATCATCAAATTTTAGAGGGAAAAAATAAAAAACTACTTTTTCAACTCGTATTCTCAACTTATCTCCCTATGGGTTTACTCAAATTTCAAGCGAGAACACTCGTTGGATGTAGAATTTTATTCCTCATCCAAAGAGTGCCCATGTTGCATACTTTTTATGGACCTTTCTACACGAAAAAATAGAAATACATGGAAAATGTGATTGCAATCACATTTTTTCATGTATTTCTCATTTTTCATGTAGCAGGGTTCATTAAAAGTATGCAACGTGAGTACTTTTTGGATGAGGAATTAAATTTTGTATCTAACAAGTACTCTTACTCGAAATTTTATTAAAACCTTAGGGATATAAGTTGAAAATACACATTGAAAAAGTAGTTTATTATTTTATTATTTTTTAATATTTTTACTTTTTTACCCCAAAAATGGTGAATCATCCCCCATGGTTGACATCATCATCTTGAATCCTATTGGTTCTTATAAAGTTTATTTTTGTTGTACAATTTTCTTAGGAGACCAATTTTAGACCTCAAAATTTCTCTAATGAACCTCGTACTTGAATTAGTTTCTCTAACCAACCATCTCTTTGTTGAAATATGTAACTAGGTTTGGTCTTCATAATGACATATGTAATCATGATTTTATGTATTTATTAGTGTTATTCTTAAGGCATGGGTTTCATGCTCAAGGAAAAAATATTTTTAGGTAAAGCACCCATTGAGTGCTTCTAGGGCTTGGCATGGAGTCTACAAGTCAATTGATTCATTGTCCTGTATGGAAGACCCTTTTGGTCGTGTTACATATTGTAAAGAAAATTTATTTGAGTCAAAAATAAATTCAAATACCCTCCAATACCTTGTCAAACAAGTAGCAACAAGTCAGCCTACATGAAGGAGCAAGTCAACTTCATGAAAGGATATTCGACACTTTCTGAAGCCTATATATAAGAGACTTTGACCTCACTTGAAGAGAACTCACTCACTTGATCAATGAATAGAAGGGGAGAGAAGAAGAGGATGACTAAAGGAACGCAATTTTGAATATTTATTTTGGGCCATCTTCTCCTCACACGTGTGAAAATTAGGGAAACCTTACTACACTAAAGTCAAAGTGCAGGAAAGTTGTTGAGAAAGTCAAAGTATTGGAAAGTTGTTGGGAAATACGAAGTGCTAGGAATTTATTGGGAAAGTCGAAGTACTGGAAAGTTTTTGGGCAAGTTCAAGTGCTGGAAAGTTATTAGCAAGTTGATGGGGGTCGAATTTGTTGAAAGCCATTGGATCAAAGTAGTTGAAAGTTGTCGAAGTTGCTGGAAGCTTCTAGGTCAAAGTAGCTGAAAGAAGGCTCATTAAGAAATCATTTGACTTGGTCTTGGAGGGTTCTTGGTCAAGGGTCACAGGTATTGGAATTTGTCACTCCAAGTTCTATAAGAAGAGAAGAGTTCTTGTGGGTTTTCCTCTCAAAAGGAGAGGTTTTGGCCCTGGTTGATCACCTATATCTTGTGTCCTCTTGTCTCGTTGTTCTTTATGGTTTGGTATTTGTTTTATGATAAGAAAACTAATTATAATCAAGAGAAAGAATACGTTGATAGAGTTAAGTAGTATATATCACAAGTAGTTATAAAATTAATAGAAATTACCTAACCTAGTTTCCCATATATTTCTCAACATGGTTTAAGAGCTAAGGGGACAAGACAAGAAAAGGCATCTTGACGAAGGACCATCAAAAGGAGTATCAAGAAATTTCAAGACATTAAAGAGGACATCGTACCATCAAGAAGGGATACTCAAGGGATGAGTTCAAGGAAATCATCAAGAAGGACTAACCCTCTCATCATATTGAAAGAATATTTTAGAAGACCTCAAAACCCTATTTCATCCAAAGAAGAGTTCCACGATTGAAGCATTCTTGGGAAGCTCACACATTTTACAATCATCATCTCAAGGAGAAGAAAATCTCAAGGACCCCACCTCCACTCATAGAAAGAACGAATACACATTGAAGCATATTGAAGTCTCTACATCAAAGAAGAATCATTGCCACCATCATACAAAAGAATCTAGATGATCTCCCTCTCTTTGAAGAAAGGATCACATTGTAAGCATTTTTGAAGAAGGAAATTTCGAGAAGAATCATTGTCATCTTCAAGGAAGCAAACATCATCATCAAAATCAAGAATGAATCAAGTAGAAGATATCACCATCAAGAAGCACCTTCACTTTACAAGTAAGTACCTCTATATTTGTGTTTGAATCTACTATCAAGATTACCTAATTTTGCTAGGAGAGCAACAAGTTGTTTAGGTCATCAAATTTCCTTGCATGGAAGAAGAGGAAAAATTTGATCCTCATAGAAAATGAAGTCGTTGGATGTGTTAAGGTTTCAATCATTGAACCACCAAAAAAATAATATCAAGTTATAGAAAATTATATGAAGGGGGAGATAAGGCCTCAAATAATCCTTATAGAATCAATCAAGGATTCTCTCATCCCCTATGTAGAAAAATTGAAGAATTCAAAATACATCTATGATAAGTTGGTAGAATTTTTCTCTGTAAGCATTGCAATAAAAGTGATGTCTTTGAGAACTGAGATATATAAGATGAAGGTATCAAAATAAGAAGGGTTAGCCTAATATCTTATGAAGGTGTCACAAATACGAGACCAAATGCAAGAGTTGGGGGAAATAATGTCAGACAAATATATAACCACCATGGCGCTCAATGCATTACCTGATGAATAGGGAAACTTTGTATCAAACATCTATGAAAATAAGTAAGACACATCATTCAATGAACTCTGGTAATTGTGTAAGATTGAAGAAACCAGGTTGAAGGCAAAAAATGATGTAGGATCAAGTGAACAAGTTTAAGCATTTGCTGCCATGGCTAGGAAAAAAGGGAAGTTTGGGAAGTTTGGTCCTCAGAAAAAGAAGAAGATCGATATGTCAAAGATCCAATGCTATGGTTGTCAAGAATATGGGAATTTCAAGAGAGATTTTACAAAACTCAAGAAGGACAACAAGAAAATAAAAAGAATTGAAGCCCATATCACCAAAGAAGTAGAAGAACCTGATGAGAAAAAATCCAAAAGGAAGGGATAGATCTTCACTATTCAAGGTCTCTAAGGTACATAAAAAGGAAAATTAGGAGGTGAAAATACCTCTACCATGGTCAAAGATTGCTATCAGGATAAGAAGCATTGTAAGAATGACAGGATGCATCATGAAGATGGTATCATAATAAAAGCATATGATTGAAGCAAGATATCATGACATTAATATTATAGAAGCTTCAAAGATAGTTTAAGTTTAAGTCTACATGATTGTAGCAGTCATCATAAAAATGAAGTAGCTCTTGGTAGCCTCATTGAAAGCATAAGTATAATGCGGGAAGAAATTCTTCTAGCATGGTAAAAATAAATCATCATATATCATCATCATTAGGAAGGAGCATTTGCAGAATGAGGATAATTAAGATCCTCAGTTGGAATCTCCATTAGAAGGTTCACCTCCCTTGGAAGAAGTAAGTGTCTCTCTAAGAATTCCACCTTGTATGGGATTCATTGTTTATAAGGATGATGCTATGGTGACAAAGGAATGCAATATGTCAAAATGGTTGAAGAAATTTCAAGCAACGAAAGGAAGTTGTTGAAAGAAGTCTATATGACCAAAAGTATAAAAGAGGTATGTATATGTTTGATAGATTAAGTCATGTCATTATATAGTTGCAACCAACAAGGGTGAATTCTCTACCTCATGAGTATGATCAAAGAAAATTTATCTCTTCCTTTGGAAATATGGATGAAGGCATGGTTCACATATTGACAAGATTAAATCAACATAATATGTCCTCATATGGAATATAATGTGGTTGAAAAAGACGAAGGAACTATGGATGGAAGTTCCTGGGGAGCAATATGTGAAGAAAGAAAGAAGAAGAGATTGTGAAAGATGTAACTATAGTCACGTAAGAAAAGATACAAAATCAACATCTGCTGACTAGGAGAGTTGGCTATTACATCTCCATAAAGAAGGTATGAAGACCCTGATAAGGTATGTAAAGGAAGGATAAACTTGACATTGAAAGTCTTGGAGATGTGTTTATGAATATGCAGGATGTTTATGTTGCAAGCAGTTGATGTTATGATGAAAGACCATCATAAAAAAGGTAACTTTGATTTGATGTTCATTTCTGTTTTTGAAAAACATCTGGTTGGGTTGAAATAAGGCTACTGAAGGAGAGTTGTAGAAGTCACCTACAACCAAGAATGGATGGAAAATCCTGAAAGTAACATGACTTGGAAAAAAGTATTTGGATGAAGAAAAACTAGATGTGGACTAGAATATCACTTTCCAATGAAGAGAAGGATGACATAACTGATATGGTTCATGAAGGAAAGTGATGGATGGTTGATTGCCCTATGAAGAAAAACCTAGAAGATGAAGGCTCCATAATGATGGAGAATTAATTCATGACATCGAAAGGAGGAGCTCTACAAGAAGCTAAAGGTACCATGATCGCCACCAAAGAGCAAAGAGTTGTTGTTGGAAATAAGTCCCTAGTTAAGAGGGAGCTTGGACAAGTCCCTCGATAAGCCGGAGCATGCGTATATTTTTTTTATAGGACTAAATATATATTCCATAGTTGAGAGGGAAAGATAGACACATCATTTTTGTCTTCATATGAAGAAATATCGAGGATTGGGTAAGCGTATGAGACCAATTCTGATACTCTTTGAGAATGAGGTAGATAATTGAAGATAAGAGTGATTGAAGAGGAAATTCGTTGAGTATGTGTTATTCCAAGATAAGAATTGTCCTAAAAGGACATAACCTATGAACACCCAGGTGGGGCATGTGCCTTGAGAGACAATGATGATGTTTTCTATCAATGATTGGTCTCGCCAACATTGTGCTATGATCTTGTGGAGAGATAGAGCTGTAATTCAAGGCCTTGCTATGTGGCAATGTTGGTTGATATGATGGGGTGCTATGACATAAGATAAGGAAGTAGCTTATGAGATGGCTTACCAATATGACTCATCTTATGAGAATTCTTCAGTTTGAGAATCTCCAAGTACCTTGTAAGGATTATGAATACCTCCCTAGTTAAGAGGGAGTGTTGAAATATGCAACTAGGTTCAGTCTTCATAATGACATATGTAATTATGATTTTAGGTATTTATTATTGTTAATATTGAGGCATGGTTTCAATCTCAAGGGAATTTTATTTTTAGGTGAAGCGCCCATTGACCAGGCTTATCATTGAGTCTACAAGTCAATTGAGTCATTGTCGTGTATGGAAGACCCTTTTGGGCATGTTACATATTGTAAAGAAAATTTATTTGAGTCAAAAATAGAGCCAAAGACCCTCTAAGACCTTGTCAAACAAGTATCAACAATTCGGTCTACATGAAGGAGAAAGTCAACCTCATGAAAGGATATTTGAAACCTTGTGAAACCTATATATAAGAGACTTCCACCTCACTTGAAGAGCACTCACTCACCACAAGAAATTCGATCAAGGAAGAGAAGGAGAGCGAAGAAGAGGAAGACTAAAGGAACGAAATTTTGAATATTGTGTTTGGGCTATCTTCTCCTCACACGTGTGAAAATTAGGGAAATTTTACTACAGCAAAGTCGAAGTGCAAGAAAGTTGTTAGGAAAGTCAAAGTACTATAAATTTTTCAGGCAAGACGAAGTGTTAAAAATTTATTGGACAAGTCGAAGGACTGGAAAGTTATTGGGCAACTCAAAGTGTTGGAAAGTTGTTGGGCAAGTCAAAGTGCTAGAAAGTAGTTGGCAAGTTCCTGTGGGTCGAAATTGCTAGAAGTTGCTAGGTCGAATGATACAAATTTATGCATGAATGCAATAGAATACACATATAACCATAAATACAAAGATGCAGCGGAAATAACACTTCATTTCATTAATATCAAAGAACATAAATTTTCTTACAGACAAAATGGAAATAAACTAGATGGGTGCTGGTAGCGAATCTCTGAGAAGAGATGCGGTGGCTACAAACCTCTGAACTGTGTTACAAGGAAGCTCGAGGACCTATTTATTATTGAGAAACAATGGAGAACTCTAAAATTCCAAAAACCTAACCCTAGGAGATGAAGCGCCAAAACTATGTGCCTCGTTTGGGTAAATTGGTGTTTCAACTTCCCGGGGGCGTAACTTCGACATACGATCTCTGTTTGACGTGTATGATACATCATTAGAAATATCTATCTGAGGACTACAACTGTTGCCGAAAATATAAATTCTAGAATAGAATCATATTTTCAAAAAAAAAACGATGCCCAAAAAATGTCGTTTAGGGCCTCAAAATGGCTCCGAAAGTTCAGGACCCAAAAAACTGCTAAAAATAGTAAGTTGTGCCGAAACTGAAAAAATGAAAGAGATAATGGTGGGGCCCCAAGTGGAATAGGAGGGTGGCCACCAATATCCTCCTGGATCATTCCTCCCCACTTAGGAAGCAATGGTCCCCATTGCGTTGAGTTCCTCCATAAGATGAGGAAACTTCTGATGAACTTGGTCCCTGGTGAACCACTTGCCTTGGTGCAGGAGTTGGCTAGCTTTGACAACCCGATACAGTTGGATCTTTCATTGGCAAGTTTTCTTGATTTACATTTCCATGATATAATCTGTGGTGGCCTATTCCATGCAGTCTGGTTTTAACTCTTTTGGTTTGATTTCTTTTGCAATGTTAGAGGTGTCCAGTAGAGGTGGGAAGTAGGGACGAAGGTTGTCTACATTGAATAATGGGTGCAGACCAAGGAATGGTGGAATACTGAGCTTGAAGGCATTGTTCCCTACAAACTTAGTGATGGTGTACGACCCATATCGGAGCGGGCGAAGCTTGCGGTGGGGTCCAGTGAGGCGCTCCTTCTGCAAATGTAGCCACACTTTGTCGCCCACTTGAAAGTTGTGTGGCACCCGATGTTGATCATGTCGTTGCTTGTACTTAACATTGGCTCTATCCAATATGTCATGAACCTGTTGGCGGATGTGCTGAATGTGCTCGATGAAGTTGTTCGCTTTGTCAGCTTCAAACTGGACATGAGCTGAATCGGCTTAAGTAGCCGCAAATGGCATGGCTACGTCAATGGGACATCGTGGATGGAATCCCAAGCCCACGTGAAAGGGGCTGTGGCCGGTTGAGCTATGGAGAGCCTGGTTATAACTGTGTTGTACATAGGGGAGGCTCTCATCCCATGTGCATGGATTCTTTTAATTGTACATGCGTAGAATGTGTAAAATCATCCTGTTGATGACCTCTGTCTGGCCATCAGTTTGGGGATGGAAAGTTGTGGACTTGGTGAGCTTGGTGTCCAACATTTACCAGAGGCTGGACCAAAATGTCCTGAGGAACCTGCTGTCGCGATCTGATATGATAGACTGTGGAATCCCAAAGTGAACCCACACTCGTTCAAAGAAGAGTTTAGCAGTGGCTTCTGTTGTGATATTCTTCTTGCAGGCTTCCATAATGGCCATCTTCGAGAATCTGTCGACGACCACGAAAACACAGTCATTTCCATGCTTAGTAGAAGGAAGGCCTAACATGTAATCTATGGAGATGGATTCCCAAGGTCGACTAGGGGTAGCTAGCGGAGTATAGAGCCCTTGCTTCTTGATGGTCGGTTTGGCAATGGCGCAAGCAGTGCAGGATCTGATGTACTTCCTGACATCCTGTTGAAGGTTTGGCCAATAGAAATACTTCTGCAGCACTACCACTATTTTATCAACCCCAAAATGCCCAGCGACTCAACTATAGTGCGCTTCCCATATCATCTTGACATGCTCGCTTGAAGGAACACAAATGTGTCCCAGGTGACATAATAGTGCATCTTGGAGGTGAAAATTTGGAACTTGCATACCCCCCAAGATTGCCTTGTATGTGTGGCTGAATTTTGGATCGCTCTTATAGAGAAGCGGCCAATCAGAGGTCTCATGCCCACAAGAGTTGAGAACTGTGGTTATGGCCATGATTGGTGGTCAGTTGAGGTAGTCAGCAAAATTATTGGTGCTAACCTTCTTGTACTTGATGTTCAAATGAAAATATTGCAGATATGTGGACCACTTCTGATGGCGATTATTTTGCAACTTCCCTTGTGTCTGTATGAACTGCAGGGGCCGGTGGCCTGTGTGGATAATTGTTTCCTTCCCCAAAATTTAATGCTTCCATTGTCGACAAGCCAGCACAATGGAATACATTTCTTTTTCATAAGTGGGATACTTGCGAACTGTGTCAGACAATGTCTCACTGTGATATGCCATTAGATGTCCTTGTTGAGTAAGAACTGCCCCAATAGCATAGTCAGAGGCATCTGTCTCGATCTCAAATGGTTGTTGCAAGTCTGGTAATGTGAGCACAAGGGTAAAACAAAGGCGATGTTTCAATTCTACGAATGCCTTCTATTGAGATTTCGACCAAAAGAATTTTTCTTTCGCTCCTCCCTTGGTGACTTGACTCAAGGGCCAAGTGATATGAGAGAATCCCAACACGAACATGCAGTAGAAATTAGCAAGAACCAGAAAGTTGCGAAGCTCTGTTAGAGTGGCTGAGGCTGGCCAATCCTTAATGACTTGGATCTTGGCTGGATCCACATGCACCCCCCTTTCATCAATAATTTATCCCATACATTGAACCTAGGTCATGCCAAAAGTGCACTTCTCCAAATTGGCACACAGCTTTTGTTGCCGTAGTGTTTGGAGGTCTTCTCGGATGTGGTGGAGGTGCTCTTCCCAATTATGGAAGAACATCAGAATGTCATCTAATTACACCACTACAAATGAGTTGGTGAATGGACGCAAGATGTCATCCATCAGCCTCATGAATGTTGCAGGAGAATTCGTCAACCCAAAAGGCATGATGAGCCATTCAAAAAGGCTCTCCTTGGCTTTGAAGGCAGTCTTCCACACATCAGAGGGTTCGATTGGTACCTGGTGATACCCAGACTTCAAGTCGATATTGCTGAAATATTTTTCCCCTTTGAGTTGGTCCAGAAGGTCATCAATCCGTGGGATCGGGTATCTATTCCGAACAATGATCTTGTTCAACGCCCGATAGTCAATATAGAGTCTCCAAGTCCCATCCTTCTTTTGTACTAACATGATCAGGCTCCCATAGGGCGATGAACTTGGCCGGATATGACCTTTCTGCAACATCTCCTGAATCTGCCTCTTGATTTCATCATTCTCTAGAACATAGCGCCTATAGATCAGTCCATTGGGTAGCGGGGCACCTAGGGTCAGGTCAATGGGGTGCTTGACCTGACAATGTAGAGGCACCCCTGTGGGTGAGGTGAAGATGTCCCCGTACTCCTCCACAACCTTGTTCATTTGTTTTTGTCGTGCAGAGGAGCCATGTCTAGAGGTCGTGGCCACAATCTTCTTCTTGCCCTGGGGGTGGATCATCAGTAAAACAAATTTCCTGGTTTGGGAAATGAGCTTACTGCATTGTTTTGCAGTAACCAAAGAGATAGTGGGAGGCGGTGGTACCTATGGTATCCTGTAAAACTTATTTCCCAAAGTTACAATAACAACGCGAGGCCGGGACTCATACATAGCATGTCGCTTCCACAAGTATGGTTGGCTTAACAATACATCAGAAACATCAATAGGATCAATGTCACACAATACCTCATCCGTGAAGGGCTTGATGCTATAGAGAAGGCGACACTACTGGCTGATGCAGAGATCTCATCCTTGGTGAAGCCATCGATGGTGTATGGTTGTGGTTGCGCTGTGGTTGGCAAGTCCAACCACTTCACGATATCTGATGAAATGAGGTTATTTTGGATCCCATTGTCGATAATGAACTGTAGCGGGTAACCCCTTACCCACATTTGAGAGTAAAAGAGATGCTCTGCCTCCTCTGGATCTTCTAGTTCCTCCTTCTAGATCTTCGTAGTGGAAACAGTGGCGTTGGGCTCCGCATCAATAATATGTTGCCCTTTGTCATTCCCCTTGTTAGGTTCTGATTTAGAGTCGGAGCATGCATCTGATTCAAAATCCCTCATGATCCAGGTGGATATTGGTGGTCACCCGCCTATTCCACTTGGGGCCCCACCATTGTCTCTTTCAGTTTTTCAGTTTTGGCACAACTTACTATTTTTAGCAGTTTTTCGGGTCCTTAACTTCCGGAGCCGTTTTGAGGCCCTAAACGACGTTTTTTGGGAAAACAGAGAGCAACATGGGTCTATGGACCGATGTTTCTCATTCAAAATTTTTAGTCCTCGGATAGATATTTCTAACGAGGTATGGTACGCATCAAACGGAGATCGTATGCCAAAGTTACGCCCCTGGGAAGTTGAAACACCAATTTGCCCAAACGGGGCCCATAGTTTTGGTGCTTCATTTCCTAGGGTTAGGGTTTTGGCTGTTTAGGATTTCCCATTGTTTCTAAATAATAAATAGGTCCTCGAGCCTCATTGTAACTTAGTTCAGAGGCTTGTAGCTGCCACATCTCTTCTCAGAGATAACTACCAGCGCCCTAGCTATTTTTATTTCCATTTTGTCTATAAGAAAATTCCAGTTCTTTGATATTAATGAAATGAAGTTTTATTTCCGCTGCATATTTGTATTTATGGTTATATTTTTATTCTGTTGCGTTCCTGCATAAATCCGGATCACCTCATCTCAGCCACCATCGACTGCTTGGCCCGACACTCATTTGTGTTGTGAGTGGAGCTCTTATGGAACTCACACCACTTTCCCATGTCCTTCTTTGGCTTTGTGGTGTTTTTCTTTGCTTGTGGCTTTGGCAGGTTGTCTTGGGCCGCCATGCCTTGGCTTTTTCCTTTGGTTTGTGGTTTGGGGGCACCTTTCCCTTGCTTTTGATTCGTAGATGCAAAGTCTCGCTTCTTCTGTTTGAATTTCTGCTCAATCTTGGCAGCATACCGGTATTGCTATACCAAGTGAGGAGATGTCGAGGAACTCCATTTCCTCCTGAATGCATCTATGCAGACAACCGTGATACTTTAGCACCAAATTTTTCTATGAATCTTTGATACCCAACTTTGTGCGCAAGGTATGGAACAAATTCATCAGCTCATGCACATCTTGATCCCTTTGTTGCCGCAGCATGGTCCATTGTATGTAATTGTCCTCATAGCTCCCCACAAGATAATATTGTTCCTTGATGGAATCTTGGAAAGAATTCCAAGTGGGTACGGCTGAGAACAGAGAGGGTTGTGTCTCGTCCTTTTTCTCACAGTAGGTTTCCCACCAGTCCTTGACATGGGGGTAGCTTTGAGGAGTGAAAAAATAATCACGGTCGAAAAAGTCATGAACCAAGAAATATCCTTCTAACAGATTCAACCATCTATCTACGGCATCTGCATCTATTTGACCCTCAAATATGGGAATGTCAAAGTTTACTTATACCTTAAAGGGAGTCGTGCCTCCAGAGTGGCTACTGGATGCAGATGCGCCGCCGATGGGCAGTCGTTGAAGGATATAAGAAAAGTTATCCATCATTGTGTTCCTTTGTTTTTCGAGGGCCTCCTCGAGCAATATTTTGATAGGATCTCCTGCTCCCTCGTCTTTCTTTTCGTCCCCATGGGCGTCTGTCAGGGTTTTCGACACTGATCTTGCAAAGGTTCCACCAGAACGAGCCCTAAAAGAAAACCGCTCTGATACCATTGATCCGGATTTATGCAAAAATGCAACAGAATACACATATAACCATAAATACAAATATGCAGTAGAAATAACACTTCATTTCATTAATATCAAATAACTGAAATTTGCTTACAGACAGAATGGAAATAAACTAGCTAGGGTGCTGGTAGTGAATCTCTGAGAAGATATGTGGTGGCTACAGACCTCTGAATTGTGTTACAATGAGGCTCAAGGACCTATTTATTATTGAGAAACAATGGAGAACTCTAAAAGTCCAAAAACCTAACCCTAGGAGATGAAGCGCCAAAACTATGGGCCCCGTTTGGGTAAATTGGTGTTTCAACTTCCCAGGGACGTAACTTCGGCATACGATCTCTGTTTGACATGCATGATTCATCATTAGAAAGATCTATCCGAGGAATAAAATTGTTGCCGCGAATATCAATTCTAGAATGGAATCATATTTGTTGGACAAACGATACCCAAAAAACGTCGTTTAGGGCCTCAAAAAGGCTCCGGAAGTTCAGGACCCGAAAAACTGCTAAAAATAGTAAGTTGTGCCAAAACTGAAAAACCGAAAGAAACAATGGTGGGGCCCCAAGTGGAATAGGTGGGTGTCCACCAATATCCACCTGGATCATCGAAGTAGCTGGAAGTTGCTGGAAGCTACTAGGTCAAAGTAGAAGGTTCAGTAAGAAGAATTTTGACTTGGCCTTGGAGGGGTCTTGGTCAAGGGTCATAGGTCTTGGAATTTGGCATTTGAAGTTCTATAAGAAGAGAAGAGTTCTTATGGGTTTTCCTCTCAAAAGGAGAGTTTTTTGCCCTGGTTGATCGCCTATATCTTGTGTCCTCTTGTCTCATTGTTTTTTATGGTTTTCCAATTGTTTGATGATAAGAACACTAATTATGAAAGAAGAATTTAATAAAGTTAAGTAATATATATCACAAACAATTATCAAAGTAAGAGAAATAAACTAACCTAGTTGCCCCTAAATTTATCAATACTCTTAATGTACAAGTCATGATCCAAGTCATATTTATTTGGGTTTGGAGTCGTATGAGCAGAACCGTTAGAGAATTAAGATCAATTAGAATGGCGTTTTGGCCACAATTTCTTAAATTATAATTAATTCTACAACAACAGTCGTGTAAGAAGCTCTTTTGAGGGTGTAGAAATTTCTTGAATAATGATGTATCCGCATAAGGACTGTCTACGATCATACGAATTCGAGATTTATATACCTTTATAATCTCTTCCACTCAGATCATCAAACATGCGGAAATAAAACAAGCGATAGCACATCAATTCATCATACACATTAACACGGTATGTATGGGGAAAGCTTATAGCTGAAAACCCCGCAGCTATTGTGTATATTATAATGGAGAAATCATGTAACAAACTCAGTACAATACTCCTCACAAGTACTCAGTACTTTCTCATGAAGTTACACACAAACTAGCTCAGTTTTGAATAGGTTACTGGTTCAAAACTCACCGCCAATTGCCTTGCCTCTATTGCGCAATCCAAGCCTGTCTATATAGAGATCCAAGGTTCGAATCTCCTTGGCTTGACAGCACAATCATCATGGGCAATTCCTCAAAGTGTGGTGCAAATCTCATGCACAACTGATGTCGCCACTGATAGCTAACTCCACCCTTTCATCTACCTCTTTCACTGGTCTCCACTGAACTGATCATGCACTGTAGTGAACTGATGTGTTCTTGAGTTGAATAATGAGTTACTAATTAATAGATTAAATAATATTTAATTCACTCCACTCATAACTAATTGATTAGCTAGTTAAACTAATCTCAACCAGTTCAACTAAAATAAACAGAACACAACTCTAGGCGTCGTTAACTCTGAGTCCACTTGTGAAATCCTAAGCCCAGAGTCGACCATGCATGAGCTCACCAAACCCCTATAAATAGCGTAATTCCTCTGGCAGATGCATGAGCCACTTCTGTAGCTCGAACTGAAGTGCTCCAAGAGAGTAAACTGAAGTTTAGAGTCCAAATATTATTAAGGGTAAATAATATTTGACTTTTCTATTTTTAGGATAGGCAGTCTAAAAATAGACTTCGACCTAAATGTCTAAAAATAGAGGTCCATCTATTTTTTACCAACATGACCAATACTCCAAGAATAACATACTGCAACCCCTGGACCATGCTCCATATGTCTAAAAATAGACATAGTCTAAAAATAGACTTTGCGCCAGAATTTGCCTGCGGGCCCACTTAGTGAAGGCGACTTCATTTCACTAAGCTCCATCATCTTGCTGCAATCTCAACACTCCCTCTCGGCAAGATGTGGATTATCTGCAACCCCTATCCTGCCTCTGTGGAATTCGAACTTGCTCCTGGTGAGCGCCTTCGTCAAGATGTCGACATCCTGATCCTCCGTGGGAACATATGAAAGCATCATGATTCTCCACTGAACACAATCTCTGATATGATGGTACCTGATGTCGATGTGTTTGGATATATCATGAAATACTGGATTAGCCGAGAGTTTAATGCAACTCTGGTTATCACAGTAAATCACTGTAGGCTCCAAATGCAACCCGAACAATCCAACGAGGATTTTCCTCATC
The DNA here is from genome assembly GCA_034641835.2 of Pinus albicaulis. Taxonomy (NCBI): domain Eukaryota; kingdom Viridiplantae; phylum Streptophyta; class Pinopsida; order Pinales; family Pinaceae; genus Pinus; species Pinus albicaulis. The sequence goes on from CM076583.1 coordinate 1,055,965,159, forward strand.
CAAATAGCCTCGCATGCAGCCAAGCTAGCTGCCATGTACTCGGCCTCTGCTGAACTGAGTGCCACGGATCTCTGCTTCCTGCTGTACCAGGAAACTGTTGTCGACCCAATGCTGAAAACTCCTCCAGATGTGCTCTTCCGGTCCGTTGGGCTCCCTGCCCAATCTGCATCAGTGAAGCCAGAAAGCTTCGCTCCATCCTCTTGTCTGTACCATAGACCATATCCCGATGTGCCTCTAATATAGCGCAATACATGCTTGCCTGCCTTCCAAAAGAGCTTGGTAGGCTTAACCATAGCTTGCGAAAGCTGGTTAACAGCATAACATATATCGGGTCGTGTATTGACCAGATACATAAGCGACCCCACCAACTGTCGATAGACAGTGGCATCCACTACCTCCACTGAAGTAGCATCCTCCTTCCTCCAACCACCAGGAAGAGTAGTGTCAACAGGCTTGCAGCCTTGCATGTTGAACCTCTCCAGAATCTCCCGGGCATACTTGCCCTGAGAAACAAACAGTCCTCCGCTGCGCTGCCAAATCTCCAATCCCAGGAAATAATGAAGGATACCCAAGTCCTTCATCTCAAACTCTCGTGCAAGATACTCCTTGCATGAAGGTATCAGCTTTGCTCTCATCGCCGGTCAAAATCGGATCATCTCACATACGATGCGATGATCAATGGCTCCCTCACCACGATAAGTGCAGTTGGGATGGCACCTCTCTATGCTTGGAGAGTCAAGCCCCGAGTGAAGTGTCTCTCAGTGTGCCAGCAGTGCTTGTAGCCGTGCGGTGCTCTCTTGAGTCGAACACATCGACTCACGCGAAAACATCCAAAACCTTGGGCTGTCGCACCTCCCTCCTCAGGCTGACTCCATTGAGGGAACGCGATCTTCATCCGCCGGTAGATGGCCACCCCCATCCGGCGAAGGCAAGGATCGTCTGTATGGAAGAGTACCTTGCGACAAGTGCAAAAGTCTCCTCATAATCGATCCCCTCGATCTGTGAGAAGCCACGGGCAAAAAATCTTGCCTTGTACTTCTCCACACTCCCGTCAGCCGCCTGCTTCACTTTGTAGATCCATCGCGAACCCACCACTGATTTTCCCTCCGGTCTTCGGACAATCTCCCATGCACTGTTTCTGACAATCGAATCATACTCTTCCACCATGGCATCTACCCATGCGGGGTCCTCCACAGCTTCCTCGAAAGAGGATGGCTCTGTCACGACACATTTTCTCACAAGAGCCATGTATCCGGTGTACCGATCCGGTGACTGTCTCTGTCTGCGATGTGTTGTATGTGGTCCTACAACCTTCTCTGCATCTCGAGCCAGTCGCTCAGCTTCTGTAGTGCGCATGCGCCCTCTGATGGTTGGCGCTGCATGGGTGGTTTCTTCCACCTCCTGAACCTCCTCTTGTAGCTGATCCACATCCAGAAGCTCCTCCTTAGGAACTAATAGCTCCTCATCTGCATGCAAGTGTAGCTCCCTCTCAAGCGAACACTGCATGGCTTTCTCCTCCTGAAATTTTATATCTCGTCGCACAACAGTCTTGCGACTGTCTGACAAATACACCCGGTAGTTGTGAGGTGTATCAGTGTACCCCACAAATATTCCAACCTCAGCAGTTGGATCCAGCTTCCTTCTCGCATCCTTCATCACATGCATGTAGACAGGAGAACCAAAAATCCGCAAATGGGAAATATCAGGCCTCTTGCCAGAATAAGCCTCCTCCAGTGTACTCATGCCAAGAACCTTGTGAGGACAACGGTTCTGCACATACACTGCTGTATTGCATGCCTCAGCCCACAAGTGAAGGGGTAGGCCCTGATCATGCAACATCGCCCGTGCAGCACCCACGATCGTTCTGTTCTTCCGCTCAGCCACCCCGTTCTGCCGTGGGTTATGGGGTGCGATGAGCTCTCTCCGAATCCCTTCTGCGCTGCAGAACTCCTTGAATTCAGCCGAGATGAATTCACCACCGTTATCACTCCTTAAAGCAATCACCTTCTTCCCCAACTCCTTCTCGACCAGTGCTTTAAACTCACAGAACTTCGCGAATGTATCGCTCTTCTTCTGCATGAAGAAGATCCAGCACTTTCGAGAGAAATCATCAACAAAGATCACATAATACTTGTGCTTTATTGTCGAAGCAACTGAGAAAGGACCACACACGTCTGTGTGAACTCTCTCAAGGATCGTCGTGGCGTGACTATCCTTCTCGTGAAAGGTGGCTTTCACATACTTCCCTAAAGTACACCCCTTTCACTGATCTGACTGCGCAAGGGTGCCCTTAGGAAGCCCAGTAGAAATCTGCTACAGAATCTTCAAAGCTCCATGGTGAAGGTGGCCCAATCTCTTGTGCCACAGTTCGCCCTCATCATCCCGGCTCACCACTTCTCCCGCTTTGCATGCCATAGCTGCGCAGCCATCTACCTACAACTGATAAAGGTTCTTGGTTCGAACCCCTATCTTCCGGGTCTCTCCAGTAGTCTTATTGCGCAGGAATGCTTTTCCTTCGCTGAAGACCACATCATACCCCTTATCCTCCAACATCGCCACAGAGATCAAGTTCTTCTTCAATCCGGGTACATGCATGACATCTTTTAATACAAAGGGTTTACCAGACTCCCTCTGAAAGGATATGGTACAGATACCAGTCGCACTGTATCTACCATCATCGCCCATCTCGATGTGCACACCCAAATCTTTGTCCTCCAGATCTGAGAACAAATCCCGATCTCCCGTCATATGAAATGACGCACCGCTGTCCAAGAACCACACCGATCCCATCACACTTGAAACCAAGCATCCAATCAGTGAAAATTCAAGCTCAAACTTTGAATCCAAAGCTTCTCCATCTGCAGATCTTCCCGCTTGCTTGTTTTTCTTCTTCTTTGGACAATTGGTAGCATAATGTCAGTGATCATGGCAGTGAAAACACTTCACTTTCGCCATATCCTGCTTCTTTCCCTTTGCACCAGAATGAGAGGTTTTCTTACCCTTCCCTTTCTTTGCTTTGGCCACCAAAGCGCAGTTTTCTTCATCGGCTCCCTTTGATGAAGATCCATCTTGAGTAGTCCTCCTTATCTCCTCCTGCATGAGATCCGCCCAAAGGCGCTCCCATCCCGGCAGCTTCTCCCGACCATTGACACTATCTTGATATGAGTGCCAAGCCTTCGGAAGACCAAGGAGAGCCAGGTCGACCATGTCCTCGTCTTCGACAGTCACCCCCACACTTCCCGGCTCATCTCTGCATTGAGTGAACTTCGTGAGGTATTTGGCGATACTGTCGCCTTTCTCCATCTTGATGTTCCTGAGCTTATCTTTGAGCGCCAGCTTCCTTTGGTCGCTCTTACTCTGGAATAGATCCGTCAAAGCTTTCCACATTAAATATGGAGAAACCTTTCCATGCAGGCTGGATACAATATGATCCTTGACGCCCTCCAACAGGATCCTTCGACACTTCGCCATCTTCTTTTGCCATGCTTCGACTTCAGCAGGATCAGTGGGCTTTTGGACATCCGTATCTACGAACTCCTTGAGACCATTATCTTCTAATACTGCTTCCATGTGATCCTCCCATGCAACATAATTGACGCATGAGAGCATATTGATTCGTATGGCAGTTAATTTTTCAACAGGCTGACAGTAGAAACTCTGTATAGTGCTCTCTATACCTCAAGAGCAAACTCTAGATCTGTGAACAAATTGGCTAGCAGGAAGTTAGTAGGAAATTTCTTGGATATATCACCTTTCAAAGAAAGGATGGATCGAGCTACAGCTTTAGAATCTGAGACTCTGTCACAGAAATAAGTTTGTAATCCTTGTGATGATCAATCTGCAACTTCTATTAAACAAGATACCATGAAATTTGCTGAATAATGATTAATTATCCCTGAGATATCACGATCACATACAATTCAATTTATATGCAACACACATAATCTCTTCCCTGGATCTTACACAATATAAGGAAATAAGCAGCTGATAGCACATCAAATCAATCACACATTAACTCAGTATGTATGGGGAAAGCCTATAGCTGAAAACCCCGCAGCTATTGTTTATATTATAATGGAGAAATCATGTAACCAAACAAGTACAATACTCCTCACAAGTACTCAGTACTTTCTCATAAAGTCACACACAATCTAGCTTAGTTTTGAACAAGTCACTGGTTCAAAACTCCCCGCCAATTGCCTTGCCTCTATTGCGCAATCATGGCCTGTATAAGTAGAGATCCAAGGTTCGAATCCCCTTGGCTTGACTGCGCAATCATCATTGGCAATCTCCTCCAATGCTTGTGCAAATCTCATGCACAACTGCTGTCGCAACTAATAGCAAACTCACCCTTTCATCTACCTCTTCAACTGGTCTCCACTGAACTGTCCATGCACTGTAGTGAACTGATGTGTTCTTGAGTTGAATAATGAGTTAATAATTAGTGAATTAAATAATATTTAATTCACTCCACTCATTACTAGTTGATTAGCTAGTTAAAATAATCTCAACTAGTTCAACTAAGTTAAACCGAACACAACTCCACCAACTGTCTCATCAACTCCACCAAACTTCTGCCACTGAAGTCCTAACTGAAGTCAACCATGCATGAGCTCACCAAACCCTTAGGAATAGCGTAATTCCTCTGTCAGATGCATGAGCCACTTTCAAGGCTCGAACTGAAGTGCTCCAAGAGAGTAAACTGAAGTTTATAGTCCAAATATTATTAAGGGTAAATAATATTTGACTTCCCTATTTTTAGGATAGGCAGTCTAAAAATAGACATCGACCTATAGGTCAAAAATAGAGGTCCATCTATTTTTACCAACATGACCAATACTCCAAGAATAACATACTGCAACCCCTGGACCATGCTCCATATGTCTAAAAATAGACATAGTCTAAAAATATACTTTGCGCCAGAATTTGCCTGCGGGCCCACTTAGTGAAGGTGACTTCATTTCACTAAGCTCCATCATCTTGCTGCATTTTCAACAGTTGGAGTGTTTAAATTGATTTTTGATGGAGGAACTGGATTTTGCACCATCAAAAACCTCTTGGACACCCAAAATCCTGAAGCTTAATAGTTGTAACCCAAATTTTCAAAAAGGAGTTGTCTATATGTGAGACTTTTTGCAGTTTCCGGCAGATTCTAATCGAAATCCGGCAAAAACAAATGTGCTCAAATCTTGATTTGTGTTATAGTTCACCTGTCAAACTTGTAATTTCAATCAATCCGTGCTCGATTCTAGACAATTTTGATTGGAAAATAAACCTGAAAACTTTTCAAAAATCTCACTTATAGACAACAACTTTCAAAAAATTTCACTAAATTTTCTCAAAATCATATAGTAAATTCAACTGTTTTCTAGAGAAAATCATGTCTTTCCAATCATGAAAAACCCCCTCTCTCTGAAAATTTCATTTATAATCAACTAAATCTGTCAAAATGTTTTGAAATTTTCCGTAAAAATATTTTAAAATTTATTTTTCTATCAAATTATTTATTTGAAAAATTTGTAAAACCTTAATCTTTTGAGAAAAAATATCTTACTAGTACACCATTCATCATTTATTCACCATCAATTCAATACCCCATGGGGATTTCTCATGATTTAGAAGTAATTTCCAAGAACATGATTCCCTTGGAGCCAAAGTTCACTTATTATGTGGTTGGCAAAGTTTGCTCGCACAACCCATTCTATGGTCCTCAACGAGAACCTGCTCAAGTGACAAACCTGTGTATGAGTCCAGCCCCTTAATGGACCAGTCTCCTATTTAGTAATATTGCCGAGGATTTCTCCATTGGTGTATCGCTCAGCAAATTGGCAGGTGGTTTTTAACTAATAAATGAATTTAGAAGTTAAGATAAAAAAATAATTTAATTTACTAAAGCATAAGAATTCAATTGATATTAAAGTAATTAGTAAACAACAATTAAGTGTTGGAGGTGGACTTAATACAAGTAGAAGCAAGGAATATATGGAATCAATTCACTAGAAAGATAAGGGATTGCATGGGTGGTTAGGAGGAGAAATTGGTATCCTCGATACTACTAAGGTTCAATTTTTATTTGTGAAATTTTATAAATAAATATATGAAGTAGAATTTATTTATTTTTATATATTTATAAGAAGCACACTCATAATAATTAAATTGTAGTTTTGTGAGAAAACTTTAAAAAAAAAATGTGTAGTTGTTTATTTTTTTCATCAAAGATAAATGACTATATTACTTATATTTAATTGTCTATATTACTCATTTTTAAATCTAACGTTCAAATCATAATCTATAAAATATATTTACAAAACTATTATGATTATCATTTTAAATATTAATTTATAAAATATCTTTCAATTCTTTCATTAAAAAGAACTCACAACCTTTAACATTTAATTATCTGAGCTCTTTGTACCTGGGTACAAAATTACTTAAAACATTTATCATCATAATATTATAAATGATAGGAAAATTTGAGCTTAAAACTTGAATCTAACTAAATGTTCACTTTTCCATCATAATCTATAAAATATACTTACAAAACTATTATGATTATTATTTTAAGTATTAATCTATATGAGATATCATCTCTCAATTCTCTCATTAAAAAAAAATCACAACCTTTAACATTTAATCGAGCTCTTTGTACTTGGGTACAAAATTACTTAAAACATTTGTCATCATAATATTATAAATCAAAGGAAAATTTGAGCTTAAAACTTGAATCTAACTAAATGTTCACTTTTCCATCGACTATAAATTCATATCACTTAATTAATGCAAATTAATCTTGAAATTGTATTTGTAAAGATCCATATTTGTAGTAAAAAAAAATTACTAACTTTTAATATCACTTATAAATTCATTTCGCTTGGAGTTTATACAAATACCCACTATTGACTTGTGCATAGATCACTTAATTAATGCAAATTAACCTTGAAATTGTATTTGTAAAGATCCATATTTGTAGTAAAAAAAATTATTGTCTTTTAATATCACTTATAAATTCATTTAACTTGGAGTTGATACAAATACCCACTTTTGACTTGTACATACTACTTCAAGATATCTAAATGAATTTGACAAACATTCAAAAATGTTATGAAAGAATCCCTTTTAACTTTTAATTTTAAGGGCATAATTAAACCTTAAAAGTTTGTTATACTATAACTTGCTTAAAATGTATGAAGGATTATGTTACATTAGAAACTACACATATAATTATTTCTCCATGTTAATCTAGAGAAAATATCTAATATTCACATATCTTACACCCTTCACAATGAATAATGAAATAAACAACCAAAAAATTAATTTGAATAAGCAATTTAATAGAGGAATGTTAATCCTTTTTTTAAACAAATTATTTATTTCCCAATAAAAAAATATGTATCGAACTTCTTTAAAATAGAAAAGATACTTAACAAATTTCATCTAAACTTATTCAATATAGCAAATACGCATACAATTTACAATTGTCTTCCCAAAAAGTTTCATAAACATACAAACATGTTATTAGGAGTCACTCAAAGAGATATTTAATATAATAATATGAAATTTATAATCATTTCTAAGTTATTGACATAAAATCTTATTTATTTCTTTCAAAGAAATGATTAGGGAATATCTAATAGAACTGGTTTACATGACATCTTTCACAATTTTTACCAAATAAAACATGTTTTTGGAGATTTGAAACCACAACAACTATAAACACAATAAATGTCTCAATCGCTTGAGCTCAACTCCTTCATTTATTGACATAAAATATTAATATAGGTTCACACTCCTTTTTTGCAATTACATCTCTGAGTGTTTTTTGACACAACTAAATCGAATTTTCCCTTGGTTCCTTTATAGCTTACTCAAATGTACAATTTCTCGTTATGAGATAACTTTATATATAAAGACGATGCTTACTCAACAATGTATCCCTATTGTATAGATAGTTGAATAAAAAAAAAACTAACCATGGGAACATATAAGTGTGATCAAGTTATGTTATATATTTCTAATGCTAGACTTCCTCTCTAAACTTCTAAGTGCCCATTCATCATTAATGGTTTCCTAACGTTGTGAGTGCTCATTTCATTATGCTTGGATTTATAAATATTATATCTTATTAAAATACATTTAAAACCACATTTGTGATGTCAAAATAAGTCTAGTTATTATTGCTTACCTTTAACTAGTGTTGTGTGGAGTAAATATGTGAAGTGAAAATGCCCATAAAATTCATTTAGTATGTAATATAGACTTTTCTTCAACATATAACTTGTGATATAAACTTTTAATTACAAAAAGTAAATAGGAAACTTATATATTTAAAACATGTTAAAAAATGATACAAATTTATTTTATTAAAAAATAATTAAATGTCTTGCAATTAAATATCCATTTCAATATAAAATGTTCTAAAATTATTATTTTTTACAGCTAATTTTATATTTTAATTTTAATGGTCTCTCTACTCTTTATTTTATCTAATTTGGCAATATAAGTTTGTAGATATTTGCAAGTCTTTTATATTTCCCTCTCTTGTTCATCTAGTGTCTCAAGAACAACACTTTTTATATTTGGTCCACTTCTATCATTTCTTAATTTTGGTCCTTTTGGTGCCACATTAAAATTTTCCACTTTATCAAATTGTAACACCCTCCTCCCACATCTACCCAAGTAACTGCCCAACCAGGGTAAACATGTGACGAAGAGTTACAATGATCTGATTCAACCTCTTAGGTAGTTTTCAGGAAGTGAAACTGACAGTACTACACAACAACACAAACCTTCTACACATGCTACAGGACACACAGGAGCCATCCAAACCTTCCAATAGGCTAGCCCTTGATCAAATCTGACCTTTTTAGGCATTAATCCCCTAGTCGCTCCCTTGACATGGGCAAGAGTGCGACTGGAAACCTCCAACTGCATGCCCAACATGGGTATGCATGTGACTGGGGAATTTTCCCAGTAATTCTTATCCTGTGACCTCGATTTTTGTCACTTCTTAGAACTCCATGACACTTTCAGAACTGAAATATAACAATGGAATAATTATGTAAAAGCAAACACTTGAATAAATACTTGACTTGACTCCTACTAGCCATGACAAACATTTCGTCAAACATGTCCCAAATATGTAATATCCATGCTTAAACAACTGATCTGAGTATAGAGGTATCATACTTATCTGAGAATCGCTAAGAAACATTGTTGCCTCATCTCATTAACTATATTATCATATATTTGGTCATAGATACATTGTTCATTCATTTACAAGTCAAAACATGATGAGAGCCATACATCATCACCATCATAAAACCTGTTGAGAAGCAAACCAACATGACATTATGACAACATGATAAAATCATAATGACATGAAACCCATACCGCTTATTGGAGCTTTATAACATAGCTCACATAGGTATTTACATCCATATACATATGTACATATATAAAAACATCATACCAAGCATATATCAAAACATATACCAAAACACATGCCAAAACATTCTCTCAACAACCGAATCAGGAAGGATACATAGCTTGCATATGATCTGCCATCTCCCATGTAGTTTCATCGGGCCCAAAGTTCTTTCAGTTCACTTTAACTAGCTCGATTACTTGGTTTCAGAGCATGAGCATCTTTCTCTGCATAATGCACTGAGGTTTCGACTGGAATTATCCTTCTGGCTCCACCTGCAATACATACCAGTCAATCACATGATTATCATATTTAACATACTTCTTTAGAAATAACACATGGTGCTGTGGAGGCAAATCCTCTCGCGACAAAAAGGCGATCCCTACTAGCTCAGATCGGTCTAGCAACAATCGTTCATGCTATAGTGCAGGTTCCTAATTGCAAATAAACCAACTAGCGATGAAGGCTTACCTGGAATCCAACGCTGTCGCTTGTAGAGAAAGTAGCGCTCCCGTTCCTTAGCTCTGGCAGATCACAATCCTCACGATCTCTGTGATTGGACACCTGCACACGCGAGAAACAAAACAAACGCAAGCGTAAAATCCAGCATATGTAACTATATGTCAGTCAGAGAAGACATAACTCAACATCATAATCAACAATAAGAGTGGAACCATAACCAATAGTCACTTATCATTAATCAATCAAGAGAAGAATACAACCATAGCTATGACGCTGAATTCTCCTTCGGAGGGTCGTCAGCAGAACGCGTCTCGATAAAGCCTGTCAGGGATGGGACAAACCTCTCTCTTCGGATGTCTCGACAATGATCTCCTTGCTTGGATTTGGCCTTAAGGGAATGGATCAAAGCTCTTGCAGCATTAGGCTCTTGGGAACTTGGAGACTAGCTTGCAAATGAGATGAGCATGCTTTTATAGATGGAGGAAGGGGAGTTGGGATCCCTATAATCATGGGATTGGCCCTATCCTCAAGGAAGCTTCCATGAGAGGTGGCAAACCACTTCCTCTACATGGAGATCCGGAGCCAAACCTCCCAACTCAAATTAGATACCAATTCCTGGATCAGTTAGGACGAAACTTCCGCCATTTATTTTTAAAAACACTCCTTAAAATGGCTGGCGCGAGTGCGACTCTGGGACAGAGCGCCAATTGGCGCGCCCTCTTTGAAGGATTTCCCCCATTGGCGCGGGTAATGAACTGGCTACCCGCGCCAATGCAAAAAGGGGTGTTTTTAGGGTTTTTCACAAGGATTTGTCTTCAGGGCAATGAGAGTACATGTTTAGGGGAATGCCATGAAAGTGTTTTCAAGTTATGTCACTACTCACAGGTCACGGAATGAGCCCTCCAATTGTGCGGGATGGGGAATTTAAGGGACGGTGACAAATTGTTGTGTAACAGATGCCCCCTAAAGCATGAGGCCCAAGAGAGAGAGAGGGGTGAAATGCTTTACGAGAACGTGTCCAACTGAAAACACCGCCATCGGAAAACCTGTGTAGAGAAGTAAAACTGATATCTGAAATACATGATATATGTGGTATGGGCATAGCCATCCATAAAAAAGTATACAATAATCCAGATCCAAGGCATGGACGCAGCCATCCAGTGAGGATCGATAAATAGACTTAGGTATGGTCGCAGCCATCCAATCAGTGAGTCATGTAACTAATCATGATAATCCACAAAATCGCAGCCTGGATCGTAACAAACAGGAATCCAGGGTCTTGCGCTCCATCTCGACCCGAACAAAGTACAAGTTCAAGCATGCGAATAAGTGAGCTAAAGTCGAACATGCAAGAACATCGCCTGATTACCAGCCAATGATGGAAGCTGTTAATAGACGCGAGAGGTACCACCATTAATGCTAATGGTCCTCAAGGTACTACAGGTACAATCTATGACATGTGAACAATGAGCTGACGTTAAACACCCGCAAAATCACTCGATCAGAGGCCAATGATGAAAACCTCACGTCGAATGCGAAGAACCGGCCATTGAGGCATGCAGGCTCCAAGGTACCAGAAGGGAGTCTCTAGATCAGCTTCCTGGATAATGAGCTGAAGTCGACAGGAAGTGACCTTGATCGAAGGTGGGCCATAGTGTTTCCCACATCATCGACGCGAGACAGAGGAACATAATTTTTTTGTGAATCACGATCAGATGAGGAGCAGAGGAAGGTTGATACTTGCAGAGGTCAACTTCTCTTGAACACATGGCGGTACGACAGTGAGTTTGGCAGTATTTGACATCAACGGATCAGAGGTCATGGCGACGAGGCAAAGAGCAGATGAGAGGTCAAAAAGGATCACCCAAACCCACGGAGGCAAGTGGAAAATGAGATGAGATGTCCCCAACCCGACACGAATGCAGACAAGTGCCATGTTCAAGAGCGACATACTGCCGACACGACAATGATTCTGGTTCCATTTTTCCCCACCATTTCTGGCGAGTACCCCAATTATTTTTTATAACAAGCTTGAAGGGGATAGCATGTGCTTTTAATATAAGTTCGTCCTTCGGACGAATCCATCCTAGTACTTTTAATGAGCCCTAGGAAGGAGCGACTCGAATAACGTCATTGCGACTGAATCCAATGTCATCAAGGTTTAACGAGTCTGACAAAGGAAGAACTCAACGTCTTTTCATATTTAGAGAGTTTGAAAAGACAGCGGAAAATTAAACTCCAAAGGTCTCTTTTCGTAAATAGTTCCTCAGATCTGAAAAGGTAGAAAACTTTGTCTGAGAAAACCTCCTAGTCGCGATAGGCTAGGGTATTCCTTTTTCGTAAATAATCTATCCCAACCCGAAAAAGGGGTAAACATATATTGGGTAGATGTTGTCTTGTTTCCACTTTAACGAGATCGAAACGATAAGGAACTCGACAATCTTTTCATGTTTAGAGAGTCAGAAAAGAGCTGAAAGATGACTCCAAAATGACTTTTTCGTGTATTTACCGAGTCCGAAAAAGTATAAAATACAACTCGTGTCACCGTTTAAGTTGCGTAAAAACCTGTTGCTGCACATAAAGGCAAGTGTAAAATCCATTTTTGACAAAATATATTAAAATATTAATAAAAAATGACTTTTAAAACCTAGTTAGATTTCAAAAAGTTATAAATAAGTCTCAAATGGTAAAAACAAAATTACTTTTACTATTTACCTCATTGGAGAGCAACAGTGGTCCATTTGTGTGCAAACTTCTGACGGCGACTGCGACCGATCCGGGCTACCATTCAGATCCTCGTTTGTTCCAGGTAAGAGGCGCTTCCCTGAACTCCATTTTGATCCATTTTATAGAGATTTCCATTGCGGATTGGGCTTCTGTGGAAGATTTTTAAAATTTTAGGGCTCCGCCCATTGGCTCGGGTATCGGACATGGACCCGCGCCAATGGCCTTTTGCATACAAAGGGGTCGCGCCAACTAGCACGACTGTTAAGAAAACAGTCGCGCCAATGGTGCAATGCGGTTTTCCGTTTTAAATTTCCAAACAGAGAACGATTCAATGGATTTTTCCATGTAACAGAGGTCTAATCAAGGGTTTTTGATCATGTTGATGCAGGCAACCAAACACAATGGTTATCGAATGGAAGGAAAGGGAGCATGGGGAAGAGGATGAACTGGCCATGGAGAATGAGGCCTGTATGAATGCACTTAGGAACTGTGGACTCAAGAAGTTCTTCCTGACACCCTGTTTACGAGCTCAACCTGAGCTCCTACAGTACTTGGTGAGTATTTGGGACGAAAATGAAGGAGTGTTCAAACTTCGGGACCAAGTGCTGGAACTGGAGGTTTCTGATGTATGCTTCATAACCGGACTGTCGCGCAAAGGTCTAGTGCCCATCTTGACAGGCAGCAGACCATCTGGTGAAAATATGGAGCAGGTAATGGCGAGGGTGTGCCCAAGGGCACGGACCGGATCAGGAAGTGGGAAGGTGGATATCCACACTATCGAGGATCTAGCACTGAGAGTAGTGCTACACACCATCACACGAGCTGCGGGATCGCAAGCTCCACACGAGGCCACCAAGGCCCAACTCCTATTAGCCTCTAAGTGTATGAATCCTACACTATTTGATTGGGCTACAGCGGTGACAACCAATATCAAGAGGCAGCTTACAAAGTGCAAGCAAGCCAAGCTGAAACAGTTTGGCTATGGTTCCATTTTGGTATCGTTCATTCTGGAACGATTACCAATATTTCAGGGCCAAGGGGCCATTGTTGCTGAGCCGATACCAAGAGAGCCAAGGATGGCTCGCTGGGCAGCACTTATGCCCATATCAGGAGGAGGCCAACAGATGTCCTGGAGCCCAAAGTTTTTTGGATGGTTACGGCGGCAACTAATCGTGGTCGAGGATTGGCCCTATGCTGGGACCGATTTCACCGGAGACCCAGACCTTCCGCTCCCGGAGGGGGATGACTGGGACGAAGAGTTGGGTATGACCTCTCTTTTTGATTTTTATGTTTTATTATTATTTTTTTTGGTAATACATGTCTGTTCTAATAACATTTGTTATGTGTATGCAGATGTCGGCCCAGAGAGACCCGCGGGCATGTCGCCCATTGCGCAGAGAACCCATGTTGATCATGACCCTCAGGCTGAGGGTGGAGAGGGAGGAGAACTGATTCAGAACCTGGAGGGCATCACCCGGGGGATCCCGGACTATGCATGGCTAGTAGATGTTCCGCTAGCATACCAGCGACACACTGTGGGGGTGCCCAGTCGCCTCCATCGACTACTGAGACGCTTAGTGCGTGCGGTAGCATGTTACCATGAGCACCATGCAGATTAGACACCTAGGGCTTCTTTCATGCATATTTTTGAGAGACATGTCATCTCCGGATGTATTAAGAGGAACATGTATATTTTTTTTTTATGTGATGCACACTATGTAAACATTTTGACACACATATATATACATAGCTATTTCTGGATGGGTCTTCTTACATGTGATGATGTTTTTTATATGTCATGAAAATATCAAATACAATGTTATCTAATGTATCAGTTGCATAACAAACGACCCAATGAAAAAGTTCACACAATGTATTTAATCACATGTAAGCTTAAAAGCACACATGAACACACATATGCAAACTATGCTTGAAAATGAGTTTTATTTTTATACAAGCTTAAAACACAAACTATGCTTGAAATGAGGAAAACGGGCATGCCCCCCAGCATGGTGTCTCAATTCGAGGTACATGCCCCCCAAGCTTCAGTCCATAGGAAATGGAGTGAAGGTTCAACACACAAGAGATTGATCTAAATCTACTCGAATTGAACAGGCTCGTATTTCATTATTTTAACGAGGTTGACGCACTTAAAAGAAGTGTCCTCGTAGCGACTTGTTTCATTGTTTTAGGAGCTTGGCACAAGTGGAAGAACTATGCTCCGATGAGCTCAACGGAGGAGGCTCAGGAAGGAGATGACCAAATAGATCATAAATGTCTTCAACTATCCCTGGTTTAATGGAGATGTCGATTGGAATGGTTTGAGTAATGTTGCTCAGGTTTCCCTCTGAAAGCACCTCATGTGTCAATATGGGCGTCTAGAGAGGTGGAGTGGGAACCTGAGATGCAAAACGCTCTAGAAAATCTGACATTTCCCCCAAGCTAGGCATGAATGAGGAACGATGATGTCCATCGCTCCAAGGCAGCTCCTCAAGAGACATTGTTTCAACAATGGCTTCATCAGAAGGGAAAATCTCTTTAAGAGGATCAGGCGAGTTGGCCTCGCCGAGCCAGGGGGATTGAGAATAGATGTCTAAAGCCATGCTCAAAGGAGCATGCTGAGGAGGGGGAGGATCAGATGCGGCGACGATTTCACAGTAGTTAATCTCTACCGGAGTTAAGGGCATCGATTCTCCAAACTCAGCCACCTGCTCAGGCGTAGGGATGAGCCATGGGTCGTCAGACCTAGAGATCATATTAACTTGAGCGGTGTGTGGTGGTGGTGCGGGAAAAATACCCATGAGGACGGGGTCCTTGAAGAGACCGGGTCCTACACTGTCAGGGGGATTTGGGATCTGATCCACGTACGGAACGTTGTTCTCGGAGGTGGAGGTGAAGAAAGACAACTGATCCACAGTAACGATTTTTCCCTCGTGAGGGAACTTAATAAGTCGAAAGAGGGTGGACGGCATGCATAACATGGCGTGAGTCCAACTGCGGCCGAGAAGTATATTGTAGTTAAGCTTGGCGTCAACTACTTCTACTTCTACGTTGACTGTCTTCCCCTGTAAGGTAATCACTAAACTCTCGAGAACACCCAGGGGTTTTGATTCCTGACCATCAAATGCCTCTAGGGCATTAGGAGATGATGAAAGGGCCGGAGAGCCAATGGCCTTCCAGCAAGCGGACGACATGACACAGGTAGAAGCACCTTCATCCACAACGGCCCGATGGATGTTAAGACCGTTGATCCCGACTTGAATAACAAGAGCGATCTGATGCGGAAGTCGGGGGGTAAAGTTCTCTAAGTCGAAGGTGAGAAGATTAGAATCAGTGGGATCGATCCCACCGATTGCAGACAACAAAGCTTTCCGTTGTGACGGGCAAATTTGAAGAACTTCCAATGCAGACATGGAAGAAGGCGCCTGTGCCAAATCCTCAAAGATACTGTAGTGATGAGCGGCATGGGCATTCGGATTGTAGGAAGATCTTCTTAGAACACCTTTAGAAGGTGGCCTCACAACAGGTTCGGCGGTAGGCTTCTCAATCTCCAACAAACCGGAGACAGGTGGGGGAGGTGGACCATCCACAACTGCCTTCCCAGGTGCCTGACACGATTCGTTGTAGTCCTTCGAATGTGTAGCAATAGAGATAGATGCAACACCATTCATCATAAAGACCTGAGACCCAAATGGTGCAGATGGTGAAGGCTGTTCAACCATCTGGGTCTGTTGAGACGGGAACGGTTATTTAAGAACTGCCGGAGTCCCTTTGGAGCCTTTTAGAAGTTGACTAACTTCAGATCGTCGTGGAAAATCTTTTGTATAATGATCTCCTTCACAAATGAGGCAGGGGTACTTCGGTTTGCGTTGGGAACCGTCCTCGGTACGAGTTTTGGACTCTAGCTTTGGGGCATCGGATTTGGATTTACCTTTGCCCTTCTTTTTCCCTTTGGAGGTTTTCTCCGTAGGATTGGCCTGAACGACATTAACCTCCGCAGTTTTGCTAGAATCGGGAGGAGCGGGAGGAGCAGAATTATTGGATGAGTTGGACTTCTGCTTCCCATTTGAAGATTTCTTCGAATTCTGAGACACGGAACCAATAACACCATCCACCGCCGGGGTAGATGGAGCTCTAGAGGTTCCAGACTGTGGAGCATCAAGAAAAATATCATAAAGCGTGCCAGACTGAGAGTATACCAGATCCAGATATTGGGCACGCGCTATGGCTTGTTCTTCAGTCACACACGCTCCCATAGCAATATCTTGGGCGATTTTGTTAACAAAGGAGGTGGTGAACCAATGAGTTAGTATCTGATCAGGTATATGGAACTTGATCAGTCTACGACGACGTCGCCACTCATGAATGTGATCAGAAATGTGGGTGGCTTTGTCCTGCTTCAAAGAAGTCAGGAGGTGCGTCTCGGCTTCGTAGTGAACCAGTAACTGAAAGTGAGTCAGAAAAGCCATGGCTAATGTATTGAAATCTTGAAAGATTCCACGGGATAATTCAATATACCACTTAGCGGCAGCACCAGTAAAAGTGCGCTGGAAGAGGTGTAGACGGATTGAATCATCCACCCAAGAGTTGGACGAACACCAAAGATGGTAAGTCATCACATGAGCTTGGGGGTCCTCCCCAGCTTTACCCTCAAACTTGGGGCAATCACCGGGCACCTTGGTAGGAACCGGAGGCCAATAAGGATTGTGCAGAATTGGATCATTCGTTAATTTCGAAACATCCGGTAATTCCAAGGTAGCCAGAAACGGCAATGGCGGATTGGACGGCATACCTGGCCCTGGATAAGGACCAGTACCTGTACTCCACACTGGTTGAGAATAACCTTGCCCCCAGGGGTTCTGTCCCGTAGGATTCTGACTATAGGGGGTATAGGTCGTATATCCAGCCTGATTCGGTTGCTGGTAACCAGCGTACGGGGCTTGATAACCAGAGTATGGACCCTGATTGTAAGTTGGCCCTATGTAAGCAACATTTGGATTTAACTGCTGAGTATAGGTGTATCCGGGTTGCTGAGAGTAATAGTTAGAACCTTGGGGCTGGCTATAATTCGGTCGATATTGACCATGAGAATAGTAACTGCCTTGGAGTCGAGTGGGCTGCTGATAGTGGGACCCTGCTGAGCCTGATAATTAGGGCGCAGCAGTTGATTTGGTTGCGGCATTGAATAAGTCGGCTGTTGGGCAGGGTTGAGAGGATGCGCAGGCTAGTCTGGCTAAACAGGCTGACTTGGCTGAGCGGGCTACCCTAGATAAACAGGTTGACCTGGATAAACAGGTTGTGCTGGTTGTGCAGGTTGTCCTAGCTGTTGAGCAACACCAGGTTGTGTCGGATGGGCCGGTTGGCCTAGTGGAGGGACACCAAGTTGTGCCGGATTGGCCGGTTGGCCTGGTGGCGGGATGCAAGGTTGTGCCGGATGGGCCGGTTGGCCTAGTAGTGGGACACCAGGTTGTGCCGGATTGGCCGGTTGGCCTGGTGGTAGGATGTTAGGTTGTGCTGGATGGGCCGGTTGGCCTGGTAGCAGAATGGAGCCAGGTGGTTGCTGATAACCGGTTTGACCCGCAGCAGGACCATAAGATGGTCCTGGCTGATGTGAAACGTTGGGACCAAGAGGATACTGTGGTTGCAAAGGTTGAGAAGGTTGGGCTTGCCCCCCAGGACCGTATACCGGCCCGGGTTGGTACCCTGGTTGGCCTGTGAGTCCTTGAGGTTTCCCAGTTGGGACTCCAGGGAGAGGTTGCACGAGTTGACCGGAAGGGTTGTAATACTGTCCTTGCGGACCGTATAATGGCCCTTGCTGGCCCGGAGGGTAGCCTTGTATGGGCTGTCCCTGCGGGTCATAAGGATATCCAGGCTGGCCCGAAGGTTGGCCTTGAAAAGGTTGTCCTTGCGGGTTAAAAGGTTTTCCATCCTGGTTATAAGGTAAACCCTGAGCATGAAGTTGAGCCTCAGGAGCAGGTAAGCGTAAAGGGTTCCCATGCTCATCGTACTGATATGGAAAAACGTACACGGGTGTACCATCCTATGCATAATGCGAAAAGTACGAGCGGTTGGGATCTTGAGAGGACTGTCCGACCTCGGGGTTCAACTGTTGTAGAGACAATCGATACTCCTCCGGAGAGATGTTCTCCGGCATAGCAGATGCAATGTAGATATCTTTGGGAAGGGATGTGGTCCTTACGGACTGGGTAGTAACGGCGGGTGCAGATGCGGCCACACAAACAGTGGGCATGGAGGGTACAGAAGTAACCTAAGGGGATGATGTAACGGGCGTCCGTGGAGACATCCCCAATGAAGGAACAACCGGCCTCGTAGTAGGAGCTGATACCCCCATAGAGGCAGTGGCGGCAATGATCTGACCCAAGGATCTATACCCGGCGGGTAATGAGGGACCAGGTGATGACATAAAAGATGGTTCAGGGTTGTCTCCTGGAAATAATCTTCGAGGAAATAACTGGTAATCTTCACCGGACGTGGGGATCTCCTTGCTAGATTCACTCATGCTTGAGCCTGCTGCTAGATCTCGTAATAGACGGCAAGGACTAGGAGGAATAACATCAGCTATAAAAGGCGAACCCGATGTAAGAGGAGGGAAATATTCCCCTACTCCCAATCCAAACCAAGGGTCGAAAAAGGGCCAATTGAACTCAACCGGTCCTCCAAAGGGCTACTAAGACAGAACCGGTCCCTCGTCGGGAAACTCGGAAACGATGGGTTGCTGGGGTTCAGTAGAGGATTGAGAAGCCTCTGATGAATCGTCCGTATATGGACTACCAGTAGACGAAACAGAAGGTTCCGCCACTGTGACAACAATGAAAAAAGATCAAGCACAACACACACGGGCTGAAAAAGAGTCAAGACACACAATCAAACGGCCAATAAGCAAAATCTAACAGGGCGTGTGATCGCGGGTGATTTATTTTACCACATTGAAACTTAGAAACTTCACCGTTTCATGTTTTAAGAGTCGAGAAACGGATGAAAGGTGACTCTATCTCTTTCAGTTTTGAAGCAAGCGTGAAAGGACAAGCGCTTGGTGATCCTTTCAAATTTAAAGAGTCAGAAAAGATCAAATGACTACTCAGGAATACTAGGAAAAGGGTGTACCAAATAACCGTGAACTGCAATATACACCTTGGTTTCAAAAATGAAAGAGAAATCAACCAAGGACTTAACGTACGTGCAGGAAATCTCCCCGAATGCTGTGTCTGGTGTATCACGGATATAGGGTGGCAGACTCGACTTCCTATGGATAAAGGATAGAAACCTAGTGGGGTCTCCCTTTATATACTTGACGGTACGAGGAGCACAAGTCCGTACTAGTGCTGTCTAAAACCAAGAGGCAAACGACAGCTACTAGATTTAAAGACGTCGGAACACGTCTCTAGCCTAGACCACTAAATGTTGCGTTAATGTTTCAATGCTGCCTTAGTGTAAATTGAGTAAATTTTAATGTTTATCTTCAATTACGTTTCAGTTTTCAGGCCCTAGCGAGTGTGATGTCACAAAATCTCCTAAATGCACACTATATGCCACAGTATATCATTTCATTCGATGAAAGCTAATTATGAGAGAGTTGAGAGCTTTTCACACAAAAAAAATGATCAGAAAACAACCAACAAAGCCTCTAATGCAGCTAATGTAAACCAAAAGATTTTCTCTCAAAGTCACTAATCACTAATAACACCGAAAAGATTTTAATTTGCACTAACCGATCAAAAGCAAAAGATATATTTTTTTTAATATTTTCAATGTTTAATAGCAATAAGCACTAAACAAAATGAAAACTAATGAAGAGAAATTTGAGATGCGATAGTAAGAGAGAAAAAATGAGCAAATTCACTCAATGACAAACACGCAATCAGACCTCAAATTGACAAAACGGTCCCTCAAAACCAAAATAGTCCCAAAGACTCAAATGGACCATGTAATCTACGCCCAAATGAGGAAAAGCGAAATTCGAATGAAGAAGAGAAAAAACACTCAAATAACGCAATAAAGTGATAATCAATCGCTAAACGAATGTAAAGAAGCAATCACAAGGTCGACTGAACCGATAGAAACCCAAAACTCCCAAGGGAGGCTCGACACACAAGAGGACCTAGATGCCCTAGGGCTAGAAAGTGAAATCGATGGAAACGAGAAAACAACCAAAGGACGAAGGTCACAGCCAGTCAAACAAGGCTCCAGAACACTCAAACAAGCGAAAAAACAAGGCCAAAGTCACAGATCAGTCTCAAAACACAAAAAACCATAATACCTCACAGGATTGGCGCGACTATGAGGCTGAAATTAGCGCCAGAATGGAATTGGCGCGGGTGATACACAAGCAACCTGCGCCAATGGGCGCGATTGTCAAGCTGAAAAGCGCGCCAGTCGAGTTAACTATGGGAAAAATAAAAAAGAGCAGTCCAGACACAGACCAGTGATGACAAGGCCAAACAAAAGCCAAACAAACAGAAAAACAAACCCAAAGAGCTGACCAAGCAAGCAGGGTCAAGAATCAACCGAAAATACAAGACAACACTCCAAGTGTTCAGTTCATAAACTAAACCGGAGATTGACTGAAGCAGCGTTGATCTACTTCGCTAATGCAGAGAAAAATCGTTTTGAAGGCTATCTGGCTAACTTCAGGCTCCGTCTGTAGATTACAAAGCAGAACAACAACAAGCCAACGATCCCCAGTGGAGTCGCCAATTTGTTGTGGAGGTAAATCCCCTCTGCGGACAGAGGCGATCCCTACTAGCCCAGACCAGGTCTAGCAACAATCGTTCACGCTATAGTGCAGGTTCCTAATTGCAAATAAACCAACTAGCGATGAAGGCTTACCTGGAATCCAACGCTGTCGCTCGTAGAGAAAGTAGCGCTCCCGTTCCTTAGCTCCGACAGATCACAATCCTCACGATCTCCGTGATCGGACACCTGCACACGCAAGAAAAAAAACAAACGCAAGCATAAAATCCAGTATATGCAACTATATGTCAGTCAGAGAAGACATAACTCAACATCATAATCAACAACAAGAGTGGAACCATAACCAATAGTCGCTTATCATTAATCAATCAAGAGAAGAATACAACCATAGCTCTGACGCTGAATTCTCCTTCAGAAGATCGTCAGCAGAATGTGTCTCGATAAAGCCTGTCAGGGATGGGACAAACTTCTCTCTTCGGATGTCTCGACAATGATCTCCTTGCTTGGATTTGGCCTTAAGGGAATGGATCAAAGCTCTTGCAGCATTAGGCTCTTGGGAACTTGGAGACTAGCTTGCAAATGAGATGAGCAAGCTTTTATAGATGGAGGAAGGGGAGTTGGGATCCCTATAATCATGGGATTGGCCTTATCCTCAAGGAAGCTTCCATGAGAGGTGGCAAACCACTTCCTCTACATGGAGATCTGGAGCCAAACCTCCCAACTAAAATTAGATACCAGTTCCTGGATCAGTTAGGATGAAACTTCCACCATTTATTTAAAAAAACACTCCTTAAAATGGCTAGCGCGAGTGCGACTCTGGGATAGAGCGCCAATTGGCGTGCCCTCTTTGAAGGATTTCCCCCATTGGCGC
The DNA here is from genome assembly GCA_034641835.2 of Pinus albicaulis. Taxonomy (NCBI): domain Eukaryota; kingdom Viridiplantae; phylum Streptophyta; class Pinopsida; order Pinales; family Pinaceae; genus Pinus; species Pinus albicaulis. The sequence goes on from CM076583.1 coordinate 1,055,987,355, forward strand.
GGGTAATGAACTGGCTACCCACGCCAATGCAAAAAGGGGTGTTTTTAGGGTTTTTCACAAGGAGTTGTCTTCAGGGCAATGAGAGTACATGTTTAGGGGAATGCCATGAAAGTGTTTTCAAGTTATGTCACTGCTCACAGGTCACGGAATGAGCCCTCTAATTGTGTGGGATGGGAATTACGAGACAATGAGTGAAAAAACAGCATGTAACATGGAAAAACATCATTTTATTTCACTATCGGAGGCAGTGCAAGTCGATAGGCTACTAGTCCAATCTGCTCAAGAATCTTGAAAGGTCCACAAAACAGAGGTGTCATATTGGCACATGATCCAATCCTTAAGGAGCTCTTCCTGGGATTGATGCGCAAGTACACATGTTCCCCAACCTGAAACTCCTTAAGCAACATGTTCTGATCTTCATATATCTTCTTCATATCCTTTGTTGCTTTCATATTCTTCATGATTACATACATTTCTTATTCCATCTCCGCCAAAATTTCTGGTCCAATCAACACCCTGTTAACTGGATCACTCCAACTAATGGGAGTATTGTAACTCCACCCATAAAACACCTCAAACCGACTCATCCTCAAAGATTCATGATACCCATTGTTGTAATCAAACTCTACCAATGGAAGTTACTCTTCCAACTTTATTTTTTGATGCATCACATACATCCTCATAATTTCCTCCAATATCTTGTTGATGCTATTTGTCTTTCCATATGTCTACAGATGATAAGTTGTACTGAATGCCAACACTGTACCCAAACTTGCAAACAACTCCTTCCAAAACTTGGAAGTGAACTTCGCATCCCTGTTGGATACAATATTCTGCAAAACTTCATGCAATCTAGCCACATCCCTGATAAAAACGTGTGCTACATCATTCACTGAGTATGTAGACTTCACTGGAATGAATTATGATATCTTCGTCAACTTGTCCACCATAACCATGATGGAATCATGCTATCTATATGTCCTCAGTAAAATTGTGATAAATTCCATGGAAATGACCTCCCATTTCCACTCTGAAATCATAATCGATTGTAGTATTCCACTTGGATGCTTACGCTCTGATTTTACCTGTTGACAATCGAAGCATCTAGCCACAAAATCTACTATGTTTCTCTTCAAATTCATCCAATAGTAAAACTTCTTCACCTTTTTCAGCATTTTCTGATAGCCTAGGGGACATGAATACAGTTTCACATGAAACTCCCTCAAGATCAGCTTCTTGAGTTCACTTTCGTCTAGCACATATATCTTGTCTCTAAACCTGATCAAGCCATCTGTTGTGAGACAATAGTCCAAATCATGTTCCCCTTTTAACTGTACATGTACCTTTACCACTACATGTACATGTACTTGTACCTACTGAATTTTGTGCCTAAGCTCCATATACCTGACATCCTGCTGACCAACCTACAAG